>CM060594.1:7420000-8020000 GCA_030578255.1 Tiaroga cobitis | reverse complement strand
AGAAGTGACCCGCGGCCATCAGGGCCGGGCTGAAGCTAAAAATTGCCAGGGGATTTCTGATATCTCGAACGGTTTGGCCGTGACGAGGAAACGAATTTATGGCGAATAATGGAAACAGGAAGTGTGTTATAACTTCAGCATACATTAACTGATCTTGATGAAACTTCAACAGTATGTTCGCTGTAAGAGGCCGATCACATGGATGTGACTATTGTGAGTCAAAGTTATAGCGCCACCAACTGGCAGCAGGAAGTGTGTCACTTTCAAAATACTTTGAAATCACCCTCTTATTTTTACCCGATTTGCTTCAAACTTGATGTGTATAATGTAAAAACACGGCAGATGTAGACCTGTGAAAGGATTGTTGATATCTTAGATACTGTTGCCATGGCAACGCATCAAACTTTAATATTCTTTTTGGATGCTTTTGAGACTCTTAGCATGCCTGAAATTGCTTAAAATTGCATGAAACTTGACAGACAGATCACATTTATTAGCCAGTAGACATGTGCAAAGTTTCAGAAACGGGCGTGGTGCAGGGGCTCAGTAGCGCCACCTTTTGTGACAAAAGTGTGTGTGTGTGGGGTGTGTGGGGGGGGGGGGGGGGGGGGGGGGGGGTTAGTTTCATCTACAGTTACAAAACTTTTTCAACTTGATGAAAATACATTAAAGATGCTAAATTGTGAACGGATATTGAATATCTCAAACGGTTTTGCTATGGCGAGGGATTATGTCAAAAAAAGAATCAGGAAATGTCTCATATCTTTCTAAAATGTAATTATACACCATTTATTTTTCTATAAAATTATACTAATATTAGAACTAAACCCATTGTATTCCTTTTTTTCAATTTAAGATTTATGTTTAAGTTTAAAAACAGCCAGAATGGTTGTTTAGCCAAAAAAATAAAAAAATAAAAATCATTCATAGTGCTTTACTGCCCTCTTGTGTTCAAAATCAGGTAGGCCAATTGATGCTACTAGGGAAATATTCTCCCACCGTGACTCCGCTGGGGGCTTTAAAATCGCTAACTTGAAAGCGAAAGTAATGGACGTCTCCACAAGACGTGCAGCTGTGAGCATTTTCGTTTCATTTTAAAAGAAGCCCCATTTCGGGGGTGGATTTCTTGAATGTATTTTACAAAATCACAATGTTGTGTTTGATTGCGAGTATCCAAAAATAAGTAAACACTTTGCAGTTTGAATGATCTTCTTGAATAAAATGACGGAGTAGCCAATGTTTCCACTGTTCGATCGCGGACGTCCACACGGACATTGATAATGGTGGCGCGTGCAGAGCGCTCGAGGGAATTCCTATGGATGTAGGAATGAACTAAAAAACGTTCACTCTGTTCTGCTCGCTCATCGTCCTGGACGCGCAGCGTTATGAATGCCCGTGTGATGCAGCATAACACAGCAGAGAGAGACGCTCACTCTCGACTCGTGATTAATGAAATTCGAATGAATTTCTATGGAAGTAGAAATGAAAAAACGTTCGCTCTGTTTTGCTTGCTCGTCGCCATGGACGCGCACCGTTATGAATGTCAGTGCAGCCGCATACTTTTTAGTGTCACTTTAAAATTAGCGCCATATCGGGGGGCGATTGCTTCCGGTTTTCAGGGAAAACACAACAACAAAAGAGTAAATGACAGATTCGCTTAAATAGGCACTTTTACACAAAATATTCCGTCATCATTTTTTTCAGTCAGCTCTTCACTCTAGTGATGAATGAATTTTGACTCCTGTTGCTGATCTTTGCTGCAACTTTCGTTTTGCTCACAATTTAGTAAGCAAACACGTTCAAGTTACAATTGTAGTGACTAAATGATTTTATTATACACACACACATCAAATTGACGGTGGTATATTTAAATCTGCATATTGTAATGCAAGGCACCCCTAGTCTAGTCTTATTAAATGTATGCTTCATCTTTCATTTTTAATTTGTACATTTGATCAATAAATTCAATTATTTAGAATAATAAGACACTATATAGCTGTCCAGAGCGCGCCCCCCACTGAATCTCAAGATGGAAAGCACTGCGTTCGTACTTCGTACTTTTCGTGAACGTATGAGGAGATGACACCTTCGAACACGAATACAGGCTACTATAAACCAGTCGCCAGGCCGAATGTGCGCGAGCACCTGTTTTATCGTGATCATTTTGAACGCGCGTTTATCAAGTCTTATGCCACTCGGTACCAATTGAAGATACTCTGTTTACCGCTATGAAGGTATTTTGTCATATCTAATGTACTATTAATAATTCCACCAGAATGCAACCAAAGCAGTAATTGTAAATCATTTTTTTTTCATTTTCAGGCGCCCCTGCATGTGGATATTGTTTTTCTCTATATAAACATGAAACAATATAAACACGATAATCATATGCTGACTCGAGTGTGTGTACGTTCTGTACGATATCTGGCGCAACCGCTTTATTAGGCGTTTTTTTCCCGTTTGCGCTGCTTGAGCATTCTTTTATTAATGCTTTTGTTTTTTATATTTTTTGTTTACACATAGGCCTAATGTTTAATGTTTTCAACTAAAAGAAATGGTGACAAAAACGTAAAAAAAAAAAAACTTAAAAAATAACATCTTTTTCGTTAAATGTCATTTAAATAAACGAATATTCGATTTTTATGAGCCCAAATATTCGAATGCAATATTTTTGAAAAATGCCCATCCCTAATTAACATACAGACTTCCAGTGTTGGGAAGGATACTTTCAAAACATATTTCGTTGCAGAATACATGACTGGCAAAACCAGCAAAAGTAATGATTATGAATATGTAAAATATAGCAAGGAGATATTTTAATTGTTTATTAATAAATAAGTGTTTTCTTTGTCATTGTCGGCTAAGATGAAGTTGATGATGCTGACTTGCGATCTTCAGTAGCCTAGTGAACGCGCCAGAGAGAAATGCACATTTCATAAGGATTACATAAGCAGAGAGCAGTCTGTAGTCTGTTTTCTTTCGTTTTGAATTGTTCAGTTTAAAAGTAGACATGTGAGGCGAGTAGGCTACTTTATATGCTGAGTTTCGGTTCATTTATGAGACGAGCTCCAGTTCACGCGCCGGCGTGATTATCTCATTATTAATGTTTCGTGATTATCTCTATATTGTCTGCTATATTTACTTCTTATTGATTAAATACAGGCAATTGGTTGATGAACCATTGATTAAAATTAAGATACAATTAATACAAAACGAAATTCACTTTAAAGAAAGGTTTTGTGCTTTGTTTTGTGCTTTCTGTTTGATGTCTTTGTGAAAGTTTTAAAGCATCTTTTATTGCCGCTTTCAGAGCGCTCACGTCCGTAACGGAGAACACGTCCGTAACATTGTTTTTCCTCAAAAATGCGAACACGAAAAATAAAATAAAATGAATATTTTATGTTATGTGGAGACAGAGACAACCCTTCATCCGGTGGGTAGTATTAATTTTGGTTTGCGCAGTGTAATTCACAGAATTACTAAAACATATTTGCCACCTAAGTTAAAGATTGTTTTGTGTCACGCATGTTTATTTCGGCGTGTGTTTCATCCAAATTGCGATCGCATCGCGGGGGCCGGATTGAAGCACTATGCGGGCCGGATCCGGCCCCCGGGCCGTATATTGCCCATGTATGTCCTATGACATTAAAAATGATTCTAAATTTAAATGATCTCATATATGTGGCTATTGTGATTCACGATCATAGGCCCTGTCCAAAATGGTACACTTCATATGAATTTTCGGCCTTGTGTACTTATTTCATGTGTCCGTTAAATCCATGGGACCGTAGGGCGACAGTGAAAGCGGGGTTAGGTTTTTGCACGTCGTGCACAGTAACCCTAAAGGCACCGGGGTGGCAGTGCCACCGGCTTGTTTATATATATATATATATATATATATATATATATATATATATATATATATATATATATATATATATATATAAATATAGCTGCGAGCAGCGATGAAGGGCCAAAGCCGGCGGAACCGCCACTCCGGTGCCTTTAGGTAACTAAAGGCACCGGGGTTGCGGTGCCACCGGCTTGGGCCCGCAATCGCTGCTCGCAGCTATATTTCACTTTTATATTTGCAAATATGTGTTAATTTGCATTTCTGTTGTTATCTTCGTTTGATTTTGTTTGTTTTACACTGCAGATCGATCAAACGGGTGTTCATGTATGCTGTTAATTGTAAGACTTGCTTTGTGAAGTCTTCATGTTATTTATGAGAGCCAGTATTGCCATTTCTTTTACACAACGGTCTACAGTTTCACACACTTTCACATGTTTCTTCCATCTGCCGACGGTGTCGCCATTTCTCATTTTCACCCGTTTTTGTGCGTACGCCTGGGTCAGAGCTTGCGTGAAGGACCGCACATTTTCCCGTCAAGTTTGCTTTTTATAAATACCAATTATTGCGTAGAGAGCGGCGTACGCCTTCTTTTGTGCGTACGCAACGTTTATAAATGAGGCCCCAGAACTCCACAGGGGTCTCAGGAGCTCAGCCTGTTAATGGCAGGCTTAGGAAAACGCATGATATCAGTGCCTGAACACTTCAACCATGCAGAGGTAAGCATTTCTAAAATTATGTACTAAAGAGATCATTAGAAATGATGATTTATAATTATGAAGTGCCCATGGTTTGTTTTATATTGTCCTAATAAGATTTCAGCAATGCTGCAGCTTGAATTCCCTAAACTGGAGACTTAGTCTGGTTGAATGGCTGTTTCATAAGGCAACTGGTAAGTAGATAGAGAATGAATTGACATTGTGTGACACATCTGAAATGGACTTTTGAAAAACAAGTTAAAACGCAGGTTTTCAAGCACGACTGTTGTTGGTGATTTACAGAGGTGGAAGACTTACTCGGATCATGTATTGCAGTAAAAGCAGAAAAAAACTTTGTAGAGTTACAAATTTTTTAGGCTCACAAACCTTTTCTTACTTTAACCCCTGTTAATTTGATCACTTTCCCACTGTCCAAAATAATGGAGGAAGTGGCCAGAGAAAACGTGTCTTGATCCCGCCTGAGTCTGAAGGCTACACCGCAAAACTGCTTAAAGGTGCTCTAAGCGATGTCCCGCGTTTTTTAGGCCAAAACATTTTTTGTCACATACAGCAAACATCTCCTCACTATCCGCTAGCTGCCTGTCCCCTGAACACACTGTAAAAAAACGCGGTCTCTGTATACAGCCCAGGCTCCACAAACAGCAACAAAAACAAACTGGACGACCCGCTCCACGAAACAAAACAAACAGTGTTCCAGCCTGGGGGTGGGGTTAGTGAGTGTACATGGGGGGTGTGGAGGAGAGAAGCATGAAGAAGAAAGTTAGAATTTTAACTCTGTAAGTTTGATATGGCCGACACACGACCAAAGAGACGACGTTCTGATGAACGGATTGCAAAAATGCAAAGAAGAGGGAAAAGGAGAAGGAACGCATGCCCGAATTTACACTGGAAAAGCCTTTGAAAGGTGGTGAGAACTCCGCCGGCAGAAGGGCTTCCAATCCGACATTCAGGCAACGTTAGCTCTGTTTTTGCTGGACAGGGTAAATCCAGTTTGTTTTTTCTAAATGGACTTTCATGTTCGCCTAACAAACACAAGGATATAATTAGCTAGAACAATGCAGTCAGCGCTAACTTTGGTGAATACAACATATAGGTTTCTAGCAGCTAGCGATCAATCTCTATTGTTAATAATCAAGCAAACTCACAGTAGGGCGACAGTTTGTGTGAATGATTGTTTTCACCAACTATTTATTATGAAATTGAATGTTCATTCATAGCCCATTGACAACTTTGACTAAATTTGAAGCTAACGTTATCTTGCTATTATTGCGTCCTGGTATGGGAGCTAAAGTTATAACCTCAGGTGGCGAAACGTTTTATCGTGTTTTTCTGGTAATGTTTCTCTTTTTTTTTTTGCATTATATGAAAGCATTTATCTAACTTGGGCGACATTACACCTTGAAAGAAGTATCAGTAAAACTACAGGGGGAGGGGACGGGATGAGGAGGAGGGAAGGTCTAGCTAGCCTCCGTTTTGTTTGACAATACTTTGAACGTCAACAAGAAGTGACGTCACCCAGCATCGCTTAGAGCACCTTTAAGACTGTGTCCAATAATGGAAGACACATGATTTTCATCGTTCCACTTCAAAATGAACTACGTCACTTCCTTTTGATGCCCATGAATTCCGTAAAATGCCAAAGTCACAATGCAAAACCTGTGGAGAAATTTTACCGTTACAAGTTTTGGCTCTGCATGTAGACTCTTGTGGCAAGTCTACAACAGAAGAAGTAAGTTTTTCTTAACATGACACGTAAGCTGTGTCCCAATGTGAAGGCTGCGTCCTTCGAAGGACCCAGTCTATCCAGCTTTCGAAGGACGCTCCGAGTCTAGCCTTCGTAGGATTTTTAATTGCGCCACCAGGTGTTCCCCATTATGCTGTTGCATAGCAACGCTGTGACTGGAGAGCTGCCATCCTACGCGGCATTACTTGGAGCAATTAGAATAATAAAATGGAGCAAGACCTCATTATTTTTTATTTTTATCCTTTATGTTTTATTGGAGGAGATGGTGGGGATGTTTCATCCCTGGCGCCGCCGGGTGATGTATCTCCGGCTTGGTCTAGACCGTGGCCAGGTAAGGTAATCTGGTTTGCTGCATCCCAATTCAGAATTTGCATCCTTAATTGCTGCAGTACACTTTAAAATGTACATAAGTATTGGGTGTACTTGAGTAATGTAACAATACTTATGAAAATACAAAATACACATAAAGCTGTTCAAATGATCACTTATAGGCTACCTTACGAAGATGCGATTTTTATGAAGTTTATTCTCTTGATTATGTTGATCTTATTTAGGCATGTTTCCAGCGTGTTTTGTTTTAACGCAGTTGAAGCATAAAACACAAAACAATAAATAAATAAAGTGAAATATACCTATTTTTTTAAACAATCCTGCAACGGCACTCCCGCTCGCATTCGGATGCAGCCTTTGACATAGGACGCATCTGTAGTTAGCAACAATTCCTTAATATTGTGAAAATAAATCATTTTAAAAATAAGCTGTGGTTGACTGTATAAGCAAGTACATTTGTTAAGTATTCACGTACAAATGTGAAGTAATAAGGTTTTTTTTCTCTCACACAGGACAGCAACACTGCAAAAACATCTTTTACAATATGATGCATTGTTGTATAGTAAACTACTCAACAGTAAAGTACTTTAAATTTTAACACCCTTCAACGTATTCAGAATTAAAATGCAACATACACATAGCGCAGCAGTAACATTAATGCAACAACATCATATCTAAAAACCCTGACGAGGGTTTTTTTATCTAGAATACATTTACTTGTACTTAATTTACTTTAAGATATCAAGAGTAAAAGTAAGCAAGATAAAACTTGTACATAAGGTTTTAAATGTAACTAGTAATATTTCCCCAATGTGCCATTAATAGCCTACTTACTAAAAGTAGTTTACTAAAACTCTTTTGTTTGTTTCCCTAAATCAGACCAGACCCCTGTACTGTAGGATCAACCTGAATGTCCCAGTGCTGGACAGGTTTTTAAATGAAATGGACACACGGTCTGATTTTCGGCTGAGCAGGGGGGCCCTGAGAGGCTGCTGGACCTGTTGAGAAGTGAACGGCAACACGGATGGGGTGCCACAATAGAGACCCTGGTATTTATTTTCTGGCTGGCGTGTGGCACATCATACAGGGTTGTCTCCGGAGTGTTTGACATGCCTCGTTCCACTGTCCACAGCATTGTCCACCGAGTCACTGAGGAGGTGGTGGCCATTCGCCACCAAGTCATTCGGTTCCCCAACACCCCAGACGTCCTGGAGGCAGTTTGCCGTGGGTTTGCAGGGCTGGCCAGACACTTTCTTGAAAGCTGCAGGTGCAATCGACGGCTGCTATGTCCGAAACAAGCCTCCAAGCTACAGGAACAGGAAACTGTTCCCGTCCATCATCCTGCAGGCTGTTTGTGACCATCAGGGCCGCTTCATTGACACCTACGTGGGCTGGCCCGGGTCAGTGCATGACGCACGAGTGCTCCGCTACAGCCCACTGTACAGGACCCCCACTCCCAACACCCACTCCCCCTCCTCACTCCCTACAAGAGGCCAGTACGAGGTGTGGGAGCCCAGCGCTCTAAGCTCCATCATTCCAGGGCACGCTCCATTATAGAGCGTGCTTTTGGGATGATGAAGACCAGGTTCAGGGCCATCTTCCTGAAAGCGCTGGAGGTGCACCACACCTTTGTACCTCATGTAAGTGAATTGAAAATACATTTGCAAAAAAACATAAAAATAATTAACTTATTTTTTCCAGACTATATCATTTCTTGTTTTGTTTTTTTTTTCATTTCAGGTCATCACAGCCTGTGTCATCCTCCTCAACATCTGTCTTGGGGTTGGTGACATCATGGCCCCGGAGGATGAGCACGAGGAGGATGATGCAGAGGATGAGGGGGAGCATGTTTTGGAGACAGTCAGCGGTGCTCTCTGGCGAGACCAGTTGTCTGCAGAGGTGTCTGCCCTGGAGGAGGTTCCCATCGACCACAACTACTTGTAACAGGCAAGTCAGAGAACTGTAAAGCTATAATGCCGAAGACCAAAACTGAATGTCCATAGAATGGGTTTACATGTTGAAATATTTTACGCTTTGATTTGAGGATGTGAGTTAATTTCTTTTATTCTTCCCTCTTTTTGAAATGATCTCAGTGAGATGGCAGCCGTCGATTGAGTCAGCCCTGCATACCTGTCGGTAGACAATGCATTGGACAGTGGAAATATGCAGTCAAACACACTTCCAGCGGCAGAGAGGCCTTATCAGCGTCTCCATTGTGGAGCCCACCCAGGTACAGCAGCACCACCAGGGTCTCCCTGCTCAGCTGAAGTCTTGTTTTATGCACTGTTCATTTAGATTATGTTGTCAGATTGTTTATGTTAGAGTTATGTTGTAAATAGTTTTAAAACATTATTTATGTATATAATCATTTATTTTCATTTTCAAATGTTATGACACAAAATTGTTTTGAATTTCTTTTCTTTTTTAAATTGCACCTGTCATTAAAAAAAGTAACCAATGTCCAGACCTAATTCTTTTTATTTCATATCCCAATATATCAAGTTAATTGTTAAAAATAAGCAATGCACAGAAATGGAGCAAAAATAATATTTATTATCTCGTTTAAATAAACTGTACACAACTGAATTTCTCATTTAAAAATAAATGAAATACCTAATTTTATTTAACTTAGATTGCAAAAACTAAACTGTTCAGAACTTAGGTTTCCTCTTTAAAAAAAAAAAAAAAAATACTACTTCACCATCCGCTCAAGAAGAGCAAAAAGCCTGTCCATTCTCTCCCCGCTCTCTCGAGCTCTCCTCTCCTCTGCCTCCCTTTGCAGATCCATGTCTTCTCTAATTAAATTTAGCTTTCTCCGTGCTGGTGGTGCGGGTCCGTGTGCTGGTGCTGGTGGTGCGGGTCCGTGTGCTGGTGGTGCGGGTCCGGGTGCTGGTGGTGCGGGTCCTGCTGCTGGTGGTGCGGGTCCTGCTGCTGGTGGTGCGGGTCCTGCTGCTGGTGGTGCGGGTCCGGGTGTTGGTGGTCCGGGTCCTGCTGCTGGTGGTGCGGGTGCTGGTGGTGCGGGTCCGTGTGCTGGTGGTCCGGGTCCTGCTCCTGGTGGTGCGGGTCCGTGTGCTGGTGCTGGTGGTGCGAGTCCGGGTGCTGGTGGTGGGGGTCCGTGTGCTGGTGGTGCGGGTCCTGCTGCTGGTGGTGCGGGTCCAGGTGCTTGTGGTGCGGGTCCGGGTGCTGGTGGTGCGGGTCCTGCTGCTGGTGGTGCGGGTCCGGGTGCTGGTGGTGCGGGTCCTGCTGCTGGTGGTGCGGGTCCGGGTGCTGGTGGTGCGGGTCCAGGTGCTGGTGGTGCGGGTCTTGCTGCTTGTGGTGCGGGCCCGGGTGCTGGTGGTGCGGGCCCGGGTGGTGGTGGTGCAGGTCCGGGTGCTGGTGGTGCGGGTCCGGGTGCTGGTGATGCGGGTCCTGGTGCTGGTGGTGCGGGTCCTGGTGCTGGTGGTGCGGGTCCTGCTGCTGGTGGTGCGGGTCCTGCTGCTGGTGGTGCGGGTCCTGCTGCTGGTGGTGCGGGTCCTGGTGCTGGTGGTGCGGGTCCTGCTGCTGGTGGTGCGGGTCCTGGTGCTGGTGGTGCGGGTTCTGGTGCTGGTGGTGCGGGTTTCTGGTGCTGGTGGTGCGGGTCCTGCTGCTGGTGGTGCGGGTCCTGGTGCTGAGGGTGCGGGTCCTGCTGCTGGTGGTGCGGGTCCTGGTGCTGGTCCGGGGGCTGGTGGTGCGGGTCCTGGTGCTGGTGGTGCGGGTTCTGGTGCTAGTGGTGCGGGTCCTGCTGCTGGTGGTGCGGGTCCAGGTGCTGGTGGTGCGGGTCCTGCTGCTGGTGGTGCGGGTCCTGCTGCTGGTGGTGCGGGTCCAGGTGCTGGTGGTGCGGGTCCTGCTGCTGGTGGTGCGGGTCCTGCTGCTGGTGGTGCGGGTCCTGCTGCTGGTGGTGCGGGTCCTGCTGCTGGTGGTGCGGGTCCAGGTGCTGGTGGTGCGGGTCCTGCTGCTGGTGGTGCGGGTCCGGGTGCTGGTGGTGCGGGTCCGTGTGCTGGTGGTCCGGGTGCTGGTGGTACGGGTCCTGCTGCTGGTGGTGCGGGTCCTGCTGCTGGTGGTGCGGGTCCGGGTGCTGGTGGTGCGGGTCCTGGTGCTGGTGGTGCGGGTCCTGGTGCTGGTGGTGCGGGTCCTGCTGCTGGTGGTGCGGGTCCTGCTGCTGGTGGTGCGGGTCCTGGTGCTGGTGGTGCGGGTTTCTGGTGCTGGTGGTGCGGGTCCTGCTGCTGGTGGTGCGGGTCCTGCTGCTGGTGGTGCGGGTTCTGCTGCTGGTGGTGCGGGTGCTGGTGGTGCGGGTCCGTGTGCTGGTGGTCCGGGTCCTGCTGCTGGTGGTGCGGGTCCGTGTGCTGGTGCTGGTGGTGCGGGTCCGGGTGCTGGTGGTGGGGGTCCGTGTGCTGGTGGTGCGGGTCCTGCTGCTGGTGGTGCGGGTCCAGGTGCTTGTGGTGCGGGTCCGGGTGCTGGTGGTGCGGGTCCTGCTGCTGGTGGTGCGGGTCCGGGTGCTGGTGGTGCGGGTCCTGCTGCTGGTGGTGCGGGTCCTGGTGCTGGTGGTGCGGGTCCTGGTGCTGGTGGTGCGGGTCCTGGTGCTGGTGGTGCGGGTCCTGGTGCTGGTGGTGCGGGTCCTGCTGCTGGTGGTGCGGGTCCGGGTGCTGGTGGTGCGGGTCCTGCTGCTGGTGGTGCGGGTCCTGCTGCTGGTGGTGCGGGTCCTGCTGCTGGTGGTGCGGGTCCTGGTGCTGGTGGTGCGGGTCCTGGTGCTGGTGGTGCGGGTCCTGGTGCTGGTGGTGCGGGTCCTGCTGCTGGTGGTGCGGGTCCTAGTGCTGGTGCTGGCTGACCTCAGGGATCGAGGCAATGAGGACAGGGGGGTTGGTGGAGTGCCTCTGTCCCAACACCTCATCCATGAGGACAAACAGGGGCCAAGTTTCAGCAGTGGGTTTCCCACTCACTCCCTCACCTGTCCCAGGACACTTGCAGTCCTAAGGCAGAGCAAATAAAGCATGCCTGGTAACAACAATGACGGCACAATACATTTAAGCAAAGATGTGTGTATTAGCTTTCTTACTTTTTTTCTTTCTTTTTTTTAAGTTGTCCCATTTTTTTTGCCTGCATGGGAGTTGCCTTCCCCAGCAGTCCCATTTTTTCCGGAATTGCTCTTAAAAAAACAATAGAAAAGGGTACTTATAAAAAATATTAACACATGTGGTACAATGACTGCAATCTTAAAAGTAGTGCATTGTTAATACTGCAAGATATGACACATAAGGAAAATACTTCAGAAAACATATTTCTGGATACTCAAATGTAGTTCAAACCTTTGTAGACATAGCTTGCATGACAGCACTACAAAAACACATAAAAGTGAAACCCCATTGCCATAAGACTGCTTTTCTTATTGTTGTGGGCTTTATAGGGCGAGTGACATTTCTTATAATACACAAGTGAGACAGACTACTGCAAATATTACAAATAGGCTGTTGTCTTCTTACCTCCAAGCCACGCTGGCAGAGTTTTTGGCCCCAGTAAATAAATGGTCATTTTCAGACCGCAATTTAATAAATTGCGTTGTCTGCTCCTTGCTCCCTGAAACAATTATTACACTAATATTAGCAGTTTTGCCTCAAACCACCTGGCAAATGAAGCCATGTGATGCCGGTGATGAAGGAGTTCAGAAGTTTATAAGAAAAACTTGTGACATTTAAATGTGAATTTGACGTCGTCCACCGTACACTCGGCTGCCATTTTCTCAAATAAAATGCTGTCGTCACCGGCGCGCAATGGCTTATGGGGTAGGATAGACCGGTAAGGATCCATTTAAGTATCCTCTCTTTCACGGGGAAACGAAGGGTGCATTTGGCGTCGCTTTTGAATCAGGGTGGCGGCGCGATGACGCAACCGGCCTTCGAATACGGCCTTCAGAGGATGAATAATTGAATTGGGACAGCCTTCATCTCGCCGCGATGACGCAACCGGCCTTCAAATGCGACCTTCGGAGGGTGCAGCCTTTATATTGGGACGTACTTCGTTGCGACGCTGTGACGCAATCGGCCTTCAAATACGGCCTTCGGAGGATGCAACCTTCACATTGGGACACACCTTTAGTTTATGAAATCTTTTTCATTTTCAGCAAATGCATATCAAAACAGCAATTGCTTTACTACTACAGTGATGTCATTGATAATGTTAACCTTATCCAATTAACAGGAAAACGACGAGAATGCTGATGAAAAACAAGATCTGGATGTTTCGTTTGTATCCTGCAGTCAGAAAAGTAAGTTTAAGTACATTGACATCACACTCTTAAAATAATAACTTTACATGTTTTCATGCTATATTGATTAATGTGGGCTGGATTGTTTGTTGTTGTTAAAAAAAAGTGAAGAATAAGCATAATTCAGTTATTCTGATTGATGTTCTTATAGTCTAACCATGGGACTGATTTTTATTTATTTTTTTCTCTCCCTGGTTGTTTTGTTTCCTAATTACCACAATGTTGTTGTTGGTATGTCTCCCCTGCTTGCACAGATCATTAGAAGTGTAAAATTGCAATCGTAATATGGACATATTATAATTTCTCAAGTTTTGGCTTACATTTTTGATCAAAATATTCTATACAAAGTAATGGAAGAAATTGGTGCCTTGCTAACATTAGGATTTGAGTTAATACATTTCTTTTAAGTTAACGCTGATTACTGTATTTGTCTTTTTTTCAGCTTCAACAGTCACTGCAGAGACCGTGTGTCCCATTTGCCAAGTAGTGTACCCTAACATCATTGAGATGCATGCCAGTGCCTGCAGTGAGAGCTATGTTGTTGTCCCATGTAGTTTTGCCTTGATGCATAACAAATTTTCCTTTTGTAATTGGATGTTTTTTGCAAGTGTTTCTTCTTCTTACTTTGAAATGTCTCAACATGAATATTGATCAACAAGATATTTAATATACTAGTCAATGGGTTTTTGCTTGTTGACTAATTAGTTAACATTACATTACTCTTGATTGTTTTGGACAACACATTACTTGTGACTTTTTTTTGGAAATAATAAAGTACAAGTTTCTCCATGGTTTTCAGAGGCCCTTTGCTTGACTAGAATTCTCTTGTTTGACAATTCAATCTAAGTTAGAAGACATTTGCACAATTTAAAGGGTCCAGAATCTGCCTTGATCATATTCAGAGATTAGAGAAAGCTAGAAGACAGACATTATGTCTTTCAGGCAATCATTTGACAGCAGTGGAGTGGATTTAGAAGCAATGGAAGGACCATCTGGCACATCTTCACAGATTGCACCTTTGCAGAATCGGCCAACAAGTTCTCCAGGACCTTCTGATTATACCAACAAAACTGAGGGTTTGTAGTCTATTTGTTACCCCCTGTTAGTGGTCCTTGTTAAATTGTTTGGTTGATGGTCTTTTCTGTGTTGAAATCTTTACTCCATTTATAGATTGGAAGACCATACCAGACCTGGCAATGGCTGCTCAGTTGTACAGGGAGACAGTACTAGCCATTCACGCATCAGGGAAGCCACTGCATTTGCACATTGACCTCAGAGGCAGAAAGTTGGACCCGGAAATGTCTTTAAGTGCTTTTTATAAAGCACGCTGTGTGGAGTGGGCAAATCCTATGCAATGCAGATTTGAAGGTTCGTCTTTTTTCTCTTTTAGTTCATTTTAGAATTTGTTATGTACAGTCTTTTTTTCACAAATAACCCAGAATCTCTACATTTCTTATAATTAAGAAGGAGCGTGCACAAAAAATATGAAACAGAAGCAAACTCGCCTGCAGCCCAGTGTCAGGAAAGTAGAGGGACAGCTGCTTTTTGCTCCAAGAAAGCAGCGTAGCTTTTGTAACTGAAATAAAAAACAGATGGCAAATTGCTTTGCAGTGACATCCCAGAACAGCAAACCTCCACCCTATTTGAAAAGCCTTGCCAGTCTAAACTCCTGGACATTGCTTTTGTTGGCAGTGCCTGCAGCACAGCTAAAACACAGCTACTACAAAGCCAGGACTTGAAAACAAAAGCTGTATGTCTACCACATCTTCCCTTTGTTGCATGATGTAGAATGAAAAATGAAGAAAAAAAGTTGTCCTTATGTAGTTTCAGACATGGTTTTTGCAAGGGCTGTTTGGTGACAAACATTTTGAGGGTGTCATCCAAAAAAACTGGATCCTTGAAGATGAAAAGGTTGCCAAAGACCCAGATGCAGTCAGCACTTAAAAAAAAAAAATATATATATATATATATATATATATATATATATTACCGGACAAGCACATTTATTACTCAGACAAGTAAATGACTACTTCAGAAGTGTTTATCTCCAGGTAACATGTCCAGTTACTGGAGTAAACATAGACATTTTCAAAGAGGAGTTGAGCAAGACTTACAAAATCTAAAGTCAGCATCTATAGAAACAGATGAAAGAACTGAGAAGAGACTTGACTGTTATAACAAGCAATTTTGAGCAAGTTGCTCTTACAACTTCAGAGTCAGTGTAATTAGTGAATGATTACACACTAAGCAGCAGTGAGGAAGAGCTAGTGAGAGCTTTGCTGGGAACACAGAGGAGAGCAATGATGAAAGCATAGATGAGGAGGAGGATGACAGGATTGGGCAGTCAGGAAACAAATTCCACATTCATCATTGACTGAACCATTCAAGATTTTGTGCACCAAACTACCTGAATTAGGCCTTCCTAAAGATGCACGGACTTTGCTGAAAACAAAATCAGTGGTGGAAATGAAAAGTCTCTCGGGGGACTTGTTTTCATGCTGGCATTGAATATGGTCTGTTGTCTCACCTCACGACATTAGTTCATCCAATGTGGTCTGAGTCCCTGCAAGTCAATGGCCTTCCTCTATACAAGAGCTCAAACTCTCAATTCTGGCCTACTTTAGGCCTAGTAGAAAACTACAAAGACGGGGTCCAGACAAACAAGTTGCCATTTATCATTGGGATGTGTTTGGGGGGAAAGAAACCAGCCAGTCTTGATTACTTACAAGACTTTGTTGAGGAAATGCAGCATCTTGAAAAATAAGGTTTCTTTTTTGAAGACAGAAATATTAAAGTCCAGATCTCGGCCATTGTTTGCGACGCACCAGCAAGGGCCTTTATCAGAAATTCTAAAGGTCACAATGGTTACTTTGGATGTGACAAATGCAGTCAAAAGGGAGTTTACAACAATAACCGTATGACATTCCCAGAAACAACAGCCCGTCTGAGGTCCAACCATGACCATTTTGAGTCTTTTTCTGAGGACTTGCACTACAGTGGGATCACACCTTTACACCTTGTATGTTTGGGGGTTACACGTAAACTAATATCTCTATGGCAGAAAGAGCCACTGAAGACTCGTTTACAGGGATGCAAACACATGTATGGTAAAAAAAGAAAGAGGTAATCGAAGCCCTCGCCCCGCGGTAAATATCCAGATGCTTACATTGCCACCAACCCCTGCCATCCCCGGCCCACCCCTATAGGCACATATAGTAAAATGAAATTCAAATAAAGTTTTGACAAAAAAAGGTTGTATAAAAAGATAAACCTCATATATTTCAGCCTTTAAATCATTTTTCACAAAAAAAAAAGTTTTTATAAAAAGATAAACCTCACATATTTCAGCCTTTAAATCATTTTTTACAAAAAAAAAGGTTGTATAGTCAAGTCAAGTCAAGTCATCTTCATTTATATAGCGCTTTTAACAATGGATTGTTTCAAAGCAGCTTTACAGAGATAAACATATAATTTAAGGTAACAGATTGTTTTGGCATTATAGCGGTTCTTGAATAATGTTATTTCCAGCTAAAGTTAACTTTGATTGATTCACCTCCGTCGAAATGATCAGACTTTAAACGCGAACCTGTGATTAACGCTGACGGCGTTCACATGCTCATTCAGAATGGATTCTATAGTTATGTGCTTTTTAAAATATGTGCGCAGGTTTATAATTCATACAACCCAGCCTAAACAAACTACTTTTCTTGCCTATAAATTTTGATACAGAATTTTGTTTTATTTTATCACTTCGGGGTACGCGAGCCGGAATTCACAACGCTTTATCTGTAGAGTGGGAAAGGGATCCTCCATAGGGAGAGGATAGTGGACACTTCAGCACTGCATTGTCATCTGGTCCAGGCGGATCTCCTTCGTCAGATCTGGACACGGCCTGGATCCGGCAGGCTGCGGTAAAACCTCGGGATAAACAAAGACACTAATATTAGCGTAGATGCCATTCTTCTTATGATGTAGCGAGTACATCAAGATTTAAGGGAAGTGTTCCCAGTTCCGGCTGACCTAATCTATGCAGCCTAACATTGAATTATAGAAGTCTATAGTGTGTTATGTGTATGCTAGGTCAAAGAGATGTGTTTTTAGTCTAGCTTTGAACTGACAGAGTGTGTCTGCTTCCCGGACAATGGTAGGAAGACTGTTCCAAAGTTTTGGTGCTAAATAGGAAAAGGATCTACCGCCTGCAGTCGATTTAGATATTCTAGGTATTATCAACTGGCCGGAATTTTGAGATCGCAATAGATGTGAAGGACTATAATACGTTAAGAGCTCGCTCAAGTACTGCGGAGCTAAACCATTTAGTGCTTTGTAGGTAATCAACAATATTTTAAAATTTATACGATGTTTAATAGGGAGCCAATGCAGTGTTGACAGAACCGGGCTAATATGGTCATATTTCCTGGTTCTGGTAAGAACTCGAGCTGCGGCGTTTTGAACTAGCTGTAGTTTATTTATTAAGCGTGCAGGGCAACCACCCAGTAGAGCATTACAATAATCTAGCCTTGAGGTCATGAACGCATGAACTAATTGTTCCGCATTTCCCAATGAGAGCATATGGCGTATTTTAGATATATTTTTAAGATGGAAAAATGCAGTTTTACAGATACTAGACACGTGGCTTTCAAAAGAAAGGTTGGTATCAAAGAGCACACCCAGGTTCCTAACCGACGACGAAGACTTGACAGAGCAGCCATCAAGTGTTAGACAGTATTCTAGGTTATTACGTGTGGAAGTTTTTTGTCCAATAATTAGAATCTCTGTCTTTTCAGAATTTAGTAGTAGGAAATTACTAGTCATCCAATTTTTTATATCAGCTATGCATTCCGTTAATTTTGTGAATTGGTAAGTTTCGTTGGGTTTTGAAGAAATATACAGCTGAGTATCATCGGCATAACAGTGAAAGCTAACTCCATGTTTCCTAATGATATCTCCTAATGGTAGCATGTACAGAGTGAACAGCAACGGTCCTAGTACTGAGCCTTGTGGTACGCCATACTGAACTTGTGATCGATAAGACATCTCTTCATTTACTGCTACAAACTGATAACGGTCAGATAAGTATGATTTAAACCATGCTAGTGCAATTCCACTAATGCCCACATAGTTTTCTAGTCTATTTAAAAGAATGTTGTGGTCAATTGTGTCAAATGCAGCACTAAGATCGAGTAACACTAATAGAGAGATACAACCACGATCGGATGATAAGAGCAAATCATTTGTGACTCTAATGAGAGCGGTCTCAGTACTATGGTACGGTCTAAATCCGGACTGAAAATCCTCGCAGATATCATTTCTTTCTAGAAAGGAACACAGTTGTGAAGATACTGCTTTCTCTAATATCTTTGACAGAAAAGGCAGATTCGAGATCGGCCTGTAATTGACTAATTCTGTAGGATCAAGTTGTGTTTTTTTAACAAGCGGTTTTATCATAGCCAGTTTAAAGGTTTTTGGTACGTATCCTAGAGACAAAGATGAATTAATGATATTAAGAAGAGGATATGTGACCTCTGAAAACATCTCTTTCAGTAGCTTAGTCGGTATAGGATCTAACATACAAGTTGTCGATTTAGATGAATTAACGAGTTTGCTGAATTCTTCCTCTCCTATAGCAACAAATGAATCAAATTTTTCCTCAGGGAGACTACAATGCACTTCCTGATGCGATACTGTGGTAGACGGTTGCATAGTTATAATTTTGTCCCTGATATTATCAATCTTATAAGTGAAGAAGTTCATAAAGTCATCACTGCTGTGTTGCTTGGACACTTCTGAGCTTGAAGCTTTCTTTTTCGTTAGTTTAGCCACTGTTTCAAATAAATACCTTGGATTATGTTTATTTTCTTCTAATAGGTTTGAAAAATAAGCAGATCTAGCAGCTTTTAAAGCCTCTCTGTAAGCAATCGAGCTCTCTTTCCACGAAATCCGAAATACCTCTAGTTTAGTTTTCTTCCAGTTGCGCTCCATTTTTCTGGCTGCTCTCTTAAGGGCCCGGGTGTGCTCGCTGTACCACGGCGTTGGGCTATTTTCTTTAATCTTCTTTAAGCGCAACGGAGCAACTGCGTCTAAAGTGCTGGAAAAGAGAGAGTTAAACGTTTCTGTTGCAATATCAAGTTCTTCTAAGCTATCCGGGATGCTGAGATGATGAAACTGATTAGGAAGATTATTGATAAAGCAATCTTTAGTGGCAGAAGTTATAGGTCTAACGTATTTATAACACGGAGTCGGCTTTGCAGCCTTGGCTAAATGTAATTTACATGAGACTAGATAATGATCTGAAATGTCATCGCTCTGCTGCAGAATTTCAACGGCATCAACATCTATTCCATGTGATAATATTAGATCTAGAGTATGATTACGACGATGAGTAGGTCCTGACACGTGTTGTCTAACTCCAATTGAGTTTACAATGTCTTTAAATGCCAATCCCAATGCATCTTTTTCATTATCTACATGTATATTAAAATCACCAACAATTAGTACTTTATCTGCAGCCAATACTAATTCTGATAGAAAGTCCGCAAATTCTTTGATAAAATCTTTATGGTGCCCTGGTGGCCTGTATACAGTAGCCAGCATAATTCTCAAATGTGATTTATCGTTTACACTATATATTTTTACATTAAGCACCAATACTTCAAAAGAAGTATATTTAAAGCTAGATTTCTTAGTGGTTTTGAAAATATTACTATAAATTACAGCAACACCTCCCCCTTTGCCTTTCAGACGAGGTTCATGTTTATAACTGTAATCTTGTGGGGTTGACTCATTTAAAATAATGTAATCGTTTGGTTTTAGCCAGGTTTCTGTCAAACACAGCATATCAAGATTATAATCTGAAATCATATCATTAACTATGAGAGATTTTGAAGTAAGGGATCGAATATTCAGCAACCCAAGCTTTATCATTTGCTCATCTGTATTATATCTGTTTTTTATTTGTTGAACATCAATTAAATTTTTAACCTGACGTTTTTTGGATTTCCAAATTCGGGGAACAGACACAGTCTCTATATGATGACATCTAGGTGAAAGAGACTCTATGTGATGGGATTTATCTGACCTTGGTGACGTGAGGACGCTAGCAGACGGTCGGTTTAGCCAGTCTGTCTGCTTCCTGACCTGAGCCCCAGATTGTCATGTTTTATCTCTAAGACTATGAGCCAAATTACTAGAGAGAAGAGCAGCACCAGCCCAGGAGGGATGGATACCATCTCTTTTCAACAGATCAGGCTTGCCCCAAAAACTTTTCCAATTGTCTATGAATTTTATATTATTCTGCGGACACCACTTCGACAGCCAACCGTTCAGTGAGGCCAATCGGCTAACTATCTCATCACTCCTGCGTACAGGTATAAAAAGATAAACCTCACATATTTCAGCCTTTAAATCATTTTTTACAAAAAAAAAAGGTTTTATAAAAAGATGAACCTCACATATTTCAACCTTTAAATAATTTTTATAAAAAGAATGAGTCAAACAAAAAATACTTTACATATATATTAATGCACATTAGCTTATCATTTATTATTAATAGTAAAATTCGGTCCGATTTTCCCATGGCGACTGCCGTTGCTATGCAACCATGCACTGCACTCTCCACAACGACAAAGACGTTTTAGTAGCTAATAGATTTTCACCAACGAAAAATGCTTGCTGTAGCTCTGCTACAAGATTTATTTACGGAGAAGAGAAAAACACCCGTAGTGTTTGGGTCAGAGCCATAGAGAGACACCCCATCCTTCATGATGACTGACCTTTCAATGTTGTTACGGAAAGGGTGAAACTGATTGGTTGGTTCTTGTCACATGACCTGCGGCTTGCGGCATTCTGAAAAGTTGAAGTTTTTTCATCTTGCTGCGCCTGGAAAAATCGCTTCAATTTTGGGCGCGAATAACGAACCTGAGAGCGCAAAAGACACGATATGTGAACGGCCCTATGGTGTTTATTTAGTCTCAAAACTCGCGACCAGAATACGAGGGCAAAAAAACCAGTATACGCGCGCAGAATGCCATCCACGCGGATCTGCACAATTAACATAAGTCACCCAAACTGACGTGAAAAAAGTGTGAGGCGCCGAAAAGCGCGCTGTTGGCATCCCTGCGTTTAGGCCCAACGTTTGTCAGAAATGTTTCTTCACAGCTGACAGAGCTACGACCTCACGCGCTCCAACAGAAAACCGAGATCTCTAATCGAGTCAGACCACTGTAAGCCCACTGAATGCCTGCATTTCTCTTGTACACTGCACCTGTCTGTTTAAAAGGAAATATTCCTAAGGCAAAGTATGAAAACTTCATGCTGCTTGCAGTTGCTATGACCATCTTTCTCAGTCCATCCTTGTGTGCTGACTATGCAGACTATGCTAGACACCTCCTGGTTTTGTTTGTGAACCACTGCAGATGCTTGTATGGGAAATAAACCATAACTTACAACATGCATTGCTTAACTCATTTGATTCACAACGTACATGGAACATGGTGTGCTTGCTTTCCCTTTGAGAATTTACTTGGCCAAATTAAAAGAATGATAAGAAAACCAAACAAGCCTGTAGAACAAGTCATAAGAAGACTGTCAGAAAGAGAGGCTATGCGAACAATGCAGTCAGATCCAGAGAAAACTGCAAAAACCACATGACAATGGTCCAGTCCCAAATGGTCTAAATGTGAAAGGACAATATTCAAAAATGCAGTTCAGGCACTTCTCTGTGCCGCCGTGCTCTGGGTATAACTGCAATCAAAAATCTTTGGAACGATTTTCGCTGCTGAAACAGAACAAGTCAATATTCCATTTTGACATTGAAATCAAAAGAGGGGAAAACAATAAAGGACTCCTTAGGAAGGATGCTTGCCTGCATGTTTTCCAATGACCTGTCCAGGCTGTGTAACTGTGTAAGAAGATCTTTTTCAGGCAGCTAGCACTGAAAGACATTGTTCACAGTAAGTTATTATTATTAGCCATTAAGTCACTATCATTAAATACATTTCTGGAAATACATCTTGAGACAATTTTGACTTTGAAACTAGTTTAACCAGCTTCCACACCCCTTTTTGAGCAAAGAGAAAAATATGATGTAGATGATTGTAATTCAAGAATTAAAAAGTAAAAATTAGGAGGTAAGGGGAAAGCTTACTATTTTTTTTGTAATTACAAAAAGTTATGAAAGCTTAAATTTACTGCGATAAAATGTACTGCTTAAACATTCTTATATATTTTTATAGTTGCTGTCAATTTTACATGCCCCTAGCAGAATCAGCAAAATGTTATTTTATTTAGTGAATAAGCCCTGGATAAGATTTTTATTTTATTTTTTTACATAAAAGATGCTGAAATATAGTGATATGTATGTATATATAGGACGGCTTCCGCTGGTGGTACGCTAGAATAACGATGAGCAAAATGCCAGTGATCCGCCGGCGGTGGCCGCCAACTTTACCACCAGTGGGCCGCCACTGGACCTAGAATCAAGAACTTTATTTGCCATTTGTGTTTACACACATAGGAACTCTTGTGCGGTTGTTACTCAGAGAGTCAAGTCAAGTCAAGTTTAAAAGGACACACAGAACATATACATTATAAATAAGCAGCGGTCGAAAGAGTAATAAAATATTCTACTCAAGTAAAAGTACTACTACTTCAATGAAATTTTACTTAAGTACAAGTAAAATTACCGGTCAAAAAATCTACTCAAGTAAAAGTAAAAAGTAGCTTAGTAACTGAGTTACTTTTTTAACAGCGGGGGTGGGGGACTCTCCCGTGTATGGTGGTAATGGTAGGAGATTTTCACAGTATAATAACGTCTCAGAAAATATCACGGTTTACAGTATTAATCAATTATTAAATAAATAAACTGTATTATTAAATTATGGTTATTATTATTATCATCAGTTAAAATGACTGTTAAATTAATGAAAACAGGTTTTTTTTGTTTTTTGTTTTTTGCTTTTATTATAACAAACTTGAAACCATTTGTTTGTTTTGTTAATTAAAAAAATTCAATTTCAATAAAACATGTCCAATCAATTAAATTTGATCATTGATGTATTTATTCAGAAAAGGAATGTTTCTTTTTATGATTTAATCCAAATATAGTATCAAAAACGGTGGTAATCAAATTTAAATTTAAACTTGTGTCCTTTTGGGGAAGCGCTGCAAAAACGGATTTACTAAATTAAACCATGGACAAAAAATATATTCCTTTAATGTTTAAATAAAATGTATTATTATTGTTGTTATTATTATTATTTTGAGAAGTAGAATAGTAATATATTTCTGTCATAATTTCTCCTAGTAAAACCAAACTTTTATTTTGACGGGTTGTAGTGAAGACCAAAAATGTAGAAAAGTGTTTCAAAGTGTAGTTGACAATGGTTTTGTTTTTCTCAAATAAAATTATGAAAATGCTCATTAGGCGTTCTCCCAGAGCAGCTCTGGAAATGTTCATGTATTCATATCCTCAAATTGTTTGTGAGATGCTGAACACACCATGAAACGTCACGCATACTTGAGTATGTAGTAGAAAAAGCGGCGCAGCTCAGCAGAACAAATAGGGATATATTTACATGCAGTATTTTTGTGCTTAAATATTCAAAGACCATATCGCGATTGGATTTATTGCACAGTTCTACTTTCCATGTATTCATGCATCCATTATTTTGCGTGTTTTACGTGACATCTGCGTTATGTGAATTCTATTTTCATGACTGGATTCTGGGATTCCCTCAGCATCACGTAAGTCATTCGGCCTTAAATTAAAATCAGGACATACCTTTATCTGCAGGAGGGATGGTGTGTCCTATGTATCCTCCTTTTGCAGCCACTTTGCGTCCACATTTTTTGCAAATTGGATATTTATCCTCGAGGACAACCACGTTTTTTTTCTACAAAGTATTTTCATACTGGCCATAATCCGCTTCATAAGAATTCGAGGGCGCTTCGCTTTCAGCTTCAGCTGGGTCTGCGTCACCTTTCTTGCGCGTTTGTTCTCCCGCCCTTCAATCAATGCAGTAGTTTCCGGAGTGTGCTTTTTTTTTTTTCTCCCTTGTATTATTATTTTTTACTCAGTAACGGATATGATTTCAAATGTAGCGAAGTAAAATACTTCAAACAAAACGTACTTAAGTAAAAGTAAGATTTTAAAAACTACTTAAAAAAGTAGAAGTACACAAAAAAACTACTTAATTACATAACGCGAGTAAATGTAATTCGTTACTTTCCACCTCTGTAAATAAGTTGCACAAACCCATTAAAAATGTAAATTTGCATTTATAAATTGCAAAAATATAATTGCATATTGCCCAGGCCCCCAAAGACAACCCGGTATGATAATATATTAGAGTGCACAGTTACATTAAAATAAATAAATACGATGCACAGGTGTATTGCACAGATATATTACACAGGCCCTGGACACAGTAGTTCAAGCTAAATGTTACTACTGTGTTAGCTGGGACCTATGTTAGCTGGGGAAGTTTTACTTTGTCATTACAGATGCAATCAAAAGGTGGAATAGCAAGGCCACTGATTTACAAAGCCGTGGGAGACCACCTTAAACATGCCCCTGGGCGATCTGGCGGTGGGGGATTTGTGGCTACAAACCAATAATGAGAGTTTTTGTGTGTATGTGTAAATAAATGTTTTCTTGTTATTTTTTTGTCATTTGTTCTATTTTGAGAGTATCATTAATAATAATAATAATATGTAGTATGATATAATGAATACATTACATAATAATGAAATTAGGCTAAAGTCAAGCCTGAAAAAGACATCACTTTTCAACCAAATTTAGACGTAAAATGGACGTCTTTTTATAGACGTCTTTTCAACGACCTGAAAAAGACGGCTTTTCACCTTCACCTTTAACTTTTCAACCAAAATTTTACGTTGGTTAGACGTCTGGCAAAGTCATCTTTCCAATGAGTTTTTGCTGGCTGGGGAGGTCGATACATGAGGACATGTCAGTCAGTTACAGCGTTTTAGAGGGGGACGTTGTGCAGTTTGACGTTGATATGAACGACTCTGAGTGAAACCCCTGAGGACAGCCCAACAGGTGAATGTTAAACATACACAGGTCAACTTTTACCACTGACACATTTTCTATTTATTAAGGGGCGTGGGAAATAGTAGTACTTTTCACAGGATTGTAAATGCATCGCAAATTTTTGTTCATTTATATTTATACATTTTTTAGCATTAAGTAATTTATTTGTAATAAACACTTGGGTGGGCTATTTAAAAAAGTGGGCTATTTAAAAAAAAAGTGTTATTAAAATGTTGAATTATGTTTTTTTTTAAGACATACGCGCAAGTGTGTGACGTCATATTGTGACCGTTGCAGTGAAAAAGAAGAAAGAACGAAATTTGCCCGCTCTACTCGAAGGTGCGCGCTTCAAAAATGATGTCATCGCGGTGTGCACGTGCACGTGTTTTTTTTTTTTTTTTTACTTTCTCAAGGCGTTGTGTGTCCAGGTCCAAGCGTCCCTGAGCCGGATCCTGAACTGGATCTGGGGTGCGTTTCCCGAAAGGATCGTTATCCAACTATGATCGCAATTCCCATTGAACTCTATTGGTAACGACGGAACTTGCGACCATAGTTGGCTAACGATGCTTTCGGGAAACGCACCCCTGGTGGATTCAGAGGAATAGTGTGTTCTAGGTCCAGGCAGTTCTGGGCCAAAACCTCATGCATGCACTTCAGAGCAGGAACTGCTTTGAGAAGAAACCTATTTCCTATTGGAGGGGCGTGTGATGGGCACAGCGTCAGAAACCTGTCTCTGAGGTCTGGAACAACATCTACATTGGAAATGAGTAAGTCTACCACATATTTAGACTAATATAAATCATGTGATTAATAATGTATTGCAGGAGTATGAACAGGAGTCAAACTCAATTATATTTCTACATTGTAAATCCTCTTTAGTGAAAGACTAATCTAGGCTGTTGTGTTCTTGTCCAGAGAGATAGCAAGGGACCGAATGAGACTGAAGGAGCTGGGTATTACTCATCCTGAACGCTGCTGCCGTGAAGAAGCTGCTGAGGGTCTTGTTGGGAGTCCCATGGGAGATAGACCTGAGTGAAACCGTTAATACAGGGGCGAGATACTAGAGAGGCATGAACATTGAACAACGCACGGTTCCAACATCAGCAAATACTTCTTACCAGCTGCCAAATTCATAAGCAACCCGAACTCACAGCATATCCAGAGATGGCATTTGTAAAACGAGCTGCAGAGACCCGTCTAACTGTTACTCCGAGTCACAACACAGAATAATCGGAAATGTTCTCATAAGATTTCAGGCCACTTCTTCATTTCATTCCTCATTGTGTTATACACACAGGCCTGCGGTGTATAACACAAACACATTTTTCCACCCAAAAAATCCGGAACACAGCAATGGTGAAAAACTATTTAACGGTCTAACTCCACAATTCAGTATTTCACAGTCTATGTAATATGTTTTAGCAATACATTTCTAACATGTATAATGTGTTTCTCAGATATGGATGAGCGTTGGACTACCACAGAGGTGTAGTCGATGACGTTTCCTTGGGACATGCGAAACCGGCATTAAAATGGGATGGAATATGTTTTCCAGTGCTCATATTGTCCTGTTAAAAGAGCAGCGCATGACAAGCTTTTAAAGCATCTTCAGCTGTACCATGAAAACGAAAAAGACTTTTCTCTCCAGAGTGAAATCTTTACGAAATCATTTAAGACATAATTATAAATCCACTGGCAGGAACCATTCTGAGAATTATGAGGCACCAGTTACTTTGACCCCTGTGGCGTGACAATTTCCCAGTTTGTGGAAACACTTACTGAAACAAAGACATTTGGCTTTGTTTTCCTTAAAACTTCAAGAAAAGGATGTGATACAGAGAAGTGTTCAAACAGAAGAAATAAGTGAAGTTGAAGCCCTGTTTAATTTGTTTCATCATAAATGTAATGACATCTTAAATGTAAATGTACCTTCAAATCTTGCATCTTAAAAATATTAAATGTCTTTATCATTTCAATATTGACACCAGGAATCCACCGTTTTCATTTTTTTGATTGAAGCTGATTTTGTTGAGCATTACTTCCGTGCTGTTATCAGTATTCGTAAACGTGATCGGTATTGCGCTGAAAAACTGAATTTGATCGAACCAGTTGAGTATGTTCTTGCCGTTTACTCACTGGGAAAAAATAACCAAATAACTATTAAATAATAAGAAAATTAAATTCAAATAAGAGGATGCTCTATTAATTCCATCAATTTAGTATAGCCTACCGTAATTCCTCAAATAAAAACCGGTATTCAAATAAACGCCGGACCTCTGATAGTGGCCGGGTGCGTGATCAACGCGGACAAATAAAGGCCGGTCTTAAATTAAGGCCGGGGGGAAATTAGTGTGGATAATCTCCTAAATGCCTTTCACTGAAGAGATGTTACACCTGTCCACTTCATGCATGTTCTGTGATCTGATCGTGAAAAGACCATGTATAAATGCCATCCGAAGCGCATTCGAGACAATTTAAATCCGATCGCTCAAACCACTTCTTCAGGAGGAGATCTGAGACGAGATTCCAGACGAAACTGCACAAGTGTAAATCAAATGCATCTGATTGTTGAAACCACGTATCTAAATTTTACTCCCAAAAACGCTAAAAAATAAAAGTGTGAGAGCGTGTTATAGGCTATGTAATGTTATAGCAAGATGTGACAAAGCTAACAAGCATCATGGCAGCTGAGCATCTATTCATAAAGCAAACGTGCAAACTATTGCAAATTAAAGTGAAAGTAAGTCGCAGACAATTCTCCTCATCATTAAAAGTGAAGAAACGAAATGATCTTACCAGGGTTGTTGCCGCTCTCTCTTATTGCGGTCTTTTGATTTAGAAATTAGCTCAGCTCATATCTGTTGCTTTCGGTGACGTGCACTCCATTAAATCTGCATATAGCGTGGGAATTGAAGATTTATATTCGTTTTGCGAAAACGCATTTGTGAGCAGATTTAAGTAGAATTGTTTCGATAAATCAGGAAGCTTTCCGACCTGAGAAAACACATGAAGTGGCCAGGTGTAAACATCCCCTAATATGCATTCAAGTTCATCGTAATGTACAGCCAATAGATGGTAGTAGACAATAGATGTAACACAGATATAATTCAGTGCTGCTAGTGTAACGGTCTTTTCAACAACTTAATTGAAAACGAAATTGTCTTAAGGAGCATGGAACCCAGACGGAAATTTGATTTTGATTTTTTTTAAATAAAGGCCTGCCTCTAATAAAAGCCTGTTAACTTCTGCAGTTTAGGTAAATAAAGGCCCCGGCTTTTATTTGAGGAATTACGGTATGTAGACATTTTCTGTATGAAACTAAACAGAGGGAAAATGTGTGAGGAATGGTCATGAGTTACCTCGTCTGTCCATGAAAAAATTTAGATTAGATTTCACTTGAGCAACAGCAGTTATTCCCAGTATAATACTGTTGAAATAGAATAGCTTTTTTACTTGAACTCCAATAATTACCTGAATGTCCAATCATGTTAAAGGTACACTGAGTAACTTTATGGCCCTTCAAACCTAAACCTGAGATAGAAAGCTTTTGCAACATAACAAAATGTCTTTACTGTCACTTTTGATCAATTTAATGCATCCTTGCTGAATAAAAGTATTAAAATCTTCCCTTTTTTAAACTTTTTAAAGTAGTTCATCCTCTTTAAGAAAAATGCTGGTCTTTTAAACTTTATATTCATCAAAGAATCCTGAAAATCACAGGGGCAGGAAAGCTTCTTTCCATCGCTAATGTGAATTTTCAACAGATCTGAGAAATGATCTGCCACAAATGAACATCCTTCAACTTTGGTGTTTTTTCACATGACTGCAGAATATTCTTAAATCTGAAGTACTCAAGCTGTGAGACTTGCACCTGTACAGGCTTGAATGTGCTCAGTTTTAAGTTCAGGGTTTGCCTGGTGGCTTTGGGATGAAAGATGTTCTTCGGGTCCAGCTTTGCCTGTTTCTCCGTCTATTCCTCAGTCTCCCTCTGTTTTCTGGTCACTGGCAGTATATGAAATAATGTATACATATTTTAAAGAGAATGCAATGAATATTTTTTTTTTAGTACTGTGCAGTGGCATATCTCACATGAGACTATAAAACAATCACAACGAGATAACAAATGGATACCAAGTAGGCAGTTGTTTTATGGTTATAATAATAAATAATAAAATGTTACACAAGATGTTAATCACATAGTTAGTTCAAACATATACTTACAAAGCCAAATATGCTCAGTGCTGTGGGTCTTTTGGGTGAACTTAGCTCCTGTTGACACTGGCAAAAGAGTAAAGAAATCATTCATCAATGATTATTGACTATTTGTTATGAACATGATAAATCGCAGATTTAGGATGACTGCTAGATTTTTTAACTTACTCGATCAGATGACAATCAACATTGAAAAAAGAGAGAAGAGATTATATCTAATACATTTAAATGAATTCATATGAAATAAGATATCGAATAAGAAGCCATAGTAAAATAAGAAATCACAAATAAGAAGCCATAATAAGAAATGCATTTTCATTCTTGAATTAATTATAATTTTTACTTTTTTTGTTTATGAGAAAGACCCTATGATAAAACGAGCTTCTTCAAACGACTTCACTTACATTTACCGGTTTTCATTTAACTAATGAGTAAAAATACATACCATAACTGGCTATAAAAAAGAGGGAAAAAAATTGTTTGTGTAAATACTAGATTGGGTACGTTTACTGGAACCTTTTCTCAGTCAGTCAGTCTGTATGACAATTTAACGGGTTTCATATGAAAGCTGGAGTTTTTGAGGAAAACCTCAGACTGTCCTGTTAACAATAGCTTATAGTTAGATTGTATTATTTACTTTCTTACTTAATTTAGCAATATATAATTGATATTGGTAACAGTTTGTTTAAAAAAAAAAAACATTGGTGGATGGAATTAGTGTAAATAGCCTCTGCCAAAAAGGCAGGCTATTTGTACTAAGTAAATAGACACTGTTTTTTTTTATTTAACCTTTAAATATCCGGTGTGTATAAACCTTAAATATACAGTTTATTAGTCCTTAAATGAGAGTGCGGATTCATGATGTTCTTCTGAATAACAAGATGAAAACAACTATTAAACAATATCATATAACATTTTAATAAGCATAAAACACAAAATTTAACAATATGCATATAGCTCTATGAGTAATATGAATTGTGTACACAATGAACAGAAGTCACCCAGTGAATTATACGGCAATGATTGCTTATATGCTTGGCATATATGTCCATCCATATACTGACTGCAGAGATGCATATCCTTCAAGAAATCTGTCTTCTTTCATAAGCTAGTGACTTTATAGCAGGGTCCGGGTCAGTGTATAGGCTATTTGACGTATTGATATATGTAATTTTGTGGATGTGGAAACAAATTGTGGCAGCCATAGTGTTGTACCAAGTGTGACGTTCTTCAGAGAGTAAGTAACCCCTTCCTCAAATTCAGGCTCTTGGCCGTGTATCATATTTATTAATAATATAATAGTAATTAATTATAATATAACAGCAATGTTTAGTGTTGTTTTCTGTAAATCCTGTAACTCACTGACAGCATGCCATAGATGCTGTTCATAGATGTCAAGTTGCAAAGCAAAATATCAAAATAATCAACAAATCAAATGACAAAACATCAAGAGGAACAGAGGAACCAATTTGTCTTCAACTACTTAGTATCAATACATAAACAATTTCAAAAAAACTTAATAAATATTAACAAATATAAAACAAAATGTGTTAAAAAAAACTATAAATACATTTATAACATTCTTGTATGAAATTAAACTAAAAACACTACCAGAAATGTATTATAAATTACAGTTAACTTGTAATTGACAACTTAGATTAAATTATTTTGGACATTATGTTTTATTATATTTGACTATGTTCAAGCTCCACACAAAGGGGAAGTTGACTAAAGCCTGGTTCACACGGCAGGATAATTAGGCCGATTTTAGCCCCGATTTACCCCTTCCGACAATCTTAAGTATGCTCCGATTATCGTAAAATAATCTGATCAGATATTCCTGCCGTGTGTGGTGTGTTAAGACTGCTCTCGTCTGCTCGGAAGGACGTCGGGACCGCTCCGATCTCAAATCGGGGATATCCAACATGTTGGATTTTTTTGGCCCGATTTCTCCTTGTGTGTGGTGTCCCCCGGGGACAAACGAGCACGCAGCCTGTGGACTGTGGCGTGTAGCCAATCAGAAAGCGAGGTGACGACGCGCAGAGGAAGCACCGGGAAACAAAATCAAAACAGCCGTCCATGCTCGCGTTGTCTCCACTTCTTTGACCATCGCCTTTTCTTTTGATAACGTTTTTTTTTTTTCGGTTAAAAACAAACTATCGCCACTGCATCCTCTTCGTCCGCCATGATTGTTTACTCTGAAGTCACGTTTGATCTCGAGGGATTTTGCGAGATTTTCCATCTGACCTGGGAATGCTCTGGAGTCAAATCGGTTCGTGTGTGATGTGTTGATTTTGCCGTGTGGCTGCGCACCACACACTGTACGACCAAAACTGTTAGACCCGGGATTTTTTATCGCCGTGTGTGGAGTCTCTCAGGTTTGGAAAATCGGCCGACAATTTTAAAATTGTCCCGTGTGAACCAGGCTTAAGGTACTCTTCCTCTCTCTCTCTCTCTCTCTGATGTGTTCAGACCGGCCGATAACGGTCATTTCATCTACAGTACCACAGGTCCTTCCTCCATGACCTGAATTGCAAAAAAGTAAAAAATAAAAATCACCTTTCATTTAGGATAATGAATCTTTAATGCTTGTGCTTTATTTTGTCATTACACATAAGGCTGTGCTACATTGTGACTAAAATAGCCCAGAGTGTGTTACTGATTTTATTAAATAGTTAGCACATAATTTCACAGTAACAGAATGTTTGTGCATCAAAAATAATCAAACACACCAGAAAGATCTGGCCAAAGTCTTCAAGATTACTTCAAACGTACAGGCCGGTGTTGGTGGTGCTTGGACTCTTCAGGACCAGAGTTGCCCTGCTCTAATGTGTATGTTGTGAGAAGTCTTCAGATCAAGTCGTAACAACAAAATCTAAAAAGGTGCCATGTAGAAAATATGACCATTGCTTGGTTTTATTGTCTGCGGAGGTCCAGATACATTTCTAAACAAAAATTCCATGCATGTTATCTTCATCCTTTTATGCAATGCTACCATGAAGTACTGTAATGTATATTTTGTTTAACACACCTACCTTGATCTGCAATTGGCGTCAAGTAAAGCTGCTCATGTGAAAAGCTATTGGAAACAGAGATATCATTTTACAATAGAGAACCCGGAAACCGGGGAACCGTGGGATTTCAATGTAATGCCACCATGCAATACTATAAAGGGTCGTTGTTTTGAAAATGCAGTGGGAGGAAAAATTACGAAGCTATTGATTGCGTTATTTTGGGCTACTTTTATAATGTACCGCATCCGAAAAATTTTAATAGAACCTCTCTTAGTGAGTATTGATTTGAACCCCCAGGACCTGCCAACATTACATCACAAATCAAGCATTACGTGAGTTACGACCACATTTGCCGGTTGTAGAAGCGTTTGTTGGTCTGTGCATGAGCAAGCAGCATTATAAAATGTCAGGTAAATGGGAAAATCCAGAAAGAAATGTACAAAAATAAATGGAAGAAAGAGAAAGGATTAATTTAAGTGGATACGAAGTGTTCCAAATGATGATAAAAAGCGTTCTGCAAATATCACAAATGTGAAATCAGAGCTCATCACATGATCTGTTAGCTCATGCTGCAACTGAAAAGTATAATAAAAACTCCTTTCTCAAATGCCAGAACATTATTTGACACAGGCGGTTCCTTTCTAAGAACTAATGTAGCTATGAAGGAGGCAGAGTTGCAGCTTTTGCCACTCGCATAATTTGCATAATCATCAGATACTACAGAAAGAAGCTCTCACGAATCATTAGCAGCTGGTGATTCACTGACTATAGCAAATGCTTTGTTCAAATTCCTGGATGACAACAAATTTTACATACTGAATTGCATCGGTCTTATAACGGATGGCTGTAACATGTGTGAGCAACATTACTCAACATAAATTCAATGACCACAATCCTTGAGACCTACAGTTTCTCAGACCTACAGTTGGTTTTCAAATGCTATTCAGCGTCTCCAAAAATATTAACTTTTAAACAGCTTGTAGAAGAGTAAAAAGTGAGTCACCTTAGAAAATAGGCTGACTTGTAGTTGTTGCTGAGTGGTCACGTGAGAGGGGTCTTAAACTGTTATGACCCATTCTAAAGAGAAGGGACAGACCAGCCGACAGATCACCAAAGACACCAAAACATAAGATCCACAAAGACATTTGCAAAGGTGAAATGAAAAATTATTGAATTAAAGAGCCATGGCTTCAGGGTCCCCCAAGGCCAAACTCATAAAACACAAATAATTAACCTAATGGGGAAAAACTAAAATTTCAAAGAAACTTCCCGAACTCCCTATAAATAAACTAATCACAAAAGAAGTCAAAATAAATGGCAGGACACCCTTACGCTCCTACAACATAAGTAAGAGTATATACAGTATATGTTTTTTTAATCTAGTTTTGCACATGTTTCTGTGATGGGTAGATTTAGATGTAGGGGCTGGGTTAGGCGATAGACTTTTGATTAATTTTTACATCAGAATATTTTCTTTGAAATGTGGTCTGTCAAATGTAAATTAAGCTTTATGTAATGTAAATTTAATACTATACTTCCAATGACCCACAAATAAATCAACTTAAGAATGGCTGAAAAAGAAGAAAATGTGTTTTCCGGAGGCCTGCCATTTTTGTACGCTGTTGTACAACATAAATATTGAGAAACTGAAACAGATTTGTTGGTAGAGATGGTCCAAAATTTGTTACTAAATTTAAGGGTTCACTTCCCTTCTCTACCCTGCACTGTGAATGATTACTAAATGTATTTAAGTCAAGTCAAGTCAAGTCATCTTCATTTATATAGCGCTTTTAACAATGGATTGTTTCAAAGCAGTTTTACAGAGATAAACATATAATTTAAGGTAACAGATTGTTTTGGCATTATAGCGGTTCTTGAATAATGTTATTTCCAGCTAAAGTTAACTTTGATTGATTCACCTCCGTCGAAATGATCAGACTTTTAAACGCGAACCTGTGATTAACGCGGACGGCGTTTACATGCTCATTCAGAATTGATTCTATAGTTATGTGCTTTTTAAAACATGTGCGCAGGTTTATAATTCATACAACCCAGCCTAAACAAACTACTTTTCTTGCCTATAAATTTTGATACAGAATTTTGTTTTATTTTATCACTTCGGGGTACGCGAGCCGGAATTCACAACGCTTTATCTGTAGAGTGGGAAAGGGATCCTCCATAGGGAGAGGATAGTGGACACTTCAGCACTGCATTGTCATCGGGTCCAGGCGGATCTCCTTCGTCAGATCTGGACACGGCCTGGATCCGGCAGGCTGCGGGAAAACCTCTGGATAAACAAAGACACTAATATTAGCGTAGATGCCATTCTTCTTATGATGTAGCGAGTACATCAAGATTTAAGGGAAGTGTTCCCAGTTCCGGCTGACCTAATCTATGCAGCCTAACATTGAATTATAGAAGTCTATAGTGTGTTATGTGTATGCTAGGTCAAAGAGATGTGTTTTTAGTCTAGCTTTGAACTGACAGAGTGTGTCTGCTTCCCGGACAATGGTAGGAAGACTGTTCCAAAGTTTTGGTGCTAAATAGGAAAAGGATCTACCGCCTGCAGTCGATTTAGATATTCTAGGTATTATCAACTGGCCGGAATTTTGAGATCGCAATAGACGTGAAGGACTATAATACGTTAAGAGCTCGCTCAAGTACTGCGGAGCTAAACCATTTAGTGCTTTGTAGGTAATCAACAATATTTTAAAATTTATACGATGTTTAATAGGGAGCCAATGCAGTGTTGACAGAACCGGGCTAATATGGTCATATTTCCTGGTTCTGGTAAGGACTCGAGCTGCGGCGTTTTGAACTAGCTGTAGTTTATTTATTAAGCGTGCAGGGCAACCACCCAGTAGAGCATTACAATAATCTAGCCTTGAGGTCATGAACGCATGAACTAATTGTTCCGCATTTCCCAATGAGAGCATATGGCGTATTTTAGATATATTTGTAAGATGGAAAAATGCAGTTTTACAGATACTAGACACGTGGCTTTCAAAAGAAAGGTTGGTATCAAAGAGCACACCCAGGTTCCTAACCGACGACGAAGACTTGACAGAGCAGCCATCAAGTGTTATACAGTATTCTGGGTTATTACGTGTGGAAGTTTTTTGTCCAATAATTAGAATCTCTGTCTTTTCAGAATTTAGTAGTAGGAAATTACTAGTCATCCAATTTTTTATATCAGCTATGCATTCGGTTAATTTTGTGAATTGGTAAGTTTCGTTGGGTTTTGAAGAAATATACAGCTGAGTATCATCGGCATAACAGTGTAAGCTAACTCCATGTTTCCTAATGATATCTCCTAATGGTAGCATGTACAGAGTGAACAGCAGCGGTCCTAGTACTGAGCCTTGTGGTACGCCATACTGAACTTGTGATCGATAAGACATCTCTTCATTTACTGCTACAAACTGATAACGGTCAGATAAGTATGATTTAAACCATGCTAGTGCAATTCCACTAATGCCCACATAGTTTTCTAGTCTATTTAAAAGAATGTTGTGGTCAATTGTGTCAAATGCAGCACTAAGATCGAGTAACACTAATAGAGAGATACAACCACGATCGGATGATAAGAGCAAATCATTTGTGACTCTAATGAGAGCAGTCTCAGTACTATGGTACGGTCTAAATCCGGACTGAAAATCCTCGCAGATATCATTTCTTTCTAGAAAGGAACACAGTTGTGAAGATACTGCTTTTTCTAATATCTTAGACAGAAAAGGCAGATTCGAGATCGGCCTGTAATTGACTAATTCTGTAGGATCAAGTTGTGGTTTTTTAACAAGCGGTTTTATCATAGCCAGTTTAAAGGTTTTTGGTACGTATCCTAGAGACAAAGATGAATTAATGATATTAAGAAGAGGATATATGACCTCTGGAAACATCTCTTTCAGTAGCTTAGTCGGTATAGGATCTAACATACAAGTTGTCGATTTAGATGAATTAACGAGTTTGCAGAATTCTTCCTCTCCTATAGCAACAAATGAATCAAATTTTTCCTCAGGGAGACTACAATGCACTTCCTGATGCGATACTGTAGTAGACGGTTGCATAATTATAATTTTGTCCCTGATATTATCAATCTTATAAGTGAAGAAGTTCATAAAGTCATCACTGCTGTGTTGCTTGGACACTTCTGAGCTTGAAGCTTTCTTTTTCGTTAGTTTAGCCACTGTTTCAAATAAATACCTTGGATTATGTTTATTTTCTTCTAATAGGTTTGAAAAATAAGCAGATCTAGCAGCTTTTAAAGCCTCTCTGTAAGCAATCGAGCTCTCTTTCCACGAAATCCGAAATACCTCTAGTTTAGTTTTCTTCCAGTTGCGCTCCATTTTTCTGGCTGCTCTCTTAAGGGCCCGGGTGTGCTCGCTGTACCACGGCGTTGGGCTATTTTCTTTAATCTTCTTTAAGCGCAACGGAGCAACTTCGTCTAAAGCAACCTGATCTCACAGAAATGCGTGAAATGTACACGACCCCTTAACCCCGATATGCGTGGTGGTAGCACGTAATGTGTTGAAATTACGTGTCGGCGATTCCCTCGTTCAACACAACCTGATCTCACAGAAATGCGTGAAATGTACACGACCCCTTAACCCCGATATGCGTGGTGGTAGCACGTAACACAGTGCGCGGTGGTAAATGTTGTTTTCTAGTTTACGAAACGTCCTCCTTTTATAATTTATTATAGTGAATTAGTTCCGATTTTTGTTGTCTAAATAACAGTAAATTATTTGTGATATAACTATGAATTTATGGACTGAGTAGTTTTAAAGAACGGCCCGAGGCTGTGTTAAATAGATTGTTTCCTTTACGTTATTAAACCCTCTACGATATTTTATTATTCTCAAATGTATTTTCTGTTATCGCAGCGAATATTATTATTAATAATTATTCTTATGAATCAGAAGACTTTCAGGGGTTAACGTTACCACGACAACGATACATCACGTTACGCAACGCACGCTTCTTACCCATAATTACCACTCATTTCACCCGCCAAGGCGCCAACTGACTACAGTAAGTATCTCAACCTATGATCTCAACCCAATCGGTGTTTGTTTGTTAAAAAGCACGCATAATCTTTGCTGTTATTTATTTAGTTGTAGCCCGATCTGTGTAACGTTTCATCCCCGGAGATTAGGTTGAATTTGGTAGTGATTTATCATTTACACGGCTAACGTTACCCGCCGAAGTAGTTAACGTTAGCTAGCCCGCCAAATGACAGCAGGCCCCGGGCCGGGACAGTTGGGCACTGCCAGCTACCAAAATCAGTTTAAACTCATGAATCTGTCCATGTGTTTTGAAGACAATAATAAACAACCTGTTGTTGCAGTGGTTAAAGTTTTATTCAAAGTGCAAAGTAAATGTCAGAAGTGTAACTAAGGGGAATTACCCGCAATCAGGGGTACCTGGAGTCTTTCCAGAGGATTTGACGACTAAATGTCAATGACCGCTCATACCTGATATTATTAATGCTTAATTAAACAGAGAGACAACCCACCACTAACTTATATATAGAATATCCCTTAACACTATGGTGCCATACTTTTGTAAGACTGCCATTTTAGGAGACACTGAAATCATCATGAGATAATTGAGGGTAATTGCTACTTTATTCTTATTTGTGACATTGAGAAGAGACAGGATATTATGAGAAGCATTTTACGCTACAGGACAGAAGTCCACTGTTTCCATTATTTGTGGGTCTAAATAAAAATAGATTTGTGTATGTACTTGCTTGTTTCAAGTGAATGTGGTACAAATCTGACATTTGTACAGTCAGGATTGATTTGTATTGCATGCAATGGTTGTAATTACAATTACTCTGTCCTAACAATTAAGAAATGCTCATGTACTACAAAGGCTATTCTAATAATATTTAGCTTTTTCCTGTTTTACAGCTTTATTGCAACACTTTTTGATTTCACCAACACAAACATATATACACATACACACACACAAACCAACGGCACTTTTAAGAGCCTCTCTCTCTCTCTCTCTCTCTCTCTCTCTCTCTCTCTCTCTCTCTCTCTCTCTCTCTCTCTCTCTTCTCACTCGTCCCTTTCAATCACTCTCTTGCTGTTATTGTCTCTCTCTTTTAATCACTATTGAAATCTATCTTCACTCTAGTATCTCACATCCAGGTCTGTTTGTTCCATAATGGCTGGAGGATCACAAAAAAAGACCTGCCCAAACTGCAGGGGGAAAATATACTGCGGACTTAAAATATGTACATTTTGTAAACATCCTCAACCCCAACACGTCAGACTTAAAAAAAAGCTGGACAAATTTAAAAGTCAGCAGAAGCAGTGGTTGGCATCCATTAAAAAAAATAAAATAAAGTCCCATATGCTTGATGATGCTGCCATCCTGGTATGTAGTTTTCCGATCATCTCATTCACCAAAAGTGTTTTATTATTTTGACATAAGCAAATAGATTACTTGGTATAATAACTGGTATAATATATTGCCTCACACAGCCACACTATTAATAAGAATATAATTAATGTTTACTGTTTTTTCCAAACTATTACCTATGTCTATGGAGTTGAAACTCGTAAAAATCCTAACATTTATCTATAAAAAAATTATGTAAAAACCATAGTTTGATTGTTTGTAGATGTTTTCTAGCTTTGATGTAACTTCAGATTAAGCTTGAGGACAAATTCAGCTGTAAACTACAGTTTTGTGTATATATCCAATTGATCTCTCTACCTCTCTGTTCCAGCTTGAGAAGTTGTATGCCCTTGGCATGAAGCCTCTGATGCTCATTGCAAATCCTTCTAAGAGGGTGACAGGGATGTCCCACCAGACTAAACTAATGCTGCCGATGGATGTCCAACTTAGCACATACGCTAAGAAATGCCTTGAAAATGTGGATGCCATCTACAAGTTGATAGTTGAAGGTGAGATTGCATTTATTTAACCTTGAAATGCATACACATTCATATGCTCTCTATCAATTGTACAATTGTTGGTGTTGTCCTGTACATTTCCAAACAGCAAAGAATTGAAATTCTGATCTGACTGTAGCCTAGCTGCAACCTAGAGTCATTTTAAAGAGCTGGTATTGTGGAAAACAATAGCAAAAGTTGCTTTGGGATGATGGCAGGGGTCACCTGTGCTTTAAAATACCTCACTTCTAACTCCTTGGTAGTTTTAAGTTATTGGAACTTTTGAAAACTGCTGCTAAAGTGGGAGCGCTTTTTTGAGGCTGACCTTTTCAATGAGTCAGATTCACAGTGAAATCAAATATGCTGGAAGCTCTAGCACAAGACCCCCAGCAGACTTATGTAGTCACAGTTTGCATTTCAGCCAGATGACGAGCAAAGCAGGACACCGGAAGTGTGCTAAAGCTAAATTAGTGACCTCAAGCTGAATCCAATCAATAAAAATTGTTTTGACTGGGCCTAAACACTCAGCTGGGAAGCTAGCGCAAATGGGAAACAGGAACTTGTGGTTTCTCATAAAATAAAAGCCTCGACTTTGACTCTATAGTAACATAGCAACCAGTTTACATTGCTGTCTCCATCTCTCTCCTCTGTGATCTGTCTCTCTCATGCAGTTATGTGTGTCTGAGCTACACACACACTTATAGCAGACCTATATTTAAAGCTGATGGTGGCTTCGGCTGTATTCACACAAAATCCGCCAATGTGGCTCCTTCTAACAGGGTTCTGTGGAGGTGGGGTCATGTTTATTTGTGCATTAGAATGCAACCGAAGTGAAAGACGAATCATCTTTTATTTATCTGATTCACTGCTTTGTTCTTGCTAACGTCTCTAACTCTATTTAGTCGCTTTGGAACTCGCTCAATCACTGCTCTCTCTGCATGGGGCCAACTAGGAATCATGTGTTTACAAACGGCAAGTGACATTCCTACTTATTTTGCCCTTTAAGACTAACTTGTGTTAGTGTTAATATATTTTTTAAAAACAATGGTAGTCAAAGTAAATCTACTTCTTGTGCCACTGAGAATAGAGATTGGATGTGCAAAAAAGTGCCTAACTGAGACCACAACCAGTGTTGGAAAAGTTACTCAGGAATTGTTACTCCTCCTGTAAAAATTTATAATATTACTTATTACAGGGAATTAAAAGTTACTAGTTACGTTACTTGTCACGTTACTACATTACTTTTACTATCCCGCACCCCAACACTATACAGAGAAGCAATGTGCAAGTCTCTCCCTACTAATAGTTATCTAATGCTATTTTACTAATATCATATTGATACAAGCAGCATGGATTATGTTTATTTTTTGCAAAACATATAACGTTTCCTAACATCCCTGGCTGAAATAAAAAATAAAGCAAGTCAACCCCGATTTTCGATGTTTTTCTGCACATGTATTTATTAGAGTAGTAGGGTTGTAACGATACACCAAACCCACGATTCGATTCGTTTCACGATTTTTGAGCCTGTGAGTCACTTTCCATTTCAGAGAATCTGACTGCAGGTCTCAGGTGCACGGTGTGAAACGCCCGTAACAGGTTAAATAAAATAATTTATCCTCAACTAGTTTTGTGGTGTAGGTCTACGTATTTTATAATGTTAACTTCAAATAATACTAATAGTAATTTTAAGATGTGGTAGCATTGGAACTGGACAGGAAGGATAACTCCGGGAGTGAGTGTCACGATTTCGGTTTAATATAGCATATCGTTACAGCCCTAAAGAGTAGTATTCAGTGTTTTTACAGAAGATTCAACTTTGCTAAATGCCAATCTCCCGACGAGTGCATGCATTACTGGCTGTAGCATCCTACCAGTCAGCACCGGCGTTTCTTTTTATGAGCTTTGGCGGTGCTTCAGTAAATTAGATTTTGTCTACAACCGCTGACAATTATCATCCACAGTTTACAATGGATGATAATGTTCTTTGCATCTTAGACTGTGTCACAATATTCTCCATTCTTCCTTGACTCCTCTGCTCCATGCCTTTCAGAATCCTGTGGGTATAATCACATTCATTACGTCCATCTTTTTTACCGTCTAGGTTGATTTGGGGTTGCATTTATTTTCACTTTGGCCTAATTGCATATATATATATTATATTTGTGTGTGTTCCATGTCTATATATAGATTGGACAAGACTCAACCCAGTTCAACTGCCTCAAGAAGACGAGGAGGACTTCATTTTAAATTTGGTGCCGTGTAGTTCACCCATCCAGGCTCCAGCACTCCAGGCTCCAGCACACCAGGCTCCAGCACTCCAGGCTCCAGCACACCAGGCTCCAGCACTCCAGGCTCCAGCACTCCAGGCTCCAGCACACCAGGCTCCAGCACTCCAGGCTCCAGCACTCCAGGCTCCAGCACTCCAGGCTCCAGCACTCCAGGCTCCAGCACTCCAGGCTCCAGCACTCCAGGCTCCAGCACACCAGGCTCCAGCACTCCAGGCTCCAGCACTCCAGGCTCCAGCACACCAGGCTCCAGCACTCCAGCACTCCAGGCTCCAGCACTCCAGGCTCCAGCACACCAGGCTCCAGCACTCCAGCACTCCAGGCTCCAGCACTCCAGGCTCCAGCACTCCAGGCTCCAGCACTCCAGGCTCCAGCACTCCAGGCTCCAGCACTCCAGGCTCCAGCACTCCAGGCTCCAGCACTCCAGGCTCCAGCACTCCAGGCTCCAGCACTCCAGGCTCCAGCACTCCAGGCTCCAGCACACCAGGCTCCAGCACTCCAGGCTCCAGCACTCCAGGCTCCAGCACTCCAGGCTCCAGCACTCCAGGCTCCAGCACTCCAGGCTCCAGCACTCCAGGCTCCAGCACTCCAGGCTCCAGCACTCCAGGCTCCAGCACTCCAGGCTCCAGCACTCCAGGCTCCAGCACTCCAGGCTCCAGCACTCCAGGCTCCAGCACACCAGGCTCCAGCACACCAGGCTCCAGCACTCCAGGCTCCAGCACTCCAGGCTCCAGCACTCCAGGCTCCAGCACTCCAGGCTCCAGCACTCCAGGCTCCAGCACTCCAGGCTCCAGCACACCAGGCTCCAGCACTCCAGGCTCCAGCACTCCAGGCTGGTTTACTTTTTACTCCTGCATAATCAGTACATTTTACTCCTGCATAATCGTTATGAAGTTAATGTGATTTTTTTAAACCCTCCAAACATTGATTTATTATGGATCTGATTCACTCCAGGCTCCAGCACTCCAGGCTCAATTGTCCCTGAGCAAGACACTTAACCCCTAGTTGCTCCAGAAGCAGGCGACCTTTGACATAAACAGCAATTCTAAGTCGCTTTTGGATACAAGCGTCAGCGAAATGAATACATTTAATGTACTGTTTTCATTTGTAGGGACAAGCCATTGTCTTGGGTAGAGATTATTAAAGAAAAATACATTTTCTGCTTTAAGTCTCTAGAAGAGGAATGCAGTGATTGGAGATGTTTTTGGTATAGTCAGGAATCATCAGGGTTTTAGGGTTTGACGATTAGTACACTGAATGGATACATTTATTTGTCAGTTAGAGAATTTATTTTATTTTAAGACCAATAATGTAGGTCCACCTACATTTCTTTACACGATTATCTAATTTTGTTTATTTTTCCATGAGCAACAGTTACTGTGAGTAACACTGACATGTGACATACCATAATTAATGACTGTGATGTTTTATTCTTGTTTAAAAGTAATCTTACGCACATGGAAACCAGATACACCAGAATGATAATGGGTTCAGCAATACCTTCCTCAAACTCTGGCACAGCTCTAGAGTGGAGATAGGTCTGGCTATGCAAGACTAGGTTAACATATACATAATTTTAGCGCCTCGTACCCACTCTGGAACAACAGATGCTTGATGCACTGCACTACTCTGCAAAGTATTGTAAAACAGTAAATGTTACAATCATGAAAATCAATTCATTGTGTATTATACTTACTAATTCTCCTTCAACTTCCCTCTCTTTATTTTTTTATGTTTTTCTCAGTGGAAAGACCTGGCCTCCATCCTGGCAGCCAGCCTGATTCCCATCCCATGCAGCTAGCCTGCAAATATGCAACATACATTGCAAACATTGTTCTTGTTAAGTGTATTTTCTTTACATATTTTTTTGTCATCCACTTGTATTGTTCCATAACATTGTCATGTTACATCAGCTAAGCAGTTTGTAATGTAATTTGAACTTAAATATTCTTCATGTTTTTTCTTCAAGCTTGTTACACCCTCTTTTATATGTATGGATTCAATAAAGTGCAATGGTCAACAGACATAACATTTCTTAAACTTGAAGGACCCCAATATGGATTGTTTTGTGGCCAACAGACCAGGGAAAAGGTGTGTTTAAGTTGAAAAAATATGTAGCACTTATCACCTTGAAGCTGATTGTGTGTTGACAATGTAAAATAAATATTTAAAGTTTTGATGGGAATGAAAATGTGCAATTCACAAACTTCAAATATGGGAATGAGATAATCTTAAATAAATTTTTTGGTACTACATTTTCTTGTTCATTTGCCATTTCTGTTATTCATATCAAAATAGAGTTTAAGCAGAGTTAAAAGCCTATTGAGACTTTGAAAAAGGTAATGTATACCTGTATAACAACAAGAAAAAGAAAGGAAATTATAAATATTAACACATTTAGGAGTAATTTGTAGCCTTATATTAGTAAGTTAACAAAAAACGTGAGTATACGCACTGTAAATGTTTTAATTTAATATGTGTGTTTTTCACTTAAGTCTGTCCATATAACGTTATCGACCATAAACTGCACTGTTCATATCACTGACTACGTAATTTACTATCACCTTAATTAACACAATGCAGTATTGTGTAGGTAGGCACTGATAAGCACACAGGAGCAATTTTATAAAGTCGTGGCAGCCGAACAAACATTTGAAATTGTAAACAGGTAATGCTGCTGAAACACTTGGAGGAGGAGCCAGTATATAAACAAAATGCAAATTAAATGCCTAAAGTTAGGCATTTTGGCGTTAGGCAACGTTATGTATCTCCCGCCGAGAGTAATCCCGAATAGCGTGTATAGGCCTAACGTTATACTATTTTTCAAACAAACCACAAATTCAGTGTAATATATGCTTCGGCTGTTAGTTAAACATTAAGATATCCTCCTGATATGTTTCTATGGAAACCCTATTTTGGAAACCGGAAGAACTGAAAATATCTCAAAATCTTTACTTTTGCATATCATACAACACCTAAATACAGTGTAAGTACTAGTTCGGCTGTACTATATATTCAATATATTCAGTGCATACATATTGTACGACCCTATTCACAGCCTAACTTTGTAAAAAGGGAAAAACTACAAATAGGATACTAATAGTATCAAGTTGGATGGCGCGGCTAGAGGGAATTGTAGTTTAAAAAAATATATAACTCAATATACTGAAATTGTAATTTGTAAATAATGATGTAAGAGTAGCCTACAATGATGGGTTAAAGGGGATGGGAATCACATTTGTGGAATAACATTTTAAATACCTTACTGTTAAATAGGTGAAAATCATCATCAAAATCAAGTTTGACCATTTTTGACAGCACCCCCTCTTGATGACTCTATCCATATGGGTATAGTCATAAAGCTGAATTCAAGAGCTATTCATACAGTTGGTTTCAAGTATGTAGCCCTTTCTGTTCCTGAATGACAAGCTTTCCAACATACACCAAGGTCAAGGTTTAGAGGTCATTTTTTTTTTCAAAACAGGAGCCATATACAACCTTCAGACTGACATATGTTACTTTCCAGGTTAATCCCTTTCCAACAATATATTTGGTTTAGTCGTAAGACAAAGTCTAAATTTTAACCTCATGGACACAGCCTTGGCCTATAGGCATAGTTTCAGTGAGGACTTGAGGCTCAGACCTCAACTTTATATATATATATATATATAAGGTCCTTCTCAAAAAATGAAATCTTCATCTCCATAAAGCTTTTCAGCAGATGGAAGCATTAAATGCTCCAAAATCTCCTGATATCTAGCTGCATTGACCCTGCCCTTGATAAAACACAGTGCACCAACACCAGCACCTGACATGTGTCGTGGAAATAATTCTATTCGAAAAGTTAGGAAGAAAGACAACAGTGGAAACCTTTCAAAATTCAAAGTATTTAAAGTTTAATTCTTTGCAAAGGATTAAAAGTGACATTCACATACAGACAGAGTCTAAATGTGAAGGTGAAGGTCCGTTTCTTTCACCTCAGATTATATACTCTTACACATCCTGTGTAGGCTTGCATCTGTTTCAGAAAAACCTTAAAAGGAAATGTTGTTTCCAAGTTTCTGGTCTCTCAAGTTCTTTGTCTCACCAACATGACATCATGACTTTTGCGTAAACATACACGCCACTTTCAAGTCAAGTGGCGTATTATCTATACGCATTTTGAGCTATCCGCGTGTATGCGTGTATGTCTACGCCGTTAAATGTCCGAGTGATTCCGCGTGTATGTACACGCCATTAAATGTCCGAGCGAAACGAAGCAAAATGTAGATCTACATCTGGGGAGCGATATTTTTTTCCCTAGGATGGTAGGAGAAGACTCATAAATGCTATTAACCCCAGTGACGGGTAGGTTTAGGGACGGGGTTGGGGTAGGTCATGTATTTATATATACAGTAATAACGTTAAGTCAACTGCGTTCATAAACACGCTGAAAAGCGATTATGCGTGTTGATAGCACGCCAAAAATGGAAATACGAATTGGCGTGTCATACACACGCAATTTTATGAGATCAGTCTGGTCTCACAGAAACTTGCTCAAGCCCTTGGTCACACATAAATTTATTCAGACAGACCATCTAATTTTAAAGTCTCCTATCAACTTGACATCACACTCTCTGCCTATATTTATTTCTGTCCGAAAACTACCCACATACATTTCACACTTGAGATATACCAGACCACTAAGACTACGTGACAGAACATGTTGTTCCAGAAGCACATCCTAACTTATGCATTTCTATCAGCTTGGTTATATTCTTTAATAATGTTCTTTAACTTATATGAACATCTCTGTTAAATGCTTATTGATTATGTAAATCTTTTTAGTTTAATAAAATGTTAAAACAAGTTAATCTAAATGTTAATAAAGAAAGAAAGAAAAATAAAAGAACACATCTTATGTAAAAGGAAAAACACTTCTAAATGTAAAATTTCGATCACACATGGCACCCCAGACCATCACTGACTGTGGGTACTTGACACTGGACTTCAGGCATTTTGGCATTTCCTTCTCCCCAGTCTTCCTCCAGACTCTGGCACCTTGATTTCCGAATGACATGCAAAACTGAGCAACAGTCCAGTGCTGCTTCTCTGTAGCCCAGGTCAGGCGCTTCTGCCGCTGTTTCTGGTTCAGAAGTGGCTTGACCTGGGGAATGCGGCACCTGTAGGCCATTCCCTGCACACGCCTGTGCACGGTGGCTCTGGATGCTTCTACTCCAGACTCAGTCCACTGCTTCCGCAGGTCCCCCAAGCTCTGGAATCGGCCCTTCTCCACAATCTTCCTCAGGGTCCGGTCACCTCTTCTCGTTGTGCAGCGTTTTTTGCCACACTTTTTCCTTCCCACAGACTTCCCACTGAGGTGCCTTGATACAGAACTCTGGGAACAGCCTATTTGTTCAGAAATTTCTTTCTGTCTTACCCTCTTGCTTGAGGTTGTCCATGATGGCCTTCTGGACAGCAGTCAGGTCGGCAGTCTTACCCATGATTGCGGTTTTCAGTAATGAAACAGGCTGTGAGTTTTTAAAAGCCTCAGGAATCTTTTGCAGGTGTTTAGAGTTAATTAGTTTATTCAGATGATTAGGTTAATAGCTCGTTTAGAGACCCTTTTCATGATATGCTAATTTTTTGAGATAGGAATTTTGGGTTTTCATGAGCTGTATGCCAAAATCATCAGTATTAAAACAATAAAAGACCTGAAATATGTCAGTTGGTGTGCAATGAATCTAAAATATATGAAAGTTTAATTTTTATCATTACATTATGGAAAATAATGAACTTTATCACAATATGCTAATTTTTTGAGAAGGACCTGTATATAGTTTTTAGAAATTTTAGAAATAGTATTATAACAATACTGCATATATGTATGTACCGCAGCCAAGCAACAAACAGACTATTTGAGTGTTTTGACCAGAGTCATAAACTTATGAGCATCGACATTAGTCTACAAGCATCAGCATTTAGTCTAAGAGATGCAATTAGGTGTCCAAATACTTTCAAATGATGTCAGTGGTGGATGACATTTTCAGATCATTTACTTAAGTAAAGTATTAATAATTTGCTGGACAAATACTCTGTTACAAGTAAAAGTCGAAACAATGCATTGATCATTTTACTTAAGTAAAGGTTTAGGGTTAACCCTAACCCTTAATCAAGAACCCATAGCCCAAAAGTAACACCTTCACACTGCTTGTTTCGTCAGTCTAAACCTAAAAATGTTTTAAAATATATATATTAAAATAATCAAAATGAAAAGAAAATCTTCACATTTGTGAAGTGGGAACCATGAAATGTTTTTACATGACATGAATTAAACAACTATCTAAATAGCTGGAAATTAAAGTTCTGTCGATCAACTAATGTACTAGCTGTACTTGTATAAACTGTTGAGTACCTTAATTTATACTTTGAAGTAAATAGTAACTAAAGCAGTTTTCTGGGGAAAAAAATACCAATATTTTGTACTTAATTACAGTACTTGAGTAAATGTACTTGGTGGCCGGGTCCACCACTGAAGGATTTAACTGGCGTATTAAGTTCACACAACAGACAATTCCATCAAATGGGTTTATTACAGTGGTGCATATGTAAGACATTTATACAGTTTTACAGGATGTAAGTGAAAAATGCTTGGATTTGTCTGTCTTTATATATAAGTATGTACATGTAGATGATGGCATATATAAATCATAAAAAAAAAAAAACATTTACGTTATTTATTAACGTTTCAAGCTATTTGACGGTATTCAGTATGCTATAACTACAAAATAATATGGGTACTATATGCATATTAGGAACAAATATAATTCCACATATATTATGGTAAAGTACATTAGTATCATACTTGTTACAATTACACAGACTGCCATTAAATCCTCATTAGATTTTTCCATGCAAAGATGATAATTAATTATTTAAAGCAGCAATATGCAGTTTTGCTCTGAAACCAGCAAGCTCAAATGTTAGAAGAGATAAATAAAACAATGTTTTTAATTTTTTTTAATAAAAAAACATACAGAATCTACAAAAAAACTTTCCTGTAGATACTTTGGTACAGCTATTTAAAATAAAGACAAGATTTTTTTTTTTGTGCAAATCTCCAGTTCCTCTGTGTTGTTTGGCAGCAATCTTTAGGTGTCTTCTTCCTCAGACTCAGGGCTGGTGAAGCCATTGTCATCCCACTCCTCAATGTCCTCTTGTATGGAAAGAAAATCACATTCCATAGTGGCTATACTGCTGTATGCATTAACAGCCTGTTTGTGTTGACTTCTAAGTGAGTGACCCCTCCGATTGAGGACACTGTTGAGCCCATGTGTAGCGTCCTCTGTCAGGTCACCGAAACCTGTAGAGGAATTGTGGGGAAAAAAATAGAAAGAGAGAGATGACACATCAAACAAAACATGACATTTGTAACTATTTTTTCTTTGTACAATGCTGAATTTGCAACTTGAACATTACCTTTTAGTCATCATATTTACAACTTTTACTTTGTGCACACTGATGCAAAATAGCTGGTCAGTTCAGTGCCTGATCACAACTCAATGTATAAAGCAGAGTTCCCTGGATATATAATAAATAAATACATGATACTCAAATCTAAAGATCTTGTACATACTGCTGGTTTTGATGTGCTCCAAAGCCTGTCCTCTGAGTGACTCCACTTCTTGCACTTGCTTCAGAAGGTACTTGATGTGCTGAGACATCTCCTTTACCAGGATGCTCTGCTCCTCCTCCAAGCGTTTCAGCAGCATTACCTGGTCGAAGATAGATCTCTTCAACCTGAATGTGTTGCCTTTGGTTGGGGAAAGGAATGGAATAGTGGACAAGGAATGTTTATTATTATATTATACGTGTATAACAGAATTATGTTATTTCTGAGAAATCTTTTTAGTGACAGCATTGGTTCTGTAGAATATAAACAATTTAAAAATATGAATAATACAATACAACATTTATAATTTATAATACAACAATAACATCATTTGGATGGAGAGCTTGTGAAATTATGATGGTCAAGCATTTTATTTGCGATTACAACAGCAGAATAACATGGTGTTGATGTCACCATTCAATATTTATGCTCTGTGATAAACATTTCCATATTTTGGTATTCACGAGTTTTTTATTTCTATGTATCATCCCATTCCTGTGTTGTTGTATGAAAATTAACAAAAAGGACAATGCTAAATATGGAAATGTGGTTGGAACCCTCACTACATGTGGAGATCGAAAAGGGAATAAATTTTGAAAAATGTAGAGTGAGGCCTTAGGCTTAGACAATTGAAATCAGTTAAAAGAACAACAAGCTAAACTAGCATTTCATAGATATCATATCATACCATCTTCATGTCTCTCCCATGGTAGGATGTATCCCTCTGTCAGACTGCAAGCCAACTCCACGTCAATCGGATCACCTTCCACTATGGTGTTGTATTGCAAGACCTTTTCACGAAGCTTCTTCTTCAACTCTGTCATTTTCTTTCTCTTTCTTTGTCTTGCCTGGTTGCTATCTGCAAATCGAAACGAAAACTCTCATAATCCCAAGATATTATTGTTTTTTGAAGAGTTATTAATTTAAATAACTTAATTTGACAACAAACCATGCTGGCGATACAGATCTTTCTTCTTGCGCAAAAGGGTTACAGTGATGTTCTCAATGTCAGCCCTTAGCTCTTCAGCACAACCTGGAGTGTACACTCTCTCTAAATAGGTGAAACAAAACAATTGGACAAGAGACAATTAGTGACATTTTCAAAATATAGCCACCTTTTGTTATTTGTATAAAGGTAGTCATTAACAGATGTGTGTGTGTGTGTGTGTGTGTGTGTGTATATATATGTATATATATATACACTGTACTGTACTGTATATAAATAGAGTACTTTACATGTTTTACCTGTAACCGCCCATTGTCTGACATCACACACACACTGCTGTATTGTCTCCTGATCAAGGTTGTGCTCCTTCTTGATGTTGCTCAGGCTTGCAGCTTCCACCTTTGCCCTCTCTGTGATCTTTTAAAAATAACAAAATGTCAGGATGAAAAAAAACCCCACCAATTTTACTCAAGCTTTTGGTACAAGACATTCATTAGAACAGATTAATAACACAACATTAATTAATTACACATTAAATATCAGTGTATACTACCAATCAGACTTGTAAATAGGAGAAAAATGTCTGTACAACAGTGAGGTTACAATCTTAGAAGATAACTGACCAATCCTAAGCAGTACCTTCCCCTCAGTTATTTAAAACGAATAAAACATGATTATTTTCAAAATAGTCGCATATTTATTTTCTGTAACATGATTAAACAATTAATCAACAAATAGTTTCAGATCTAGCTGTAGTTGTTGTGTTGAGGGAAAGGGGCAGTGCTTAGGATCTCAATTATAATTTAGCCTTACTTTGACATATCTGTGGGCTAACACTTGATGAAGGTTGTCCCTCTTTCTTCTGTTCCAACCCATGGCCTGTCGTGTTAGCATGTTCACTCTTCCTAATAAAAACAATAATGCACCCACAAGATTTCACATCCAAAAGGCAATAAGAGAAACACAAAAGACATGCCTAAACCCTATCCCTAAAAGTTAGTTGAACTGGTAATTGCCTTTAAGTAATACAATGATAACTTTCGTAAGAACAGAAAAGAGAAACTTTGTTTTTTAATTCCCTGTAACACAATTTATTATTATTTGTTTAGGCTATGACAGCGTGAAGAGTAATTGTAACACCAACCAGCCTTTGTCATGTATTTTGTGACAAGTGCTGCCCTGGAGAGAAAGCTGTTCACCTATAAAGAAAATAATACAATTAAATTTTGGTCTCCATTACATAAAAATATTACCTACACACACCATAGATCTTGTGGTTGTGGTTTAACAGAAAACGTGTAGTGTATTATCCTAGGAATTTGGGACCCCTTACGCATGCATTTTGAATTGCTGAAAACAACTGAACTGCCCATTTTTTATTTTAACTCATACATAAAGGATGTACTTTATCCCTCACACCAGGCTTGTTACTTGTTACTTGTTACTTACTTGTTACTAACATGTGTGTAAAAAATGTGAACAGATAATGGATTGTTGGCTTGAAGATAAAATGTCGAACTGCCAGGAGAAATAATGTTTTTTTTACTTCTTCATCCAGTAAATGGATGCATGACATTAGATGTCTATAGAACTTAAATTCATATGACAAGGATTGAAGTAGCAAGAAGCAATAAGGCTGTCTGTGTGAAATAGGGGGAACTGTAAGTGAGACTTGGTGGAAGAGGGAAGTGAAAAAACAAAAGGTTGGTGTGTGAGACATGCGTGTACTGGTTAGATAATGAAGGAACTGGCATGTTTGAGAAAAGAAAGGAGAAATATAGTAGAAAACTATATGTGATGAAAATAGACATGGTCTGACAGAATTTATGGAAGTCAAATTAACTGTTTAAATGGTGAAATGAAAAGTCAGTTTTAGAATAAAATAAGGCATTGTATGATTGACAGGGATTAACATGATATGAAGAATGTTTTAAGCAGAATGGGGAACAATTCTAGATTTTGATAAAATAATGATTGAAATGACGATATATCTGCTTTATTTTATTAATGTTAAGAAAATAAGGGTATTGAAGCAAGTAGCTATAATGGTTGTCTGTGTAATTTACGGACTGAGTAATATAATCTGTTTTGGAGAAACAGTAGAGATAAGACTGAGACAATAATGTGATGGAAGGGAAAAAAGGCTTCAAACCAGTTGTAATGAAAATAATGATGTACAAATTGTTACACTTAATAAGAGTAACGGAACAGTCCGGAAAAAATAAATAAATAGTGAGACAGAAGAGAGCAAATGCTGTAAACAGCTCTGCTCAGAAGATCTCACTTTGAAGAGATTTGCAGACGATGTTTTGTAAAAGATAAGCTGGGAGAAATGTGTAAAGACAGAAAACAAATTTGAATATTTTGAGCATTTTCTGTGCTGCTCATGAAATTATGTTCCGCCAATAATAATGATGAAGATTATGATTTGGCTATTGTGATTAAATCCGCGACTGGTGGACTGTAAAAGAATACAGAGGACTGCTTATCAGTGGCTCTGTTTACATTCCTGAAATGGGACACACACTGCTTCAAGAGTGTGCAGTAAGTTGGAGCCGTTTGCAAGCTCACAGTGATCAAACTATAGTCAAGGTGTCTGATGCTGTAATTGAGGCTGACACATGAACCCACCAGATGACAGAGAGTGTTTTTTAATGGTGGTCATCAGGACAATTTAATAGGTAACTAAATGCCCACCGAGAAGGTGTTTGAAAATGTGATAGTGACACATTTCTGATAATAATGTGGGTTTGAAAGTAGATCAGTGTTTAAACGACGACATTGACATTTTGTCTGAGAAATAAGAGATAGAAAACAAGGTCGAAAGATTGAAGTCTTAAAGTGAATCCTTTTGAAGAAAAGATCTATAATAGTGAATTGATGAATACAGGTTGATGTAAAATTAATGACTCCAACAAATGTGAGTTGCAAAATATATCAAAGTAACTAACAGGATGATTGTGTTTTAATTAAACATTTTAGAAAGGGTTTAGATTAAGGAGAGAGACTAATCTCACGAATGATTTATAATAATTGGAAAAGATGTATCAAGCAGAGAGTGCTAGCCTTGTCAAAGTTAACGTAATTGAGAGCTTGACAAACTAAAATTGAGATGAAATGTGAAACGAATAATTATTTAAGATCAAGTAAGCAGAAGCAATACTGGATTAACAGTTGCTGAATGCTGATTAAACAAACAGCTTGAAAGGTTGGCCATGAAAGAACTAGAAGCTGATGTTTTGCTTTCAAAAGATAAGTTTATTATTGGCTGTAATGAAACAGTTTGCTTATCTGGATCTGATGTGTGCTGTGGCTGAAACTGCCAGTGCAACAGAGACTTAATCTGAGTGGAAATTTGTAATGTCTAAATAAAGACAACTATACAAATTGTGTTATTTGGAAACACATGTAATTTCTGGCAAATATGCCTTAAGCTGGGATAGAGCTATAGGATGGTAGATAAAAGTTTGATGTTAGAAGTTTATGAGAGTGCAGTGTGCCAGTCCTGAATGCCTCAGAGTCTCTCTCATTCAATGTCAGCTCAAAGCTGTTATCTGTGATAAGCTATTTGTAGTAAAGCACAGTTTCAGTTGAAGAATCATAGACACAGAGATGTTTAAAGAAACAATTGCCATAAAGGGCAATTTGTATTTGTAAATGTTTTAAATGTAAAACTGAATGACTTTAAAGAAGTCTTTAAAATAATAATGCAGAAGACATTTTATTTTATTTTAGGACCAGTAACTTCTTTGTCTCATTTAGTCTCCACCATTCAGGACCGATGGCTCCGTCTACAGGTAAAGTTCACTGAACGTACGGATGATCCAAATTCGCTGAGTATAGTCTAAGCAGCTAGGTTTCTGCTTTTAAGATAAAATAATGGATTTAAGTGATTAAATACAGCTGTTATTGACCTGTCTCCCTGTGTGAACACTATTAGGCAATCAGAATGGCTCTGGTGACTCTTGATTGTGTCTTTCCTAAGCTCCAGAGAACAACAGATTTTGTTGAAGAAAACGGTCAAAGATTCTGTGATGGGAAAAAAGCGGTCACCAGTGGGCACGAGTGACCATCTCTATGACGGGTAAGACCTTCTTTGGCCAGACAGGGGGCAACCCAAGCCAGAGGGCTCACGTAAAGTCATTGGGCATCTCCTGAATGGGGGTGTTTTATGTGAGACAGGTATGAGGGTTGAGCAGGAGCTGTGAGGCCAGCAGCGTCCTTATGCCGTTAAGGGGAGATGACGCGGTGACGAGTTACGGCATGTCTCCCCAATAAAGCAAAGCTCCTCTATATATACCACTCGCCAGAAGAAACCGCATTAGTTGTATGGCTTGTTTTCATTGTGACAAGTGTCTGCAACTATACCCAGGGGGGACAACACCCTGAGGAGAAGAAAATTATAGATAAAGAGCTAATGGCAATGGGCTTTCAAGAGCCAGCTGAGACCGTGAGCGGATTGCCATTATTAATTGTTGTGGAGACAGTAATAAAACTTTTTGATGTCGGTTGCCTTATGGGCAAGGAAAATGTATAGAAGTTTATAACATAGTTCTAACTCCTGAAGGTCGTTAGACATGGTGGTGACTAAAGATGAAGACAGCTTTTGTAGATTTAAGTCTGGATAACAAAGGTGGATGGTCAAAGGTTATTGTAATGAATTTAATATTACATTGTGTATAAGTTACAGTCTTAGAAATTTATTTATAGTGAGAGAGACTGCTTGAGCGGAGGAAGGAATGGTAACTGTGTCTGTCTTTCTGTTATCGGCCTGCTAGAGCAAGCTGAAGAAAAATAATGATAAGGAACCAAAACAACCCAGCTGACTTGTCTAAAAAATCTAATGAATAATGAACAAGACATGCTTTGAAAGTGGTTAAGAGACCATGTAAAATTAGATAGAAGCTACAGGAAAATGTGAAGTTTAAAATCTTATTTAAAATTTAAATCCTTTTAACGATGATATAAGGATAGGGCAAACATTGAGAATGAGCAGTTAACAGATGTGTGTCTAGTATGAGTGTGTGTGTGATGGTGACAGCACTTTATGTCTTGTATGTATTAGTTTGGGGTACTAATATTAGAACAGTATTGAAATTAGAACAGAACAGTTTTATCATTACAGATGGGTTAAGGCAAATGACAAATTTTAAAGAAGCCGATAATTCTGAGTGGAACGGTTGAAAAGACAATACAGAACATGGGACGAGCTTTAAGTTGATTGGACATCAAGCTCTGTCTGGTAGTAATACTTTTGTCTGCAGGATGTCGATTTGAATTATGTTCTGGATCAGTTTAAGTATTTGTGTAAATTGGAATTGTGTAGTTGTAGATCACCATCTGGCATGGGCTGAGATAAATGAAAATGTTGTAGATTTGATGGCAACAACAAAATGACATATTGGCTAAGTCAATTTCGAAGTATCAAGAGAGCCCTTAACATTTATGATAATTGTGAACAAAGGGGGAGAAATGATTGACTGACATTGACCAAGTCTGTACAGCACGACCTGACCTGATAGGGAAAATTGTTGACTTTAGAAATGTTTGTAGATGACTGACTTGAGAGACCAAACAACAGGCCTGAAAAGCAGGATTCGCTGTGAGACTCAGGGACGTTGCCTTTCAAATACTGCGAGAAGAAGATGAGATTGTGGCTTTAAGTGAAGAATGTAATATTTTTGTTTCAGAGGCAGAGAAATTTGTCTGAAGGACAACGTTTGGGTTAGTGTTGATGGCAAACTTTATAAAAAACACTATGTTAAATGTTATGTTAAATTGATGCTCGAGTTGTGTCGTGCATCAAGAGGGAGATGGTATAACAATTGCCAAATATGGTTTATTAAGGGGTTCACATTTGCTGAATAAATGTTGGGAGAACACTAGGGGTATGTGGATAAAAGCCCTGAAAGAAGCCATTTTTCTGCCTAACAAAATGGATGTCTGTGAGTGTGCCACACACACCAATAACAAAGATTGTTTTCAACAGGAAACGCCAGGGCATCGAAGGCCATGGCAGCACAGCAGACAAAAGAAACTACGTATTTTACTATCTGAAAATAACCTCGACATTTGTTTTTCTTTACAGAGCATGCAGACTTTTGGATACAGGGGAGAATGTCCCCTATAAAATAATGGTTACGGATGAATTTGACTAACTATCCTGGCCTGGGTCAGAAAGGTGCTACACCTGCGCAGCGCAAAACTTAAATTTTCCTTTTACAGAATGTCAGGATGGGTTCCAGAAAACAGAACTGATTCTGTTCCAAATGTATAAATATTGTTTTTCAGGGGAAAAGGATCCTGAGTGCTATTAAGTGAGCGAGAAATTATACGGTGATAATGTTTTCAGGTTGAGTCCACAGGTCACACCAAAAGGGACGAGCGGCTAGACAAGCGGTCACTAACAAAATACTTAAGGTCTCCATTCACAGGTGACAGCAGGCAAGAAATGGTTCACTCCAGTGGGGGTGCGGTCGTGATTTAAGGGAAAACCTTATAAGGATCAGAAAATGGTTGGAGAATGTGACACCTGGGTCCAAGCCTCTCACCTTAGACAACACCAACAGGCCACAACCATCCCATAGTCCATGGGGCGAACGAGATTATCAACACGCCTGGAGGAACCAACTGCCAACTGATGGTTTAAGTTTAACAGAAGAATGTGGTTTTGTGATTATTTTGAGGATTTGATTTGATTCAATCAAAATAGGGCTTAGTATTGATATACAGTAGATCAAAAGATTTAAATATTTAAGGAAAATGTTTTTGGGAAGAGAAGATCTATTAATTAATGTAAATTATAGGGATAATTGTTGAAGCTTATTAAGTAGAACCACAGCATGTTTGAATTAAAAGTATTGATTTGATTGTAAATGTAGAAAATATATTGATTGTGTCCGTAATGGAAATATTAGAGTTAATATTGAACAACTGCATTGGTTAGAAGAATGGATAAAATTATAAGACTTCTCTGGTTAGATTTTGTTAAATATGGCATTAAATAGAGCTTACTAAATTGAATTAGAAGTGAATGAAATATGGAGATGGGCGTAGATTAATGGAAAAGGCTTAATGATAGGAGTTAGGATTGTTATTCTAATAATTTTGTTATTTATGGGTGAATATGATTACAGTGACAGGTGAAACATGCTGTCTGTTCAATTGGTGAAAATGACAGTCTATCCCAAGGATGAACAAAATTATGTGACGATACAGGTAGCGGGAGCTACAGTGAGATATGTGTTAAATGTATGTTCTGTTTGTTTTTCTTCTATTTTGTTTATTTTCTGAGAAAGATTAAGGGCAAAGATTTAAAGGGGGTTAAAAGCAGCAGTCATCCGTGTTACGAGATGGCGTACAAAGATAGGGTTTGAAACTGAGGGATTTTTTATTATACTTTTATCTGGTTGTTTCCTTGCTATGTTATAACTACCTTTTCCTTACTGTCGTGACTGAGGGTCTGTTTACAGGAGCGCAGGAACAGTGATTTCTCGCTTAGCCCGGCGCAGTGAAATGTTTACTTGCTTGCTAAAATATTACGGGGCCTTTCCCCCACAAAAACAGCCTTACGCTTCTTCATTCTAAACTTTTCTTCACAGGTTCAAGGAGAGTGATCATTTATGCAAAAATCAGAGATGAAAAGTATAAGTGTGATGATATGACTTAAAATTTGTCTTATTGTTTATTATTGTGATTATGGGTAATCAGAATGATAAAAAGTGAGGAGTTGTGGTGGCAATTTTAATGATATTCATTGATCTTTAGTAAAATATAGATGATTCAAAGAATGTCACATGTGTGTCTCTCACTTGTAGTGAGAGGATTCTGTTTATGTACCTGGGGAGGCAGAAGAGGGAGACACTCCAGAGAACAGACGAACAAGGACCTCTGACCTAGATGTCAGAAGGCCATTTGGTGCAGGGGAGCTTAGTGGGCCAACTAGTGACGTCTATGGAAAACTACTGGGAGGAAGGCTCTGGGGGGAAGAAGGCCTTGAAACTAAGATAAAAGCTAGTTCAGTCTGTCTGGGGGTGTGTCACTCTTCTGCACAGGGTAACAACTGTGTATTAGACTGCTCCTATTCTTGCAAGAATAAATACTTCTATTTTATATAATTTGACTCTGAGTGTCTCTTACGCAGTGATGTTTGTTTGAGAATTTTTGGCAGAACACACACATACATGTTTTGTTTTTACACATATATTTGCTTTTGTTTTGTTACATATATTTTGTACATTTGAATCATGAATATTTTTAATTGAAAATGTTCATGCAAATGAACAACTGAAATTTAAGAAGTGTCTTTAAACATCACAGTTTAAAGCTCTAGGGTGCGGCAGTAAGAAAAGAAAAAAAGACACTTGAACCTGATAGTGGAGTTTGTGGGAGAAGGGACAACTGGACCTACAGCAAAGTACTGGTACTCAGATGGCCACTCCTGGTGGCCCCCATTCAAAGACCTGGACCGGTTGCTGAAGAGTGTCAGGATGATGGAGGCACCACAGCCAGATCAAGGCTGGACCAAACATCAGGTCAGAATTCTGCACGAATCAGGTTAGCAGGTTAAAGTAAAAGTGTAAACAAGTGACATTAACTTAAATACAATAGAAATACGGCACTGTGCAAAATAAGACATTAGTATCTTATCTTATCTATCTTATCTTATCTATCTATCTTATATATCTTATCTATTTGTATATTTAAGTAGGCACAGAAATACTACAAGGATTTGAATTAAAAAAACGAAAAGATGATCTTAAAAAGAGCTCTATTGGTGTTTTTGGTCCTGCCTTAATTACTTCAGAAACTACACCACCACCTCCTTAATCTCACATGACTTGCAACAGCATGACTTTCCTGGATTTTCTTGAGGCAAAGTCATCTACAACATCATCATATGACAACTGATTAGAGACCACATGGTTGATGCTTATGATGGCAAGTCCACTGAGACGTTCTTGCATCATAGTAGATCTCAGGTAAGTTTTAATCAGTTTGAGCTTTGAGAAGCTTCTTTCAGCAGCAGCCACTGTAACAGGAAGAGTGGCAGAGATTCTCAAAGCAACCCACATGTTGGGGTACATTTCTGTATTTATTTAACTGCAGTATAATATCGCATGTGGGAATGCTAAGTTATGCTCTAACATTAATGATGTGCACTTTAACACAGCTACAGCTGTAAATTTTAACATGATAAACAAACACACTTTATAGACAATATGAGCTGTAACACAGTTAACAGCTGGCGTTACAACTATGGAATTATTATTATGATTATTAATGGTATTTTGATTGATTATTACAAGCTGGGAAAACGTGAGATAATGATGTCAATGAAATTAACATTAATACAGATCTAATATTTACACATTTGTCCGAGGAAGGTACTCATATTACTATTTTCCATAATAATAGCGCTAGGCTTATCTGTTAGAACCATTGACTGTTAATATTTTGGTTAGAACTAGCAGATAGCGCTGGTTATTTATAGATTAGCTAACCATGTATGCTAATGACTAATGGCATTATTGATCATCGTTCTGTAACATCAAAATAATATAATTAACAACATCTTTACTGTAACATACCTTTGTCTTTGTCGCGTTTTTCCTCCTCTTCTTTTCTTTTTTTCCTCCCCAGGGCACCAGATAATTTGGGACGCTTTGACATATTAATTTTTTTTGACGCAATAAAAACGAAAACCGAATGGCGCCGCGGGTAAAAGAAGTCTGATTGGTGGAAGTGGTTTCCCATCCTGCTTTGTGGCGCGCCGCCACATGTTGCATGTTACAATAAAAGCGGAAAGTTCCTTACGCGGCTCTGGCATTGTCATAATATTTCACCATATAACTAGGTTATTTTTTTTTATTTTTAACCAAATAAATGCAGCCTTAGTGAGCAGAAGAGACTTATTTTAACTTTTCTTTTGAACGGCAGTGTCACGGTTTCAATGTGTTTAGTTCTGTTTTGAGATCTTGTTTCCCCCGTCTTTTGTGACTTTTGGTTCAGTCCTGTTAGTTTTCCCGCCATGTCTGATTAGAAATTCCCTGCACCTGTTTTCTGTTAATCATCCCATTAGTCCCTGTTCATTTAAGCCCTGTGTTTGCCCTCAGTGTTTGTTGGTCGTCGTCCATGTATGGTTGTATGTTTTGAAGTCCTGGAGTTCCTTTCCCTTTGTTCTTGTCTGTTTATGGAAGTTAAGTTTGTTAATAAATATCTATATCGCAAGTTCCTTGTCCTCGTCTTCAGCAGCCTGCTACAACCTGACAGAACGACCAACCATTACAAAAGAAAGAAGGAAACCGAAGATGACCGAGCGGGAGAGAGGACATCCATTTGCGGGAACCCGGATAACCATATTGCGTGGGACCCGTGGAGGCCGCAGTGGAGGAGGTGGTCAAGTGGAAGCCCGACACCACTCTGTATTCTGGCCTCTTCTCAATCCTGGGTTGGTGATGTCCGGTCCAGGGCTTCATCCGCCACCGTTCCCGTCTAGCCCAGAGCCCTCGCCGCTGGTCCGACCCAGCCCAGAGCTTCCCTGCACGCCTGCCGAGCCTGAGCTTCCCTGCACGCCTGCCGAGCCTGAGCTTCCCTGCACGCCTGCCGAGCCTGAGCTTCCCTGCACGCCTGCCGAGCCTGAGCTTCCCTGCACGCCTGTTCAGCCCGAGACTCTCGTGTGGCCCCGAGCCCGCAAGCTGGTGTCAAACAGTAGGGACTTGGGAGCAAAACTGGCGGATCCGGCGTTTCAATCCGTGCGATCAGCATTATTAAAATCAGTTTTCCCTCTCCGGTTTTCAGTCCCAGGTCTTACTTCCACCTGCAGCCCAGAGTTTCCTTCACCGCTGGTTCCGTCCAGCCCAGCCAAGCCCGCACCGCTGGTTCCGTCCAGCCCAGCCAAGCCTGCACCGCTGGTTCCGTCCAGCCAATCCGAGCCCGTCGCCTGCCCGCCTGAGCCCGTCGCCTGCCCGCCAGAGCCTGAGCCCGTCGCCTGCCCGCCAGAGCCTGAGCCCGTCGCCTGCCCGCCAGAGCCTGAGCCCGTCGCCTGCCCGCCAGAGCCTGAGCCCGTCGCCTGCCCGCCAGAGCCTGAGCCCGTCGCCTGCCCGCCAGAGCCTGAGCCCGTCGCCTGCCCGCCAGAGCCAGAGCCCGTCGCCTGCCCGCCAGAGCCAGAGCCCGTCGCCTGCCCGCCAGAGCCTGAGCCCAGCCAGAGCCCGCTGATCCTGCGCCAGAGCCCGCTGATCCTGCGCCAGAGCCCGCTGATCCTGCGCCAGAGCCCGCTGATCCTGCGCCAGAGCCCGCTGATCCTGCGCCAGAGCCCGCTGATCCTGCGCCAGAGCCCGCTGATCCTGCGCCAGAGCCCGCTGATCCTGCGCCAGAGCCCGCTGATCCTGCGCCAGAGCCCGCTGATCCTGCGCCAGAGCCCGCTGATCCTGCGCCAGAGCCCGCTGATCCTGCGCCAGAGCCCGCTGATCCTGCGCCAGAGCCCGCTGATCCTGCGCCAGAGCCCGCTGATCCTGCGCCAGAGCCCGCTGATCCTGCGCCAGAGCCCGCTGATCCTGCGCCAGAGCCCGCTGATCCTGCGCCAGAGCCCGCTGATCCTGCGCCAGTCCTGCCCAGCCCAGAGTTTCCTTTGCCGCTGGTCCTGCTTAGTTCAAAGTCCTCGTCACTGCTGGTCCTGCCCAGCCCAGGACTCTCGTTGCTGCCGAACTCCCCCTGTTCTGTCAAGTTTCCCATTAAAATTTTGGGGGGGCGCCCACCCGAAGGGTCTTCGCCACCGTGGCCGCCTGAAGGGTCTTCACCACCGTGGCCGCCTGAAGGGTCTTCACCGCCCTGGATGCCCGAGGGTCCGACAGCTCCACCCTGGACGCCCGAGGGCCTGACAGCTCCGCCCTGGACGCACGAGGGTCCGACAGCTCCACCCTGGACGCCCGAGGGCCTGACAGCTCCGCCCTGGACGCCCGAGGGTCCGACAGCTCCGCCCTGGACGCCCGAGGGCCTGACAGCTCCGCCCTGGACGCCCGAGGGCCTGACAGCTCCGCCCTGGACGCCCGAGGGCCTGACAGCTCCGCCCTGGACGCCCGAGGGTCCGACAGCTCCACCCTGGACGCCCGAGGGTTCGTCTGCTCAGCCCTGGCCACGCCCAAGTCCTGCTCCGCCGTGGCCACGCCCACGTCCAGCTCCGCCGTGGCCACGCCCACGTCCAGCTCCGCCCTGGACGCCCGAGGGTCCGACAGCTCCGCCCTGGACGCCCGAGGGTCCGACAGCTCCGCCGTGGCCACGCCCACAGCCTGCACCGCCATGGCCACGCCCACAGCCCGCTCCGCCATGGCCAAGTCCACAGCCGGTTCCACCCCGGTTCCCCAAGCTACCAGCTCCGCCCTGGAGGCTTCCCGTCCCTGCATCACCATGCCCTTGTCAGCCTCCAGGGCGCCCACCCTCCCACCCCTTTGGATGTTGTACGGCGCGAGGTCGCGCCTTCGGAGAGGGGGGGGTACTGTCACGGTTTCAATGTGTTTAGTTCTGTTTTGAGATCTTGTTTCCCCCGTCTTTTGTGACTTTTGGTTCAGTCCTGTTAGTTTTCCCGCCATGTCTGATTAGAAATTCCCTGCACCTGTTTTCTGTTAATCATCCCATTAGTCCCTGTTCATTTAAGCCCTGTGTTTGCCCTCAGTGTTTGTTGGTCGTCGTCCATGTATGGTTGTATGTTTTGAAGTCCTGGAGTTCCTTTCCCTTTGTTCTTGTCTGTTTATGGAAGTTAAGTTTGTTAATAAATATCTATATCGCAAGTTCCTTGTCCTCGTCTTCAGCAGCCTGCTACAACCTGACAGGCAGTGTGTTGCAAACATCATTTTCATTCATTTCTCTTTTATTCTTTTCATGAAAATGCATTATTTATACCAATCACATACAATTCATTTGAAATTTCCTTTACATTTCCATGATCAGAAAGGAGCAGATGGAAGAATAATATTCTTATATGTATCTGCCCCCTTTATAGACATCAACAGTAGATGGCATTAACATTGTTCCCTCCACCATCACCTAAAATTTATTACCATACATAATAGATATCATTAGCACTGTTCCCTCCACCATCACCCAATCTCCAACATATCTGATATTTATTTAAACTTTTATACATTGACCACATACAGTCTGATTCAAAATTCAGTTTGATATAATTCAAGTTGTTTCTTTTTATAACTCTTTTTAAATTCCAAAATATTTTTACAACTTGTTAAGTCTTTCCTTAGAAGATTCCATGCTTTTACTCCAGCAAAACAGACAAACACATGTGTTTCAGGTTTGTTCGTGCTATTAGATGTTTAAAGTCATACGGCCGTCTGTGATTTCCATCTTCCGAAGTAAAAACAAATAACTTTTGTAAGTCATGTGGAAGAGCTTTGCTTCTAGCTTTAAACATCACTAATAAAGTTTGTAATTCTACAATGTCTTTAAGTTTTAACAATCCTGACCTAATAAAGAGTGGATTTGTGTGGTCTCTATATCCTGCTTTGAAAATAATGCGAATGGCTCTTTTCTGTAAAATAAATAAAGGCATAATGTTACTGTTACGTGGATCTATATATATATTGAACTACTGAGTGTATTAATTTTGTTATTTGAGTTCGTAGGTGGAGTTAGGGGTTTTTCCCTGATTTACGGAATGAGTGACGTCATGGGAATTCCTGCATTTAAAGGGATAGTTCGGCCAAAAATGATATTTAACCCATGCATTACTCACCCTCAAGCCGTTCGAGATGCATATGTCAATCTTGTTTCAGACGAACACATTTTCAGTTATTTTAGAAAATGTCTTAGACCCTTCAGTGGATATAATGTGAAGCAATGGGGTCCACCTCCTTCAAGTCCCAAAATGTGCATGCATCCTTCACAAAAGTAATCCATCCGGCTCCAGGGGGATAAACGAAGGCCTTCTGAGGGTAATCCGTGCGGTTTTGTCGTAAAAATATACATATTTAAAACTTTATAAATGAAAATATCTGACTTCCGGCAACGATCGACGCGCGTGCGTTCACGCGCTTTCGTGTTTTGTTTTGCTCTGCTCTCTGGCTGCGCTGGCGCGTTCGTTCTACGTCACAACAGTTCCCTTACCTCGTACGGGGAGTTCATCACCCGTGAACGCGCGTCGATCGTTGCCGGAAGTCAGATATTTTCATTTATAAAGTTTTAAATATGTATATTTTTACGACAAAACCGCACGGATTACCCTCAGAAGGCCTTCGTTTATCCCCCTGGAGCCGGATGGATTACTATTGTGAAGGATGTATGCACATTTTGGGACTTGAAGGAGGTGGACCCCATTGCTTCACATTATATCCACTGAAGGGTCTAAGACATTTTCTAAAATAACTGAAAATGTGTTCGTCTGAAACAAGATTGACAGATGCATCTCAAACGGCTTGAGGGTGAGTAATGCATGGTTTAAATATCATTTTTGGCCGAACTATCCCTTTAAGCCGGCCTGGTGTTGAGGGTGCGGGCTCCGTTCCTGATTGTTGTCAGCTGGGGTGGTTCGCCTGATGGCGAGAACGCTCATCGTCTCGTGTCGCGCCTCCATGCTGAAGACTTCGATGATAGCGAACTGAGTTTTCTTTATTATTTAAAGCCAGGTAGAGGTTATTTCCTTAGTCACTTTTTGTTATTTATTTAGATTATAGCGTAGCGAAGCAGTGGCCCGGAAGACTCACCTGTTTGTTGTTTCTGTCGGGAGTTAGGTAAGATCTTTTCCTGCTACGATAGGCTTAGTTAAGAGATTATGTTTATTTCTGTTGCCCTACCTGTGCTGTTTATTTGTTTGTTGATTATTATGTGGTGCTCTGTCCTTTGTCTGTTGTGGACTGGATTAAAATTTATGGCGTGATTAACGTCAGAACACCACTCAATCGTCTGTGATTATTTTAAGTATGTTCGGTCCTTGTCTTATATGTGATTTAACGAGCCAAGCTAGATAAAGGGCCGTAACAGTTACTATGATATGTATTTCCCCATATTTCTACACAATAGTTTAAATAAGGCAAAATCATTGAACAATATAACATTTTCATTGTATTATACGGTAAGCTGTATTTAACCTTATTCAAAATAAAAAGGCTTTTTGCCATCTTATTTTTAACATGCAATATATGGCATTTCCACGTCAATTTTTCATCTAAGGTGACTCCTAAAAATCTCATTTCAGACACCTTCTCAATATTTACGTTATTTATAGATAAGCTGACTTCCTCTTTTCTTTTATTGTTGAATATCACAAACTTCGTCTTATTCAAATTTAAAGATAATTTATTTACATCAAACCACAATTTTAGTTTAACCATTTCATCTTCAATATTATTAGCTAAAGTTTTCAAGTCATTTCCTGAACTGTATAAATTTGTATCATCGTAAATAATACGTAGTGTAATTTTTTTGAAACCTCACAAATCTAATTTATATATAAAATAAAAAGTTTGGGTCCTAAAATTGAGCCTTGTGGAAGTCCACATTCAATATTCATACATTCTGACCTATGACCATCAAACTCAACATATTGTTGTCGTTGTTGTAAATAGCTTGTTAACCAATCCAGTACAACTCCTCTAATTCCATAAGTATATCATTTAGAAATAAGAATTTGATGATCTATAGTGTCAAATGCCTTCTTCAAATCAATGAACACTCCTATTGTGTATTTATTTCTGTCTATTGCGGTTATGTCTTCAATCATTTTCGCGATAGCCAAGCCTGTGGACCTATTTGACCTAAATCCGTACTGATTTTCATTTAATAATTCATGTTTTTCAATAAAGTTATCTAATTTATTAACAAAGAGTTTTTCAAGCACTTTGGAAAATTGAGGTAGGAGAGATACTGGCCTATAGTTATTAAAAATATGTTTATCTCCAGTAAAAAAAAAAAAAAAAAGGTATTACCTTAGCTATTTTCATACTATCTGGAAAAACTCCTTCTGTAAAAGAATAATGAATTATATAATGTAATGGTTTAATAATGCAATCAATTGTGTTTTTTATTATTTTCACGTCGATACCATTACTATCCGTTGAGATCTTATTTTTTAGCTTCTGAACCACAGATAATATTTTATATTCAGTCACCTCGCCTAGATGCATTGACTGCATGATCCTATTTTCCCTTTTCCAGACTCCCCCTAACTGATCATTAGATATTGGTATTTCGTTTGCTAAGCTAGATCCTACATTTACAAAGAATTGATTTAGTTCATGGACCATTTCATATTTTTTACCCTATTATCCTTTTCAAAATATTTAGGTAGTTCCGTTCGTCCAGTCTTATTCCCAATTACCTTATTCAGAATATTCCATGTAGCCTTTAAATTATTTTTATTTTCATGTAACATTCGAATATAATAGTCCTTTTTTGCTTGTCTCAATATATCAGTCAACTTATTTTTCTATTTCTTATAACGTTTTAGAACATAGAATCCGGTTAAATAAAATCTATTTTGAAAAATGTTTTTCTTTTTGTTAAATTGATTTGGTTTTACCTTTAACAGACAGGAGCAGCGATGAAGAATCCTATACTTCCGCCGCCAACAGAAGCAGAGGCTGAAAAGCACGTTAAGGATTATCTCCGCTTGGCTCCAGGGAGAATGTCCTCTTAAAGCCACGTTGTGTTCGTTCAAGATTTTTAATAATACATAAGAAATTCAAGGTTATTTTCATACACCAATAAAAAACATTCAAATCATAGACAACTGTTGTGATCTTTCATTCTGAGTGAAAAATACTTTCATGTGTAGACACATACTTAATTAGTGTAGCTGTAGTTTTTATCAATAAATGCGAGGGAACGTCTAAAATGTCTAATTAAAAACGACATCTATGCTACATAAATCAGATGTCTAACAGACATAAGATTCTAATCGTTAACGTCTCCAATACATCCAATGGATGTAATTTGAATGTCTGACAAGGACGTCTATGCGATGTATTCCAGATGAGCAAACGCCCTTAGAATTACGTCTTCCAGATGATAACGACGACGTCACACAGATGTCTGTGCGACGTGCGTGTGCTATCTGGGTGCTGACGTTTCAGATTTAGGAGCTGGTTATAGCACAGAAATGCTTTATGAAATACTCTTAGAGCAAAAATCTAGGAGTCCTAAAATTAGGACTGACGTGCCCATTATTTTAAAGATAATTTAAAAATTAAGATGTTTCTTACGATGTTTTGTGAATACGGCCCCAGACCATTAGCAACAAAACTACTTGCAATTCTTTGCAGTATATTTAACGTATTGCTGTATCGCCATCCCAGGTTTGAGAACTGGTTTCAACGTTTTCTCGACTGAATCCCTTTAGTTTCACACCAAACATAATCACTGTAAAACATTTATTACCGAAACAGATCTTTAGCATAAACAGTGCACTTTCAATATATTGAAAATAATTTGGTAAAAAAAAAAAAAAAAAACCCGCACGTTACACACTGAAAAGTTTGAATATGAAATTTTATTCCCGTCTTTTGCTGTTCTGGTGCCTAATCTTCATCTCATCCCACTTCATCTGGCAATGAAATCAGAAAAAAAAAACATGTAGATAATTTACAAGCAGAAACACACAATATAGATACACACTTAATTAGAAGCACCACAATTTCTAAATTGGACTACTGAGCAGATATCTAGAAAAGCTATTTTAAAATGCAAAGTATTGAGAATAATAATAAAAACACTTGGATTTTTTCAACACTACAAGTGTGTCTCATCAGGTAATAACAATTCTACACACACTTGCAGACTTCATGACTACTTGACCACTTGGGCCAAATACAGGAAAAGCATCATCATGTAAGACAAGTGATCAAGTGTGGGTGTTTGGACAGGCCCTTTGTATACATACGGCCCCTGGTCTAATTTGAAATGTGCCTAAATGCATTGAGTTGCTGCCATGTGATATTAACGTGCAGTTGAACAGGTGTACCTAATGAAATGGCGTGTGAGTGTATATCCTCTTCAGTAACACCTCCAGTTACGTCTGCCTGTTGAAGAGACACACGAGTTAGCTTTGCTGCAATTTAGAGATCACTTACATTTTATCCCAGTTTCAAACTTCAACCGTAGTTTTTTATTTATTTAAGTGAACGTCGTTCAAGATGTTGCCTAAACCAACAAACAAAAGCCGTAGAAATCGCGTCTTACTTTTAAGGCCGGGAGGAGTTGTCGCGAGTTGCGACAACATTGTGGTAAGCTAACAAATGTTTGATGTATTTGTTATTTGTGAGTTTCAGTAGCTTTAATATTCTTACAAAAAGTTCACTCACCTGAAACACAATTGGTCTTCTTGGCCGTTTCTGTTAAAATGAGTTTTTCAGATATTAATATGTAGGCCTACAGAATAAATTGAACCACAGAACATTATTTTCTCACTTACTTGCAAATACTTCAACCTCACACAAAATGAGAATTTTAAAAATCCCAGGTAGAACAATGTTGACATATCGGCCCTTAATAGGCTCAAACTTGTACGTTTCTGTGCCTCCGTTTCGGATGGACCAAATTGTTGCAGCCCTGTAGATACACACACACACACACACACACACACACACGTTGGTGCAACTACATTATGAGGACTCTCCGTAGGCGTAATGGTTTTTATACTGTACAAACTGTATATTCAATCCCCTTACACTGCCCCTATCCCTAAACCTACCCATCACTGGAAACATTCTGCATTTTTTTTACATTTTTTATAAAACATTGTTTTTTGAATTATGAGGACTCATGAAATGTCCTCATAAACCACATTTAAGTTGTAATACTAATGTCATTATACAAATTTGTGTCCTCATAAATCACATAAACAAGCCACTCTAAAAAAAATGCAGGGTTGTTTTAACCCAAATTTGGGTCAAATATGGACGAACCCAGTCGTTGGGTTACATTTTTTAAGTTGGATTTTTAACCCAACAGTTGGGTTTGTTTATATTTGAACCAAATTTGGGTTAAAACAACCCTGCATTTTTTTAGAGTGCGCACACACACACACACAAAGAAATAAAGTTAGATAATATCTCTTTCCCCCTTCTGGAGTAGAATGAGAGAGAGCAATCCTTACAGCTGATTGTTGTTGCCGTGGCTATGCAGGCTGTTGCCGATACGGATCTGAGCACCTGATATCCACTCTCCACAACAGTCTCCACGATTAGTGATGGTAACCTCAGTTATGCTGTAGACACCCATTAAATCTACTCTCCACCAGGGATTGTGCTGCGTGTTAGTATGAGTGCATGACCCATGCAAATAATTTGGATTACTATTTCCATCAACAGCATGTTTAGCCAATCCAAGGAAAGTGAATGTAGAAGATTGGGCAGTTTTAGCTCCAAGAGCAATATTCCCTGTTTACCATGGGGGAAAAAAATAATAAAAATTATTTTGTTGCATTATGGGTAACATTATACAAATCTATGTTATCAACATGATGTATTAATTCAAATGTTTGCCATATTTTAACTGTTTGTAAGAATATTTGCTATATGTAGACACTTTTATCAATAAGAAAACTCACTTTGGATGTTTGTCCTCTCTGCAGCTAAAAAAAAAAAAAGTACATTAAATCACTAACTAGAATGAGTTGGTCTCAGTTAGGTGTCTTTTGTCTTACAGAACAACAAACTAGATGACAATACTAGATGACAATTGCACAGAGAATTCTGTCATGAGCTTTCAAATCAAATCGAAATGTATTTGTCCACTGTGCTGTACAAAACCTTGCAAAAAAAGACCATCAACACCATAAACGCATGCTGTTACACTAACAAATGTACATGAATTATCATAAACGTACCGGTCCAATCAGAGTCACACAGGCCGGGCAGAAGTGCAAGCACCAAAATCACCAGTACGTCCATCCTGACCTCAGAAATAAGAATAACGCATGTTATGTTATGTTATGGAGAAATTAGTTTGTGCCTTATCGTCCTTTTGACAAGAACAGATTATTATTCCTTATAATATTATAGAAGAACCCCATCAGTTATGCATGACTTATAGTAGTAATGCCCATTTTGCAGCTTGTTATTCAGTCAAATGTTAGCAATAATATTAAATCTTTATGCCTTGAGAATGGGCACAATTTTTTTTTTTTTTTTGAATCCAGGTTGACGCTTGTCTTTCAAAAATGTTCTTGCGTGTATCACTCACAGTGAGGATCCTTACCTGTCAACTCCTCAGGTTATGTGTCGTTAAACCTCAGATCAAAATGACTCGAATGAGTGGAGCGATCTCTTTTATATATATATGGTTTATTCTGTGCTCTTGTATGTACATGTAAGAGTTTGTTCATGTGGAGGATGTGTTGCAAAATTAGATAACCGCTTTAGAAAGGACTAGGCTGTACTGACTTCTCTTCTAAATAAGTATTGGAAACACCCATTTCTGTTTCAGCTGGTTGTTTTTCTTTTAGAAATGGCTAGGTAAGAAAATAGCTGAAGTCATGCCGTCGTCTTATCTCCAAAAGCAGCGTCTGTTATTGCCACAAACACTAGTGACATGCACAAAAATAAAAGCATTGGCAAATCTTTGTAGAACCCTAAATATGATTACTCTCATCTGTTGCACTGGAATAAATGAAAAGGAATAACATGTGTATTAATTGTTGGGAAGTATAAGCACATAACTTTTTTTGGTCTTGTTCTCAAAGAGATCCTGCTTGGTACACACACTTTACGCGGCACACTCATCCTACAAGCTGTCGTCATCACTTTCCTCCTGACTGCTCTCCTCACTGTGACACTATTTTTTCACTCCAGAAATTAAATAGTTGTATTTTTTTATTTTATTAATACTAATGACACAGACAACAGCAGGAATATTAGGATGCTGTCACTTAAAATGGATAGTTCACCCAAAAATGAAAATTAGCCCATGATTTACTCACCCTCAAGCCATCCTATGTGTATATGACATTCTTCTTTCAGACGAATACAATCGGAGATATATAAAAAAAAAATGTCCTGGATCTTCCAAGCACGGCAGTGAATGGCCGTTTCTGTTTTGAAGTCCATAAAGGTTTGGTTTGATTCTTTCTAAACGCACTTGCATAACGGTCTGAAACTATTCCAAACTCGTTCGGACCGCTCCGTCACTGAATCATCTGAAGCGGTTTCTCGGTCAGTACAGTAACAACGAATATCACAGTTTTAAGTTGTTTCACTATTTGTTCCAGCACGGCCCAGCACAGAGTTGCGTTTACTCCCGGGTCCCGGAAACTTATTATTAAACCGCGTTGTGACAACCAGTGGGAAGCGTTTCGATTCGACACACCTCTCTGTTACGAACCACAAATCGCTCAACGATTCAACTAGTTTTAGATCAGATGAAACAGCCTTGACATTCCCACCAAGACTGATGAGGAAAGCAGCAGAAGCATTGTGGCATGAATGAAATTAGAAGACTTTAAATCCCCTAATCATCCTTACAAACATTTACCATGGTTTAGGCAGAAATTTGGAATATTTATATTGTGTTAGATTTATTAGATGGATAGAGGAATATATAATTCGTTTTTGTTCTGAGATTATGTCAGTTTCTTTGTGAAGGTGCGTATAGTTTTTAACCTGTGTTTAGGCAATTTTTTATACAGTGGGAGTGAGTAGCCTGTGGTTATCAAGTCTCACTGTCCGAATATTTTCATTTAAGCATAACAATTATAAATAAAAGAATTATTTCTTACCGATAGCTATGAGCTTGTATAACTCATTTATTTGTTCCAAGGAAAATAGTTGTAAATTATCAATATTGACTTATCAATATATGTACTATGGTCTTACATATCTGAATACCGTTGGGTACCACATTTCCAAGGAAATACAATACATATACACTTTAGATGTTTTGCAAGGTGGCTAAAATACGTAATGAACTCACAAATGACACAATTGAATGGAGCAAACTCTCTTGTTTTTCTTGTCACATGTGTTCAATGCACCTTTAGTCTTGACAGTACACACACACATTGTATGTAGATGTAGTGGAGTGGGCTTGTCACGTGCCAGTTTTTGAGTCGCTCTTTTAGGCATTTTGACCCTGTCTCTCTCTTACAGTTGTCAGATATAGTTTAACCCTCTGAGGTCGGCTATCGCGCCGGCGCGATTGTCTCGCTTTTTTTCTTATCAGTGCAAAAGAGACTCAAAATACTCTGTTGATTTTGATCTTAAATATAAGTGGTATACATCAATCGATAATGTTAAGTGTCTATTATTTTTCTGTATACTCACAATAAAAACAAAGTGTTGTGCTTTTCGACAAATAAAGAAAAATAAACATGATGCAAGTTCTGCCTTCTCTCTGTCGGTGAAGTCCATTCTGAAACGCGTCCTAAGATTAACTGTAACTCCGCAAATACTTGTCATACAGGCACGAGAGATTTTTCTTTATGAAGCTTGAATTCTCTTCTTTTAAATGAAGTAATTTATATAAAAAACAAATATTCTCTGTTTATGTAATCTGTATGAAAAGAGAGTGATTTCAGTATTTTTTTCCCCAGCTCATTACACTTCATTACGCATTAATCTGACACACCCACGGAGGACGCGCGCTATTCAAACGCAAATGTTGAGGCAAACCATGACAACGCCCACATCAGCCGTTCCACCGCGGCGGTAAAATGTGTGGTGTATTTGCTGCCTTTTACCGCTAAGAGGCGCTACAATCATAGACTCTGATCATAGACTCTGAAAAGTGTTCGTTTATTCTCTCTATTGCGTAATCTGCTGCCGCGCATTCAGAGCGATTGAAAGCTGGTAGCATATGAATTCAAGTGAAACGTAGTTAAAATAATTAATAATCACAATGCTGAAATTAGGCTACTAAAATTAAATTGAATAAATAATGAAAACAATTCAACATAAAACATTGTAATAAAAAACATTTAGGCTACATCAATGAGGCTTTCCAACAGCATACAGACGGTAGCTCAGTGGTTACCGCAACAACTCGAGATTCAAGGAGCTTCAATCGACCCGAGATCGAATCTCAGTGTAGCATACATTAACCGTTTTTAACCGATGTTGGCCGACAGCGTTTATATTTTACCACCTTGATGCTTAAATAGGTAACTGTTTATAACTGTTTACTTATTTAAAGTCAAGAGTTTTGTTTAATTATCATTACAACATACATTTGCTACATTCCCGTAGAACCGCAGCCGCTGCACAAACGACAAAAACTGATGAAGGAAGATTGTCAGCCGATTGCATCAGAAAATGAAAATGAAGAAGCTCGTCTTTAGTCTGCTAAATTATTGTGTAATGTAAAATAACACTTAAATTACTTAAGTTTGAAACCAAGTTCGAACATTTCAAGGTTTAAATAAAGTGTCGGGACAGTTTTTTTTTTAAACAGGATTGCATCGAGTTTAGAGTTTATTTCTTTTGCGATGCAAAATAAGAAACACTAGGCTAATCTTGCGACATTTTAAATTTGTATTGCCAAAGAAATTACAGCTAAATTAAACAATTAAAACAGTACAAAACGAAAATTGTCCAAAGCAACATAGCCTAATTAAATTAAAAACATGCGTTTTTCTTTGCCTCTCTCGCGCTGGATCTCTTTTTAGCAAGTTTATTTAGTCTCCCTCGCTGCACCCGCCGGGTCTCTCTCGAAATTAAACATTTAAAAACATGTAAAAACACATCATACAGCTGATAATACTGTATATGTCGCTGCGTGTCAGCCATACAAATCACGAAAAAAATATTTAGCCTTTAATTGTTGCTTCAAAGACACAGCATGCCTTGCTGAATTCACCTTACAATAACTTCAATTGAAATTTTGTGTGAAAAAAAACTTTAAATAGGCTACAATAAATAAACTACAATATTTATAATTTAATAAGATATGGGGCCTACATTTGGACACAGATTTATCCTTACAATAATTTTGCCTGCTCATCTATCCGACACTCTCCATATGAAAGAGGAACATTAACACCTTTGTCCAGCAACTGTCCCTCCAACCCCCCCACAGGCTATCGGAGTCTGAGGCTGACTTAACACAAAGAGAAGTCGCAATTCACACTTAAATCGCTATTCTAGACAGTGTTGATAATGAAGGAATTAAATGATTTAAGTTACATGTAGACTAGTGATATTTCTAAGTTTATTACTAAATATTTCATTTTTCCAATAATTGATGAAATAAAACTGGTTTGGGCCTGCCTTTTCCAAGCAAAACTAAATATAATCTGAAAAAACGCATGTTAATGTGTTGTCATGAACAAAAAACTCAATATTATTCTACAGGGATCTTTGGATCCTTAACCAGGCATGCAATTAATTAAGTTTTTTTTGTAGCTATTATTCAAATAAATATCGAACCACGGTGCTTCGTGGTAATGCTGCTAAATTAAATAACATTTATAGAATAATTATGAACTTATAGCCTACTGCATGAATAAAAGTAGACCTTTTAAAGTTTTAAAAGATGATATCTTATCTGTATGACCAACAATTACGGAGTAGGCTTTAGCCTATTAAGTTCTTAGCTGTTATGAGAAAAATAAATTCAAATGAACGCGCCGCCGCGTTTGTCAAACTCTAATTCAACATGCCAGAATAAAGCCAGATTTTAGAATAATGCATAGCGCCACTCGGCGTGGTGTGCCAAAATATCCTAATTATAAACTTCAATATTTCATTCAAAACAATCTCAAAACGCTTTGTGACATTTTAAAAAGCCGTGAATGTATTAAGGCCACTGGAACCAGGATTGTAACTGAAACGCGCTGCATGTCTCAATACAGGAGCAGAAGCGCTGGTTCAGATTGTATTGTTTGTTGTTTTAAACGTGCATGTTGCATATTTAAAAATATTTGTTAAAAATAAATGTTTGTTGTAGGCTTATTTGGAAATGACCATAACTTGTAGTATTTCATCCTTACTGTTAATTGCCCCACTTACGTTTTGCTAAATGTCCCTTTGCGCCACCTGGCGGTCATTTCGCGAACTACTTTGAAATGCGACTGGTTTATTTTTACGGCGGTGGATTTGCCGCGGCGGTAATAGGCATTCTGGTTGACTACCTACTGCAGGCCCGGATTGGCTAATCGGGAGCACCGGGAGAATTCCCGGTGGGCCGGTCTGTTTTATTGGCCAGGAGGGCCGGTGTTGTCCTGGCACTGGGTTGAATGCTTTACATAGGCTCCAGTCACAGCTTTCTGAGTGTAGGCTATATTTTTCTGAGTGTATATAATGAACGTTGTGAAATAATTGCCTAATATTAACTCTAATTTGGTGCTGCAATGATTTGCATATCGCGAGGATAACGGACCTCATAATCTGAACTGCTTCAGTATTAAAACACCGCTCGTCGGCAATGGCAAAATGTTTGAGATGACCGATCAAAGCAAGCGGGATTTATGTTCACAGAAGCGCGAGCCGCGGCCGCGCGCGAATCCCAACGCGACGCTTCACGAGATAAAATGCAAGTGGTTAAACTACGTAAACAGCTGTTTTAATTACGAAATAAGTTTTAAACGACCAAAAGTAAGAGATTTACAGGTAACCTACAGATAAAGAGACTGAGAAAAGAAGAATGAGAGAAGATGGAGATGAGAAATGAGAGCAGAGGAATAGCCTATTGCATACTGTGCCCAGATTGAGAATAACTTTATTACAAGATTCCTTTTTAACACAGACATGTTCTTTGCCAATGATGATCATCAGTGTAAAAATAAGCTCAATTTAACAACGCAAGCACCTATATAATATATTGCCATTGTTATTGTATAAATATATATATTTGTATACCCCGAATGTGTTTATATTTCCCCAGTATCAGCACTGGGACTTTTCACTGTTTATTACTTCACTTGTCTGGGTGGGCATATGCCCCCGAACCCCCAAGATCACTTTTCGGACCGCTGTATTTATAAAACCCTGTATACGGCTATTGCACTGAATAGAAATTTATATATTTTTAAAATACAACGAATAACAAGGCTGTACAGAACACTGCACTATTGCAGACTTATATGCTGAGGTTTCAATTACATTATTTTAATATAGTCAGACGGGAACTAAAGTGGGCCGGTCTAAGGCATGAAACTCCAGGGCTGAAAATGAGTCCCACTCCGGCTCTGACCTACTGTACTTTAGTAAACGTTATTTTTACATGTACACATACAAACTATATTGCTATAGCCCACTGAGATTTATTCTAATCGCGATATACTAGTGTCTGTAATGACAACATTTCGTTGACTAATTTTGGATAGATTATAAAGTTTTTACTATAAAATAGACATCAAATAAGCTTTAATTAGACAGTTTCTGCTCATATGTAAAATATATAGGATGTTTTGTCACAAATAAACTAATCAACTGTTATAGTGTTTGTTCCAATGCAAGCTATATCAAAATAATGAATCCTTAACTTTGAAATATGTATGATAAAATCTATTGCCTACTTTAAAAAATAATACTTTATAAGACATTTATGGAAAAAGACCATTTTATTTTCAAGATGTTTCCAACTCAAACTTTGAACCAATTCTGCAGAATTGCCCATACAACCTATTTGACCAGGATTTGTTTCCAGGTATGACTAAAAATGTGCTTTTGGCTTTCATTTATATTTTGATTGTTTGTGTGTGTATGTATATATATATATATATATATATATATATTTATTTATTTATTTATTTATGTATTTATTGTCCTTGCATTCTTTCTTGTGTGACACCACTGAATGAAAGGCTCATTATTATGCAGGGTCATTGTCTGCTCAGGTGAGAACCACTTAATTATTCATGATAGGGGTTGGGCCGTTCACGCCCATCCGCATATTGCCTTTGCAAACAAAAAAATGTTTTTCACAATTTAAAACAATCTATTTTTTATGTGAATGATTAGACAGGATGATTTTCAGATCATTTTGAAGCCTAAACTCTAGGCGACAACATCCATTAGTCAAAACTCTTGTGGACACATATTTAGTGTGTGTTTTGTGGCCTTATTTCAGAAACTTTATTTTTTTGTTTTTTTCAATAACCACGCATAAACAATATTCTCTCAAAAATACAAACATGTACAAACATGTTGCTAACATATTATGGTAGCCCTGTTTGTGCTAAATAGAGTGTAATTACACCAGTGCCATTAATATGTTTCTAAGCAACTGAAAAAAGCACAAATGTCAGGGCATGTCAAAACATCTCAAGGACCCCAAAAACACCTCAGACCTCAGAGGGTTAATCACTGAAACCCACAAATTCTCCCATGGATGTCATACGTTTTCAAATTCTGTTTAGACATATCATATGTTTTCACACTGGCAGTCTAGAAACGGGGCGAATTTATTAATTGTCGTTTTTACAGTGTGGCAGCCACATAGAAATTTCCTCAGAGAGGAAATAGAGTCTGAGGCAGTGGCGGATGCAGAAAGTGGATGATGGGTCTCTAAAGTGTGGAGCCGTAATAATTCGCATCACCCCTGTGGTTTTCAACTGGCTTTTACAGTTTTTTACGATCACTATGACATTTTTTCCAATATTTTTAACAATTTTCCTAAACTCTTAACGCACCAACACACCTACAACACACAATTGACAAAGGATACCTCCCTGAAATGACTTTTTGCAGGTTGGAATGTCTGCTTATACAATAGACAGTATATTGTATTGATCATAAATTGTGTTTTGCACTGCAGTTTCTTTGTAAGTCTCTATACATTTTTTTGTTGTAGTACATGTGTGCATCTTCTAATCTGACCGGTCTTCTGCATCTGGCCATATGTTCTCATCCACATCACACCTGATATCTTCTCCACCCCTGGCAGTGTTCAGCTGTTATGTCTTGGCATACAGCCTCCATTACATCCAGGAGGGACATTTGGTCCTGTGGACGATGGTCAAGAACCTTCCATCTCCAGGCTCAGAAAACTCCTCAATGGGATTGAGGAAAGGGGAGTAAGGGTCAAGGAAAAGGGACATCATCTTCTGATGGGCGTCAAACCAGGCTGTGACTGCACGGGAATGGTGGAATGCCACATTGTCCCATATTTGCATAACTTCAATCAGCTGTTTCTCAGCATGGCCGTCGCTATGGGCGGGCCATAGGGGGCCGGGCCCGCCCCCAAAAATGCATTCTACGTATGTACTTTTAATGGTCCAGTGGCAGAACTTTTGCCTGGCATGTCGTAGGTTCTGGGTTCTAATCTGCACTTAGTTTTTTTTTTCTCATCAAAACCGATTATTTATCAGTAGTTGTATATCAAGCAGGGGCACGTTTGTGTGCATTATGTTTTGTGATTTCACCGGAACGAATAGAGAGTCTCTCCGCAACGGATTGAAGCGCGCATCGTGTGAAGACTGTGCGCGAGGCGAGCCACAACAGAACACAGTATCCGCGCCACTGATAGCAGCGGCAACGAGCACTTTGATCACTTGATTTCAAAAACCATACATTTCAGCGCTAGATCGCCTCTTATTTAACAAACGAACAAAATTAATGCAATGAAAGACACTACAGGTGAATAGCAGACCTGCCAACCCGTATGCATTTTGTGTAGCGGATACGCATTTTGACCTCAAAGTACGCTGGTACGATTAGTGACTCTAAACTACGCATAAACCTGGTGACGCCTCTGTGCACGCGCAGTCCTCAAATCAAGCAGCAGCAGAATAAGCACAGTTCGACCAATCATAGCGCTGGGTTCATTCCTCAAAAAGCAAGCGGGTATGATTGACAGATGTGTAAGGCCTATCATTAAAAAGAGACTGAAAATCGACAGCAATAAAGAATCCCGCTGATCCCCTTCCACTGCCGCCGTCTGACTGAGTTCATAATGCCGAGTTCAGACTGCACGATTTTAGCCCCGATTTTGGCTCGCCGACAGGTTTTGAGAAATCGCCAACAAATGCCCGAAATCACAGGCAAATCTGTGCTCGTTCACGCGAGTGACAATCACGCAGTGTGAATGAGCAAAGACGCGATCTGAGAGAATCGTCGACGAGTCGCCGATGCCCGTGAGATATTTCGCATGCTAAATATCTGGACCTGTCGGCGATTCACAATCCTGCTGTGTGAAAGTGTTCTGACTGAAAACTACATCGGTGATGACCGACAGCCAATGAGAGAGCAAGATACAGGACAGCAGGATGTTCGGGGAGGAGTTATAGACCAGAATATCAGTATTTTAATAGATAGGCCTATATTTACAATTATATCAAACAAAAACAAAGCACAAACATTTGGATGACCAGCAGCAACAGCAGGACATTTGCAAAATTATTTATTTATCCCCAACTCTCTTTGCAAAACACAGTCCTTGCTCCCCTCGTCTTCCCAACCATTTCCTCCTGCATAAACTGTTTATTTTTCTCATTTTCGCTACAAATCAGCGCACAGACAATTTGGATCACAATCTTCTTGTAGGCTATCATTTTTAATAACAAATTCAGTGTCGCGCGAGAACTCTGGTCTCACGCACACGTGATCTTGTGTTATTTCCGTATCACTTCTCGCGTTTGTTTGGTTGTGAAACGTAGTTTGCGGACCAGGCAGAAGTTGTCGGCGATTCTTTTTTTTGTAAAGTCATGCAGTGTGAAACCTCCTGTCGCCGATCCATCGTGCAGTGTGAACACAGCAGCAACTGAATGTTACCCCAGATAGTCATGCAGTGTGAAAACAACAGTGACACGATTATTTTGAAAATCGTGCAGTCTGAACTCGGCATAAGTGAGGACAGTAGTCACAGTACTGACTCCTGAAGGGAAATGGGCTGGGGTGGATGTGGAAAGTTGAAATATTTTTTAGTTAGCTTAATCTGGATTCGGAGATCACACGTGAGTGATCGCAATCGCATGGGTTATCTTTAAATACTCCGCCATTCATGGTCACTCAGATAAGGGGAAAACATCATTCAGCCATGCAAATTATAAAATGCTTAAGTAATACTGAACAATAAATCGCTATGGCTCAGTGATTTATGAAAGTGCTGTGATTTGTGGATTACTGAAGCGCGAGTCTGGAGAAACAGGCGTTTATTTATTAATTCTCAGTGTTGAGAAACGTAGCCTGCATGTGTTACGTTATTGTGTTAAAAATAACTAAAGTACCTGATTATGTTACATATTTATTTTGCACGAACTAGCGCGTTTATGGAATAAAAAGTACCATTGTCTCAGAACTGCGCGAGCTCAAACACTGACGGGCGCACACAGAGAGAGAAGATAATTGTAAAATCAAAATTGACCGGCTTAGTCAATTTTAAATTTTGTTCTTGGTTGTGTTTTTTTTCTGTCAAAATGTCAGAAAGCATTTTTGTATTATTGTGTTTTTAAAATTCGTTAAATGACGGACATTTTACTATTAACACAGCCCCATGTCGGATTCGTCTAACTTATACTTGATCTTCTTTTAAGAATAAGTGATTAGTTTTGCTATTATTGGTCCTGTGACAGGACTCCTGTCTATTCATTGTCAACTGTTTTCTATAAATATGTTTGTATTGGCTAACGTTTATTCAGCTAATGCGTGTCCTGTTTAAAATGTGCAATGTTCAAATGCAAAGACAGCACGGCACAAATAAAAGTCCTTTTTTTCTGTGGGATTTAGGATCATATTTGGATATTGCCATGGAATAATAAATTAAGTAGCACTATCTTAAATGTACGCATCTATTTGTTTTTTACTGTTTTCTAGGGGTTTCTTAATTTTAGACTAGTTGACCAGCACACATTATATGCAATGCAAGTTAAATTTTAAAACTTTAGAAGTCAAAACTTGAATTATGGAGATAGGCATGTGTTTGTGTTGCATTGTCTCAAAAAATTATGACAAAAATAATACCCAAGTTTTCACCAAGTAACAATCTCGCCACATCCAGTTTCCAAGAGTCTTATATGATAGTAATTACCCCGGTTCCGAAGCTGTTAAAGCTGTTTTCCTTTAGCAAAACTCAAGGCTTTAGCAACTTCTGTTTCATTTGAATGACTTCTCTCAAGATGTCTAGAAATCTTCCCTTGTGTCTTTTCACTGTAGACACGATACTGTACTGTTTTTTGTTCCTAATACGATTGCCTTCAGGATTTCGCTGACTTGTTTTGATTGTTATTTTTCTTTGACTTTTTTGCTTTGCCTTCTCAACCTCATTAGTGGAATAAAACATTGAGTCTTTTATGGTCTTTTCAATCTCCGACTCTTCTGAATCAAGGCCATCATCATCAGTAGACTCCTCCGCTGAAGGAATAAAGTCACTGCTCTCATCAGTCGAGTTCTTGTCGGCCTGGCTCGATTGCTCCTGTTTACACAACCCTTTTATTTAGGAAAGATCACAATGGTTAAAAATGGATATTGGTAAAAAAAAAAAAAAAAAAGAAAGAAAAAAAAATCACTCCATTGTCTATTTGTTGCCCCAAAGCCAAAACTCGTTCATTCCACAGAAGAATGATATATGGAAATATGCAGATGAGGGTGTGTAAATGAAGGAATTTTAAGGCATTCAATTCAGATTTTTCTTTTCTCTTACCAGGTCCTTCAAATCACCTCCTCTTTAAAAACAGTGTTTTTATATCTGAAGTCTCCCTGTACATTTTTACAATGCAAATGTCCTAAACATTTAAATGGTTATTTGTCTAAAGTCAGAATTTTCCCTGCTTCTTAAAAGTCCCAGACAGCAACATAGTGTTGGCCCAGATCCGGCCAACATCTGGTAGCTCTGATACTGGGTAGAGGAGCTTGGAGAGTGGAAATATGCTGTCTTGGCTAACAGCAGGTGGCAGTTATTCGTTATTTTAGTTTGTTATTTGCCCTTTAAATCAAGAAAAACAAGAAGAAGCTTACCTCAGGTGGCGAATGTGAGATAATTGACAACACATTCCACATTTAAAATATCTGTCCAGTACAAAGTGTCCAGCGTTCACTACAGCGTTTATATCAGTGGTATAGCTAGTTGAATCCCAAAAATGTTAGCTAAAAACACTTGCTAAAACAGCAATTTCTTTGCAAAAGGAATAAAAAGCTGTACAAAAACACGTTTGGCCTTTACTAAAAGAGCTTTCTTCACAAGTATTATTTTTTTACGAATTATTATAGTTTTTTTTTTTACGAATTATTTTTTTTAAACACTGTATATCTTTGTGAATTGGTGAATATTCAGGTGAATCTTGTTTCGTGGCCACAAATTAACAACCGTTTCCCATAACTGCTTAATTGTGGCCTCATAATAATTTGTTAAATCAAAATAGTTTAACGTGCACACTATTTACTTTAACATGGGAACTAATTAATCAGTCATAGCAACGAATTAATTTAACAATTTGTGTTTGAACTTTAAAAATAGATAATTTATTTTTAAATGGATAACTATACAATCAAACAACAATTAACAACACATTCATTAATAAAAAACAAAACAAAATTGCAGCAGGCAAGGCATGAGACCCAGGCAAGGCAGCAGTGTGTTACATCAACAGACATGCATTCCACCCCATAATACAGCGATGAAACCCTTGGTCATGCAATCAACCTGTCGAACATGAAACAGCAGAATTACTGAGGAAAAAACGACTCTCGTACATAACAGGAGATGTTCACAACATGGTACTATGTGGCTGGATCTTTCTCCGGATAAAAAGCCAAATAAAGTTTTTATTTACACAGCATTAAACCACCATGTGGTTTGACGTTTTTTTTTTTAACGTGATCACTTGATCACTTTATTACAACAGTTAAACTTCAAATGGCAGATAAACAATTTTAGAAGTAAAATGAAAGTTTGTTCAAATAAAGTGTTTGATTAGTTAAGCAAGTACATGTTCAGAAAATTCATATGATACAAATTTTATTGGTAACCTTACGAAACGAAACAAAAATTTCCCTTACGAAACAAAAATATTGCAGTATATTGGAAAATATCATGTGATATATTAGGCAATATATTTCCATATCTGGGATTTAATATTTCTATTTTCCAATACATTGCAATATATGCATAGACCATATATTGATACACATAAAAAATATATTGCAATCAAGACCAAAAAGGGCACTATATTTTTACATGTAATAGTTTGTCTTTATATGCTTTAATATACTGCAATATATGCATGTGCTATATATATATATATATATGTGTGTGTGTGTGTGATTTTACATTTTATACTTTCCAAGTAAACAACCATAGCATATGCATGCCGACTGCTTCAGCTATTAATGGTCGTAAGCTGTCAGCTAGCCATCAGCCCCAGTGTTGGGCATGTTACTTAAAAAAAGTAATTAGTTATAGTTACTAGTTAGTTATTGTTACTAGTGGGGTGGTGATGGCGCAGTGGATAAGACATATGCCTTTGGTGTGAGAGACCCGGGTTCGAATCCACTGTGAGACACTTAACCCCTAATTGCTCCAGAGGCGTGCGACCTCTGACATATATAGCAATTGTAAGTCGCTTTGGATAAAAGTGTCAGCTAAATGAATACATGTAAATGTAGTTACTTCTCACAAATAGTAACTGAGTTAAATCATTATAAAAGTAACTAATACCAGGGAAAGTAACTATTGCGTTACTTTTTTTTTTTTAAATCTTCAAATAGGTCAAATGTCCTATTATGTCCTATTATGTCCCAAATGTCAATAGGTCCTATGTCAAATAACTTGGATGCCCCCAATATTAAATGTTAAATTTATGAAATGGACACTATAGAATAAATTATTATTATAAAACATTGTACACTAATCTATTGTATTGTCGCTGTGGGACAATGTGAGAGACACCTATTCAATTCTATTATCATTACTATAGTATAACAATAAAACATAAAAGATGGTTTAGAACTTTTAATATTTAATATTGCACAGACCACAACTGGCCAACAAATAAATCTAAAAATAAATTATGCTTCTTAAGAAATGTACCAAAAATGAATAAATAATAATAATAAAAATATACACACTTTTTTTTGTAGTGCAAATTAAAATGATAAACAGTTTAACAAGAAGTGCTCCCAGAACGTTCCCTTCAGGTTATTTTTTAGATTTTATTTGTATAACTATGTAAATTACTTAAAACGTTGCAGATGATACCAATAGGTTACAGAGATTATTCTAATGCTGAAATTTGTAATTTATTTATAAACAAACTATATAATGCTCGGACACACTGGGTCTCTCTCTCGCGCAGTCGAGCGCGCTCTCGGACACACTCGGGTCTCTCTCTTGTTGATATTTGTTAAATGTTGAATTCATGTTTATATAAAATAAAACGTGTCAGACCGTGACGTCATATCACGACCACTGCTGTCATGTGTTCAGTGTTACTAGAAGAATCATTCTCAGTTCATCTGCCGAAAGTGAAGGTTTGTTTGAGCTCATCTAAAATATAGACTAGTTGAAGTGCCAACAAAAGAGATTTTGCGACTTACAAATAGTTTAGAGCAGTAAAGCACAACACCTACTGTACAAAAGTGTAACTGCTTTACTTTAAAGCCTCTGAATATTTGCATACTTAGTATTAATTTTATAATATATTTCTTTAAGTCTTTAATAATACATTTTAGTATTTTTTTGGTAACCAATAAGTTACAAGAACTTTTAAAACATTATACATGTATATACTTATTTTTGCAAGCTAATATTGCTTTTGGGAAAATGTCTTTTTGTATTTCTTATTAATTAAATGTAGTTCTGCATTTCATATATTTGACTTCAGAAACCAGACTCGGGCCAGTACCGGTTAATTATACAATTTATGCTGGCGTGATTATGGCCCGATTCCGGCAGCAGCGTCCGTCAGTTTCGGCACCCGGACTCAGGCCAGTGTACTTGGGCTGATTCTGGCGCGTCATTCATTGCCGCGTTTCACAAGAGTCCGACAACCGGAACTGGGCCGAGTTATTTCTTCCGGCTTTCCGGATCTGGGCCTTTATTGGCCCACATCTGTTTGGCTACCTGGGTATGGACAACTAAATACAACGGATTATAATCAATTATCCATACAGGTAAAAATAGATCAATTGTGTATATCAATAATCGATCACAATGAATTATAATTAAATATTAATACATATCAATTGTCTAGAATAGATTGATTCTCAGGATAACCCTTAATGGAATTAATTTGTTATCGAATAATCTGTTCGTCCAGTAAACTGACCGTACGATCTTTCATCAACCCTTAAGAAAGGTTATCCTTCTTATAGTCTCTCAAGGAAGGCTATTTCCAAGGGGGTAATCCATCAGCCGGAAGTTGAAGCCTCGCGGGAGCCGCCATTGTAGCAGAACTTCACCTGCTGTTAGCATCCCATTGACTCCCATTCATTTTGGCGTCACTTTGACAGCGAATAACTTTACATCTGAGGCGTCCAAAGGCTTAATTTGTCGATTATTTATTTATAAAGAAACACGACAATGTATAAAATGCTACTTTACTTTGTATCTTACGTTACGACCCCGTAGAAGCCGTTTTTGTAAAAATAGGCTAAAGATTGCGTCATAACCACGGGACACATTACCGTATAGACAGGAGGAGAAGCTCGCGGCAATCTTTTACTGTCTATGAGGCAATCGGGGGGACATAAAGGCACAAAGTCAAGGTAGAAGCCCATAAATAGAGAGTCCATAAAAGCAACGGGACAAAATATTTCAACAACGTTTTTGAGGAATTAGGTGATTCAGATTTGTCATGGCACAGCAACTAGAAGATTTTCAACAATCAGACTGTCGTCACGCTCAGTTTGAGCCTGCGGAGTCGCTCAGACATCAGACAGGAAGTGCAATAATCGGGCTTCAGTCTTCTCCGTTGAAATCAATGGGGTCGCTGTGTCCATTTCTTTTACTGTCTATGGCTATTTCTGGCCATGAAAAGTAACTTCCCTGTTCTATAAAAAATACTATTTAAAGTAGCCTATCAACAATTGTAAAGCTTGTAGCTTTTAGGGCTGGGTGATAAAACGATAACGATAATTATCGCGATATAATTTTTCTCGATAAAACGATATCAAGAGTTCGATAATGTTTCTGCGCCAAAAGCGGAACGAAACTCATTTGAACCGCACGCGCCTCCCGGACTGTTTATCCGCTCGGCTCAAAGTCCAAACGGCAGCGCGCGCGAGCTCACTGGAGCAGACGCGTTTACTCTGATCGTCTCGCTCACGAGATCCAGTGAGAAGCGCTTGAATTCAGCGAAGAACACTAATGACTCGGTGATTTAAACCAGTTTAAAGGCAGATGAAACAGCGCTGACGAACAGGAGAAACACTGTGCGCAACGATAGTCAATCTGAATTGATACTGAATCCATTTACCATGGATTTACTGTAACGTTATCCTAGTAATATTAACTGCACCATGAAATGTGGGATATACATATTGAATTGTATTATATTATTAATGTAGACAATGTATTAAATGACTAATAGAATATAATTACAGTATTTAAAACCTGTTAACCGTTGCCAGAGCGCCGGTGTCGTGCCAAGGTACTTACCCCTGAAAGGAAGTGTATCCCCGTTCGCGGGAGCGCGCTCGCATTCAGCAGGAGGTGTGTCATTGCTTTGTCCAAGGTAAATTAAACTATAACACGTGAATTGTTTAAGTTATCGTTTTATTGTTGTTGTTTTATCGACGAGGTTTAGCAAAGACAGCTATCACGTGGCCCATCAAAAACAAATTATTTTATTCTTCTGTGTGCTAACAATCGAACTTCATGCACTGAATTGATCAATTCTCACTAGAATGTCTAAAGTTACTGAAAAACCAAGACGACCATATCGTTTCACAAGCAAACAGCCTGTGGATATAAAATTGTTCTGAATCTCCCCCAAGATCTCTACACCTCCAGAGTTAATGAAAGGGCTAAGAAAATCACTTTGGACCCCACACACACAGCCCAATTTCTCTATGAACTGTTGCCCTCCAGTCTGAACAGATAAAACTCTAATAACTATACACTCTTTCATAACTGTCATGTTGTACATAACATCTCAAAATTGTTTCCTGCATCTGTAGCTTATAGCATCTTAAACTGGACACCTCTAAATAACATGGGCCTATCTGTACATTCATATGGACCTACATTTCTATTACTGTACTATCTTGCATTATTTAAATGTTATTTTATTTTTAATATTGTTATTGTGTTATTTATATTTTTTTATTAAATTCCTATATGCCTCTATTATCATGTATGTCTGCACTATGTCTGTACTTTCCTTCCTCATTCCTTCACATCTTTTTCTGATTCTAATTCTTCTTTGCGGCACTGTGGTCCAAGTGAAACGAAATTCCGTTCCCTTGTGTGTATATGGACTATACTATGCGGAAATTACAATAAAGCTGTCAAGAAGTGACTTCTTTCCAAAAGTTAAGTGTATTTTCACTAGGGTGAGCACCCGTCCCGCTTTGCGCTGGACCGCACAGCATTTTCACCCCTTGTCCTGCACGTCGCATATTGAGATAATGTCCCGCATCAGTCTGTTGGTTTTTAATAATTTTAAGATGATAAGACACAAACTTGGATGGTGTAATGTAATATAACAAGATTTAATGAATAAATTCCTCCGGTACAACAATAATGTACACAAAATTAAGGAGTACAAGCAGTACACAGGAAGGCCTCCTTCATTGGTGGGCTTTGAACACACATGTGGTGGAACCACCGGAAACAAATGTCACACTGAATCTGGAAAGCAAATTATTTGGATTCAGTAAGAGGCTGCAAATTTTCATTCCTGTGTAATTGATGTTATATTTGTAATATACGGTTATTCATGTGGAGATAAAATAATTATGTAATGTTTGTAAGTCCTGGGTTTAATAGAAGAATTAGAATATAAATATCCAACATAACACTACAATAAAATTCTTAATAACTTTATATCAAAACATATTTCATTTCACATTTCTTAAGTTTGATTTACCCAACGCAAATCTGCCTTGGGTCCTTCTGATTTTATTCTGATCTCCCACAATAAGTTTTGTCAGGAAACAAGAAATGTGTCCATATTCACTGCTGTTATTACACATGATGTACAGTATACACAAAATAAAACACTTGATGATAGGCCATCATCTGTAAAATCGTTTTTTTGTGTGTGTGTGTATTCCATTGACCAGCCTATTTAAGTGCAATGCATTATTGGATCATTTTGATAATAATTCACCATGGAAGGAGGGGGAGGGGGATTCAGAACAATTTTATATCCACAGGCTGTTTGCTTGTGAAACGATATGGTCGTCTTTGCAGACAAAGTGCAAGCCTTCACACAAAAACTAGACCTCTGGCATGGCCGCATCAGTCGAGGGAACTGCGACATGTTCTCCTGCCTTACAGACTTTATAACTGATGCAGGCACGTCACACGATTTCTCCTCCCCATTTCAATCAGCGTCTGAGCACCTGTCAATGAGAATGAGAAAACCGCGCAATGAGAAAACAATTTGCGACGTACTTTAAAGAAGATTACCGCTCTTTTACATGGGCTCGAGATCCGTTTGTGTGCACAGCAAACGAGCTATCAATTGATATGCAAGAACAGCTTATTGAGCTGAAGAGTGACAGTAGACTGAAGGAACTCTTTAGCTCCTGTCCTCTTTCGTCATTCTGGGCAGCATTGATGCAGGAATACCCTGAACTCTGTGACGTCGCCTTGAAGATTCTCCTTCCTTTCGCGTCGACATATTTGTGTGAGGCAGGATTCTCAAAAATGACTGCACTCAAAACAAAATACCGCAATCGTGCACAAATCGTGGATGATTTGAGGCTATGCTTATCAAACATTGAGCCAAGAATTGAGGATCTTTGCAAGGCAAAGCAGGCTCAGGTCTCACATTAACATCACCTAATTATATAGCAATAGCCTAGTAATGATAATAGGCCTACTGATGATAATAATAATAACAACAACAATAAAGCATGTAACCTCATAATTATATAGCAATAGCCTTGTAATAATGATAGGCCTATACTACTCATAATAATAATAATAATAGTAATAATAAAAATGCCTGCAAGCTCACATTAGAAGTCTGGTGCTACTGCCAATTATACCAATAGCCTAGTAATGATGATAGGCCTACTGATGATGATAATAATAATAATAATAATAGTAGTAATAATAATAGAAATGCCTGCAAGCTCACATTAGAAGTCTGGTGCTACTGCCAATTATATCAATAGCCTAGTAATGATGATAGGCCTACTGATGATAATAATAATAATAATAATAATAACTAGAATGTACATTTCCAGAAGAAAATGTGAAGTGGTGCTTGCAGTGGCAAAATTCGCAGCTCGGTTGCTAGGGTGTTGTACATTATTGCATACAAGAAAACAACCATGTCTGTCCGATATTTCAATTGGGTGATTATAGTTTTGTGTTTTGTCCTGGACAGAATGGAAAATGTATATTACCACATCCACATGCATGTACAGACGAAAGTCGCATACTTTCACATTCAGACAGCTTTCATCACAGGCACTTCATGGGATTCGTGTTCAAAGGTGTCACGCCTCACGTTCGAGAAAAACGCAGCTAGTGCTTTTCCCTTTGAGACTCAGTAGGGAGCGCGTTTTAGTCTACCTAGACGACAATGCAAAGAACTAAAGCCCCGCCTCACCCAATTCGGGTACCGGACCTGGTTGAAACACTCATGCATTAGTGTTTCAACCAGGTCCGGTACCCAATCTGGGTGAGGCGGGGCTTTAGTTATTTGTATTCATTGCTACGCCATGTGGAAAATGTCTTTCAACTCGTATCCTTTGCGATCGATAGGCTATTGCACGTTTGTGAAAATACACACAATGTCATCATAAAGCATATATTTGTATACGTTTTGTCAGAAAAGGGTGAATGGTTTTTGAGAAAGGGCGGCTACATGTTAATGATTGATTTTTGATTAATATGCGCCATGGAGGGAGGCAGTTTGAATACAGTGATAGTGATAGTGCGCACGCGCGACCGGCTCTGTCTCTGTCTCTCTCTCTCTCTCTCTCTCTCTCTCTCTCTCTATGCTCGTTCTTTCAGTAACAAGCGCTGCAGTCAGTTATCTATCATCACCATTCAAATAAAGCTTTGGTGGCCGCCAAAAAAAAAAAATCATTAGCTTCTTGATAGGCAGAGTCAAAAGAGCCCAAACCCAAGTCTTTTTGTCTTTCTGATCCAAAGAAAAAAACGTTTTCACGTTTTGGTTGTGTGCAGCACATAAACGGCACGTGAGTCGTTTCGCGCTTGATATTAATCATTTTCTGTGACCGCGCTTTTTAGATTTGTGCGTCATCGAAATTTTTATTCTATAACAAGTATCCGCCACTTGACCTCAAGTAATGTGAAGAACAAATAACTTAACACATTTGTAAAAATGCTCTTTACTTGAATGAGTGGGTGGCTCTTCAAAGAGCCGTTGTAGCCTGTGATGGCGAGAGGAGGTAGACAAGGACATGGTGGCTTCAGCTTCGAGTTCCCCCCGCAGAGCTTCCCTGAGGTTGCCCAGCAGAAGCTGGTTTCCCTCTGGGCTCAGGTGGACTCCGTCTCTAGACAGATGGGAGAGGCAGATATTTCTGTGGTCAATGCAGCGCATCTGTCTCTCTGCCAAGAAGCCGGTCACCTTCCCATTGATCCACCGCCGGCTCCGTTCCAACCCGTAACCAGTCCTGCCAGTCTGACCTCTCCAACTCAGACAGAGCAGAATGTGGGAAAAGACCAGCCTGGTACTGGGAAACATTAGCAAACATTTACCCAGGTCGCGCTTTATTTCCCGAAGGAAAGTCACGCGGTCGCGGCCCTCCCGGCACATAGTGTTCCCGCCCAAGTGGATGACGAGGATATCTGGCGGTGGAGCTCTGGCCCGTAGAGAACGCAGGGTTGGAAGCAGCTGCTCCCAGAGTCTGACCCTCTCCCGTCCCAGGTTATCTCACACCCTAGACCCAAGTTTTCCTCCAGGCCCTGCTCACAGACGTGAGCATGCAACCTGCGAACTATAGAGCTGCTGACAACCCAGACGCGTTTTGGTGCCATATCAAAGAAGAGTGAGATAACAGAGATTTACCGCCAGTATTTATGATTGAGTGCTGCACATTTGATTGGCTGTTGCGCATTTTACAGGCGGCCCCACCCAAAAGCACGTCAGAGCACTTAGCAATCAATTAATTATATCGCACATTTATGCCAACTGGTTATGAACTAATGTTTATGATTTGTGACAATGGTTCCAGTCTTTGTATGGTAATATGGTTTAGACTGATTTTAAGCTTTTATATAACGTTGCCACGACAACCGTCTGCGCGTCCCTGAACGTGCTTCTTGTATGTAGCCTATCCTGCTGGTAGCTAATTAAAATATCATGCATCTCAAGCTATAATTTAATACTGAGCTACAGTGCATATTATATTCTTTTTATTGTTTTAAATGGCACAACTCACTCGTTTCTGTGAAGGACCCAGAGTAGAGTATACATGAGCAGTTACTTTACACTCAGGAACTTAACTCTGACACACGAGATCTGATTGATCGCGGTGCACATTAATTAGGGTTGGGTACCGAAACGCGGTGCCAATAGGGAACCGGTTCCGACGTAAACGGTAGTAACCAGACCGAATAAGAACGAAAATTTCGGTGCCTGATATCGGTGCCTGAGTCTCTGTGTCATGAGGCGCACACACGCAAAGTCTCTCGCTCTCTCCCTCGTGCGCGCACTATACGGTTTGGAGCACAGTCTGTTCTGTCTCGCATGCGCGCTCTTGCTCGCTCGCTCTAGATTCCGGGAGATTTTAACTAATTTGCGGGCATCAGGGAGCCGTTATCAATATGCGGGAGACTCCCGGAACGTCTGCTGATAGCGAGGGGATTAATGAAGATGCCGAAGACAAAACGCTCCAAGGTTTGGCTGCATTTTTCACGTGTAAAATTACGCGTCAGAACGCCCTCTAGGTGATGGCGCGGGCGCCGCCTTGACGCTCTTACGTCGTCATATTATATTAGCGCGCGCATCATCTGCTCCTCAGATTTCTCTGCCGAAAAAGGCAGCTTGTCGGCAGCGCGAGGAGTTTGGCAGCGAACGCAGCGTCTCGTTCCCTATTCAGAGAACATTACACCAGTAACCACAGACGTTCTCTTTCATAGGTTTACTCAAAGCTGCGTAGCTAAGACGCAGTGGGAACGAAATACCAAACTCGCCAAGCTAAGCGCTGCGTAACTAGTACAATGACCAGATAACTCATCAACTCATCAAGCAGACAAAACATGGGAACCTGTAGCCATGTCGATATTAGATTACCCTGATTGTAATCTCTATTAATCTCCAGTATTATCACATTGTTTGATACAATATTGTTTTATTTGATATGTAAATGTGAATTTTTATTTTATATTGGTTTATTTATTGTTACCATACGTTACTTGTATTTATATTGTTTAAAGATTTAAGTTACTATTGTGTCCAGTTTGGCCCTGTAACTAAAAGGGTATTATTTTTTGACAAAGTGTGAGCGGTTTCGTTTTCTTAAGTACCGTTTCAGGCACCGTTTAAGCACCGGAACCGTTTAAAAAATACCGAGTAGATACTGGTATCGAATAAAACCCAACCGATACCCAACCCTAACATTAATACTTAACTGTTAGATTATATTTAATTTTCATTGGTTTTCAGTTTCATTTGTAGTTGAAATAAATAAAAAATAAGTGTATTTTAAAGTTTAGAATTAAGAAATAAGAAAATGTTACAATACCATAGTACACCATCTGGTCATAATTTTCATGAACTTGTTCAGCGATCGCTTGACGCCACTAATGGTCATCAGGTCGCAAAATTTATTGGAATACGAATTTATGATTGTCTAAATATATCAATATCCCTCCAATTATGAACACTTCTGGATTAAAATGCCATTTGGATGCTGTTCAGTGAAGCTGTGTGAAAGACACGTCAACAGGTGTGTCTGAATATGAATGCATGTTATTCTTTTCAAAGCATCAAACATTAATTGACCGTTGATATCCTGTACATGTAGCGGTCTTGATTTGATAAATGTTGAGTATATACAGCTCATTTAAATGTAAGCTTTTAAATGACCCGGCCACTTACCATCTTAAAGGACCATCTGTGAATATACCTGGATTTTCTCTGAAGTTCACAAGAAAATATTCATAATGTGACACTGACTAACTTTCAATAACATTCAATAAAGACCAAAACACTGTGTGTGCCAATTAACCAAATGTTTATTTAAAAGATTTTTTTTAAATGTCTGTTGTGTCAAATTCCACCCAGCAAATGGATTAGATCCTAGTGTTTTACTAGCTATTAGATATACAGCATTACCCCTAAGATTATAAAAATCTTTTTTTTTTTAAATTATGTACTAGTTTAGCCTATAGTGCTGAGAATTTTGTTGTGAATACATTTGTAAAAATGCTCTTTATTTGAATGAGTGGGTAGCTCTGAAAAGAGCCGTTGTTGCCTTTAAAAAGGCATTTGGTTTCAACTTTGGAGTTCCACCCGCAGAACGTCTCTCAGGTTTGCTCAGGAGAAGCTGGTTTCCTTCTGCGCTCAGGTGAACTCTGTCTCTGATGTTTCTATGCTGAATGGCACGCATCTGTCTCCCTGGATATCCTGAGGGCAGAGGAGGTAAAACATATGATAATGTTAGTAAATTTATTTGAATTGTTCAGATTCTCCAAGACTTATTGAGCAGCATAGTTGATGGGTCAGATGTAAGCCTTTAGTTTTTACATCAAATCATACATCTTTGAACAAAACCCATGGTTTTTCCTGTAGTTAACTTTTTTAGCATTTATTAATCTTTGTTAGTGATTTTTACATTTACTAATACGGTACATTGTTCAAATCAAAAGTTGTACGTGTTAACATTAGTAAATGCAGTGAACTAACATGAATAAACATTGAACAGCAGTTTTTAAAATAAATAACATTGTCAAAAAGTTCATACTGGAGTGATTAAAATCATAAAGCACATTGTTGTTAGCTAGCTGTTAATTTTATTCAATTGTTAGCTATATGTTAGAAAATTAAGACTATTAGTTAAAATGAACCTTTTGATGCAATTATTTTTAGTTTAACTTTTTAATAGCAATATGATTATATAACAAAATTATGAAATCCATGATTATATAACAAAATTATGAAATCCAGTGGTAAAATCTTTTTTTTAATAAGAGAGCAAGATAGGACAACAGTGTCTGTTGGCTACCAACGAAGACATTTTTTGACCCGGGAAAAACCCTGAAACCATTGTATATAATAAAATGCACTGAAATACTACACCTTATCAGTAGTATTGACCTCAGTGTGCTTCTTCATTCTTCAGAGTTGTCTTCAATGCCATAGATATTTGGACCGGGTTCTCTGGGCATGAAATGAATAAATGAACAATGGGATCACTAAAACACCCGTACTAATAAACAAAAAACAACAACAAAAAACTCTGAAATAAAACTTACGGAAAGAAATTGGCACATTATCTGGTATCCAGCTCGTCATCGTCATTGATGTAGCACACGTGATCTTCTCAGACAATCTCACTTTATTTGGCTGGTTCCTAAAAAACATAAAAAATCTAAATTAGAGATTCAAATATAACATTTCCATTCAAACGCAGTTATGAAAAGCAGTAGTACACAGACTGAAGCAAAATCTTTTAACACTTAGCTTTAGAAGGTATATTGCACACTCATATCTAGACAGGACTGCTATGGTCTCCCAATTCTTCCTGCAACTTTACAGAAGGGCACATATCAATCATAGAATAGCAGGGGACTGCATATCCCGCACAGATTGTCACATTGTTGTGTAGATTGAACATCAATTGAAATTAAAATGTATGTTATAAGGTCAAAATCAAACATTACAATGGTGTCTTGCTACTTCTCTCTTTCCCTTGTCTTTTATAACTTACTGCCACTGTTGCTCTGACTGTCTGTGTCCTCCCTGGAGCTGTCACGCTCCTCCTCCGTCCTTCCTGCTGCTGCTGAGGTTGCTCCTTCTTCGTAGCTCAGTGGTATAAACCCTTGGCATGACCTAACCACAATCTCTAACGCCACAATCTAACCGCAACACGACCATACGCGCCAACCCGTTTGATGAAGGTTTTCGAAGCCCCGCTGATGTCATGTATCCAGGTCCATTGGCAACGGTTCCGTATGGCATACTACCTAACAACCCGACCATGCGCGCCCAACCGTTTGAATAAGGCTGAAGCCCCACAGTCGTCGTTAAAGCAGGTTCAGTGGCAAACGGTTCCGTATGGCATACTAACCTACCACCAAACACAACAATATCGGTCCACCAAAAAAAGACGAATTAACGCAAAACACAGTACACGGGATTGTGATAGCTATGATTGATAGGTATGCAAGACACCTGCCTGAAGGCACAAATCCGGACGAGAGACGTAAATATGATCCAATAGAGTGTTCTTTTTGGTTGTTGCTGTGGTGATCAGTTGTGTGTATCCTTTAGACTGAAACAATTCCAGAACAGTTTTTTTCCCTGCGCAGGGGAGATCCTCATTAAAATCTCCACAGATTATTGTGGGATGTTCGTCCACCATGTCCAAATAATCCAGCAGACTCTTCAAGTTTTTCGAGAACTCTTCAAATCCGTAGTGTGGCGGCCTGTACACAGCAGCGATTGTTGCTTTGATCGGGCTATCCACTTTGATGACGACATACTCCAGATCGGTCACATTTTACACAAACTGCCTAGCCTGAGCTGAAATATGCTCTTTGCAATAGATTGCGACTCCACCACCAGCTTTCTTTGCAATTTCTTGGTGTGTCGAGTAGGAGGCATGTCTGTTTCGCATAAATGCGTTGTACCCTTCCAATTGGACGAGGGGTGATATGAGTGACCCGGTCAGGTGAGTTTCCGTCATGCAAAGAATATCCGACAGAAGCAGTTCGTGATGGCATCGGATATCTTCGATGTGGGATGACATTTACATTTACATTTAGTCATTTAGCAGACGCTTTTATCCAAAGCGACTTACAATTGAGGACTAAACCAAGCGAGTCATCGTGAAGAGGCAAAAACAACGCAAGAAGTGCTCAAAATACAAAGTTCAGACATTGCTCGGAGTAGCATAAGCCAGGCAAGCGAGGATTTAAAGGAAAGGATTTTTTTTTTTTTTTTTTTTATGTTAAGTGCTCCCGGAAGAGATGAGTTTTCAGTTGCCTTTTGAATGCTGTTAGGGATTCTGCATTCCGGATGAGGGTGGGGAGATCATTCCACCAGCATGGAACCGTGAATGAGAATGTTCTGGAGAGTGATTTTGTGCCCCGCTGTGATGGTACCACAAGCCGTCGCTCATTGACCGATCGTAGGCTTCTGGTAGGGATGTACACTTGTAGTAGTGAGTGGAAGTAGGAGGGGGCTGAACCTGTGGTCATTCTGTAAGCAAGCGTCAAAGCCTTGAACTTGATGCGAGCAGAGAGTGGTAGCCAGTGCAGAGAGATGAACAGAGGAGTGACGTGGGCCCTTTTGGGCTCGTTGAAGACGAGACGAGCTGCAGCATTCTGGATCATTTGTAGAGGTTTAGTTGCACATGATGGAAGTCCAGCCAGAAGAGCATTGCAGTAATCAAGCCTAGAAATGACCAGGGCCTGGACGAGAAGTTGTGTTGCATGCTCAGTTAGGAAAGGTCTGATCTTCCTGATGTTGTGCATAGCAAACCTGCATGATCGAGTTGTCTTTGTAATGTGGTCAGTGAAGGTCAGCTGATCATCAAAGATTACTCCAAGATTTCTGACCGACCTTGATGGGGTTATTGAGGATGAATCTAGCTGGATAGTGAGGTCGTGCTGTAGAGATTGATTGGCAGGGAGGACGAGAAGCTCAGTCTTTGCCAGGTTGAGCTGCAGGTGATGTTCCTTCATCCACGCCGAGATGTCCGCCAGACAGCTTGAGATCCGTACAGCTACTGTGGGATCATCTGGTTGAAATGAGAGGTAGAGTTGGGTGTCATCAGCATAGCAATGGTAAGAGAAACCATGTGCCTGTATGATGGGTCCCAGTGATGTGGTGTAAATGGAGAAGAGGAGCGGTCCAAGAACTGAACCCTGGGGAACCCCTGTGGTCAGCTGATGTGCTTTGGATACCTCACCTCTCCATGCGACCTTGAAGGACCTACCTGTGAGATAGGACTCAAACCAGTTGAGGGAGGTTCCAGTGATGCCCAGTGATGAGAGGGCGGACAAGAGGATCTGATGATTCACTGTGTCGAAAGCAGCAGACAGGTCCAGTAGAATGAGAACTGATGATTTGGAAGCAGCTTTTGTGATCCGCAGGGCTTCCGTGACTGACAGCAATGCAGTCTCAGTTGAATGTCCTTTCTTGAAGCCAGATTGGTTGACATCCAGCTGGTTGTTCAGAGACAGGAAAGATGATACTTGGTTAAAAGCAACACGTTCAAGTGTTTTCGCAATGAATGGTAGGAGAGAGACAGGTCTGTAGTTCTCTAGAAGTGATGTGTTTAATGTTGGTTTTTTAAGCAGAGGAGTTACCCGAGCCTGCTTAAATGCTGTAGGGAAAATGCCAGTGTGGAGGGATGAGTTGATGATGTGTGTGAGAGCTGGAAGAAGTGTGGGAGAGATGGCTTGTAGAAGGTGTGAGGGGATGGGGTCTAGAGGGCAGGTGGTAGGATGACTGGAGAGGAGAAGTTTAGATACTTCTTCCTCGGTTAGTGGAGTGAAGGAGGAGAGAAGGTTGTTGGCTGTGGGAGAGATTAGTTTGGGTTCCTGTGTGTGTGAAGCTGAGAACTGACTGCTGATAGTTGTAGTTTTGTTAGTGAAGAAGTTAGCAAAATCATCAGCAGTTAGCGAGGAGGTGGGTGGTGGTGGAGGTGGACAGAGGAGAGAGTTGAATGTCTTGAACAGTGAACGTGTGTTAGTGGCGCTGTTGATCTTGTTGTGGAAATATGAAGATTTTGCGGTGTGAACATCAACAGAGAAGGCAGAGAGCAGAGATTGATACCTACTGAGGTCAGATGTGTCTTTTGATTTGCGCCATTTCCTCTCCGCTGCCCTGAGCTTGGTCCGGTGTTCACGAAGAACCTCAGATAACCAGGGGTTAGAGGGAGTAGTGCGTGCTGGCCTGGAGGAGAGAGGGCAGATGTTGTCTAGAGAGGAGGTTAGGATGGAGCATAAAGTATCCGTTGCAGTATTCACATTCAGAGATGACAGTCCTTCTGTGTTGTGATGAATTATTTTAAGTGTTTGATCCAATTTGGTTTCCCTCTCCTGCTGTAAAAGCGGCATGATTCCTTCGAATGATGCTCTTGTCATCTTTTCCAACGATGCTTAGACTGTAGCATCGGCATAGATCTTCTTTTCGCTAAAGTCCGTGATGTGTAGTCCACGAAGCAGAGGTCGTTCTGCTGAGGACAACGTAGGCCATTCCCGGCTCGAAAATCTTCTTCAGTGAAACCACGGCATTCTCCAACGTCATGCCTTGGACTTTGTGAGCTGTGCAGGCGTAGGCCAACTTGATGGGGAATTGTCGACGAACCGCTCCTTTCCTTAGACTTTCTTCGGATCTCTCGATGTACACAAAGTCGTCTTCTTCACCTTGCACCCTTTTGCGGTGTTTCTTGCCTGCATGTGGATTGTCGAGCTGAAGCCCTAGCATGAGTACGGTTTCGATTCCATCTTTGTCTTTTTGACAATACGAGAAATCTTCCCAAAGCACCCATTGCATAGACCGTCCTCGACATCCAAATTCCTAGTCACCATTATGCGTACTCCCAACGCAATTTTTATGGTGTCGGGCAAGTCGTCCTTTTTTCCGGTGATGGGCTTCTTTTGTCTCTTCATCCCTCCTGTTCTTGGGTCTTTCCCGTAGTCTTCAGCATCAATGGTTATGATGTCAGTGTGAAGAGAGTGGATTGTTTTGGTATTGTGTTCATGAACTTCCTTGTTGGTGGCAAATATGTGCAGTGCATCACACGGGCAGTCGTTGGGGTCCTTCACAGCCTGGAGTAAGAAGGCTCTATCTTCTTCGGCAAGATCGTCGGTCTTCTGCTTTACCCGTAGGTGGTTTAAAAGTTGGCCAAAAGCCAGGTCTTCTTTCTGACGCATGATCTCGGAGCGGGTAATCATTTGGAAATGGTCTTTCCAGAAGTCCAGGACATCCTCTTCGTACACACAGAGTGGTTTGGCTTTACCCAGAGGTGGCAGTTGATAAAAATCTCCCACGGCGAGGACAGAGATTCCCCCGAAGGGTTTCTTGCTGCCTTTGATTTGCTGACATCTCCAGTTTATGTAGGCAAAAAGGTCCTTCGAAATCATGGACACTTCATCGATGATAAGAATCTCCACATCGCGTAGTCTTGCTCGTACTTCGTCTAGGGCATTTCCAAGTCCTTGATATGGTGGCTTCAGATTCCTAGGAAGTTTTAAAATTGAATGTAGCGTTTTTCCGTTAATATTGAAGCTAGCGGTTCCGGTAAACGCACTCAAGAGCACCGTAGGCACGGACAGATCTCCTTCCTCCCGCAGTCGAGGCAGTTGTCGTAGAATCTTGGTCGCTTCCGGGTATATACACTTGATGACGTGTGATTTGCCACAACCAGCACCACCTGACACGAAGTAGAAAAACTGTTCTGGATTATGACCCCAGACACGCTTCTGACACCACTGGCAGACCTTGTAGAATATGGCTGCCTGCGTCTCGTTTAGACTCCTAAACAACCTCCTGACGAATTCGATGCTCATCTGCGGTGCCTCGATTTGTGGCACGACTCCATCTCCGTGTTCAAGAATCTGAAATTCCGGGACATCATCTTGTACACTCTCATCATCCGGATTGATGTCTTGTTGTTCTGCGACGCACTCTAAACGATCCACTTCAATTTCAGGTGCAAAAGCGGTCCATGCGTTCTCAGATGGCCCTTGCTGTTGCAGCTGATCGAACGCCTTATCCACCTTGTCGCTGTGTTTTTCAAACTTTTCCTTGTTTGCTTGCACCACGGCACAGACAGGGAAGAGCAAACCAGGGTGAGTGGGTAGTTCAACAGATGCACTCTTGTAAAAAGTCTCATACGTTGGAAATCTGGGAGGTTTAAGCTGTTCGTTGCTCCGATGGGGCATATAAAGCTTCAGTAATCTACTGTAAAACTTTTCTGGTTGTTTTTCCTCCGAAAAACGTGCAAACCTAATTACGGCAGCCTTCCCAGACGTTCTTTTTTGAAAAAAACCCATGCCGTTGAGCAGCTGGTGAACGTTCCTGCCTGGTTTGTTGACCGTACACGATGCGGTACTCCAAAGCAAAATCTGCCAGACAAATCTTCTCAAAGTCACGCGTTTGAGGCCTTGCTCTGTATTTATCGATCATCCCTGACATCCACACATCCTCGGAATCGGGATTTTTATTTTGTAGGACGCTCAAGGGAAGACTCATCTTTAGCGCGTCATCATCCGTCGGTAGAAACACAACACTTCGTGAACACTTCTTCAACGGTAAGCTGCATGTTCGTGCCACAGACTCCTGAGCACTAACCTGCCTATGTTTGGAGTAGGCTTGCATTATCTGCTTCATCTCATCTTCCTCGCTAACGTTCGTCTCGTGCACGCTCTTGATCACGTTCTTCAGTAAATCGCCCATTTCATGCTCCGGTTTGGAAATATACGAAAGCATATACATAACGCAGCTAAAAGCGTCTAGAACGAACTGAATGTCCATATTAGCATTCCATGCCCTCAACAAATCGGGATTGTATCCATTCACCCAGGACTCCTTTGGATCACGCTTCAGCAGAATCACGTTGGCATTGGACAATGCTTCGACGTTCTTATTGTAGTCATCGATGGACAACTTACACTCTGTCAGTAGCGCTGACAAGCTGTCAAAGGAGGCTTTGGGGTCATTCAACAGATCCCACACCGGCTTGAGTTTCGTTCTGGCCTCGCTCATTGCCTTTTGAGCAGCCTCCCGTCTCAACTTCCGTCTTTCTTCTTGCTCCTGGGCTTTCCCATGCTCTTCTTCAGGACGCTGTGGTTGTGCGGCTTTAGGCGCAAACATGCAGCTTCCAGATGGAGAAGTGTCCGTGTCATCCTCTTCTTCAGGACGCTGTGGTCGCGGACGAATGATCGTGGTGCTAGACACCGGTAGTTTGGGGAACCCAAAGCGACACAATAAATGTCCTTTCTTACAGGACTTTGAGTGGTTCCTACTGTGAAGCTGGACCTCTGTGACGATCCGGTGAAGCTCAGGATCAGCCGAGGAATCGGGCAACTGGCAGGTTATGTAGCGGTCAATAAAGTCGCAGACATCCTTATCAGAGTCCTTTTCAAACTCAGGTGCGTCCTTTATCCAAACAAGAAGATGGATATGTGGGCTTCCTCTAGCTTGAAACTCTACTCGGTAAAAGTAGTCCTCAACTTTACCAATGGGTTGGGCAGGCGACAAAAGCAGATGAGTCATTAGCGCATCCACCCTTTTCTCAAACATACGCATGACAGTGACTGGGTTGCTTCGGAGGATTTCACACTTTGTCGTCCAGTCAAGCTCGGAAAAGTCGACATGTTCACCTTGCTGGGCCTTGATTGCTGTTATTACTTCAGGCCATCTCATTTCGGCGGCACTGAACGTGCAAAAAAACGTAGGGGTTCCTAACTGTCTTATCATAGCCTGTAGATCGCTCAACGTTTTCTCCCAATACGATGGAGAGCCTCTCAGTGGTTGCATGAACCGTGTGGCGTCTCTGTTGTGTACCAATCTTTCAATCTCCCGGTTGTCTTGAAGCAGTCTGTTAGAAATTCTCCGGCCATCTCTTATGACAGGTTTGCCTTTTCGCAACTGGATAGACATGCTGTTTCTAGCCAGTTGCATTTCCGTTACAAACTGTGCAAAGAAAAGATAACTCTGATCTTTTGCAAAACGCGTGTCCACGCTGAACAAACTGGCGTTGAAATACATACTGGGAGATACTGAAATTTGTCTTTCCTCGTCAATGGAATTCTGTCCAGTGGGGAACTGAACAGGGAACGCCATGGCTTCCAGCTTTGGGATTTTGAAAAATCAAACAGGCTTATGTCCTTGTGCAGGTGCGATACTAAATATTCCCTCACCGTACGACAAGATCTCCTGTCCGATGTCAGGCGGCTGCATGCACGTGTCTAATGTGAGGCCGGGTCGAAGCTCATCCTTTTCCTCGACGCTAACGTGTTGCTCATCCTGCTCGGCACCATCGGCTTCCGTTTGCATCTCAGAGACATCAGCTTCCTGGTCTAGGGGACTTTAGAATACAGCACTATCTCTTATGGAGATATCCCTGTATTCTGAATGCATTGCTTTCAGCTTCGATAAAGCTGCAAGCACGTTGTGCATATTCACCGTGTGGAACTGGTGATATCCTTTAAACTTCACGTGTCTCTTCAGCTTCACCTGCAGCAGCTGGGCCTCACTTCTTGGTCTTGGCAGAGAGTTGACAGTGTTTTCCATCTCGGAGGGCACACATACAACGGCACCACGTACTGCTCTCTGCTGTCCTTTGGGGAGTGCAACTATTTTTGCAAATGGTAAAATTTTTGCGATGAGTTGACGTTCAAGGACATTCAAGTCATCCAATTCCGCAGGGATTGGTGGCAACTCCAGTTTGTTGGCGGCTGCAATTGAAGACATCTGTCCTCTCATGAGGTGGCGGTCACAAGTGGGGCAAATCCACTCCTGTTTTCTCTCTTCCGGAACTACACAGGAACCTGAGCAGGCACTATCACACGCGTGAACATACTTGCTGGTTAGGAAAGATGCTGCAACATGAACGTTTTTGTTATATCTCGCTCTATTACACACCCTGACTTGATCAGGAAACAGGGCTCTGTGACAGACTGTGCAGATATGTGTAGGGCCTTTCTGAATCTTACACCGGGATGCATGTATGGCACTTTCCATCTCTTTGCTTGCCAAAGGCTGGGGTCTTTCCTGGCTGGAACCGATGTAAGGTTTATATTCATTTTTGATCCGCAGTGCGCATTGCAATCGATGAAGAACGTGATATGTAGTATCACTGGCACATTTCTGGGACTTGCGCAGGGTACATCGCAGGATGTGATGTGCTCTGAACTCTGGGTCGCCTGCATATCTTCTCATCATGTACTGTTTCATTCTCCTCTGAAATAGAGTATTGGTGCTGTACCTCTTCGTAATGTACTCTTTCTTCTTTCTCTGAAAGAGAGAATCTGTGCTGTACCTCTTCTTACTGTATTCTTTCATCTTCGTCTGAAATAGACTATCGGTGCTGTACCTCTTCTTAATGTTCTCTTTCTTCTTCTGTAAGAGAGAATCTGTGCTGTACCTCTTCTTGCTGTATTCTTTCATCTTCTTCTGAAATAGAGTATCGGTGCTGTACCTCTTCTTAATGTTCTCCTTCTTCTGTAAGAGAGAATTTGTGCTGTACCTCTTCTTACTGTATTCTTTCATCTATAATCACCCTGACAATGAGATGCCTGCACAGACACAACCCTGGGTGCAATATCACCACCTTCTACATACGTTCTACCTGAAAACTGAGCTACAGCTGCACCGGTGCTTGCCTGTTCAACCTGTAAATAATCATTCATGAAATTAGGCTGCTGGTCAAAATTAGTGTTATAGAATCTGTGTTAAATTTTAAATTGCACTTCATGCAGTTTCGGACAAAGGCATTTTTACTAAACAGTTCTAAAAAAAACGTAACTAAAAAACTAAAGAAAAGGGCATTTGTACACAGTAAATGTGCACAAAAAGACAAATGCAAAAATTGTTGTTTGAAAATTGTGTTTTATTAGGGGTGTAATGATACACTTATCTAACACTTGCCGATACATATGGGTTCACGTGAACAAGATCAGATGATATTTTAACACTATAGTTAAGAAATCTTTAATGATGAAATGTATGACTGGAAAAATGGTCTTTTATCCAACTTAAAGTCACAAAATGCAAAACAATGTAGGTGCATTTTTAAATATCTATTTTTTAGAAATGTTTTATCTAATCTGAGACGGTCACTAGGTTTGCTGCGATAGTCGGTGTTACTGGTGTTCAGCCGAAACACCGGTTTACCAACTAAAAAAAGATTAAAAAAAACAGCTGTCTTGGCAAGTATTTTAATGTTAATCAAACAAAGGACAAATACATGACTCACGGCTCTTGACTAAATAGGCTACCTTTTGTAACATTACAAAAAGATCAATCTATATTTTATTTATACAGTAATGGATATGCAGTGTTTTTTTTCACATTTTATTACTTTTTCAAATTTCTGTACATGTTGTATTAGTTAGAAAGGATTCGATTAATTTGTTATATTATTACCGACTGCTTACTTGTCTTTAATAATGTTTCAAATTCACATTAATTCAGCTACATCTGGATAGTCCATATAAGGGATTAATAAAGTGCAATCATGACAGCCCTAGTCCCAAGAATAAGGGTGGCCTGAAATGAGCATGTTGCAAGACACAGGTATCAATAGTACCTGGTTAATCCTGGAGGGTCTGGTCTGTTCATCCTCCAGTTCGAACTTCCTCCAACAAATTTTTTGAGCCTGTGATCACTTTCTTCTCCGCGGCATCCTTAAAAATATGAAGAGATAAAAAGAAAAATATTCTTATCAAATATATCTGACTAACTCACTTATTTGTGTGAATGAAGCAAAAGTAAAATCTGTACTTTTAAAAGTTAAAGTAATACATTAATAAAATAGACTTAATTGCTAGTCCAAATAATTTTAACAGGACCACTGATGGGCAGTAACGCGTTAGAAGTAACGCGTTACTGTAATCCAATTGCTTTTTTCAAGTAACGAGTAAAGTAAGGGATTACAATTGCAAAAACAGTAATTAGATTACTGTTACTTCCCCGTAAGCAGGCTGCGTTACTGCGTTAGTTAACCGTCATTTTGTTTCGTGAGACTGTCTCGTGCCATGAGTCGTGCGTGAGTGACGTATGAGCGCCGCGACGTCAGTGGTAAACACCGAAATGTGTAGTGTTGAACAAGAGACAACATGTAGCGCGGAGAGAGACACGCATTTGATTGGTCTCACACGCCACACCCCCGATTTCTCACGCTGAAGTGTCAACCTGGTCGGTCAAATGGCTGAAAGATGAGTTTATCTATAGATCTACCTGTTGAGTCACTCGTGATCGTCTAGTTATACCGCAAATTAGTTAAAATCTCCCGGAATCTAGAGCGAGCGTGCATGCGAGACAGAGACCGCGTAGCGCGCGCGCACCCGCAGAGAGGGAGACCGAGCGAGAGACCTTGCGTGTGCAGAGAGCATCCTGATCTACAAACAGGACCCCCGTTGGAGAATGTCAAAATTCCACCTCAGATCTGAGCAAGCACCTAGCAAGCCGGCACAAGAATGTGAAACTTACTGAAAAAAAACCTGAACCCCCAACTGACATGACATGGCTGTTTTGGTAAACTCATTTTTACTCCTCTCTGCACTTTACTGTTAAAAGACGTTACTGTTAACACTTTACTGTTAAAAGACTTCTTCAGTACAGAAGAAGGACTTTCTTCATTAAAATATGGTGGAATGTGCAGAAAATAAGTTTAAATATTCATCAAAAGTCTGAGACCGTTGCATTTGATTTATTTTTTGCTTGATGCAATGTGCATGAAGTTAAAATATTGAAACTAATAAAACAGGTTTAAAAAAAGATAGTGTTTCATTTGATTAAATTTTAGATGATGGAATATGCAGAAAGAATAGAAGAATACAATAGAAATATTGCTTTATAGCGTATTCAGATCGTGCATCATGTTTTTGAAAAGTAACTTAGTAAAGTAACTAGTAAAGTAACTAATTACTTTTGAAAATAAGTAATCAGTAAAGTAACTGGATTACTTTCTTGGAGAAGTAATCAGTAACTAATTACTATTTCCAAGTAACTTGACCAACACTGAACAGGACATTCTCCCTTTGATAGGGACATACTTTGAAAGTTCTCCTGGTGTCACAGCTGTTGAGCCTGAAAAGATAAAACCTGTAGTACTCTCAGGAAGAAAAACAAACAGTTAAACAACAACGAAAGAGACACTGTAAACTTGTAAAATGTTTTTTTCTTTTTTTTTTGTGGGGGGGGGGGGGCAATTGGGGGTAAGAAATGAAATGAACCGCTCTCAGTGGAAAACGCCAAAACACAAGGAACCTGCAAAAAAAAAAAAAAAAAAAAAACAGACCCAGACATATTAGGGCACAGGGACTACAATTATGGTGATGTGATGAAAATGTCATAGTACAGATTAAGAAACCATATTAATACTAACCAAGGGAATAGTGCAGCAGAAAATGCAGATTGTGTTCTGATCAGTCAGTCTGAAAAAACAAAAATGACAACATAATGAAAAATTACTAAACTCGAGTCAACAATGCATAACTTCTTTGCATGTTCTACATTCATTATTTTTAACTATATGTAGAATATAATTAAGGACTGTATATCAATAATGTTTTTTTTCCTTTGAAATTCTCTCATGTTTTCAAGAAGCAGAGTTATGTAAAATATGTGGCTTAAAACTGTGATGGACTGGCCATCCATCCAGGTTTACTATATAGGACAAGTAGTTTGGAGAATGGATGGGTAATTAATTATTTGTTGCATAAACAAAACTTATATATATATATATATAGCTTCTATGATTCTATGATTTTGATCATTTTTTTAAGTCAAATCTGAAACATTTTGTATGTGGCCCTAAATGAAACCTTTACCTCAAAATGCAGTAAGGAATGAAAACAGTATTCTGAAACAGAGAAACAAAAGTGTCATAAAACTCATCACCACACTCATAACCCATTTAACTTGAACTTTCATTGCTGAACGTTTTCAACTCACTCCAGTCAAAACTAAATGATTTTTTGGGGGTAATTTCAAAATTTTTTGGTAATTTTCTAGAAAAATCTACACATCATCATATAAATAACCTTATATAAATATCCGACCTTTTACCATCGCGTCATTTGATTTGGATTAATTGCGCGAGGGAGAGAGAGCAAGCTAGTGCTTTGGAGCTTATTTTACTGTCAATGCTTTGAAGACGGTGTGAGAGCATGCTGTCACATGCGCAGCAGTCATCAATCACCGATCAAATAAGGCTTTATAAGGCATATAATGAAACAACCATGAAACAAAGCGGTCTACAGTGTAAAATGAATTTCTTACATTATATTTGCACTTTGTGGTTTCTGATTAGATAATTCTGTCACGCACTGAAATCAGTTCTCACCGGAATTCTTCACCGGAGACTAATCTAACCTCCTTTGATTGGACGTTGCTTTTTTAAACTCAGCAGAAACGCATGTGATTGGCTGTACTGCTCAACGCATGTTTTGAGTGACATGAACTTTGATGTTATGATAATGTCGATTGATTCATTACTCTTTGGTACCATAAAATACATTCTGGTACAAGAATGCGACACATCATGCGTTAGTATTTACCAAGAATCACTGCAAATATAGTGACGTTGCAGTCTCTATCCTATTTGAACCCAATCTAACAGATACAGTCAGCGCGGATTTGTGTAACATCAACCACGTGACCCTTGCAAGGCGCGAAAGCACGGTTCCCTCGGTTCCCTCACGAGTATTAAGTTACCAGTAAAACACACTCATGGAACTCCCGTTATATTAAATAAAGCCAACTACAGAGCAAAATGAATTTCTTGAATACATTTGCACTTTGTTGTTTATGAATAGAGAATTCTGTCAGTTAGCACTGGAATCATTGTCACTGGATTCTTCACCGTGACTAACGTTAACCGCCTTTGATTAGGCCGAACTGTTAGATGCAAAAACTTTCACGCTGCCTTTGACATGATGAAGTGACCAGCATCAGTCGACAATTTTTATTCAAATATGTATGCATGAATGTAAAGTACAACGGAGAGTAAACTAGGGCTGCACGATTATGACAAAAATCATAATTGTCGATTATTCCTTTGAAGTTGTAATTGCGATTATTAATTACGATTATTATAATTTACATTGACTGATGTTTTAAATAGTTTTATACCATTTTTAAAGCAACTTCATACCATTTTTTTTATATAAAAATAAGAGATCTTGCGTGTGCAGCCAAACCCGCTCCCCACACACTCTCACCAAACCCTGAACGTTATCGGAATCCGATGTTTCTTTATCAGCAGACATGTTCATGAAATAAACATTACACAAGATACAGACGTGACAATGGACGGTTAGATCGTTGATAAGGACACGCCTACAGACTATTATTAAAAGTGTTGATTTGCCTGTCTGTCACAACGTGACATGATCTAAACACGCCTCTTTAAGCACGCAGATTTTTGTTTTTTTTGTAATCGCGGCTTTGGACGATTACGTAATCGTGGCATCCATAATCGTGATCGCGATTAGAAATTCGATTAATTGTGCAGCCCTAGAGTAAACCATAAGTATATTACATCACCAAAGGCTAAAAGTTATTAGTGAGGATGCTGTATCGTCAGCTTAAAATAAGCGCCAAAATGAACTCGTCACACAGTGATTAAGCTAATATAAGCTACACAAACAGCAAAACTCAAAGAGAGTAATATCCATCAGACACACACAAATATCATTTTACAATGATAGAGGTGTAAGTTGCCTAGCTGTAACGTTACACATAACTTTTCATGCATTATCCTCTTTACAGAGAAAAGGGTAGCTTCAAATGTAAACAAAAACAATATTAACTACAACTCATATGAAAATACGAATAATATTACCTATTTTTAATTCAAATAAAGAGCTGAATTTGACAATACAAGGCTTTATTAAACAGCATATGAAATCAACCGCTCCACTTACCTGAAGAGAATATCTGCTCCCGTGAAGAGTCGATCTCGCAGCCAATCAGCAGCGAGCTTTGATTTTACAACCAATAAAATCACACCTTGTAGTGATGAATCGGTCATGAACGATTCGTTCAGTGTGAACAAATCTTTAATATGACTCGGGAATACCGAGTTCGAATGTGTCCGAAACCGCTCAATCACTAATCCCTATAGTATAGTGTAACGTTATTGCAGCTGGGTGCACTTTATCTGCAAGGAGTGAACGAAATGAAGTGAAGTAACTTAGCTGTGTCTGAAACAGTGCTGTCATGTATCACAACTGTATTTTCGACCACATAATGTTTATTTTAGGTTTCAGACATTTAAATACACATAAGTACCAGCAAAAATATATCTATATTTTGAGTTTGTAAAATTCACACACTGATGTCTATGGAGGCGGCAATAATAATCATTTCCATTTTAATAAGTAACACGTTTTATTCATATCAGATACACATTGTGTCAGTAGCTTTACATGTTATCCTCCAGTTCACCGGCCACATGTATTTTGTGAGAAGTGGAGGAATTAATTGACGTGTTGTAAACTAACATGGCGCCGCATGTTTAGCATGTTGCTAGCATGTTTGTAGCTAGATGCTAACATGATAAGCATGTTGCTAGCATCATGCTAGCATGATTAGCATGTTGCTAACATCATGCTAGCATGATTAGCATGTTGCTAACATCAAAGGCTAGGTGGTTGCTAGGGTGTTCTGGGTGGTTGCTATGGGGTTACTAGGCAGTTGCTAGGGTTTTCTGGGTGGTTGCTAGGCAGTTGCTAGGGTGTTCTGGGTGGTTGCTAAGGTGTTCTGGATGGTTGCTAGGCGGTTGCTAGGGTGTTCTGGGTGGTTGCTAGGGTGTTGCTAGGTGGTTGCTAGGGTATTCTGGGTGGTTGCTATGGTGTTGCTAGGTGGTTGCTAGGGTGTTCTGGGTGGTTGCTATGTTGTTGCTAGGGTGTTCTAGCTGGTTGCTAGGGTGTTGCTAGGTGGTTGCTAGGGTATTCTGGGTGGTTGCTATGGTGTTGCTAGGCGGTTGCTATTGTGTTCTGGGTGGTTGCTAGGCGGTTGTTAGGGTATTCTGGGTGGTTGCTATGGTGTTGCTATGCGGTTGCTAGGGTATTATGGGTGGTTGCTAAGGTGTTCTGGGTGGTTGCTAGGGTGTTGGTGGGTGGTTGCTAGGGTGTTGCTGGGCAGTTGCTAGGGTGTTATGGGTGGTTGCTAGGGTGATGCTAGGTGGTTGCTAGGGTGTTCTGGGTGGTTGCTAGGCGGTTGCTAGGGTGTTCTGGGTGGTTGCTAGGGTATTCTGGGTGGTTGCTATGGTGTTACTAGGTGGTTGGTAGTGTTCACATATGGTTACTATAGGGTTTTTATAATGTTCATGGTATGATTTAGCACTTAGCTAATCAATATTAGCATGTAGCTATTCACAGCTAGCATGTTTAGCATGTTGAAAGTCCTGTGTGCTAGCATGAGTCAAAAGACCCAACCCCCATCACGATACAATGTTCTGATGCTGAGATATAGCCGTTGCCAAATGGTTGCTAGGGTACTCTGTTTGGTTGCTAGGGAGTGGCTTGGCAGCTGCCAATGATGAAACTCCAAAGGCTGCTTGTCAGTATGAATGATTTAAATCAACCCCCATCTCTATACGATGTTCTGATGCAGAGATGTAAATATTGCAAAATGGTTGCTAGGGTACTCTGTTTGGTTGCTAGGGAGCGGCTTGGCAGATGCCAATGATGAAACTCCAAAGGCTTCTTGTCACTATGAAAGATATAAACCAACTCCTGTGCCTCTGTGACATTTAGAATGGACGATATTGCTCTTTGGATTTTGGTTGCTAAGGTGCTCGACAATGGTTGCTAGGGAGGAGCTAGGAAGTGTTGAGGTGATTCATGATTTGCTGTTTGCTGCCCCGAGTCAAACGAGACCACCCTCGTGTTTCTATGACACTTCTATCCGGAGATATCCTTTTTATCTCTTTCAATGGAAGTCTATGGAACTTGTTGCTAAGGTGCTCTAAATGGTTTCTAGGGCGTGGCTTGATAGCTACACAATGATCCTGAGAGACTGATTGGTCGTCTGAGTAAAATGAGCCCGCCCCCTTGTCTCTATGACACTGTGATCCAGAGCTATGTTCAATACAAAATCCCTATGCAATTTACCATAGTAGGAGAAACGCATGCATTTCATGGGCCGTCCTACACCATTGTAAGTCAATGGGGAAACCTCCTGCCCCCCAGGGGTGCAACTTTTACCCCATTGTGAGGTATGCTCTTACAGAGCCTGTCAGCCTCTTCAAATGTGGTGACCCATACGTTTCTGCGAAATCCTCGCTCTGAGCTACGAGTGGTCAAAGGTCGTCGCAATGTTAAGTCTATGGGATTTTTTGGAAGTTCGCTCGCCCCTGGGGCGAACACCGTACCCCCGATCTCTTATAAAAGTCATAGCACACCTGTCCTCAATAGGCCGCACGTTTTGATGCCTCATTCATGGGTGTGACAAAAGCTGCGGGAGGAGTAGCGCGTCAAACTTTTTGGCCGACTTAAAAAAAGCAATAGTAATAGTGTTGCCTTGCTTTCAGCAAGCACCACTAATAAGTATGGAGAAGAACAATAGTGTTGCTTTGCAAGCACCACTAATAACAACAACAAAAAAGCATGTAACCTCACAATTATATAGCAATAGCCTAGTAATGATGATAGGCCTATACAACTCATAATAATAATAATGCCTGCAAGCTCACATTAGAAGTCTGGTGCTACTGCCAATTATAGCAATAGCATAGTAATGATAATAGGCCTACTGATGATAATAATAATAATGTGGGCCTAAAAATAATAGCCTAGGGCTATCTATCTATCTATTTAAAACTCGGTTTTAAATCCTCCGGCAATTGTATTGAATGATGTTTCGGATGAGCTATGTGAACGTTTCTTGAGATTTTTTATTGACAAAATATCTAACTTGAGATGCAATGCCAGCCGCTCTGCAACTAGTCAGTTGATGAATTCTGTTACCTGGGATGCTTTCGAGCCAATCACTCTGAATCTCCTCAAAGAAATTATCACTAAGATAAAACCTTCGTACTGCTCTCTAGACATCATCTCTCCTAAGTTTCTTAAATTGATTATCGATTCAGTAGGGCCAGGATTGGTGTCCTTTGTTAATAAATGCCTCCTTACCGGCTCTATCCCTGCTGTCCTCAAGGAGGCCACTGTCACTCCTTTGCTCAAGAAGCCTTCACTGGATCCTACCGTGTTAAATAATTTCCGTCCTATCTCAGTTTTGCCTTTTGTCTCTAAGGTGTTGGAAAAAGTTGTTCTTGACCAACTCCAGCCCTTTCTAAAATGCAATGACATCTCTGAAAAATTTCAATCTGGTTTTAAGTCTGCTCACAGTACTGAATCTGCTCTGCTGAGAGTGTTAAATGACATCTATCGCTCCACTGACACTGGTGACTCTGTGGCTCTTGTTCTTCTTGATCTGTCGGCAGCTTTTGACACTATCGACCACTCTATCCTGTTATCCAGACTAGAATATGATGTGGGGCTAAAAGGTGTCGTCCTCCAGTGGTTCCAATCTTATCTCTCGGGTCGTACTTTCAGAGTAAAGCTAGGAAATTGCTCTTCATCTGCTGCGCATCTAACCTGTGGCCTTCCTCAAGGTTCTATTTTAGCGCCTTCTCTCTTTTCCCTCTACATCTTACCACTGGGCACCATTTTAAGACGACATGGCGTATCTTTTCACTGTTATGCAGACGACACCCAATTGTATTTTCCAATCAAGAGAAATGATCCCTCTGCCCTTTCATCATTGTTAGGTTGTCTGGATGAAGTAAAATTTTGGCTGGATCAAAATTTTTTGTTTTTAAATGAAAACAAAACAGAGATCATTGTTTTCGGGTCCACTGGTAATCCCCAGGCTGTTACCTTTGACCTAGGCAGACTAGCGGCATTTAGTTCTGCAAGTGTGCGGAACTTGGGCGTTTGTCTGGATGAGTCTTTAAATTTTGAAAAGCAAATCTCTTCTGTAATAAGCTCTAGTTTTTATCACCTGCGGCTGTTGTCAAAAGTCAAACCTTTTCTTAATCACAAAACTCTTGAGATGGCTGTTCATGCTTTTATCACCACCCGTGTAGATTACTGCAATTCACTTTACTGCGGTATCTCGAAAACGCAAACAGCTCGTCTTCAACTGGTGCAAAATGCCGCTGCAAGATTCCTCACAAATAGTCGGAAAAGTGACCACATCACCCCAATTCTGAGGTCTCTTCACTGGTTGCCCATTCATTTCAGAACTGAGTTTAAAATCCTGTTATTTGTGTACAAAGCTCTATGCAACCAAGCGCCTAGCTACCTAACTGAACTGCTTCAGCCTTACACGCCGTCAAGAAGTCTGAGATCAGGTGAAAAAAATCTGTTACAAGTCCCTCAATGCAGACTTAAACGTAGAGGGGATCGAGCCTTTTCTGTGGTTGGGCCTCGGCTGTGGAACAATTTGCCCTTGGATGTTCGGATAGCCCCTTCTGTGATTTCTTTTAAGTCACTTTTAAAAACGCACTTGTTCTCTTTGGCCTACAAATAAGGTGCATGTACATGCATATATGTGTGTATATGTGTACATATATGTGTGCGTATGTATGTGTGTGTGTGTATGTGTATGTATATATGTATATATGTATATATGTAAATGTATGTGTGTGTGTATGGGGTATATATAGATATATTTATATATATATATATTTTTTTGTCTATTTTATATTTCTCTCCTTCGAGTATGATACTGTTACTGAAACCTGTTACTGTCTTCTCTGTTTTTATTTTCTACTACTGATAGTCTCTGAGACTGCTTGGACGTCTCCCGTTTTAAGCTATTCTTAACCTTGTTGTACTGTTCTATGATGTGCTACTACGCATGGTGTTGGTGTCTTTTAATTTTGTGGTTCTGTAAAGCACTTTGGTCAGTCAGTGGCTGTTATAAAATGTGCTATATAAATAAAATGAACTTGAACTTGAACTATGCAAGGTAGAGCGGGGCGGGGCGGGGGGCACTGGGGCCCCAACTGCAATGAACCAGCTTTGGGGGGGCCCAGCTTGCAAAAGGTTGAGAACCCCTGTGCTAAGCTAACATGCTAGCTAGCTCTAGGAGGTGCACCTGCTAGCACATTAGCTGCTATTTTTATGATTTTTTCTAAATAGGAATGCTTACTGAAATGTTTCTTTTTTCAAAAAGGGCATTTGATACAGTTTCAAATGTGAAGTGAGAACTTTGATGAAGGAGATTAGGGATTGAAACAGTGTGAATACCCAGTCGTTAGTGATTATAATGCAGACAAAAGAAAAGCATATTTAGAGCCATAACCAGGCTGGAGAGGTGTGAATGTGTGCAGGGAAGACTGACACTGAATGGGGCTCGTTTGCACCACAAAACAATAGAGACAATAGACTTAATAGATGCTAGAAGATGACAATAAACATCAGTTTGCATTGTAGATTCTAATCAAAATAAAGTCATATGACATGATCTTGAAAAACATTGAACTAAATGCAGAGTTTTAGACTTATCTTCTTCAAATTTTAAATATAACATGTTCAGACATGTGGCTTTAGTTGCAGTGCATTTCTAGATTGATACAATGCCAACTTCAATTTTATTTTCATGAAGATGTTTCATAAAAATATATTTCTAATAACTTTACAAAACTTTGAAGCTATTTATAACTTTTTTTTCTTCATTATGACAATAATTAATTCTACATCTACAATAAACTGCCAGGTGTCAGCTTTCAAATGGGATCTTACTTGTGCTTTTAGTACAAAGGGTTCATGAACTGCATCTGTTTCAGTTTGGGTATGCCATTTCTGGGGATTTTTCAAAAGTGGGGTTGCAGCTTAACAGGTTAATAATGTATTTAGGCTACTGTTTTTCATACAAATACCATAGAAACCATAAAGTTACATTTTTCCATGATAGTGAGGTGCTATAGGCTATGCCTGGTTTTATCTGTGGTTATCATGATCTAAATGCATGATACTGGATAACCAATGGTTAATTTTAATAAAACTCAAACAGTCAGAATGTTGCATTTTACCAAATAAAAATGTGGTTGTCAATTTTTTTTAACAGATGTTACTGTTTTTATTAATGAACATAAGTTTAACATAATAGTATTAGCTTGAGTTAGGATGCAGATTTACTGTCAACTCACTGTCAAATATGTGTTTCAAGATAAAACATGTAATATTAATATTACAGCCTGCACTGCAAACTGTGCTGAAGATACGTGCCATCAAAGTCAGGCAACACAAACCTGTTTCAAGACTTGAAACAATATCCCCCATTAGCACATGCAGAAACTAAGAAATATATGTTTGGCAAGTGTTTGTCATGATATGTTCTGACAATAAAGAGTAGTTTAAAACCACAATTAACGCACTGGTTTCTACAACTTTCACTTAGGAGCAAAAATCTGCCATTAAACTTAAAAGAAATAAAGATTTGACATTTATCGTGATAATCATCGATATCGACTGATATAAAAAAAATTATCGTGATAATTTTTTTTGGCCATATCGCCCAGCCCTTGCTTAGATCGAACATTTTAGGGACTTCGTAATATGAGCAAGAGAGTCAATAAATGAATACAATGGATTTAATAAAGGAAAACTACGTATACCGGTGACTAAAGTTACACAGAATAAATGTATACAAAATAAAGCAACAAAAATTAAAAGAGAATGAGAATAAGAGAGTGGTTGAAAGAGGGAGAGAATGATCAACAGTTATGGCAAAATCACAGACAAAGGACCCTTGAAAGAGAGACAACAAGGAATCAAATCTCCCTAAATGGGGGCAAACAACCTTAGCAGCATTTAGATCTCGATAGGAAATAAAATACTTGCATATGGTTCTTTTAGTGGCTGAGGAAAGAAAGCGTGTGTGTCGTTCCTTCAGAGCTTAGCGTTCTCTTCGGTTCTTCCGGGGCGAACGGAGTCGCGGCAGGTTTAAAAGGTCCCTTGAAAGTGAAGTTACCAAAGAAATAATTCAGGCTGAGTTCATTTCACTCGTCGGTGGAAATGAACAAAGGAGAATACGAAAAGGAAAAAACAATGACTAAAGAAAAACTGAAGACAACTGAATAACTGAACGAAGAATAACTGAAGACGAAGAGGAAACCGCTGCTCCTGACTTTAAAAGGGGGTCCGGGTTCACATCTTCCGAGGTGAACTGACCAATCGACTTGGAGTTCTGTGAGCTGGAAGAGTCTTTCTTTGTCCTATCAAGGCGGCTCATCTGCATAGTTTATGATGGTGTTAAAAGTTGTCATTTCTCACATATAAATATACATTTTACTGTATGCTCATATATATATTTGGCTTGGTCAGACCAAGAAGATCCTGAAGGTATCAAGAACTCCACGAAAAGGGCCTAGGGATACAGAGATACATCTTAATGCATAATTACAAGCACTTGTAGTTCATTTAATACTACGATAACATCATAGATACCCCAATATGACATGGGCAAGCAGGCAAACATAAAAACATATCAAATATATCTTAGTAATATCTTTATATGAGGAAGTTAATGAAAAGTCCATGTGTGTGTGAGATGGCTTCGTAGTCTCCAGGAGTGTGTGTGGAGCACCCCCTTTGATGCGGCCAAAGTGAGCTAGAGAGGAGAGTGATGGTCTCTGGAGAGGATCGCAGAGTCGTAAATGATGTCAGAGAACCATCTAATCCCAGACATTTTGGCACCATGCCGGTAATTTAGACTGCCGAGAGTCCTGATTTACATTCTCGAGTTCAGAGTGTAAAAGCTTTGGATTTAAAGCAGGAATGTGCATTATTTGTGTTCAGATGAACGAACCATGATGAACGAACCAGACGTTACAGCTCATACATCTTTTTTTTGCATACATCTTTTAATGCAAAAAAATGGAAAAACCTCTGTGATATATACAGGAGGGAATTAAATATAACCAAAGATAGAAAAAGTGGCTCAGCAGCTGATCATGCTAAGCCTTGGAAGTACAGTGCCATCATGGGCTTCCTCAACCCCTTTATGGAGTTCAGAGGCAATAACAAATTATCATTTCGTCAGAAGTGAATCAATCAATCAATCAATCAATCAAAACAAACTTTAGCTGGAAAATAACATTACTCAAGAACCGCTATAAAACCAAACCAATCTCTGTTACCTTAAATTATATGTTTATCTCTGTAAAGCTGCTTTGAAACAATCTACATTGTTAAAAGCGCTATATAAATGAGGATGACCTGACTTGGTTACCAACATTCTTCAAAAATATCTTCTTTCATGTTCTGAATTTTTAAAACAACATGAGGATGAGTGGATGATAATATTGATGATATATGATTTAATGATGATAAATCCAAAAGAACTGTCATCTACGTAATATAAGTCACATGGTTCAGTTAAAGGTAGGGTATGGGATTTGCAAAAAGGTCCTACTTTCTTTCCTCCAACGCTGGCCCTGACTCTTTTGCCTATTCTCTTTCAGCCGTTTTGTTCGCAATTGCTCTCTCAAAAATCGATTTCCTTTTCTGTGCTGGTGTCTTGTCTGCCATTCTCCAAACGGAAGCAACTTGCACTTACTCTCTCTGTACCGGGGAAACTTGCACTTACTGTGACTGGGTCACGAGCTTTGAGGATGCACACAGGGGACACGCGCGCAAGGGGGAGGGGGGTATGGTACGACCGTTTGATTGACGCACTTACTGACCAATGATTCTAGGTGGTCTTGGAAATGATTGGCTGGAGTTTTTCGCGTCCTGCCCGTTCCACAGATGATTAAATAGCTTAATTTTCCTTTCAGTGCTTCTAACTCAGTGGCTGTAAGTGGGTTAGGAATAGGATTTCAAGTGTTTTTGAAAAAATGGTCAAAAAAGAAAATCACATACCCCACCTTTAACCCTCTGGGGTCTAAGGTGTTTTTGGGGTCCTTGAGATGTTTTGGAGGTAATGGGTTCGTTTCCCTGGGAAAGCAAGAAATTATAAGAATGTAAATGTGTACCTTAAAATGCAATATTAGTCACTGTGGATAAAAGCGTCTGCCAAATGCATAAATGTAAATGTAAATCAATACTAAGTAGATCTCCTTGAAGTTACTTTAATAATAATAATAATAATAATAATACATTTTATTTGAAAGCGCTTTTCTGAGTACTCAAAGACACTTTACATAGAAAAAAGAAAAAGAAAAATCGCAAAAGCAGCAGGAACAATATCAAATAAATGCATTAAAAAAACACTGGACTAAGCTAAACATTAAAAGCAATTTTAAAAAGTTGAGTTTTTATCAGTGATTTGAATGTTGGAAGGTCAGTGTAGTCACGGATTTGTTTGGGGGGAGAGTTCCAGAGGGAGGGGGCAGCAACAGAGGAGGCTCTGTCACCCCAGGTTCGGTGCTTGGTCCTGGGAGGTAGAGTCAGGAGGTTGGCATCAGATGAGCGGAGGCAGCGAGATGGGTTGTGGCGGTGGAGCAGGTCACTGAGGGCCTGGTTATGGAGGGCTTTGTGTGTGAGGAGGATTTTGAATTGAATTCGTTGTGGGACCGGGAGCCAGTGGAGGTTCCTGAGGACAGGGGTGATGTGGTCACGGGTGCGGGTGTGGGTGAGCAGACGAGCAGCAGAGTTCTGGATGTATTGGAGTTTATTTAAGGTTTTGGAGGGTATGCCGTACAGGATGCTATTGCAGTAGTCAATTCTGGAGGTGATGAAGGCGTGGATGAGGGTTTCTGCAGCGGAGAAAGAGAGTGATGGACGGAGTCGGGCAATGTAACTTTGGTGCAACATTAAAGAGTAACTAAAATGTTCCCAAAATATGGTTAAATAGTGCAAATCTATTCTTACCTTGACACCCACCACAGAGATGGAGGCCTTTATTTTGAAAGAGATCATAAAAGAATGGGAAGAATTTTTGAATTAAACACCACCTTCCAATTTTAACATTTGTTATTCTACCCACGTAAATGTAGGCTAGAGACTGATTTATTCAAATTTTAGAAGTAAAAATATATGGACAAAATATTTTATTGGATTAATTATATAAAATAGTCTAGAATGACTGGCTTGTCTGGGAGGGAAAGTAATTGTTAATTAGGCATATAATTCTTTGACGTGTTGACCCCAAGATTTCTTTAGAAACATTATGATACAGTTGAGGGGAAAGTCATTTTTTCATAAAGGTTTAATTTACTATCACTACCACAATGCAATTTTAATTAAAATTTGGGTAAAATATTTGTCAAATATACAAAAACTATTTTAAATGAATATGATATTTTTAAGTATAATTTTTCTTAAGGTGTGATTGTAGCCCATTGTACTTTTAAATAGTGTAGCCTAAGTCTAGAAAATATGTGTAGCCTATAATGTGTAATAAGAAGTCAGCACGAGATTAGAGTTGCAAAAACAGAACAGTTTATTAAAAATAAGTAACAATACAAAGAAAGTAACAATAATAATGTCAATACAATGCACAGAAATGAAATTGAAACATAAAGAACAAAAAACTATTGAGAAATAGGCTATTTAAAATACAACAACAAAAAAGAACTTGAAGTAGCTTATTTATAAGCTATGCAACGTACGGTAAATTTTATACTTGTCAACTTTATTTTCAACGTGAACTTTATTTAGCTAAATATGAAATTGTACGTTAACATTTGTTTAGGCCCAAGTAGAACATTTAACATCAACATTTAAACATTTATTTAAATTATTTTTGAACAATTAAACTTTTTTAATTAAAATGAACATATCGTTGTTTAACATAATTAGGAACTACGTTGGTATACCTTCTGCAGGCATTTCAGCTCCAAGCGCAGACGATTGTGGAGAGGATTCCGATGGACTTTCAGTTTCCTCAGGGACTTTTACCATCGCAGCGAGATTGTCGTTTTGAATGTTCACTTTTAATGAACCGCATTCAACTCTTCCACGTCCTGTCCATTCTCTAAAAGGCTAGTGAGGTCATGGCTCACAAAAATTTTTTGCAGGACAGAATTATGGATTGTGAAGTTACTCTCCCCGAAATTGCCAGAAATTGTGACATGTGCACTGGCAGTGCCCTTGTACATGCCCGATTTCTGAAGCATCTTGCATTTTTCGCAGCGATGCATATTTTTTTTTTGGATGAAACTCCGTCTGCCAAAATTTGCAGTTCCCGCAGCTGCGGGACACAGCGACCTCGGCACGGTTAATGACACCGTATACAGATGTCACCGGTTCTTCTTTTTCTTCATAAGGAGCTATGTCACCAAGCCCAGGCAAGGATGGAATTACTTCGATTTGAGTTTCTTTAGTAGTTGTAAGAAAAAATTCTCCATTAAATTCTCTGGTGCTCAACGAGGTGAAATGGTAGGATTTTCTACAAGAAAGCAATCCAATTTGAGCTTCTCACAGCTGCAGCCTAATTCTGCCGGTGACGTCCTCCACTTAAGCGCTCTGGGTTTCCAGCTGCCTCCCTTGAAACTCTACGTTTTCCGTTCCCACGGCCAGGTGCGCAATCCTTGCAGTGAGTACACCCACCTGACAAAATATAAAGAAGAAAAATCATTAATTAAAATAGTAGATCAAATACAATAGCTATTAAGTATAATTTAAAATAATATAATTTATTTAAAAACTTACATTTTGCCTTTGGGACATTTTCTGCACCTCCTCTACGATTCGTTTGCATTTATGTTGTTGCTAGGCAACAAGGGATTCCGACCCCAACCCTTCAATGTGGAGGGTCTCTGTACGGAAACTGCAGGTCGTTGACCACCGTTAGATTTGTTCATCGTCCGCATACTATATCCAAGCCCTCACCTGAATGACCTGAGAAGAAAAGATAATGCAATAAGACATAAATATACTATTTGTAGGAAAATAAGTAGCGTACAAAATCATAGAAAGTTGATTAAATACTTACTTGGTTCTTTTGAAATCCCGGTCAACTTAACTGCAGATTTGCAGTTTTGCGCTCGGATGAAAATATATTTTTTTTTTCTACGCAAAAAACTGCCACTTAATGGAAGTCGTCGCGATCAACCTGCAGTAGTGCATTAAAATATCTAGTTTTTTTAAAGCCGATTGTTTAATTATAGACACATTGTGCAAGTATCCGGTTACACAGTATCGTCCAGTTTCATTTTCTTCAGTCCGGATGCCATGATGACTTGTCAGTAGCCGAATGTGATAGGTGAATTTTACATACTTTTATAACCTACGCCCATCAGAAGTCAGACAAGGCTAGACAGACCAATTAGGTATGACAGACAGATGTCAAGTGCACAAGAGTTCAATTAAAGGACAAGCAGTCATGCCAAAGTCCAAACATATTAGTATAAGTAGGCTATACTTTTATGTATACAATAACCGTATAATTATGTATTAGTTGTTTTGTAATATAGTATTGTTTTTTTCTGATTCATTTTAAACAAGTGTGAATATGTTAACAAAGAAATACATAATAGGCTATGTTAAAAAACTTGTTGCATGACAGAAAAAATTGAACGTTGCAATTTTTATTGTTATGAAGTTACTTAGGCTACTGAAAGACAGAAACTTTGCAAAATTGTTTTTAGTTATATTGTGTTTAAAAGAGCGATGTTCCTCAGATTTTTTTTTGCAGTCCATTTACCATTAGCGTTTTCAGGCGTTTTCTGACATTTCAGTGTGGATGAGAAACTTCTAAATTCACCTTACTGCGCATGCGTGAAACCTCACAAAAGCTCACTGAGATGATACAGATGGAAAAATAAATCATAAATTTATCGTGCAATTTTTTCTAACAGGATAATTTTATTTAGCAAAATATCTCACGTCCAGGTCGCACTCAGTCACCATATTTTTGGACTTAACTGCTCTCCTGTATTGCCGCAGGACAGCAAATGTGAGTACATTTTCTGTCATCTTTGCAGGATTGTGAAATGAAGAGTGTGCAAAGTAACATATTTTAGCAACAGTGTAAAAGTGAATAGCACATAACAGGCACTATACCGGTAAACGTGATCCATGTTGTATAGACATTCATATGACTAAACTTATGTCATTGTTTTCAAATACCTCCGGCTTCACAGTCCACACTACATCGCGAATACGGCGTTTTCTCTTTGGAGAGCATTTTCCAAAAGCTACGTTTTCGTTGACTTAAAACGTCGTCTCAGTATGGACGGAAGGCCAAAACAGAGAGAAAGATAGAAGTTTTCAAGAAAAAACGTATTAGTGTGGACATGGCTTCAAGTTAGCACTTTTAAACATCCGCTCACTTAAAAATAAATCACTTCTAGGTAAAAGACTTAATAACCACATACAACCTGGATTTTATGTTTCTAAATGAAACTTGGCTAGAAGACAGCTGCAGTGCAACAGTCCTTAATGAAACAGCACCTCCTGACTTTACTTTTATGAGTGTCTGCAGAGCTGTTAGGAGAGGTTAGGGTTTAGCTGCTCTTTTTAAAGATGTTTATCAATGTAAGCAAATATCTTTTGGTAATCACCCATCTTTCGAATATCTGGGTATTGTGTTAAAAGGTGCTCCACGCATTCTACTTATCATTATTTACAGGCCTCCAAAATACTCCCCAGCCTTTGCTGAGGTCTTTACATAACTGTTATCAACAATTTCCAGAAACCAATATGGCAAAAGAAATCAAAACTGTTTTAAAAACTTTTGATCTGACTCAGCATGTACATGGACCCATACACAATCGTGGACACACTCTAGATTTACTTATCAGTAAGGGTAATTTTCTTCGATATATTGATCTCTCCTGCCATTGAAGCTAGATCTGTGTCTGTCAAGAAGAGATGCTTAAATCAGAACACTAGTGTACTATTTATAAAGGCTATATCTTTAACACCAAGCATATCTGCTGACTCTGTTGATTTTCTCTTTGATCCTTTTAACTCAAAAGTTAAAAGTGTAATTGATGATATTGCTGATGTGAAAGTCAGTGTGACAGAATCAGTTAAGTGATTGACAGTTGTGGTGTCCTATCAGTACGTATGTCGCTCATTCGTAATCACGCCACCGGCCTCGCACCGTGCTCCCACGGCCCTCGACCTCATCCTGCTCGCCACATACCCCCAAAGCTCCTCGCAGGCCGGGGGGTACCCACGAGACTGCGCTCTACTCCCCTCCTCCGGGGGAACCGATCACGATGGCCGCGGCACCTAGGGGGTGTGGATAGACGAGGCGAGAGAAAAGGAGATGGAAGCATGAAGAGCGACAGATTCGAGAGAGGGAAAAAAAATCTTGGTCCGGTTCCCGGACACACTGCTGCTCGGTCCTCAGCCAGCTGAGAGACTCACTCGCGGTGCCATGCGATGGTACTGGATATCCGTTGGGGGACGGCTCGATTCTCCTCCGCCTCCGCCTCGGCGATGGCTCCTCCAGTCGAGGGCAGCCGGCAGCGAGTCCTCCGTTCCCTGCTCCGCCCGCATCATGGCCGACGGCAACAGGCTCTGGCCCACGGCGAACGGGAGCGACTCCTTCGCTCCCTCTCGGACGGCAGGCACCCCTCCTCGACCCAGGAGCACGGCACCGAGGTCTCCGTCCCACCTGCTGTTAAATCGCTCCAGCACCATCGCCTCGGGCAACAATCGGCGGCCATCGCTCCCTCGTGCTGCCAGACCTCCTCAGCACCGCGATCCCCCTCAGCAGCGAGGGCTCTCTGACAGCGTGTCCCTCCTTCTTCCCGGGTTTCAGCACCAGTGTAACGCAGTTCAGATTTTACGGGAAGAAGGAGGCAGGAACCGGCGAACATTCAACAATTTAATAATAAAATAAACAAATACAAAATGAAAGTAAAAGACAGCAGCCCCTCAAGGATGACTGTTGTCACATAATAAAACACAAACAAAACAAAACACAGGATCGGGTCTGTTCCTCTCTTGATCTTCACAGTCATCGCTCCTCCGTGCGAGATGCGAGACCGGTGCGTCTCACAGGTGTCGTTCATTGTCACTCACGCCACCGGCCTCGCGTCGCTCTCTCACGTCCCTCGGCCTCGTCCTGCTCGCCACATTTAGGTATTGCTTTTGTTATCTAAGTGTGTGTGTCGTCGCCAACCATGATTATTGTATATTTGTATTTTGGTCGTGATGCTTCTTTCTTTGGTTATTATTTGGGGTTTTACTAAACTCAGCTATTTATTTGTTTCTCCCAGGAACTGAGGTGGCCAGGCGGAAGGACCTTCTCTTGTATTGTGGTCGTGCTGCAGTGGGTGACACTTTTTGGAGTTTTTTACTATTTTTGTACGTCAATAAAGACCATTTGTAAATTGTTTGTACTTGTGTCTCTGACCTTCCTGCCACACACGAACCTGTGTGACTAGTGTTGACTGCTGGGTTATTTTGATATTCCCTGATTGATTCAGGGTGGCGTAGTCGACAATTATCACCATAAGCTGAATTATTTATTAAAATCCTATACCGCTTCGTCACATCATGAATAGTGGTAGACAAAAAGCACCTTGGAGAAACTCAACGCCAGTGCAAAATATGAAAAGACAATGCAGAAAATAAGAGCGCATGTGGTGGAAGACAAAACTTGTAGTCCATTATAACATCTACAAAGACACCATCCATGCTTTCAATATGGAACTAGGCAAAGCTAGACAGACTTTCTTCTCAAATATTATAAACAGCAACTTAAACAACACGCACACTCTTTTTGCTACTGTAGAAAGACTGACAAACCCCCCCAAGCCAGATTCCCAGTGAAAAGCTCTCAGACAGCAAGTGCAGTGAGTTTGCTTCTTTCTTCTCTGAGAAAATCAATAATATCAGAAAGTTGATCAGCACATCCTTGAGTTGCTCTGGGGTCAGACAGATCAGACCACAACCGGAGAAAGTAGTTACGCTAGCTGTGTCCCAATGTGAAGGCTGCGTCCTCCGAAGGCCGCATTTGAAGGCCGATTGCGTCACAGCGGCGCGATGAAGGCTGTCCCAATTCAAACACTGCGCCCTTCGAAGGCCGCATTCTAAAGCAGATTGCGTCACAGCAGTGCTAAGAAGACTGTCCCTAATCAAACTCTGCACGCTTGGAAGGCCAATTGCGTCACCGCGGAGCGACGAAGTTTGGTATGTCATTCAAATGCGACCCCAAATGCGCCCTTCGTTTCTCGGACAAACGAAGTGTACAAAAATGGACACTTCGCGACCTACGCTTCCCCAGAATTCATAGCGCGCCGGTGACGACGCGACTCACGCGAGTTTATTCAAATAGAATGGCAGGTGTTAGTTGTGTGGTGACCGAGGAATTCAGTTATAAATGTAAGTATTGTGAATTAACAATTGTTTCGCTAGTTATTTTAATAAATTAAAGGCATAAATATGGATCAAGCCCTGAGTTAAATGAAGCAAATACTAAAGTACAAAATGCTTTTCTTGCTTAGTTTTTTGGTCTTGTTTATATTATACATTTTAAAAAAAGCTTTTAGGCTACTAGACAAGCAAAAGTTATTGTATTGTTTTGGGGGGAAAAAACTAAATTAAGTGAGCTTTTGCTTAAAATAAGCAAAATAATCTGCCAAATGGTGTAAGTAAAATAATCTTGTTTTCTGTTTGATTTAAGATTATTTATCTTAACCCATTAGCAAATTATGTTATTGTTTTAAGCAAAAACTCACTTAATTTTAAGTTATTTTCCCCCAAAGCAAGAAATGTTTTATTTGTCTAGTAGGCTAAATGCTTCTTGATTTAAGAATTTTTAGATGTTTGAACTAGAAACAAGACACAATATTAATAAACTTTTTTGCTGTGAATTTTAAGTAGGAGGGTATATTGAAGTAAATAAAACAGCAGCACAAATCCAGCTGAAATGTGGTAGATAAACATAGCGGTGTCTGCAATACATTATTTAATTTACCCAAAATAGCTAGCAAAACAAGTGTTAAAACCCAGGGGTGTTTCTTTAAAAACCCTGAACTTAAAGTTCAGTTAAAAAAGTTAAAAAACTGCAGCTTCATTTATGAGGCAAACCCTGTTATAATACTTTTTGTTTCAGGGACCAAGGAGCAGACGGCTGCATTTATAAAATTACGGGCCGAAAATGACCACTTGTTTACAGGGGCCAAAAACTCGGCCACTGTGGTTTGGAGGTAAAATCATTAACCATTTGTAATATTTCCACTAGCTGCCTCTTGTATACAAACATTAGCCCTCACCCTATACAAAGCCCACAGCAATGAGACAAGAACTAGTTAAGGCAATAGTCTTTCACTTAGTGTTTTTGTCAACAAACGTTTTAAGCAAACTTGAGGATCCAGGAATATAATTTCTGGTATTTTGTATGCATGTACTGCTGTGTGATTTTCTAATGTCAAGATTGCACCCCTGTCTTAATATTTTTCGTAAAGTCCTAACCTTTTTCTCCTTTTTTTTAGGAGAATTCTGGAGAAAATGGACCTGCTAGGGAAGGTCACTCCCTTGCAGGCCAAAAGAAAATGGGACAACTTAAAAAAAATACAAAGTAAGCAAGTTAATTGACACTTCTTTGCTGAAATGTATTGTGGTGTTCTTCTTGTTAACAACAGGTATGGTGTATTTGCTCTGCCTTAGGATTGCAAGTGTCCTGGGACAGGTGAGGGGGTGAGCGGGAAATCCACTGCTGCAACTTGGCCCTGGTTTGTCCACATGGATGAAGTCTTGGGACAGAGGCCTTCCAACAACCACCCTGTCCTAATTGCCTCCATCCCTGAGGACAAACCTGGGCCAAGTTCAGCGGTGACTGACCAAGATAAAGAGCCAGACCCAGCAGCCGCAGTCCCAGCCCCAGCAGCCGCAGCCCCAGCAGCCAGAGCCCATGCAGTCCCAGACCCAGCAGCCAGAGCCCATGCAGTCCCAGACCCAGCAGCCAGAGCCCCAGCAGTCCCAGCCCCAGCAGCCGCAGCCCCAGCAGCCAGAGCCCATGCAGTCCCAGACCCAGCAGCCAGAGCCCCAGCAGTCCCAGACCCAGCAGCCAGAGCCCCAGCAGTCCCAGCCCCAGCAGCCAGAGCCCCAGCCAACAGAAGAAGAGGCAGCGACGAGCTCATTGAGCTAATGAGGGAGGACATGAGGTTTCAAAGGGAAACAGAGGAGAGGAGAGCACAAGAGAGCAGGGATCGAATGGACAGACTGTTTACTATACTTGAGAGAATGATTGAAAAAAAATAATATAATTAAGTTTTTGTATTTATGTTTTTTGTCACTGATTTAAGTTATTTTGTCACTAATTTAAGTTATTTGTAAATGAGGCAAGGCAATTTTTATTCATTGTTTATTTTTGTAATGCGAATTTTTTTATTTATTTACATTTGGAAATAAAACAATAATTATTCTGGACATTGTTGACTTCTATACATGTTTTTTTTAGCATGTAAAATGAAAATTATTTCAAGTACTTTTTACAAATATTTACAACAATAGGAAAACAATTAAAATTAACGGTACATAAAACAGATTGGAAAAACAAAAACAACAAAATGTACGCTTTTAGCTGAACAGGTAGACCCTGATGGTGCTTCTGGGCTGGGATGGGCTCCAGTCCAGAGTGTTTGAGTGCATGTTTCCACTATCCACTAAGTTGTCTCAATAGGTTTGCAGGGCTGACTCAATCGATGGCTGCCATCTCACTGAGATAATTTTAAAAAGAGGGAAGAATAAAATTAATTAACTTGCGTCCTCAATTCAAAGCGTAAAATATTTCAACATGTAAACCCATTCTATGGACATTCATTTGTTGTCTTGGCCATTATAGCTTTACAGTTCTCTGACTTGCCTGTTACAAGTAGTCGTGGTTGATGGGAACCTCCTCCAGGGCAGACACCTCTGCAGTCAGCCGGTCACGCCAGGGAGCACCGCTGACTGTCTCCAAAACATGCTCCCCCTCATCCTCTGCATCATCCTCCTCGTGCTCATCCTCCGGGGCCATGATGTCACCAACCCCAAGACAGATGTTGTGGAGGATGGCACAGGCTGTGATGACCTGAATTGAAAAAACAAAACAAGAAATTATATGGTCTGGAAAAAAGATGTTCATTATTTTTATGTTTTTTGCAAATGTATTTTCAATTCACTTACATGAGGTACAAAAGTGTGGTGCACCTCCAGCGCTTTCAGGAAGATGGATCGGAACCTGGTCTTCATCATCCCAAAAGCACGCTCTATAATGGAGCGTGCCCTGGAATGATGAAGATTAAAGCGCTGGGCTCCCACTCCTCGTACTGGCCTCTTGTAGGGAGTGATGAGGGGGAGCGGGTGTTGGAGACATGGGTACCCTCCGTCTGCGAGGATGAAGTGCCCTGGAGGAGGGTACACTGACCTCCTGTACAGTGGGCTGTACCGGAGCACTCGTGCATCATGCACTGACCCGGGCCAGCCCAGGTGTCAATGAAGCGGCCCTGATGGTCACAAACAGCCTGCAGGATGATGGACGGGAACAGTTTCCTGTTCCTGTAGCACTGACCATCAGGGCCGCTTGGAGGCTTGATGCGGACATGGCAGCCGTCGATTGCTCCTGCAGCTTTCAAGAAAGCTCGGTGTCTGGCCAGCCCTGCAAACCCACGGCAAACTGCCTCCAGGACGTCTGGGGTGTTGGGGAAATGAATGACTTGGTGGCGAATGGCCACCACCTCCTCAGCGACCCGGTGGACAATGCGGTGGACAGTGGAACGAGGCATGTCAAACACTCTGGAGACAACCCTGTATGATGTGCCACACGCCAGCCAGAAAAGAAATACCAGGGTCTCTATTGTGGAACCCCATCCGTGTTGCCGTTCACTTCTCAACAGGTCCAGCAGCCTCTCAGGGCCCCCCTGCTCAGCCGAAAATCAGGTCGTGTGTCCAAATCATTAAAAAAAACTGTCCAGAACTGGCACGCTCAGGTTGATCCTGCAGTACAGGGGTCTGGTCTGATTTAGGGAAAGAAACAAAAGAGTTTTAATAAACTACTTTTATTTAGTATGTATTATATGTATTATGCATAAAAAACCCTCGTTGTCAGGGTTTTTAGATATGATGTTGTTGCATTAATATTACTGCTGCGCTATGTGTATGTTGCATTTTAATTCTGAATATGTTGAAGGGTTTTATATTTAAAGTACTTTACTGTTAAGTAGTTTACTATACAACAATGCATCATATTGTAAAAGACGATGTTTTTGTAGTGTTGATGTCCTGTGTGAGAGAAAACACCCTCATTACTTCACATTTATACGTGAATACTTAATGAATGTACTTGCTTATTTTTTTAAATGATTTAATTTCACAATATTAAGGAATTGTTGCTAACAACAGATGCGTCCCATATAAGGCTCCATCCGAAGGCGAGCGGGAGGGAGTACCGTTGCAGGATTGTTTTTAAAAAAAGGGCATATTTCACTTTATTTATTTATTGTTTTGTGTTTTATGCTTCAATTGCGTTAAAACAAAACACGCTGGAAACATGCATAAATAATATCACTATGATCAAGAGAATAAACTCCATAAAAATCGCATCTTCATAAGGTAGGCTATAAATGAACATTTGAACAGCTTTATGTGTATTTAGTATTTTCATAAGTACCATTACATTACTCAAGTACACCCAATACTTATGTACATTTTAAAGTGTACTGCAGCAATTAAATTCGCAACTTCTGAATTGGGATGCAGCAAACCAGATTACCTTACCTGGCCACGGTCTTGATCAAGCCGGAGATACATCACCCGGCGGCGCCAGGGATGAATCCCCACCATCTCCTCCAGCAAAACATAAAAGATAAAAATTAAAATGATATATTCTTGCTCCATTTCAACAAGTAATGCCGTGTAGAATGGTAGCTCTCTCCTATCACCGCGTTGCTAGGCGACAGCATAATGGGGAACACCTGGTGGCGCAATTACAAATCATACGAAGGCTATATGGTGCGTCCTTCGAAGGACGGATAGGCTGCATCCTTCGAAGTCCGCGGCCTTCGAAGGATGCAGCCTTCACATTGGGACACAGCTGCTGTCTGATTTCGAAGAAATTGATGGCAAAATTTTGGAAGAAACCTTGCAGCACATCAACCTGCGCCCTTGACGCACTTCCCACATCTTTTTTCAAAAGTGTTAAACAGCTTAGAAGCAGATCTCCTAGAAGTGGTAAATGCCTCACCTCTCTCTGGGAGTTTTCCAAACTCCCTGAAAACTGCAGTTGTCAAGCCCCTCCTGAAAAAGAGCAATCTGGATAAAACCATATTAAGCAACTATAGACCGATCTCAAATCTTCCTTTCATAGGCAAGATCATTGGCCGCGGTGATGCAATCGGCCTTCAAATGTGTCCTTCATATGATACAGCCTTTGAATTGGGACAGCCAGCCTTCATCGTGCCGCGGTGACGCAATCGCACTTCAAATGTGGCCTTCAAAGTGCGCAGCGTTCACATTGGGACACACCTATTGTCTCCATCAAGGTCAGGATTTTGACTTAACTTGACTAAGCTGGTCCATATTATCTAGAAGGATTGATGTACCCACCACCTTTAATGGCTTGTCATATAAGTCGCAAATTGGAATGGCATTTTGTCTTCGTAACGTCTTCTGCGGCAAAACAAAAAATTAATGCGAGTTACTGCGGGAGCATCAAGCAAAATGAGTATCATCTGCAGCTCTGATGGTTGAAAGCAACACGACGACACTTGATTGGTCACATACCTTGGCGTTACTTTAAGTTGCTTAAATTTGTTTGTACTGTATGCACAGAAACAGACGAAATTGATGTCTATATACATCTCCAATTCCCCAAACAACTGTTTACAGAAGAAAAGTTCATAAAATGGTACGTAAATGAGAAAAAAAAGGTTACGCACAATATAAAAATGTTATTATAACCTAAATGTTCTACCAGAAGTTTGTGTTTGGATGGGTTTCTCACAGCTCTGTGTCCTAGACTGTATTAGTGAGCTGTTTATTCAATGATATTTTTATTTCATTACATTTGGCCTGGATCTAAATATTGCTGTTTTGTTTTGAAGTTGTTTATTTTTTTAAATTTATTTATTTATTTTTTACAAATAAAGCTGCACTTACCTTTGGTGAACATTTGTTTCAGATTCATCTTCAAAATTCTACTGGAGAGAAGAGCGAACTTGAAAGCAAAAAAGACAGTGAACCATCGGCCCATTCATTACAGAACGCCTCATCACATTTCTTGATGCACTAAATGAAAGACTGGTTCCACCTGAAGAAGAGAGAGGGTTGTTGAGGCCTGGCATGATTCTGAATGTCATCATTTGGGACAGTGTTGCCTTCCACCACTCTCACCTTGGGAATGAATGGTTTGCAGCACAGCCCGTATGATGAGGCAATTCCTCTCTGCAAACTAGCCTTTTCTGAACCCAATTGAGGAGTTCTTCTCTGCTTGGAGATGGAGGCTCCTGCAATGGCCATAGTTCATGCTTCTTCAATCTTCTCATCTTCATGTTTCACTCTGAATGCTTCTTCAATCTTCACATATTCATGTTTCTTCATGTAAAGGATGTGAGCAGTTATAGGCACTTTCACCAGCTCTAATCAAATCAGCTCAACTATAGCAGTGATTATCATAGACATCAGGAAGAGTCACACCTTCATCCATTCATTCACACTAAACTCGGCTATTGATCAGCATCAACAACGACACCAATTACAGTAATGAGACAGAAGCAGCAAGAGCCATTAAAGACAAAAGCTGAAAAGCCTAATTTACCACGATTTTACATTTGTATTCCCACACATCTAAAGCAAAAAATTCATTTTAAACATTTACTCTTCTGCTGACTTTCTAAGGGTACGATTTAATTTTCACCAAAATAATGATATTTTGCAATAATTATGTTGGAATGGAATTATTTTTGGAAGGAATCATCTTTTCATTTCATGTTCAATCATCAAGATTTTTTACAATCGCTAGGACACATTCCTCAATACTTTGGTCACTTTTCCAAACTCTTCACACAGTTCAACTTTCAGCTTCACAGCAGTTCATTTCACATTCATAATGGACTAAACCTACCAAAACACTTTATTTATGTCTCAAATCAACTCATTCTTCCAGAACACTAGCAAAGGTTTCAACACACTTTTTCAATCCTAAAACACAGACCTAAAAAACAATAACATCAGGCAGCATTATGTTTTGTGTGTGTACAATTTCTTTACAAAACAAGATTGACACTCAGCTGCTTATAATTCACTGCAGTTACATGGTCCATGTTTACAGGGGCGCTGCTAAGGAATTTGGGCCCCATGAAAAGAATCTTGACAGGGCCCCCAACACAGCTGAGACTTTTTTCATATTAATTTACATAAAATCATGCGCTTTTATGGTATTTTGACTATCATTCTCATATATTTAAGTCAATCAGACAATTGAACTCCATCCCATGTCCACACCCGTAATTTGTCCTCTGTAATACAAAGCTGTGCACCTGCTGCACCCTGCTCTATCGAAACGTGCTAACTTGTCGAAAAATGCTACCGTAGAGACCTGGGGCCTCATGTACAAAGCATGCGTACGCCATAGCTGTCAACATTGAACATTGAAAATAAGGGAGATTTCCCGGAATCCATCCCCAAAATAAGGGATTTTTTTTTACACGATTCTTAACCACAAACCTTAAAAATAAAGCACTAATCATTAACGCCTGGTTTCACAGACAAGGCTTAAGCCTAGTCCCAGACTAAAATTCATGTTTGAGCTGTTTCAACTGAGAGCAACTTGCATTGATATATCTTAAAATATTTCAGTGCCATTGTTTTGTTGTTACGTCAGTGCAATTGTTGCCATTGTTTTGTCTCAAGATGCACACCAGTAAAGTTTTTTCCAAGACACTTTTATAAAAGCTACTTAAATGTCCTAATCGAACTATGGCCTAATCCTGGCTTAATCTAAACCCTGTCTGTGAAACCGGGCCTAAAAGTCTAAAGAGTTTATAACTAGCCTACATATGTGTGAGAGAGAAAGAGACAATGTGTGTGTGTGTGCATGAGAGAGAAAGAGACAGTGTGTCATTTAAAAAAAATTATCATAGAGAATGTTTAAATACTAATATCAGCTTACGAGGGAAACGGAGGCGAAGTTAGTTGGTGCTTCGTTCGAAGGCTGAGTGCTGGAGATGATTGGGAGAGGTCCGTGCACCTTTACCGATCAGAGCGCGCGCTGACACTTGTTTATTCTCGACGCGTCGCACGAGCGCGGCAAAAGTGACAAGTTCGGTGCATCCGGCAAGACCTCATTTCGCTTAGCTGTGTGCACAGCTTTTTTGTAACAGCGCGCGCGGCACCGCATCCGAGGATGAACGACTTCAAGCCGAATCTGTCCGAGCGTGTACGTCTCACACAATCAGAGCGTAAAAATACGTTGCCTGGATACAATTTGGGCAGACTGAACCATTTTATGATGATCGAGAGGGGGAGAGGGGCCCGCGGACGTTTGTGTTTCCTAAACAAATACATTTTTTTGACACCAGGAAACAGCAAATAGAATAATTTTAAGTTAATAATTTTTACTATCAAATATATTTTTTTAGCACCACAATTTTATTGGGGGCTTCTCTGGGCCCCCTCTTAGTCATGGGCCCCGAGAATCGTCATCGTTTACATCATCCTTTACAGCGCCCCTGCATGTTTACATTACACAATTCCTATGTTTTCCCTTTTGAATGGATGGTAATGAATTGAAAGACTAACACTTGTGACCTAAGTATTGAGAAATGTGTCCTAGCAATTGTAAAAACAAAACCAAACTTGAATTGCTAACAAAAGGCACATCAATTGCACATCAAAAACAAATATTGCCTGAAACTCTTACTGAGAGAAAGTACAACTTATCAGTATGTTTTGGTAAAGTTTCCTGACTAACTCCATCCTTGAAGAAGCTGTGTCTGTGTTTGCTACAGGACCTGATGTGTGAGGTGAGCAAGTGGCAGGGGAGATGAGTGGACATGTGGACATTTTCTATGTTTATCTGTGTCTGAACCAATCAGAATCATCCAACCTGACATGATGACGTAGCTTAGTGATTGTGTTGAGAGTATATTTGCTGCTGTATTGACTATGTACGAGAACGGTCTACGAACACCTTCTGAGTGTTGTTGAAGCTGTTGATGGAAAGTTTGATGCGTGCTCCGAACCACTGATTTGAAACAAAAGATTCGTAAAGGTTTCAAAGCTTCATGAAACATGTTTCAAAAGTGTCCATCACTAATAAGAAGTAGCCAGTGAAATATAGACAGGAAGTGTACACCCAAGATCTTAATACCTGTTAAACTCTTAAACCAGTGTGGTTGTTTATATACCATTTAAGAAATATTGCAAAGTAACCAAATTAAATTAACTTCAAAATCAACCAATTTACACAATTGTTTATGGCAAATATGCTACGCACCCGTCAGATTGTTGTAGTTTACAGATTTATTAGCAAGAACAATGACAACAATGAAAGTAATGATCCAGAAGCATCAAGAGCATCAGAGCCAAAAACAACACTTACCATGATTTTACAGCGACAAGTCACACTTTTACAAGACAATTATTTTGGTGAAATTATTTAGCTTTAGAAAGTCAGCAGAAGGGTAAATGTTTAAAATGAATCTCTTTTGTTTAAGGTGTGTGGGAATACTAATGTAAATTGTGAGGCTTTTCAGCTTTTGTCTTTAATGGCTCTTGCTGCTTCTGTCTCATTACTGTAACTGGTGTCGTTGTTGATGCTGATCAATAGCTGAGTTTAGTGTGAATGAATGGATGAAGGCGTGACTCTTCCTGATGTCTATGATAATCACTGCTATAGTTGAGCTGATTGGATTAGAGATGGTGAAAGTGCCTATAACTGCTCACATCCTTTACATGCTTTGTTTGGTTTATCATCACCTGTAAGGACGGCCCCCTGAAATCTGTATAAAACCACAAAGTTTCACTCCTTTAGTCACACTTGAAGACTGCAGCGCTACTGGTGAAGCAACTGAGATCCACGTGACACTGTTATGAAGATGGAGTTTATTAAAGAGGAGAGTAAAACCATGAAGACTGAAGAAGCATTCAGAGTGAAACATGAAGACGTGAAGATTGAAGAAACATTCAGAGTGAAACATGAAGACGTGAAGATTGAAGAAACATTCAGAGTGAAACATGAAGAAACTGAGGAGCGAACAGGTTGGTTTCATTCTCAAAGCTGAACTCAGTCATTTGATCCTCATTAAAATGTTCAGCTCTACAGAAATGAATGATATTTTTGACGAATGTCATATGAGTGTCCTAATTAAAGTGGATGTATTTGTTTGGGTCGCCTCATGTGGACAGACATGTTGAGATCACATGACAAATACTAATGTTGCCTTTAACCTGAGAAGATCCCACTTCCAAGTTGGACATTCGACATTACGACACATTAAGAAAAATAATATAGAAGTAGCCCAAACAAATTATTATGAGCAACATTAAACCCAAATCAACATCCGAGTGAAAAGAAATGAAAACCACTTATTAGTGCAGTATCTAACAAAAACATTAATTTGCCATAAACCGTGAAATTTGAGTGATCAATGTTACAGTTGTCGCTAAACTCTTCTGTACAACTCGTCTTAATTTTATTTAAAAAACCATTTGGAAGATTACAATAACTTTGTAAAATCATTCATTATTACTTTTGTCTCTTTAGAAAAAGGCACAATAACAACTACAATCAACAGAAGAACATTCGTAATACCACAAGGTAACACATGCAATATTAATAAACATACAATAAAATCATAATTCATATAGTGAACACAGTATAAGCATGTCTTCTCTCTCACAGGTCTACAGGTCTGCTTCCTCACAGACTCAATGTGTCGGGATATTGAGGACTACTTTCCAAACGCTCAATGCTGGGTTCATCCAGACACAACTCTCCTGAGATCCGTTCAACAACACATAAAACACTTCGAGAAACTACACAACTACACAATAGTGATTCTCCACATAGGAACAAACGACATCGCAAGTGGAGCGTCTGCATCGACTGTTGTCCAGCGGGTGAAAACTCTCGTAGCAAGAATCTCTCTGGTCAATCCACACGTTCTGTATTTCGCCATCAGTGCTATTTTACCACGAGTGAATGACGACTCCACACTGAAAACTACAATCAAACAATGCAACAGCTTGATTCAACACTGGACTTCACAAACAAGAAATATTCTATTTCTGAACACTTCAAAAGCATTTCTCAAAAATGGAAAAATAATCCAAGACCTGTACAAAGACGACGGACTTCACCTCAATCAAGAAGGAAAACACAAACTATTTTCATACTTTCAGCGTTTCCTCTGGCATTTTTGCCAGTTTCCACCGCGTCCAAAACGTACTTAAAACAAATCATGAAGATCTTTCAACACAAACTTGACTTGTTCAAAAGATTTGTGAAGCAATTAAATAAAGTTCACTTAACAAAACAAAACCTCACACATATTCCTGAACTTCATCTTTACCAACACAAAAACTACAACAAAGAGATGAGTGCATAGCACACAGATTTGGCCTTTACCATTGTTTAAACTAGTTTATTGTGAAGTTTAATTTGGTTACTTTCAGCCTTAATGTTATGAATATCAACTGTACACATGTGATATGCACATAATAAAATTATATTTTGATTCTAACTATAGTTCTGGGTGTTTTAATTCTTTACATGAATCACATTATTCACAGATTGACAGTAGATAGATATTAGCAACCTACACAGTGCATAACTTAAACGAGACTGAACACTGAAAACACAAGAACTCTCGTTTACACGAGAACGATATGGTTAAACCTGAGAAATGTTTCATTTGAGTTTTCGGCGTATAGATGACACCATTGTCAAAACGATCCACTTTCACACGGATCCGTGAAAAACGACAAAAACCCCTGTATTCTGCTGCCAGGCCAGTAGATGGCGAAGAAACACTATAGACTGAACTCGTAATACGGATGTGCATGACGTCATCGTCTTCAGAGATTCGCGTTTTTTACGACCGACGGAGGCAAAGCCGATGATCCAAGGGCGCAGACGGAGAGCCAAAACTGGCCCGCCAGCAATAATATCTGCCCCGCGCTAACAGCCAGATTATTTTGATAGCGACTGGTTCTGAAATAGATCTGTCATGACAACAACGGTTTCTCACAATCACTTTGTCTTTAGTGATTTTGCCTTCAAAATAAAAGTACGAGAAGGTTTTATTTTGAGATGAAATATGAGCTTTTCATTTGAAAAGTTCTGAAAGACATTCAAAAGAGTCTGTGGATCGCTAGACACACCTCTAAACTTATACTAGGTAGGATGAACGCATAGTTGTCTTTCCATTCTTCTTTGTATGCCCTATTTTCTCTGTTAACTTTCCTCTTTAGACTCTTTGATAGTGCCATTTTCTCTCACCAGCTTAAATGTTAACATCACTCTGCACACGACGTAATAGCGTACCTCCAGCACGCAAACAATGAAAAAAAAATGTAGTTTAGTACGTGAGGATGCCAAGGAATAACTGTGAGTGTAAAAGTAGGCTACGTTAAATAATTATTACAATAAGTTAGGCTCCATTGTGTAACAAGCAAATTAAAATGATACACATTTATTATTCACTTTATGGAAAGAAGAAATAAAACAGTTCGTTAAGAGCATGACTCAAACATGCCATTAATGGGCTTATTTTTGGGCTCTTTTATTTTTTGAGTTATTTTTATTTTTTCCGCATCTCCCCCATATGTGTGTTTTAGCAAGGCGGTCTGTGTTGCCAGTTGGTGAATGAAGATACTTGCCAGGTTACGTGTCACTACTGCTTTATTGATTTTTCCCGTGTAAAACCTGGACACCGCCACACAATGTGTCTGAGTGCCCGAGGACTGAGGCGGAGCCGGTGTGACTGAGGACCGAGGCGAACCCAAAGGGAGGGAGGAACATGCTGTAGCTGTAGGGGTGGAGAGACGGAGTGCAAGTGAGTAAAGAGTGACTCCTGACCAAGGGGGAGCCAAGGCCGACGTGGAGAGAAAGGATCCGAGGTCGAATGCCGAGCCACGAAATCCTCTCGCTCAGGCGATTCTGGTGGTTGTTCAGTTTGATGAGATCTATAAGTGTATGAAGCTTGGTTAGTGTATGTGAAAAGCGGTGCACTACAGAGGCTCTCAAATATGACCATATAGCCCCCCCCACGTCAACTTCTGCCCGGCCCTGATGGCTGACCATTCTGATGTGTGTGCAAAGCATGTTAAGGATCAAAATAAATGGACCCCTGACTGTTCTGGCTCGGAGTAGATTTTGTGAGTGGCTCGATATGATGGACTGAATGAGTGCCCGGAAAGCTTTGGTAATGGCCGATCTATCATCAGCCTATGATGCTCTATAAAATCTGTGATTTCAGTGGATGTTATCAGTATGATTTTAGTGTTTGGTGAACTCTTCCTTGCAGAATCTACCAATGAAGCATCATCCGTCACAAGGATAGTGGACATCAGTGTTTACAGCACGCTTCACTGTTGCTCCCACACCATACGCTGCACCTTTGCCGTGGCTTGTGGCAAAGAAGTGCCACTGTACTTTTATAGTTGGAAACAGCTCCTTGAATGTGGTAGACATGAAACACCAGACGAACTTGTTTTTAAACTAAGAGGCAGCTCCATCTCTAAATATGTGCATCGCTCTCATTGCAGGATGTTTCTCTTGAATGTCCTCCTCAATCCTGGTGAGGAACGTTTTCACAGACCTCTTGTCATGTTCCAAGCTCACTATGGTTCTCCATCAGACCACAGAACAGAGGGAAACACTGTCACCTGGTTCTGACTGGATCTGATCTTGGCAAGCAGACGTGTAGTTTTCGGCAAAGTCTACCTGCAACACCACAGTTTCCTTGTCTGTCTTTGTTTGCTATTTTTTGGTCTTGAAAAATGTGCTTTGTTTTCTCTTCACAAAATGGTGAAGCAGAAATTTCTGTAGCAGCTGTCTTCAGATAATCAAGTACATCATCTGGTGTGCCACTCTTCTAGACCTTATTCGGCAGCCCACCTGTTGCTTCCCATGTGTACCAGGTCACTTTAATTTGTTCGTCTTCCTCTGGGATGTTACTAAGGACATGCATTTCCAACAGCTTCCCACTCCTGGATTCAGCACACGGACCAAACATGCAGTGGGAACGGTCTGGACTTCAGGCCACAGCTTCAACAAAATCCTGTGTCCATGCAAGGTTATTTTCGTAAACGAAAACTGAAACTAAGACTAAAACTATTGGTCAAAAATCATTTTCGTAAACTGAAATAAAATTAAAAATTCATAATAAATGAAAAACTAAAACTAAACGAAACTAACAACAGTTACTGAAAAACTAACTGAAATAAAATAATAATTAGCAAAAATAAATAATCGTTATCGTGATTAATAAACTCTTTACTTCAGCGGAAAATCTGACCTGTGGCTGTTTAGGGAAATGCCTGATTTGACGCTTCATAAGCGTGAAGTTGCTGAGGCGATTAACCGCTGTCCTGCGACGCGCTCAATGAAGGACTGTAACGTAGAACACATCGCTAGTCCTAAGCGGCTGTTCATAAAGGATTCATCTTTTGCGGTGGAATGGGAAATAACACGAGGTAATAAGACGCAAGTTGGACTTCTTTTAACTTGAGCGCAGCATTTTTAGAAAGCCGTTTCATTTTCGATACGCGTGTGCAACACTAAAACAAGTTCGTCAAGCACAAAAAAACGTAATGTTCTAGGCTAATGCATGTTTGAGATGTCATGTTTTCATGAAGGTTGAAAGGCTGAAAGGTGCTGTTATTATCTGTACAAAACATTTACTGCTAATAATATTATTATCCTTGTGGAGACATTTCCCTGCAATGGAGGCTATGAAATACCAGGACACGTCACACAACACACACACACACACACACACACTCTGGTCAAGAAATAACATTTTCTTGTATACTTTTAAGTTCCATTTGGTGCTTTGTTCAATCTCAAACCATTATTTTATTTTTATTATTAAGATGTCTGCACAAGAGTTAACTGTAATCTGTGCAAACATTAAACTTAAATGAAACTTCTTGCTTTGGTCTACACTGGAAGTGCACCGCTTGCTCTGCTAAACTATAATTACTAAAACTAAAACTGAAACTAAATAAAATAAAAACTAAATAGAAATGTGTTTGCAAAATAAAAACTAAACTAAAACGAACAAAACCAGTAATGAAACTAACTAAAACTAAACTGACATTTTAAGCAAAATTGAAAACTATATTAAAACTAAACTAATTTAAAAAAGCAAAACTATAATAACCTTGTGTCCATGGATAACTTAAGATTTTCATGATAACAGCAAAGACACGCATTTCTTGAGTACATGACATGGTCAAAGCTCAGCAAATTTAGATTTCCAAATGATGGACTCTGGATGTTCACTCTAGAAGCAGCGCTAGGCCTCTAGAATAGACATTGTTAAATATGCCGTTTCTGGATTTTCTTAAGCACATCCCTCATCCCTGGTGCTTGCCTTGAGATGTCATCTCTCTCATAGAACTCCCTGACTTGATCAAGTGTAGTAGTTGTGGCAGTCATATTATTCATTTTCTTTTTCTCTTGAAGAAGGCACAGTGATGTTGCGATTTTTTTTTTATAACTGTATATTTGTTTTCAAGGCTGCTAGGTAAAGCTCGGAGTGCTTGTTTTACTGCCTTGCCTAGAGACTGTCTTGATTTAAAAGGTTAATTCTGTGCAAAGACTTCTGACTTCTTCAGAAAACGTCTCTGGTTACGAATGTAACCTTAGTTCCCTGAGAACAGGGAACGAGACAATACGTCATCGACGTTATGGGGAAACGCCTCAGGCGTGACAGGTGTCTGAAATCAAATACCAACTCACAGCAATCATGTTGACCGGCGACAGCCCGTGCATCATCAGCTCGAATGATGAGCGCGTCAATCTGGATGTATAAAAAGGGTGCCTTGAAACCGTGACAACATCCTATCGTCTGAAGGGACTGTTGCAGGCAGGCCCCGAGGTATGGCAGGGAGACGTATTGTCTCGTTCCCTGTTCTCAGGGAACTAAGGTTACATTCGTAACCAGAGACGTTCCCTTTCGAAGGGAACTCAACAATACGTCATCGACGTTATGGGGAACGAAATACCCACGCCGCCATACTGAGGGGAGTGCATGCCCAATGGCAGTGACAACTGTCAGAACCAGTAATACAAAGGACACACTCACCCTAGGTCACGTTGGGCTGTCAGTGACAGCACTCCCTACCGGTCATAGCCCAAGCTAATGAACCGAGAAACTGCCAGAACATAGTTAATGGGAGGTATATCTGGGCCAGCTCAAAGGCTTAGGACCACAACTTCCAAATAGAAGGGGTCCCTTCTAGGGAGTGTGGCTAGGGGACTCAAGGGAATCCCAGCCAGTCACTATTCAGGAGAGCATGCCTCCTGACATGCCACCAGGCTGGCCTGGTGAACTAAGCACAGTCTGGCCATAGCCTGTCTGTCCGAGACAGAGCCTCTGGAAACTGCCTTGAAAAAGGCATTCAAAACTGAAGGCCTGCAAAGCTGGCAGAAATCATACAGTTCCGGATCACAGAGACGGGATTACCCGGAGAGTGTAACTCAACCTCAAGAAAAGACGGAAGTCGTCCACTCAATCCATGGGTCTACCCAGTGCTCCTCCTGCTGAGGCCAAGGACCTGATTACCCTCTATGTGGGGAGCTCCAGCTCTTACCTGAGAGCTCACATCAGGAAGGCCGGTGAGGCCTGTAACCTGTCGAGCACAGAAGGTGAGAGCTCATATCAGGAAGGCCGGTGAGGCCTGTAACCTGGCGACCACAATGTGTGGGAGCTCTTACCAGGAAGGCCTGGCGAGGCCTGTAACCTGGCGACCACAGTATGTGGGAGCTCATAACCAGGAAGGCCTGGCGAGGCCTGTAACCTGGCGACCACAGTATGTGGGAGCTCATAACCAGGAAGGCCGGTGAGGCCTGTAATCTGGCGACCACAGTGTGTGGGAGGTCATATCAGGAAGGCCGGTGAGGCCTATAACCTGATACCCAGAATATGGGAGCTCATAAACAGGAAGGCCTGATAAGGCCTGCAACCTGACAACCACACCACGTGGGGCTACATAGAAAATACATGAAACAAAAGTGCATGTACTTAATTATTCTGAGTCCAGAAAAGGCCTGGATCAGAATTAAGAAGTTAGCCAGAAAGGCGTCTGTCGTACAAATTTTGGCGACAGGACGCATCTAGAGTGGGACCCGAAGTGAAAGACTTGGGTCTGGCCACATAGAAAGGGACTGAAGCGTACAGCGCATGACCCTTACCATAAAAATGGATTTTTAGAAAGTACACAAGATGCTCCATCATGTGACTTACCATAAGTATGGTTCTGACATGACCAGGAAGGCCAGATGAGGCCTATAACCTGATAGTCAAAATGTGTGGGAGCTCACATTCAGGAAGGCCTGATGAGGCCTGCAACCTGACATGTGAAAGCTCACAACCACACCCTAGCGACCACAGTGAGTGGGAGTTCACATTCAGGAAGGCCTAGTGAGGCCTGAAACCTGACATGTGACAACTCATAACCAGGAAGGCCGTTTTTTTCTTTTTAGGAGGCCTGAAACCTGGTGACCACTGAATGTGGGAGCTCAAAACCAGGAAAGCCGGCGAGGCCTATAACCTGACAACCACAGTAGGAGGGAGCTCAAATCAGGAAGGCCTGACAAGGCCTGTAACCTGACAACCACACCATGTGGGGCTAGTTCCAGAAAGGCCATAAATATGGATTTTAGAAAGTACATGAAACAAAAGTGCATGTACTTAGTAAATCTGAATCCAGGAAGACCTGGATCAGAAAAAGGCGTCTGTCGTACAAACTTTGGCGACAGGACGCATCTAGAGTGGGACCCGAAGTGAAAGACTTGAGTCTGGGCCACATAAAAAGGGACTGAAGCGTACAGCGCATGACCCTTACCATAAAAATGGATTTTTAGAAAGTACATGAAACAAAAGTGCATGTACTTAGTAATTCCGAATCCAGGAAGACCTGGATCAGAAAAAGGCATCTGTCGTAACAAACTTTGGCGACAGAACGCATCTAGAGTGGGACCCGAAGTGAAAGACTTGGGTCTGGCCACATAGAAAGGGACCGAAGCGTACAGCGCGTGACCCTTACCATAAAAAATGGATTTTAGAAAGTACACAAGACGTACCGTCAAGTGACTTACCATAAGTATGGTTTTAACATAATCAGGAAGGCCAGATGAGGCCTGTAACCTGATAGTCAAAATGTGTGGGAGCTCACATTCAGGAAGGCCTAATGAGGCCTACAGCCTGGCAGGTGACAGCTCACAACCACACCCAAGCGACCACAGTGAGTGGGAGTTCACATTCAGGAAGGCCTGGTGAAGCCTGAAACCTGACATGTGACCACTCATAACCAGGAAGGCCGAGGAGGCCTGAAGCCTGGTGACCACTGAATGTGGGAGCTCATAACCAGGAAGGCCGGTGAGGCCTGTAACCTGGCGACCACAGCATGTGGGAGCTCATAACCAGGAAGGCCGGTGAGGCCTGTAACCCGGCGACCACAGTATGTGGGAGCTCTTACCAGGAAGGCCTGGCAAGGCCTGTAACCTGGCGACCACCGTGTGTGGGAGCTCATATTCAGGAAGGCCTAGTAAGGCCTGTAACCTGAAACCCAGTATGTGGGAGCTCATAACCAGGAAGGCCGGTGAGGCCTGTAACCTGGCGACCACAGTATGTGGGAGCTCTTACCAGGAAGGCCGGTGAGGCCTGTAACCTGACTACCACAATATGTGGGAGCTCTTACCAGGAAGGCCTGGCAAGGCCTGTAACCTGGCGACCACCGTGTGTGGGAGCTCATATTCAGGAAGGCCTAGTAAGGCCTGTAACCTGCCTACCACAGTATGTGGGAGCTCTTACCAGGAAGGCCGGTGAGGCCTGTAACCTGACTACCACAATATGTGGGAGCTCTTACCAGGAAGGCCTGGTAAGGCCTGTAACCTGGCGACCACCGTGTGTGGGAGCTCATATTCAGGAAGGCCTAGTAAGGCCTGTAACCTGCCTACCACAGTATGTGGGAGCTCTTATCAGGAAGGCCGGTGAGGCCTGTAACCTGGCGACCACAGTATGTGGGAGCTCATATCAGGAAGGCCGGTGAGGCCTGTAACCTGGCGACCACAGTATGTGGGAGCTCATAACCAGGAAGGCCGGTGAGGCCTGTAACCTGGCGACCACAATATGTGGGAGCTCTTACCAGGAAGGCCGGGTGAGGCCTGTAACCTGGCGACCACAGTATGTGGGAGCTCATAACCAGGAAGGCCGGTGAGGCCTGTAACCTGGCGACCACAGCATGTGGGAGCTCATAACCAGGAAGGCCGGTGAGGCCTGTAACCTGGCGACCACAGTATGTGGGAGCTCATATCAGGAAGGCTGGTGAGGCCTGTAACCTGGCGACCACAGTATGTGGGAGCTCATAACCAGGAAGGCCTGGCGAGGCCTGTAACCTGGCGACCACAGCATGTGGGAGCTCATAACCAGGAAGGCCGGTGAGGCCTGTAACCTGGCGACCACCGTGTGTGGGAGCTCATATTCAGGAAGGCTGGATAAGGCCTGTGACCTGACATATGGAAGCTCATAGCCTGGAAGGCCTGGTGAGGCCTGTAACCAAGCAACCACCACATGTGGGAGCTCAACTCACTTTACAATACATTATCTTCGTTTGTTTTCCCAAACATGAACCAGGCAAGGCACTCCTAACAACCAAGCTGAAGCGGGCCATCAGAGAATTCTTGAACTCATCATGGGCCCCGCCCCAGGCCTGATGTAGGAGGAGCCTGGGAGCGATGGTGGTCAGGAGACAAGATCCAGGGAGGTGATGTCTAACGTTCAGTCCGAGAACGTTTACTCTGGATCACCTCCCTGAGATCCTGCCTCCCGCGGGAGTTACGCCTCCTGCGCACCCTGCTCCCCCTGCTAGGAGGAGGGGGTGCACGGGAAGCGACACTGGCCTTCTGGGTTCGTCTGTGATCCTCAGACCACGACGGACCAGGCCCTCCCGCCTGCCTGGGCTGGGCCGAGGACCTCCGCGGTATGCAGCTCTTAAACGCCGCAGAGCGCGCCCTCGCCTCCCTGAACTTATCGACCACTGTCTCGACAGAAGGTCCGAAAAGCTCAGAAGGCGAAACCGGCGAATCGAGGAGAAAGGTCTTTTCTTTCTCCCCGATGTCAGCCTGGTTGAGCCACAGATGCCTCTCCGTGGCCACCATAGCAGCCATCGCACGACCGATGGAAACCGCAGACTGCTTGGTGGCCCGGAGAGTCAAATCCGTGGTGCGGCGCAGCTCCGCGACCGCGTCAGGGGACAGGCCGGCCCCCTGATCGAGGTCCCGCAGCAGGTCGGCTTGGTAGGCCTGAAGGACCGCGAGGGTGTGTAGAACCGCACCCGCCTGACCTGCTGCCGTGTACGCTCTGCCATTCAAGCGCGAAGTTGTCTTGAGCGGCTTGGATGGCAGGGTCGGAGCTTCTAGTGAAGATGACCGACCAGAGGCGAGATAGTTAGCCAACGTCTCGTCCACTGGCGGCATCGACACATACCCGTGCTCCGCGGCTCCCTCCACAGCAGCGAAACTAGCCCGCTGATGCAGATAGAGACGCGCGGAGAACGGGTTCTTCCATGCCTTCTCGATCTCAGAGTGAAGATCGGGAAGAAATGGAAGGCTCAACCGAGCTGGTGGCTTACGGGTGGGGAGGAACCGGTCATCCAAGATACCACGAGCGGGTTCCTCCCGGACGCGCCTCCACTGCAGCTGCAAACTTTCCGTGGCGCGCCCCATAACATCCACCAGCTCAGCGTACACTGGGCAGGAGGGCTGAGATGGTTCGGTCTCGACCAAACTGACATCATCAACACCCACCTCCTGCCCGGCCCGAAGAGAACCAGTTACAGATCCATCAGAGAGAGAAAGAACATCCTCAACATCGACCTGTAACTCACCCTCGTCAGCTGGCAGATCATCCGAGAGGTTAACACCCCTCTCCAGATGATCTGCCAGCTCCATCTGAGAACCCCACGAGATCAACCGCCGCTGAGCCTCAGCCCGAGCGGGACCGGAACCGCGGGGTTCAGATGCCGCGCCCACTTCCCTCGAGAAGTGGGACAGACGAGAGCGGAGAGTTTTGATCGTAAAACTCTCACAGTTCGCGCAGAAAGCTCCCTCGAGAGCTTCCCGCGCATGCTCTTCCCCCAGGCAAAACACGCACAGATCGTGTGAATCTCCCGGTGTCAAATATCTAGGACACGGGTCAGCACACTTGCGGAAGGTATTACGCCGCTTCTCTGCACGCTTCATCTTGATTATTTTCAAACAGACAAACAGTCCCTGAAGACGAAAGGATGTTGTCACGGTTTCAAGGCACCCTTTTTATACATCCAGATTGACGCGCTCATCATTCGAGCTGATGATGCACGGGCTGTCGCCGGTCAACATGATTGCTGTGAGTTGGTATTTGATTTCAGACACCTGTCACGCCTGAGGCGTTTCCCCATAACGTCGATGACGTATTGTTGAGTTCCCTTCGAAAGGGAACCCCTTTTTTCAGCAATTGCCTCTGTCTTCAGAAACGCCTTTTCCTGTCTTTGTCTTGCTAGCTTTTTTTCTTCCCTTTTCCTTGAAATTGTCATTATTCTTCTCTCTGAATGCACTTTGTCTTTCAGTATTAGTTTTTGCCATTGCACTGTAGGATGACATGTATATAGTATAAATAAATGTTATAGTTTCTTTATTAGTTATAGTATTTATTAGTTATTAATGGTTGTTGTGGATTAATTACTGTTACTCACATTGATATTTTGTAATAAAAATAGTTAAAACTGACTAAGATGATTATTTCATTAACTACAATGTGTTCAAGATTACATATATATGTCAATATATGTGTCAAATCTCTGTCAAATCACATTTCTTCCTCAGTGTTTTATCCAGGTTAAATCCAGCTTCATCCACAAAGATAAAAGTATGTGGAGTTCGCCTGGCTTCCCTCTCCATTACCCTCTAAATTACAGAGAGTTTTACAGTCATTTACATTATGCATAACCCTGTTAGGTTTCTGAACAGACATCTTACCTGAACAAACTGATAGCAGAGTTCATCACACGTTCACTGTTTCTCTCAAAGGGTTCAGTGCACAACTGTCTGCCAGCTATGTGTCATGAATTTCCCAGTTTTATTTACTTTTTTTATTGCAATTACCATGTCAAGAATGACCATTTCCAGCACATCTGAAAAGATTCAGGGCACTTTAATTATGTTGTCTGCTATATTTAAATGTCTGTTTGAGACTGACATCTAGTGGGTGTTTTATTATCTTTAGCACATGACACTCAAACACAGAACCAGGAAACAGGAATCACATGAGTTCGGGGAAAGTGAAACTGAAGTGTAGTTGAGCTGTTGTGTGTTTGTGTCTCTGTCTTCATGTTGTAAAATGGCAGAAGCCAGAATATCTCAGGATGAGTTCATGTGTCCAGTGTGTCTGGATCTCCTGAAGGATCCAGTGGGCATTCCCTGTGGACACAGTTACTGTAAGATCTGTATTACAGACTGCTGGGATCAGGAGGATCAGAAGAGAGTCTACAGCTGCCCTCAGTGCAGACAGACCTTCAGGCCAAGACCTGCTTTAGCTAAAAACACCATTCTGGCTGAAATGGTGGAGAAACTGAAGAAGACTAAACTTGCTGCTGACTGTTACGCTGGAGCTGAAGATGTGCAGTGTGACGTCTGTACTGGAAGAAAACACAAAGCCGTCAAGTCCTGTCTGGTGTGTCTGAACTCTTACTGTCAGAATCACCTTGAACAACATGAGAGTTGGTTTAAAGGAAAGAGACACAATCTGACTGATGCCACTGGACGACTGCAGGAGATGATCTGCCAGAAACACAACAAGCTCCTCGAGGTTTTCTGCCGCACTGATCAGACGTGTATATGTGTACTGTGTGTGATGGATGAACATAAAAACCACGACACTGTATCAGCTGCAGCACAGAGGACAGAGAATCAGGTATGAACTTACAGACGTCCCATTATCCTCATTTACAGGCTCATAGTGTTGTTTATGGGGTCTACGAGAATACATTTACATCATTTAATGCCTGTTTTCACCCTCGGTCTGAACTCTGGTTTAGGATACGTTTACAGAACAACGATGTGCTTAAAACAGAGAAGTTTTTCCTTTGACAGACGACACCACAGTCAAAACAATCCCCATTCACACCGATCCGCGAAAACAACTGAAAACGCTGTATTCTGTTGTCAGGCCAGTAGATGGCGAAGAAACACTATAGACTGCACTCGTAATACGCATGTGCATGACGTCATCATCTTCAGAGATTCGCGTTTTTGTTCTTTACATGGAGACCGTTTTCAAAAACTTGCACTAATTAACTAATTAAAATGATTAATTTAAAATGAGGAATATTGTGGCGTTTTTATTCCGGAAGAAAACTCATGACTACAATTTCAGGGAGTTCAGAGACAGTGACACTGATATAGAGAATAACTCTCTTTAACTATACTTTTTCATGCTCAAACATAAACATTACACACTAAAGAAAGATGAACATGGGGAAAAGCATAATATGACCCGTTTGTTATATGATTTGATCATTTACTTGTTATTCCAAACTGGCATGACTCTCTTTTTCTGAGTAACGCAAAAGAAGGTATTTTAAGGAATGTCTCATCTGTCCATATTTTAAAAGTAGAATTAAAGAAATCCAAACAACTCCAATGGGGGTAAACTAAGTCTAAATCTAAGTCTTCTGAAAATATATTAAATATGGTGGCATGTTAAGTCATGTGATGCATGAGCCAGTTAGGTTTGAGGAGTCGCTTACCTTAAGCACAGATCTTATCGCCCTTTATAATGCTATGGTGACAGCTAATTGGCTTACGACCCAAATATAATTATTTGATAAGGTAATGGGCTTCACCACCACACATGCATGAGCCAGTAAGGTTTGAGGTTGTTGACGTGTCACCATATTTGATTTGGGCTTTAGAAACAAAGACATTCTCCATAATATCTTCTTTTGTCCTGCAAGAGAAATCATACAATTTAGGAAAGACATGAGGATGAGTAAACAATGAAGAACTTGTGAAGACATGAAGAACATTTTTGGGTGAACTATCTTTATAAATCTAGGCTATAAAACTTGATGAAATAATGCTGGTACTTATGATTGACCCTATAATCTTATCATGCAAGACCTTTAACCCCTCAACCACACCACTTCACTGACACTGGATTCATATCTGTTTAGTTGATGATTAATGTGATGTTTCTCCTGTCATTGGTTTGTCCTTTAGCACCAGCTGAAGGAGACGCAGAGGTCGTTCCAGCAGAGGATCCAGCAGAGAGAGAAAGATCTTCAGCAGCTGAGAGAGGCTGTGGCGTCTCATAAGGTGAGTCTGGAGAAGAAGAGAAGTTTGAGACGTCTCAGTCAGGACTCACTGAAGCCACTGTGTGATTGTGATGTGTGTGTAACAGCGCTCTGCACAGACAGCAGTGGAGGACAGTGAGAGGATCTTCACTGAGTTCATGCGCTCCATTGAGAGAAGCCGCTCTGAGGCGACACAGCGGATCAGAGATCAGGAAAAGACCGCAGTGAGTCGAGCTGAAGGACGACTGGAGCGATTGGAGCAGGAGATCAATGATCTGAGGAGGAGAGACGCTGAGCTGGAGCAGCTTTCACACACACAGGATCACATCCAGTTCCTGCAGGTAACAGAGATCTAGAAGAACAGGAGCATAGTGGACTTGAGCAAGAGACTCACAGAGAAACATTTCATGAGAGCAGAATGAGCCGTTGACTGAAGTGTTGATCTGTGTGTTCAGTTATTATATCATCATCAGTCAGACTCTCATCTGATCTTCTTCTATTGAAAGAGACGGACTTACAAATGCAGTTCAGCTCTGGAAATCTCTGAGGAAACATTTTTCTGAAAGATATATTGAGCTTCCAAACAAAAAGTTCAAACCTTTTTTATAACAATGTGAAATCCATGAAGTTGATGGCACCAGTTTCCCTACTAAAGATCAACAAGAGCCGCTCAGATCTGCCAGTAGTGCAGGTTATTGATGAAGTGTGGAGCTGATGAGCTTTGATTTCTGTTTTCTGTAGAGTTTCCAGTCTCTCTCAGCTCCTCCTGAATCTCCAGACGTAAATGACCATCTCTTCAGTTCTCTCTCCTCTTTTGATGTCATGAGAGAATCTGTCCTTCAGCTGAGAGACAAACTGGAGGATTTCTGCAAAGAGCAGCTGAAGAAGATCTCTGACAGAGGTAAAGTCCTGGAGATCCATCAGCTCTCAGAAATCATCCTCCATCATCTCATATCATGTAGAAGATCATATTAGAAATGTCTTAGGAACGGATGCAGGGATCATTTTCTCTCATGATAATCACACTCTTCATGTCTGTTGATTTCCACAGTCACTTTCACCAACATTGTTCCCAGAACAAGGAACGACTTCCTACAATGTAAGTCACTAAGAAAACTAGCAGAGAAACTCACTGAGTGTCTTCATGTTCTTCCTGTAGAAGGAGAAAGAAAACATGACAGAAGAGATTTAGAGTTGATCATATAAATTAGTGTTTCTCAACGGGGGCGTTCGGAGAACATCAGGGGCCGCTGGAAGCAATATCTTCAAAAGGGGGTGTTGAGGTGTTCTCGGGATGCGTGAGTTTAAGGCGTGTAAATGCCATGTATTTACTTTCAAAAGAAAATGGTCTGCAACATTCTAACCAGATTCTACACAACGCAAACGTTGCAAACGCATTTGTCCTGTTGTCAGTGAGAACGCGCAGCTGGTATCTGTGTATCTGTAGTGCAGAAAATGAGTATTGGAACAGTGTCAGATATTTCAGTATCGATATGTTTTGAAATATTTATATTTTTGACAACACTGCCATGTAGTTTGTATCTCCAAACCTTCAGTCCATAAATCACTCTGAGCTCCTTCACTGTGAGTTTATGATCAGCTCTCCTGAATCTGCTCCAGCGGACGCTTTTTATTATTGGTCCATTCACCATCAGATCTCTTTATTGGCTACAGAAATTAATATCAATTAAAATTTTAGGCGTACTCCGTAATGGATTGTGATTTTACAAGTTGCGAAGTAAATTAATTGGCATAATTTGTACTTAAGTACAAGTAAAATAAGACTTAAAAATATACTCCTGAAAGTACAAGTACCCAAAAAACTAATTGATTACAGTAACGTGAGTAGTTGTAACTCGTTACTTCCATCCCTGTAATAAAAATATATAATATACACCACAGATCAAACGTTTGGGGTCGGTAAGAGTTTTTAATGTTTTTGAAAGAAGTCTCTCCTACTATTTGATCCCAAAATACAGGAAAAACAGTAATATTGTGAAATATCACTAGAATTTTAAAGAATAATTTTCTTTTTGAATATACTGTATTTCAAAATGTAGAATTAAAATGTGGAACGTGTGGAGATGTTTTTTATCTGGATTTTTTTATTAATGGAAAGACTGAAATAGAAATATGAAATAAAAATATAATTATTTTAAATAGAAATGTTTATTAACATTTTAAATGTCTTTATTAAAATTTCATCACATCCAAAAAAAGCAAGATTTGAAATGTTGACTCGTGACTTTAACAAAGATGTAAATCAGGACAAAACTGTGGATTCAACATATTCTTCAAAAACAGGATATCTTCTAAAACTAACGAATAAATATGATTATTTTTCACTGAAATCTCTTCTGTAAAAATTCCTCTATGGATTTATCCTAAACAGGATTTTGTAACAAATCTCTTTAACCTTTGAGGAAACAGAGAAATGTAAAGAAAGCTCAAGATCCTCAAAGGCCACAGCACTGATGTAAATGATGATTTTCACAGATTATCTGGTAAACTCTGCCGTATTATTGCTCTTCCTGCATTGACATCATTATGAGAACTGAACCTAGCTGGACGATGACATCACTGTTTTCTCCAGAGCGGCTCTATAGATAAATGAACTAAATAACTTTTTTACAACAGAAATGAATCAACACTGAATTAACTTAAGCTGGACAATGACATTATTTTCTTCTAAATCTGACGTACAGACGAAACAAACTTTGTACAATACAGATTGTTTCAAAGCAGCTTTACAGTGATAACAGGAAAATAATGCAACAAAGCACTAAATAAATAAAGGTGACTTGACTACTGAGACACTGCTGATATACTGAACATGAAGAGTTTATCAATAATAAAAGATCAGACAGATTCATAATTCCTGATTCTGATGTGTTTTCTCTCCATCAGATTCTCATCAGTTCACTCTGGATCCGAACACAGTGAATAAACGCCTCCGTCTGTCTGAGAGGAACAGAGTGATTACTAACGCTGACACAGTTCAGCCGTATCCTGATCATCCAGACAGATTTGATGATGTGTATCAGGTGTTGTGTAGTGAGAGTGTGTGTGGACGCTGTTACTGGGAGATTGAGTGGAGTGGATATGTGTATATATCAGTGTCATATAAGAGCATCAGCAGGAAGGGATCGGGTCATGAGTGTTTGTTTGGATATAATGATCAGTCCTGGAGTTTGATCTGCTCTTCCTCCAGTTACTCATTCAGACACAATAATATAGTGACTAAACTCCCTGTAAAGCCCATCAGCAGGAGAACAGGAGTGTGTGTGGATCACAGGAGAACAGGAGTGTGTGTGGATCACAGTGCAGGAACTCTGTCCTTCTACAGCGTCTCTGACACAATGAGCCTCATACACACAGTCCAGACCACATTCACTCACACACTCTATCCTGGGTTTTATGTTGGTTATGGATCATCAGTGAAACTGTGTTGATGAACGAGAACAGACTGTAGAGAGATTCTACCCATAATGCTTTGAGCTGCATGATAAATCAGTAACAGTGAGATGTTATAGAGTCTCTTATTTTCTCTTCATTACATTAATTCTACAGCTGAACTTCTGTCAGTGAAATAACATGTCAGAATAAATGTGTGTAATGAATCCTCATATAGACAGTCAGATCAGTGTGTGTTTGTGAGTCATGATGAGTGACGGTGTGTATCTGTGCTTTTCTCAAACTCTAATGTGTTGATGGAAATCAGTCATTCAGTTCTTATTGTAGTGTCAGATAAATCATTTTAATATTACTGTTAAAAAGACCTTCTAACTGAAATCACACGCAAGATTCATTAAAATGTATCATTCGATAAAAATGTTATTTCACGAGTTCACACTTACAAATAAGTCAGATAGAATAAATGCATATTTGGCGTGCTGTCCGAGGAGAGGGCTCCGAGTTAGGTATTCGGCCCGAACCCAGAGCACTCCCCCCGTATTCCTGGCTGTGAAATAAATAAATAAATAAGATAAGCCAAGAGTGAGGAGTCGGGGTGGTGGAGGGATGCTGAAACTGTCAAGGAATGTTAGGTGAGTTGACAGAGTGAATATTTATATGCTCCTTCTCGTGCTGATAGGGTAGACATGGTAATTGTTTGATGACCAGTTGATTGGAATGATTATTTGAACGTGCTCCTCCCGAACTTTGTTTATAAAACATCATTTGTTGTAAAATTGATAAATGTCATTTTATTAATAAATGTAAAATATATAAACCCAGATCATCTGATCATACTGTAAACCCTTGATCAGTGAAAGTATGAGCATAATTATTATAATCTAATCCAGTTTGTTCTTAACCTTGTTCTAATGTTGATGAATTCGGAGTATTCTCAATGAGCGACTGTGTGCCCAAGGTAAGTATTTACATAAAGATGCCCAAACCATGTCCATATAAGGGCATTCCACACACCCTTTTCCTTCGTCACCCTCAGTAAACATGCCGCTAGCGCAGCGAGATCCACGAGCAATGCCAAGAGTGCCGTCCTCAAAACAAGTTCAAACCCAATAAACACCTTTTGTACAGACATTACAGACCTCTGATTAGCCAGCTGTACATACGCGTATATCTGCGTCTTAATAACAGATGGGTTAAATATCACTGTAGTAATATATATCCGGATTATGCATGGGCGTCAGTTTGGTTTGAAATGTGCTGGGTACAATGACAATACATTCATTTTTTTCTCTCTTTCGCGCAGGTCATGTTTTTAAAAACGATGTCCTGTAGCTTACTAATGTAAATAAATAAAAATGTGTAAAAAATAATGTGATGTCCGCCTCATTTTATGAAGGAGAAAGTCTTAAGTTTTCAAAAAAGCATTAGACACATGACCCACTATTCTGCTTCATAAGCACCATGTTGACAATATGACATAACGTGGTTTAATGTACCTAAACAATGATTACCAAATTTCTCTCTCATATTGCTCCGCATAACCACTGAAAACGGTCCAAAAAAAAAAAAAATCGAACCCAAAGTCCAATTATTATGGACGTTATCTGACATTAAGCGTTTCTGCTTCACATTTTCAGCAGGAAAAAAAATTGAATTTGAAGTGAAAATTTCTGCGTTATGTAAGGACTGGGCGAGGGTGAATCTGAATAACTAAATACATCCTGCTAAAACTGAATGTAAATTAACCCAAACACACACACATCCCCCACCAGTGAAGACCACACTCAGGACAGAGCGTGGTGTCCGCTTACAAGCCATTTTATGACAGATCGGAATTTCCCAGAGGAAGTTGATTCTAAAGCGAAAAGAAACTCCTTTTCCTTAAAAGACATTTAACCAGATATATGCAATGTGTTTTATGTGTGTTTATTTATCCAGGTTATATTGGAATAACTGTGACTTTATCATTATGCATTTTACATATAACTGTCGATTCCCTGAATTGTTGTGTCTCACTCTCTCTCTGGATTTAACTAAGGAGAAATGAATTCTGCATTCATGGATATATTCTATTATATATCCCCTTGAGAATTGTACGAACAATGTATCCAATCTCATCTTACGATTTGTCTTATGTGTTTGATCTATGTTGTTGGGAAACTCTAATGGGATAAGGTTTCAGACTTTGCAAACTGTGAGTAACCAACTCCATGTGAGGCAAGTTTGGATTCTCTGAGCTCCAATCTTCGTTTCCCATTTAGCCATTTATATCACATCTTGCTAAAACTTTGTGACACATAGGACTATAATAATTGTGAAGATTCTGCTCTTAAACACCCGACAAAATTAGGGTTTCAAATGTCTCTCTCTGAGACAAAGAGCCATAAAACCCAAAGTCCCGCCTGTGAATTCCAACCCTCTAATTGGCCAAGCCGACAGGAAGAGGCTGGATTTCTCCAAAAGTGATAAATGACGCTTCCCCCCTTGGCTCTTTGCTTCCTCCCTTGTCCTCGTGTCATAATGTAACGTCTCGCCTCCGGGCGAGCTCTTCGCCTTTCTTTTATTTGTTTCTAGTTTAGTTTGTATTTTTCAGTTGTAGATAAGTCTCTGTGTTTAATTACAATCAACGATTGAAAAGAAAACCCCGTGACATATCTCTTCAGCAAATCCATCTACAAGGGACCTTTAAACGAGCGCGCGCTCGCTTTGAAGGAGAAACACACGCACGTGACCACGTGACGCGCCGGACCGAGCGAAGCACGCGCTTCTTCACCAGCCATGCAAAGATGTAACATTAACTCCGCGTGATTTCCCCGTAGAGATCTTTATTTCTTTTCTTTGTTAGTCAAAGTTTTGTTTTCCGTAGTCGACTCAGTTCACTTCCACGAAGTGAAACGAACTTAGCCGAACTATCTTCCTTTGGTAATGTTACCCAAAGACTTTGAACCTCCGTTCAACACGCGCGCCAAGCAGCACCACGTGACGCTTCTTAAAGGACTCCGCTCACGCACGCGGCCAGACAAGGCCGCGCAGGAATTCCGGACACAGAGAGACCAAAACTTGTGCAAGTATCTCTTTTGAAGCTTCTCAGAGGCATTAAGATGATGTGTTTCGTGTTGTTACAGAAAGGTGAAAGTCTAGGGAAAAATCTTACCCATGCCGTCTCTCTCTCCCTCCCTCTCTCTCTCTCTCTCTTACTCGCTCACGCGTGTAAGTTATCCATTGTCCAAACTTTACGCATTTCTCGTTCATTGATGTCTTATTGTATTGTTCATTGATGTCTATGTGTTTGTAAATACATATATCCCGTGTAACCGTAGTAAATACATAAGTAGTCATGCCTCTATTAAATTAATTATATATTCATTTGATTGATGTGCTGTCTCTTTGCTCAGTTTCAAGTCCCTTAAGTGCAAAAGATCTTATGCTACAAGCTTACTAAAATTAAAAATACCTTAAAGAGTAGGTGTTGTGTTTATAGGGCGGGAAACCCAATTCTTCTGGCCAGAGAATTGCGTTTCCGGAAATCCTATAAAGTAAGATGATATTGTGGAGCCCCACAAATATTATCCTGACAATTGAGCTAATTCATTTTACCTGTTTGTGAAACATGGTCCGTGTAATTAACTGCAATCAACTTGTGGTTAATTTCAGGGATTAACATGCACGCAGGCAGGTAAAATGACAGATCCTCCCTTATCGGGAGATTTATTACCATGTAAGACTGATCTAATCCAAACATGTATGAATAATTATGAATTACCAATTATTAATTATGATATGCAAATTCCCCACGGATTAGATCCGCCCATGAATCCTTACAGTTATTATTAGACTCCCCACGGTTCTCATAGGCTTTATATAAGTCCGAACTTGAAAAAGCTCTACGTGGTTTAATGTACCTAAACATCGATCACCAAACGATTACAGTTGTTGCAGTGTCATGAACAGAGAAGCATGTAGCCAGCGCAGCAGCAGAACGGCTAAATTGAGCTCGATGTTTTCAAAAAAATCTCATGGCGTAATCTGGTGGGGACACGAACCCACCGTCCCCACCGAAATCGACGCCTGTGGGATAAATGTAACATATGTTGCCTTAATAAAAAATGTTCATTAACTTCAGCATTACGTTATACTACTTTATATTTGAACTTTAAACCTTTATCCCAGTACTTCTATGATAATTTGAACTATTGTATCACAGAAATAATGATACTATGAGGTTGAAAAGACTGTTTGTGAAGCTTTTTCATGACAACTCGACCTGGGTCAGATTTGAATGTTGCGATATGATTTTGATGAAGGTTTAATAGACAGACGAAATGGAAAAAGACCGCGTGGGTGTTTTAAAGAGGAATTGTGCAGCTCTATTTGTCTTATCTCTCTTTTTTAAAATTTAATTATAAATGTTATTATAAGTACTTTTTAAAATAATTACACATTAAAAAATGAAATTAAAACAAAGACAGTGGGAGATCTGAATCTGCATTCGCAGCCTTTGCGGTTAAAAAATCTTGTTTTATCAACCCACTACAATGCGAGTAAATCACTCGCATATGCGACTAAAACTTCACTCTTCACGTGCGTTCACAAGATTGCCACGACGCTAGGCTTGTTGGAGATGCATTGGAGCTGCACAGACGATTCCTTATGCTTTTGAATCACTCTTGCGGTGCTTTGATGTCATACGCTGATCGGTCTGCGCAGCGCCGATGCATCTCCAACAAGCCTAGCGTCTCAGTTCTCACGTATTAATGCGCACAAAAAGTATTCTCGTTGCTTGATAAACTTATGGTTAAGCCGGGCTTGCGTTTCCACTGCCGGGCCAGTAGCAGCGCTGCCCTAAACCCCGCCCCTAACACGCCTTTCTGGATCAAACGTCATACAACCCAACCCATTTCAGCGGGTATTATGAATTTATTTATTTTTTAAGTTAGGAAGATAGCATGTATATTAACTCACCGGCCGTGGCTGCAGCAATAGTGTCCCGATTGTCTCGCGAGTCGACACTAACAGAGGGACGGTGACCCAGCACACCATGCATCAAGTCGAAAGCACACCGTCCATCAAGTCGAACCATGGAAAGTTCCTTCTCTGAGCTCCGCTTTGTCCATTTTGCATTTGAATCGCCTTGTACAATACTGCACCCGCAAGTTTTTATTTTTTTCCTGAACTTGAAGCGTTGCTCGCTGAATGCTCAGCTTAGAAAGTTCAGCATCGATGTATTTTATAACGTCCTCGTTTCTTTACACGCCGTCAAATTGACGTTGTACCCTTTCTTCTGCCCAAATGCTCAGACGAGCTTTGGTATCTTCGACAGACCAGTACAGGCGATTCTCCATTTCGAGCAGCGATTATTTTGCGCGATATAAAAAAGTGAAATGTGCATCTTGCTTCAGATCATAACTTTCCCTAACACCGATAAACTCCGCCTTTTACCTTGAGCACGCCTCTAGCCCGAGCTGGCCCGCTTTGGCCCAAGGTATTCGACGGGTCAGAAATCTTGGCCGTTGGCCTCGAGTAAGCCCCGATCAAGCCCCGGAAGTGACAGTGGAAACGCGACTGGCCCTGGCACGCACTAGCTCGGCCCTGGCCCTGGCACGGCAGTGGAAACGCGGCTAGTGTCTTACTAACTTTCTGGGCTGGCAAATTAAAATGACCTAGAAGCCTATGGAGGAGTGAGCCAGCTCTCAAATTTAATCAAAAATATCTTAATTTGTGTTCCAAAGATGAACGAAAGTCTTACAGCGTTAGAACAACATGAGGGTGAGTAATTACTGACAGAATTTTCATTTTTAGATGAACTAACCCTTTAAACACCACCACCAGTCCATTGGAACCAGTCCTAGGTTCATTTCAAATGACAAATACGCATTCATACATGTGTAGTGTTACAAATTTATTAAATGTTTAATTTAGGTTCCAATACAATAGTATTTAAACTGTACGTAGTGTTTTCCATTTTGAGGCATAGATGATGAGATTTAAAGAAGATTAAGTCATGCAATCCTGCTTGCTGACATTAACCTTTTGTCACTTCTCAAAGTACAGCTGGGCCTTTGTCTCTATGATAATGTTAAGGTTTGAGTGATCTAATCAGGCTGATTGGATCACCATCTATACATGACACTGTTATGCTGATGAGATCAGGAAATCTCTGCAAATGAGCTGAATCCTGTGCTTCATTTACATGTTTTGTTTCAGAGTGTCTCCACCTCTTTGTAATTCCTCCCCCTTGAAAAGTATATAAACTACAATATATACTGCCTTAGTCAGACTTGACTTGATGACTGCAGCTACCTACAGCTCGTGTTCTCAATAAAGAATCCTGCTAAAGATACAACCAAGTCTCCTGGTCTTCGCTTCTGAGTTTCTTACACTTTAGAAGAAAAAGTTCACAACACATGGTTACCAAATGTTAGTTCTAATTACTAAAGTTCGATCATTAAATAGTGCTTGATTATCATAATATAAGGCTGGATTAACTGATATTAAGAGAGTACATTGGTGGAATTATATTTATATATAGACCCATATATATATATATATATATATATATATATATATATATATATATATATATATATATATATATAATGTTTAGTCAGTCTGGTGAGTAAACAAAAAAAATTTTTTTACTAGCCAGCTAAGTGTAAATGCTCTCTCTAAACAAACAATTGTACCGCAATCCTCCATTGTTATGACGGTACTCAGTATCTGTGCATTCACAAAAAGGTTGAGTCTGGAAATAAACAGCAACAAGCTTCCCTTTAATAGGGAACCCATTTATAGAAAAAAACACAAACACTTTGATGAATTGTCACAATTAAAATTCAGCCAAACCAAAAGCTATGCTGCTGTCAATTAGGACATTTCATATGAACCCATTTAATCACATTTTTAATAAAATGTTTTAATCAAACCCATCTAACGCGAGATAACGTTACATTTCTAGCATGAGTGATGTGCGCAAGATCATGCATCCTTAGCTCGTGACGAATAACGTTAATCTGTCAAAAGATTATTGTATAATAGAAAAGCAAAGTTACTGTAGTCACGATTAAACAAATTTTAGCGTTCAAATTAGGAAAAAAAATCTTACCCGCAGTCTTCCAGCGACACGTCTGCCTGCCGTGCTGTGTGCATATCATTGGTGGATATGGCCCAACTTCCTGTTCATCACATGGGTTTACTGGCGGGCAGCACACTAAATGCATGCCGCCACCTATTGTGCTGGAGTTTAATTAAAATTAGAGTTATATCTATCTAGGGTTGTATCCTGTTTTACAGTCTATGGTGCAAACACACTGAAAAGTAATGAATCAAGTGGACCTTAAAAACAATAACCAGTGCAAGTAGCTTTTGGGCCAAATCAGATTAATAATTCCCCTCCCGTGTTTATAGAAAGATGTGGATCACTTCATGAACTTATTCCTAAGGTCACTGCTGTAGACTGTGCAGGCCATTGATTTTAGTCTGAGTTTATGTATAAACAATGCATATCTTTTTGGAATTATCTTTAAATCTTTATAGTCTACATTATACATTAAAATTAATTAAATTTAAATGTATATTTAAATAATACTTTTAAACATTAAAAACTCAACCTATGTTTACCTGAAAACAAAACCATGTGTTACAACTTTAAGTTTTATATGCAATACGTCACAAACAAATAACACTTATTAAGTTTGAACAGCCAACAGTGTGGCTAATTTTTTTTATTTATCTTGTTTGAAATAGATGTTTATGTGTGTGTGTATATATATATATATATATATATATATATATATATATATATATAATTGTTAATTTCTGTTTTCTCAGCCTTTGTACTTCTGGCCAATATGTCCTCCAAAAAGGTAAGTTCAGTACCAATTAAGTTATATGGTTGATAGTTTGAGGAAAAAAACAGATTAAATCTGGAAATGTACTGAAAAACGTAATTTATTGAATTATTGGCAGAGACACCAGTATAGTAGATGAATGGCATCCAAAGAGCATAAGAGGCAGTACAATAAAATCTGGGCTAGAGTGTCAAGGGCACAAAAGGCAGCAGCCAACAAGGAAACGATCGGTTCAATTGAGATGGCCAGCATTGCTGATAGTGCTAAGATTTTCCTCCTCAAAGAGCTGGTAAATCTTAGCATGTTTACAGATCCAGCGCGAACAAGATACAACCACTCTCAGGGAAGAACTTTCAGAATGGGCATGTATGTTTCAAGTTAAACATAATGCTGTGGATGCTCTCTTAAACATCCTCAAAAAACATGGGCATGCAGAACTCCCCCAGACTGCAAGGACACTCTTTGGAAATGAGAACCATTATGAACTTACTACTAAAGATGCTGTTGAGAGTGTACAGTTTAATGTGGCAGATCAGCTCTCAAAACATCTGAGCAGATCTCCTGCAGCTGTGACAGACCATCTGCAGTCACTGGACCTCTCCTTAAAAGTTGATGGGCTACCATTATTCAAAAGCTCAAACTTGTCCCTCTGCCCAGTTCTTTGTTCCATTAATTATTCACCAGCATGTATCTTTTCCCCTTCTGCCTCACCACTGCTGCATCCAAATCAAAAACACAAGACTTTGTTAGTGACACAGTTCAGGAGTTGGTAGATCTAATGCAGAATGGTCTGACCTGGGAAGGCAAGCATTTAAACATCCAACTGAGGTGTGTTACCTGCGATGCTCCTGCCAAAGCCATGGTCAAGTGTGTCAAGCAGTTCTCTGGTTACTATGGGTGTGACAGATGCACCCAGAAGGGATCCTGGGATGGTCGGTTGACGTATCCTGATGTTGACAATCTGACCTTGAAGACAGGCCAATCATTCAGGGAGTGTTGGCCACCAGAACACCATCACGAGGAGAAGATTTCGCCTTTCTCTGTCCTCCCAATTGACATGATCAAATCATTTCCCATAGATTACATGCACCAGAGCTGCCTTGGGGTCATGAAAAAGTTGCTGCTATTGTGGACAAGAGGTAGATCCGAGTACCGCATGTCATCGGGAGACGTGGGCCGTGTAAGCAAAAGGCTGGTGACACTGAAGAAAACAATTCCTGACTGCTTTGCCAGAAAGCCAAGGGGGTTGCAAGAAATTGAGCGTTGGAAAGCAACCGAATTCAGACAGTTTGCATTATACACAGGGAAGATAGTTCTGAAGGGAGCACTACAAGGACAACTGTACGAACACTTCTTGTGTTTTAGTGAGTCCAGAACTTACAAAGGCACAAGGACCTTATGCCAGCCAACTACTGCAATACTTTGTGGAGAAAGGACAGGAGATATATGGATTTTTAGTGTACAACGTCGATTCATTGCTGCACCTTTCAGAAGATGCTCAAAACTTTGGCTGCCTTGACAACTGCAGTGCGTTTAAATTTGAAAACTATCCACATCAGATGAAGAACATGGTCCGCTCTGGAAAAAAATGTCTTGACTCAAGTAGCAAATCGTCTGAAGGAAACATCAAAGCTGAAGCAAGCAAACAAGGAAAAAGTGGTGTCATTGAAAGGCCCAAACAATGTGTTTGTTTTAAGCCCTGAAGAATGTTGTGAGGTGGTGTCAGAAGGGGTGGACAACACAATGTTATGCAGAGTGTTCACCAATTTACAGCCATATCTGATGACGCCATGTGATCCCCGTCTTTATGGAGCGTATGTCGCTAGCATTAGGCACTCATAAATACTTTGCCTTGACAGAAAGGCACTCGGGAGGAGGGCATTATTCATGTTGGAAGAACATGGTGAATTCTATCTTTCATACTTTGTAGGCTGTTGCAAGATGTACGTAGTACATGTCTTTTAATCTAAAAACACAAGAGCATTACAACCAAATCAGCAAATATGTCACAAGACTCAAGCCTATCCGGAGAAGAACATTTTAACTACCAAAACGAAATGAGAATGTCTAGAACTTAAGAAAACAAGGAGGATGAACAATAACAACAAATGGATCTGATACAAAACAGCCATAATCATAATTTATTCACAAGGTTAAAGCATGTCCTATGGATCTATTAATAGCTAATTATAAAAATTTCAACAATTTATATTTGAACTGTTCTGTTTAATACAGGATTATTTGCTCAATGTTGTGCTTCGTTTTATTGAGCACACAATGAAGTTGAGGTGGCTCCATCCAGCTGGTTGGAGTTGAATAATGAGGTAAGACTAAGTTCATATATATATACATAAATGTTAAATATTAAACAGGTTTATTATAAATGTGCAAATGAAAACAAATACATCTATGTCTGAAAGGTATTGTATTGCTACTGGCCTCACGTGAACGCTGGTATTATGGTAAAAAAAAAAAAAAAGTGCCATACCAGATAAAAAGCTATGGTCTAAACATCAAGTCGGAATATTTTCTGAAACAGGTAAAGTATGCAAAATAATACCTTACATAATTTTTGATCAAGATAAGTTATGTTGCTTTGTGAGCAGATAATTATGATCGGGCAAGAAAGGCACAAGAAACATCGCATGTTGAGGAATAGGGGGAGAAAAGTCATGCCAACAAGACGATTTAGAGGTATTTAGATATGTTATCATAAATACCTTAAAGATCTTCCCTACTTTATTATGAAAGGTAATATTTAACATTTGTTTTTTGCAGAGGAAAAAGTCTTGCCCAGCCAGCCCAGAAGGGCAAAACAGACTCAAAGCTGTAAGCATATAAACTATAACTGAAATAAGAAAGAGTATTAAAAGCCTAAATTTGTGTTCTCAATTAATGCTTAATAAAATTTTGTTTAGCAGTTCATGAGAATGGTGGGTCGTCTCAAGGTGAATTCATTGTGGTGTATTTTAAATATCAGTGAGGTTAAGATTTTAAAAAGGAGAATGAATTATTCAAGACATGACTACATTTGTATTGACTTCTATTAAACTATATAAAACATAATTCTTTATTTTCATTATTCCATTTGGCCTGGAAGATGACATTACCAGCTTACAAGCAAAGAAAAACAAAACAAAACCAAAAAACAGATCGAGATTAGCAGAAACTACACTTGAGTGTAAGTAGAAAATTAATGTCATTTTAATATATATATGTTGTGGAGCAAAGGTGTTGCACAATGCATTTTATATATATGCATGATCACATTTAATTGCTGTGCTTTTCTTTTGTGTGAGTTGTTGTGATATCTTGTGTGTTGATTGCTGTGTCTTTTTTTTGTAAGCAGTATTCCCATAGCCACACCTCTCTTTTTGATAATTAACTAATAAGTGATGGATTTTGGGGTGAAGCGGTGAATATGTTCCTCTATAAAAAAAAACGTAACAACTGTGACTGAGACTGGTGGTGGCAGCATCGTGTCAACACAGCGAGAGCGAGAAGAAATTACGTGTGCCTGCATCAGAGAGTGAGTGTTTCACTTGCGTTGAGACAGCTTATGGCTATGCGAGATTGCAGCACACTGTAACGTTAGACGAGTAACCACAAAGTCGGCGATTTTCGGAGCACTGTCGGAGGAGCAGCGTGTGAGACGAGCTGATGACCGGCTGCGAGAGACTACCGTGAGTGCTGTGGAGATAACTGCTGTGGTTCTTCTGTCGTGAACACATGGGACTGGATAGCAGGGTGGCTGTCCAGTGAAGCCCCGTTCACACTACACGCGACTTTGTCACTGCAAGTCGCCAGTCGCTGGCGATGAGGTCGCTAGTGGACGTTCCCACTACTGGTTGACTAGTATGACATCCAAAAGACAGCGAATCAGCTTTCTTGCCGCTAAAAAACACAATTTCTGGAGGGAAAATACTAAATATAAATATACTCCGTACATAAAAACGTCTGTAGTGAAGCATGAAGATGAACGAGACACAGAAGTCGATTTTTCTCATTGCGGCCGTTTATCTACGGCATAAGCGCAAACGCCGGTCTATCTGGGTTCACGAGACCATTCGGGCTCAGAGACAGCACGGCGAGTACCACCGGCTGGTGCAGGAACTGCGGCTGGATGAAGTCCGGTTCCAGCAGTACTTCAGGCTGGACAGGACCCAGTTTGATGTGCTGCTGCGGAGGGTGGGTCCCCTGATTTGCAAGGACAATACACGGTTCCGCCGAGCCATTTCCCCCGGTGAACGGCTGGCAATTTGTTTACGGTAAGTAAAAGTGTTGTGACATATATTACATGTTGAATATTATTTAATGTGTCGGTTAAATTATTATAAAAATAAATATAAATATAGAATGTATTTATTTAACTACAATATTGTAGAATAATATACTTTCTTTTCATAAAAATGTATACTTTAATTCTTAATACATATTTCCACAGATTCCTTGCAACAGGGGATTCATACCGCACTATTGCCTTCAGCTACCGTTGGGCACAGCACTGTAGCTGGTATCGTGGCAGAGGTGTCAAAGGCCATTTGGGACTCCATGGTTGAGGACTACATGCCGGTTCCTTCCACCGAAGATTGGAGGGACATTTCAGCAGATTTCTACCATCGCTGGAACTTCCCAAACTGTCTTGTTTCTATTGATGGGAAACATGTGGTGATCCAGGCTCCCAACAACTCTGGATCATTATTCTATAACTACAAGGGGACATTCTCTATTGTCCTCTTGGCAGTTGTAGATGCCAGGTACTGTTTCCGCATCATAGATGTTGGCAGTTATGGGAAGTCCAGTGATGGTGGGACTCTGGCAAATTGTCCCTTTGGATACGGTCTTCAAAGTGGAACCCTTGGCCTACCAGAGGACACGCTGCTACCAGGAGCAGAACACCTGGGACCCCAGCCTCACGTCTTTGTGGCAGATGAGGCCTTCCCTCTCCGCAGAAACTTGATGCGACCCTTCCCAGGTACCACCACCCTTCCCAGTAGACACAGGGTGTTTAACTACAGGCTTTCACGGGCAAGGCTGACAGTTAAGAATGCGTTCGGTATACTCGCAGCACAGTGGCGAATGTATCGGCGTGTGATTGGTGTCAGCCCTGATCATGTGGAAGCCTGTGTTAAAGCAACCTGTGTTCTACACAACTTTCTGCGGAGGACAACATGGAGTATGCGGAACGCACCAACCCTGGCCGTGGAAGGGGAAGCTTCTGCGCTGCAGAACATCAGCAGAGCAGGGAGCAACAACGCTTCCCGCGATGCCATGCGTGCGAGGGAGACCCTGGTCGACTACTTCTGTGCTGAGGGTGCAGTTTCCTGGCAGCCACCGGTGTGACAGGCATGAAAGGATCTTTTCTGCACCAAACCAAAGGCTCTTTTTCGCCACCCACATTATAATAAAAGAGCAATGTTTCCATGTGTTTCCATCATCTCTTCTCAATACTAAATTATATCCTGCATGGCTATACTATAAGATATGCTCAATAAACATTTCTTTCCAATATACATAACAGCAAAACATATGAATAATAAGTGACTGCACTATGGTAATCACACTATGAAATGCTACAAACTTTAATATATATATATATATATATATATACTTAATAATTTCATGAAATCAGTATTGGATCCAACTGACTTACTACATGGACAAAATTCTTCTAAATATTATTTGTGGTGTGCTGAAGAAATTTACCCTTAAAAAAAATATATATATATATATTGTTAAGAAACATTGAACATTCTGGAACAAATGTATTTTTATTTGAAGAATGACCTAAAAGTTATTGTTATTTTTATTGTTTTCTTTTTAAACAAAAAAAAATTTTTTTGTGGCATTTTTTCATGTCACATGGGGGGCGACACGAGCAGTTAAAAAAAATCCTCTGAGCCGCGAAGGTTTTCTATTTTCTATCATTTCAAATCAATTATTGGCAATGGCGCCCCTGCTTGCTGAGAAGGCACCGTGCACAGAAGCTATGTCAAGGGGGTGTCCAGATTGGAGGTAGCTCACCAAGGGGCCGTTCACATATCGCGTCTTTTGCGCGCTCGAGGTCGTTATTTCAAATGTAGGTGCACGGGAAGCGCGCTCATAATTGAAGCGACGCGCTCATTTTTTCCAGGAGCAGCGGGATGAACATTTTTAATCTTTTCAGTATGGGGGTGCACCCAAACACGTGGGTGTTTTTTTCTTCTCCGTAAATAAATCTTTTAGCAGAGCTACAGCAAGTGTTTTTCTGTGGTGGAAATCCATTAACTACTAAAACTTCTTTGTGTTGTGGAGAGCCAAAGTCCTTTTAGGCAAGTCATGCCACTCGGCCGCCATCTTGGCAACGCCTCCGGGCAGCTATTTCGGACTAACAAGACTAGGCTCCTATCTAAATGAATGGGCAGATAGTCAGAACTGCACTTTTCACTGGTCACAGGGACAAAAACTGCATGTATAGAAACAGCAGTAAAATATTATAAAAATCGCTGAAAAAGTTTCATGACTTTACCCCAAAATAAGGTTTTAAACGCTTTTTCCCCCACAGGTTATACTTACTACGCATGCGCAAGGGTTCACGACAAACCAACTTCATTTACGTCTATCCAGAATGCCGGTGTTGTGCCGAGCACTTAAACAAATGCTCAATGTCATTTTTTTTATCACTGTGTACAGTACAATATTTTGAATTATTATTTTCTTGTCTCACTTTTTATTTGCTTTGTGTGTACCCCTGAAATGGACAGATTTTTTGTAATCTCATTGTATTAACGTTATGTGTTCTGTAAAATAAAATAATTTTTTAAAAACACTTGAAGAAATGCTGTGCTTATTTACGTTAGGGATACAATCGGCATTTAACGTTACCATCTATATTTACACAACGCACACATAGGCTACCCTGCATATTAATTCTGCCGCATTTTCAAACAGTAACGGTTTTTTTTTTGCGGACAAAATAACGTTACATTTCTAAAGTTACTCTATAACAAGTAAAATATAGGTACAAATGCCACGTTTATGTGCCTTCTATGGGTGCAATAACAGAGTGGGATGTGGGCAATCCTTTTTCGCCTTCCCAAAGGAGAATAAAAGGTAACGTCTTAAATATTTTAACCATTAGACTCCCGGTAACGTTAGCTTGCTTACTATCAGAGACTATTTATATAGAGACATCACTTCCTCAATGCTCAATACAATTAACGTTACATACGAAAACACAGTATAGATCCACTTATCAGAGCAGACATTTAAAACACTTCTCTATGGTGCTCTACTCAGGTTAAGCATTTAACATGGATTTGTTCATGAACGAGTTAGTTGCATAAAGCACCTCATTTTAGCCTTAATATTAGGCAATGAAATGGCAAGTAATATAAAAACAAAATACATTTGGTCCCACTATGAAATACCACATGAAGAATAAGCTTGACACAGCATTTTGAAGTATTTTATTAAAATATGAATCAACACAGGAGACAGAAATGGCTTCATAATGTGAGGAGGGGAGATCTGTCCTCCCACATGACAAAAACAGAGGCAGAAAGGGGAGGATATGTGGTCTGTGAAGATCATTTCAGGCCAGAGGACCTAATATCAAAAGTATGGTCAATATCGTTCTCTATTTAAATATAATCAGGTTTGCACTTTATCAGTAATAACAATGTATAGGTATTGTATAGACAGAGACTGATAAACACTGTTAATGTGTAATGTACCTGTGTAAAGTTACCATTTTTTCCCCATAAGGGTAAAAGAAAGCGGCTGGCTCCCAAAGCCATCCCTGTCCTTTATCGGCAGCACACCCCTGTACCACAGGAGGGAGGTACATAAAAACAGTGGAAAAAAAATGCCCATAGAAAAGGGATTCACAATCATATTCATGGACCCTTTATGTTTTGTTTTCTTTCTTTATGTTTTGTTTTCTTTCTTTCCAAGCACATGACAGTGAATAAGTGTAATTCAAGTTTTTTTTAACTTTGTTTAAATATTGTGTAATGTTCTTGATCATCTTTCAATCAATGATTTAATCGGTCAGGTTTACAGAGCAGGAACAGATATACAACATGCATCAATACTGTGTGTAATATGATTAAAGATGCTGAGGTACATACCGATGTTCATGAAGCGGTGCCATTGCAAGACACTCCACAGCGTCGAGTGGTTGTGGCAGAGTTACTCAATGAGAAAGACAAGGTGAAATGGCATTAGTGATCGCTGCATATCCAACATGATACTTTACTTATATAAACTATCATATTAACATCCTACAATATATTTACAGAAAATCAAGGAACTTAAAAAGCTCCTGCAGGGAGAGAGGGCCAAAATGCGGCAGCTCAAGTTCCGTATGAACTTTAAAATAAGAAAACTCCAAAAACAGTACGTAAGCAGTGTAATAGCACAAGGCGTGATAAATGTAAGGTACATATCTGTAAATATTCCAGTCATTTTACTTGCAGACTGCAACATCAGCAGACAGCAGGAGAGTCTATTCAGCCACTGGCCACTGACTGCTTTCCAAAGGCAACCAAAGATTTCTTTGACATGCAGATTGCCATGGGCAGGGTGGCCAAACATGGTCAGAGATACAAGACCAGCGAGAAGGATTTGGCAGTCCAACTGTTTCACCACAGCCCAAGGTGCTACTCTGAACTCCAGAGAGTATTTAAGCTGCCCAGTAAAACAACTCTAAGGAGGCACGTAATGGGCAGTCTGGGGAGCTTTGATGTGAGTTAAAACCATAACGCATTGACACTCCCTCCACGTATGCCGCGTAACTCATCCCACATAAACTTGCGCTATTCTGACATCACGAGTGCACAAATACAAATGCATGTTTGCAACTTTAATGTAATCATGAATGTCATCGCAGAGTATGCAAGAATTAACACAAAGCGATATTTCCATTTATTCTGTAGCCTGGATTTCTGCATGGTGTTCTTGCTAAAATTAAAGCAAAAACAAAGACCATGACAAAGGAAGAGAAGATGTGTTCCCTTGTCCTGGACGAGATGTCTATAAAAGGCCACCTTGACTACAACAGGAAAACAGACTCAATCGATGGTCTTACACCAGATGGCTCCCAGGCTCGTCAGGCTATGGTGTTCCTGGCTAGGGCCATAAATGGAAAATGGAAGCAGGTCTGCAAAATATAAATGGGCACAATGTACAAACAGTACAGTAAACATTTGGAAGCATCCACAAAGTTCAGAAACACTATGTGTGTGCACTCAGAAGAGTACATACATGTACAAATATTTAAAATAATTCTTTACTCCCTCACACTTCACCTTTTAGGCAATCGGCTATTTCCTGTGCAAATCTGCCATGCCAGGTGAGGAGATTGCCAGGAAACTGAGGGAAGCCATCACCCGCCTCGACAGTGCTGGACTGAATGTATGTTGTGTATTACATAGTGAAAAACAGAATGCCAAAATAAAAGGTGACTGATTTTTAATAACTTGCATCTTACTTTCAGGTCAAATGCATTGTCTGTGACCAGGGGTCCACAAATGTGAAGGCCATGAGAGCCCTTGGTGCTTCCTTGGACATCAATGAGGATGGTGATGGATCACACTGCATCCTACAAAGACAAATTCCACTCATATTTGATGTTCCACATCTTGTAAAATCAATCCGGAACAACTTTAAAAGACATTCACTGAATGTAAAATAAACTTTAACAACATTTAAAAATGTGCATTAACTTACATCACTGCAATGATTTCAATCATTGTAATTATGTCCTCTAAGGTTGGGGGACATGATCTGACATGGAGACACCTGGAAGATTTTTATAACCAGGACCAAAGAAGTGTAATCCGGATGGCTCCTAAACTGACAGAGCGGCATATTCACTTGCCTCCATTCACCAACATGAGGGTCAAACTGGCCACTCAGGTCTTCAGCCACTCCGTAGCAGCTGGTACAGCTACACAACTTATCTACAACAAAAACACACAAAAAAATAATACACTGAGAAACATCTGATTATTCTCCCCTGACATCCACAAGGCATGCAGACCATGGTGCTCCACCATAAACTACCAGAGGATGCTCTTCACACAGCCAAATATGCAGAGGAAATGGATAGACTCTTTGACATCCTCAATTCCAGGTGGAACTAAAATACACAAGAACAAACAAAATATGCACAAACATGGTTGTATTAATGGATGCACAGTGTGTGTACATGTACCATTCTAACTGAGCTCAAAAATTGTGAGATTTTGTGTAGGCTACTCACCAAAATTAAAATGGTCCCGCAGGAGCATGAGAGACAGTAAATGGTGGAGGAGGCCGCTTTGTGCCAACACCACCAGGCTCCAATATCTCCAGAACAGCATCAACTGGATAAAGTCCTGGAAATTTGGGTACGCCATGGGGTAAACTCCAAGGTGAGTTACTAAGATGAGTACGGTACCTTAAAACTCACAGACCAATCCTTTCAAGGTCTGGAAAAATACCACCATGCCAGATGGGACTGGTGATCAGTATCCGGAGTATCCTGATGCTTCACCAGCAGCTGATGTCAGAGGGGGTGAAATATCTGTGCACATCCAAGCTCAACCAAGACTGCCTGGAGGTATTAAACTTGATTTTAGTGATGCTCTGCCCCAAGCAGTTGAGTATAGTTATACTGACAACAATGCACTTAACTCTCTTTGTAGAACCTGTTCTCAGTCATCAGAGGAAAGGGAGGACACCGCTTTCACCCCACTGCCAGGGAATTTGCTGCAGCACTAAGGAGTGCATCAGTGGCCAACATCATCAGCTTGCAGGGCAGTGCTACAAACTGCATTCCTGATAATGCCACTCAGTTGTTGCAGTCTTCTCCTGTGAAATGCAGTGAGCCGGTATGGCCAATGTATAACTCTTTATTACTGGAAGCGGGTACACACAATAATATCATGACAATCCCAATCATGTCATACCAAAATTATTAAGCCTCCCCAATACTTTAGTAAACAGTTGTAACATAAAATCTGCAATTCGGCTGATTGTTTTGTTTAACAATCCAAAGACACACCTCTCTTTTGTGCTCCTGAAGCAACATAATGACTGAGTGAAATTGTTTATTACTTGGTCATTTAACTACAACCTGCTGAATTAAAATGCAACTTTATCTTAAAGGGCTCTTTTGTGTTCTAGAGTGAATGTGAAAATGAAGAGCTGGATAAAGAGCAAATAATGGTCAATGAGCAGGTGATATCACTGAATATGACTTGATAGGATCCAAAATTACTAAATGAATAGATGTTTCTGTAATATTTCAGAATTCACTAAATTCGATATTACTCATTGTTGTAGGACATACCGGATGTGGACAGTGGCGAAAGGGAGGCACTTGCCTATGTGTCTGGCTGGGTCGCACGGAAAGTGGCTCAAGAGCCATCAGTGAGAGATTGTGGAGAATGTGAAAGTTTGCTCGTGCGGACAAATGACGCCGAGCACAACTACCACGCTCTGATGGAGGATGATGCCTTCATCGCAAATAAAAAATACACCACCACATCTAGGCTATTTCAGCCATCTTCCGTACTAAAGGAATGCATTTATAAATGTGAGGGCGTCATTAAAAAGATCCCCCTCAAAGCATGGGCAAAAACAAAAATAACGGCGAGGCTGAAGACCTCGCTCAGGGACAGTGGTGTGTTCGCTGACCTCCACCGCATTCACCCTGCCCACTCAAAGGCCATAGAAAAGGTGGCCTTAAACAAGTATGTCATGTGCAGGATGGGGGCCGAGCTCAGAGCTCGCAACCAAGCTTCACAGAGTAAAAAAAAAACAAAAAAAAAACGACACGACAGCACAGCGGAAACTGACGTGCTTTACAAATTAAGCACGGTCAAAATAAATACACAATTTATACAACTATAACTGGTCTGCATCTTCATTTAAGTTGTTCCACAGAGAGTCAATTAGATTTTACGTTTCTGCTGATCGTTAACGTTAGCGAAGTTAGCGTTAGCTATGTAGGAAAGCTGGATAACTAGCTACACCGTACCTTGATAACACAACATATTTTGTGTCTTTTACATGATGCTCTGCAGCACATACTTAGAATGTAAGGTAAAATATGTTTGGTCGATATAAAATGCTTTAAATACCTTGGTAGTCCGGCGCCTCTGCGTTGTTATCACCCTCTTCCATGTGGATTCCATCTGATCTTCCACACAACACAACTCGCTGTCGCCAAATCGTCTCCGCTGTCGCAAAACTCAACTGTGCGCATGCGTCAGTGGAACCAGACGATAGGCTTAAATGTTTCCCGGCTTGACTGTTAAAAGCAGACGATTGGCTTTCCAGTGGGAGGGGCGGGGCATTTGAATATAACCGCCATCTTTGGCGTTACGGGTTTTCCCTATGTAGTTGTATTGAGAATTGAGGAAGTGACATGTCTCTATATAAATAGTCTCTGGGAGAGCGCAGTGCATGGTTGTATAGCAACGACAGCCATGGGAAAATCGGACCGAATTTTACTATTAATAATAAAAAATAAGCTACTGTCCATTATAAATGTCAGGAATTTATCTTTATTGACCCATTCTTTTTATAAAGATGATTTAAAGGCTGAAATATGTGAGGTTTATCTTTTTATAAAACCTTTTTTGTCAAAAGTTTATTTGAACGTGTACATGTTATTAGATAACATAAAACACACTCCTTTAAAATTTGGCCATCATCTTTAATGTTATTAACTTGGTGAATAGATTTCATTGTGTATTAGGCCTACTTTTTGAACAAGATTCTGTGTTTAACCGTGATCATTTTGGTCACTATATTCATGAAATGAAAATAATTTTCATAATGATCAACTAAAATCAACTATAATTATGTGTTTTTACAGTAGCCTATAATATGCAAAGTACAATTTTCTATTAAAAAATAATCTCTGATTCTGTCCTTTTCTCTGACAAGGCCTAAGCTATTTTAGGTCTAAAACAGTTTGGATAGTTGTTAATATTAGAGTTATTAGAAATTATTTAAGAGATAAGTATTGTGTTACTACATAAGTATCTCTCGGCCACTTTCACTTTTAAAAACTCTATTTCGTGACATAGTATAGTTTAACAAGTCACAACTAAAAGTGTGCCATGCATAGAATTCGAGGCAGTAACCAATGAGCTAATGGTTCCTCCCTGAAAGTTAGATTAATATAGCAAAATAACTGGATTTTCTTACTGTTTTTTTTTTTTCAAATGAACGGTATGTGATTTTATTGTTGTTGTTTTTTTTCTTGGGGGGAGGGGGGGGGGGGGGGGGGGGGGGGTCTCGCCCAGGGTGTAATTCAATGTAGAACCGCCACTGGTGGGACTGGAGCGTAAATGGACGTCAGCTGTAATATAGATGCCTAGCAGAGACTAAGTTGAATTTGACGGTCCTTTGAGCTGAAGATCAGGACTTGGGACTTGCTTCCCTCTTTTTATTTTTTATTTGATTCATCGTTTTGCCAACAATTTTATTGTAATAAAATAGTTTTTCTACTGCTATTTTGGGTGTTGTTTTCCACTGTTCCCTTCTCCGATAAAGAACCTGTTTTTTTCATCTGGAGTTCCTAGGGTCTCAGTTTCCACTCTAGGTGGCGTAGTCGGCTACAAAGTTAAATATATATCTTATTAATCATTTGGCTGCTGACATATATATATATATATATATATATATATATATATATATATATATATATATATATATATATATATATATATATGTATAAATATATATATAATAAAGAGAAGTCAAAATTGCTTACATGATGCGGTCACTGTTTTGTTTTTTCCAGCTGTGGAGACTAATGAAGGTAAGACCACTGTTATTTAGTTTTTATAGGTTTAATCAATGTGATGTATTTTTACTCAGTTCTTTTCTTACCTTAGATGAGCAGCCAAGAAGAAAAAAACAAAAACAATCTTGTTTGAAGTTGCCCAATGCTCCTTCTTGTGAGTACATTTTGATTTTTAATTTTTCAGTAACTGAGTAGTTATAGAAAGAATTTTGAGGTTGGGACTTTTCTTAAACTAAATTAAATAAAACAGCAACACAACTGTTTACAACATTCATAATAATAAATGCTTCTTGAGCAGCAAATCAGCATACTAGAATGATTTCTGAAGGATCATGAAGACTGTACTAACTCAGCTTTGCCATCACATAAATAAATTACATTTGAAAATAAAATAAAATAGAAAGCAAGTACAAAAAAATTTAGTAATAATTTACATTATAACGTTTTCAACTTTTATATTGTTCAAATAAATGCAGCCTAGGTGAGCAGGATCACTTCTTCATTGAAACTTCTTCATTGTAAGATTGAAACTTTTTGATTGACTTTTTGAACGTATTGGTTTTGATGTGGTTACAGTTCTGCTTCAACACTCCAACAGTCCACAGTCCAGTTCTACAAACCAGCAGATTCAAGGTACGAAGAAATACTTTATACACATATATACAGATGACCTGGATAGATATGTGCAAGCATTGTGATTCTAACAGTCACATTTTATTTAATTATGGGCCCCTTTTAATCAGCTCTGTTCCATATGTCTTTTCGCCATTTACTATAATATATAATGAGGGCTTGGAGCCAGAGGGGCGTAAGTGGCATTTTGGGTGAATATGAGTTCTTAATATCAAAATAAAGGTCTCGATGAGCTCTATCCAATGGTGCCAAAAAGAGAATACATGTAGGACCCGCATTGTTGTTCAGAGCCAGAAGGGTGTAAGTGTAGTTGGTGCCCTAAAAAGCATTCAAAATGGCTGACACAACTGCAGACATGGAACTGTCCTGGGCAGAAAAGATTTTGATAATTATTATGAAACAAACTGATGAATCCTATATTGAAGAAGTTGAAGATGAGTCAGAGTTGTTTTTGAATGCATTTCCTCTCACGAGTGATGACAGTAAGACATAAGCATGTCTTGAGAGCCTTACCTTGTTAGCCTAGCCTAGCATGGCTAACTTAATCCCATTGTTTTGGTCTGCTCAGTGCCTGCTAACTAGCCTTGTGTTCTGACATAAAATATTCTTTTGAACTTTCTCATAATCTACTTTACCCTAGCCTTGAACTAATAGATTCAGGGCGCTCATCTAGGATAGTATATTAATAAATATGAATGTGTTAATCATTAAGGGACACAGCCACATGAGGTGAGGAAGAGAGATCAACTTGAGGGACACATGGAGACAGCACATGATGGAGGAAGTGAGTTCGGACTTGAATAGAAAATAAGTTTGAACATTCACCTTATCTAATCCTTACCCCGAATGATTAGTATCAGGGCATTCATGTAGAATATTAATAAATATTAATGAAATCATTTAGGGACACAGCATGAGATGAGGGACACATGGAGACAGCAGAAGATGGAGGAAGAGAGACAGACTGGGAGACAGTTCATGCAATTGAGGAGGGACACATGGAGACAGAAGAGGATCGAGGGACTGAGACAGTCTACATTGTGCTAGAATTTATTCAGAAGGGAGGGGTTAAAAGTGGCCAGGAAGACAGAGAGATGTTGAAAATTGGAAAAGAAACCAACGTAAAAGGTTAAGAAATTCTGGCCAAGGCTACATTAATTCACATGGCATTCATGTTCCAGGAAGGAAGGTGAGGCAGAAGAACTAAAAAGTAAAAAGAACACGAGAGAACTGTCGATTGTATAGAGTATTTGAAAAAAAAAAATTATGAATGTAATGAAATAAATTGAACAACTCATGAATTGGCAATCAGAAGTATGTTTAGCAAGTTCAGTGACTTTTATTACAGACTGTACTGTTCAGCCGATGCCCAGAATGGACAAGTGAAATGAGAAAAAGAAAAGAAAAAAAAATGAATTAATTTTTTGCTATTTTTTGCTCGGGAGAAAACGTGTGGAAATCGGGGATGCTCGCATGTCGCGGCTCGTATCGTGTGAGAGGAATTACGAGCCGAGCACTTCTCGACCTCCGAATCATTTTTAAGCATGTCGAAAAAGTTCGGGAGCTGTCGGTTTGAATTCGTGAGGTGTGTGCAGTTGAATGAGCCGATTTGTCGATCTATCTGAATTTGACCAATCGGGAGCAGAGGAAAACCACAGAAGAAGAAAGACGGAGATGGCAGTGCCAGAATTTGGACTATTGAAAAAGAAGATAAACTCGCTGAACTCTGGCAGGAACAGCAAGCGATGTATGATGTGTAATGCAGTGTGTACCATGAAAGAGATGATATTTTACAGCGGATCGCCCCATTTTTCTCCACTTGTCTTCAGAAGTTGGTGTCTGTAAACATGACATTTATCAGATTACCAACAACACAGCTAGTTTGAGATGCTAGTTTGAAATTGCATAATCAGTATGATCCCCTAGAAGCACATCCCGCCAAATGTAACATAAATGTAAATGACAATGCTTAATCTAATGTTTTGTTAACATGAACTAACAGTGAACAATACATTTTTTACAGCGTTTATTAACGTCAGTAAAAATTAAATCGTTTTTTCGCATTTGATCTGTGCATTAATGTTAACGAATACAACATTGGATTGTAATGTCTTAGTAAATGTTGAAACTAAAATTAACGAATATTAAATGTTTTAGAAGTATTTTTAACTACTGTTTACAAATGAAACTTTAATGTAACGTGTTACCCTTAAAATAAGCGTAATAGTGGTATTTTATTTCATAGTGAAAAATAATCTGACAATACTTAAGTCAAGTTTTTCTGTTACGAATATTAATATACTTTTTTTTTTGGGCATACGATTCAAATAATGTGAACCTTCAAATAATCCTTCTTCATAGTGCGGTGTAGAGCGTTGCATGTTTCTTCTACAATTCTACCAACGGTCGTGCTTCCCATCCGAAACTGAAAGCCAAGTGACTTTCCTGCAAAAAATAAACAGGAGTAAAGGTTCATTTGTACAACACATTTCATACACATAATGTTAAAGAAAATAAAGTGTCAATTATAACCTTTTTTGTTGTATATAAAATGTACATACTTTTTGTACATGTTACAAACTTACCTGTGGCCAGAAACCTCAATGTCACTGATAGTCTGTCTTTGGCACTAATGCTCCTCCTCATGACTGTTTGTTTTGGTAATGAAAGGCTCAACCAGGGACAGTAACTTGTAGAAATCATATACAGTCACCCGTAACATCTCCCTGAAGCCCTGCATATCATTCATCTGTAGAATAAGTTCATCAATTACACATATTGCATTTTCTGCAAGTCCATTCACATTGTAGTGAAGCAAAAGGACTGGAGCCATCATGACTCTGCATCACTGTTCTCCCACAACAATAATATATTATGATGCATGTATTATGAATTATATATATATATATATATATGTATTCCACATATACATTGATCTGTTCCGTATATCAATACAAACATTTGGCCTGCAATTACAGCACGTATACAATAATACCTAGACTATCCGGCAATTAAATTGTTTTAAATATAAAAACGACGTTACAACTTGCACCAACTTACGTGACACGCTATGGTTGTATACTTTCCCATATCTTCCACGACCACATCAGTGAGTATGCACACACAGAAATACTCACCTCAAGTTGTTTTTGTAGAACAGAAAGTCCATGCTGTTCTCTGCTCTTCAACCAAACTCTTTGCCATGCCTGCCTTTTTCTTTTCATTTTTATTCCTTCGCAAGCTATTGCTGCTACAAAGAAAGCAATCTCTTCCTCTGAATCCATGTTTTTGGCGCGGAACTTCATACAATTTCTTCGGAATTCAGCAGGTCGTAAAATCGTGCCATATATCACTGCGTCCGGGCGGTTTTCAGGTAAACACACATGTAAAGTGTGCGTGGACATACGATCTTCCGACCGTCAGAATTCGGACGGTGTTCGCCCTCCTTTAGTTGCTTCTTGCTCCCTCTCCTCCATCTCCTGGATTAGGTCCTCAAATGGTTTCCTTTTGCTCCCTGTTCTCTCTTGGTTGCTTCCTGATGTCTTCTTTCTTCGCCTTCTCGCTCTTGTCTCTCTCTTTGTTCCTCCTCCTCCTCCATTTCCTACCATCATCTCTCCTCCTCAGTTGCTTCTCGCTCGGTCACAGCTTCCCTCTCCTCCATCTCCATCTCTTAAATGGTTTCCTTTTGCTCCCTGTTCTCTCTGGCTCTGGGCTCACTGGGGATGGTGAGGTCACAGTAACATCTGGGCCAGATGAGGCAATAAGGCTAGGTGGACTAATGGGACGTCTGCCCCCAATTGCCTCATCCATGGCACTGTACCACTTTCAGGATGCTGAAGTGAGCTCCCCATCCTCAGCGCTCAGCTCAGATCCTACAGAAATGTTCAAACACAATACAAAGTCAGTCATTGAATTATGCAACAGTTAATGACTAATTAAATTGTGTTAGGCAAAATCAATGACGTTATAGCACACATACAACACCCACATCAGTACTGTAAGTCTGTAAAATGTCCTGTGTCAAATGTTTAACACGCATTTAGGTAATGTCTATGTTGCATATGTTTAATTATGTTCCTTTTTTTTTTTAAAACAGGTGTTTATCAGATGTCTGTCCACAGTTAAGGCAATGCTTTCCAGAAAACGATGTTTAACAAATCTTGAGAAGTATGTGTGCTTAATGAAGCACGACTGTTCACTATATGAAAAAATAAAACATCTTTTTAAAGCAACTTAATATATTTTGATGTATCAGTATTAAATATATACTAATATATTTGAATGTATCAGTATTTAATGTATACTAATGTCTTTAAAGAGATACTTCACAGATTAGCAATAAGCTTTGTATCAGTAGAAACCCGGCAGTATTTTCGATTGACCGTGCTTCCCTTCCTCATGTCCCCCTGAGATGAGAGATTTCTGTAGTGTGTGTCTGGAAAAAAACCTCAGATGATGCAAAAATCATCATTTAGCGTCATCGGAGGCTTTTTTGGCCAGAGGTTAGAGACTACAGCCAGTAGTAGGAGCTATTTCCGCATGTTTTCAACCCGCCCATAGGAGGTGGGATCTCACTCACAGAATGTACAAATAGTGTCAGCCATCTTTTTTTTTGTTTTACTAAGCTAACAGACTCTTGCTCTGTGGAGAAAGCTTTGGCAGAAGGGGATTTTGAAGATCTGGTGCGCGAATCCGATGTTTGTGACTACCTGTACGAGCCGCAATACAGCGAGGAACAGTTGCGGATGATGGAGGAACAAGAGGCGGCCGGAGCAGCTGCTGCAGCAGAGGAGCAGATGTGTGCCTATGGACACAGGATCTATTATGTATTTCTCTCGGTCTTGGATGTTCTCTTGGCTTTAGTCTTTTTGTGTGTGCCAGGGCCTTGTAGGTAAAGAGAAGAGACATACACAAACTGAGTCATAACCTACTGTACACTGCATGCCAGAAAGTCTAAGATGATCACACTACATACCATCTGAGTCGTGGTCTGAATCATAAGACTCATCTGGATCAGGCCTTTGCTTCTGGCTTCTAGATAACACTGTAACAGGGAGAAATTAACATTATGAGACATTACCAGAGATTACAAATTACATTTGTATTGGAATGATCTTTAATGTCAGCTGAAAAGGCAATCAATTATCACAGCAAACACTCTTTACTTCCTGAACAACCTTGCAAGACTATAGCCAACCTTAGCAAACCACCTGATAAACCCTAGCAAACATGTACACTTACACTTCTTGCTATTACCCATTAACTGCTCTGCTTTTACACCACTCACTCTGCTGACGACCAGAGGTCACGTTAGACCTTCACATTGTACGTTATTTTTGACAGACTCTTATTATTACCCGTCATTTTAATTTTCATATTTCAAGGATATGAAAGTTAGACATTTAATAGTCACAGGCCGGGGCGGGTGACCGGCCCTTTACGCACCGCCCCTGTGAACCGCACCACCTCGAGGAGCTAACAGAGGACACCACCAGACCAGACTAGAAAAACAGATAACAGGTACAAAGTTCATCTTTATTGAATTAAAAGTATTTCTCTTAACTGTCACCATCCCACTGGCGGGATATTTAAGTTTACTTCAATATTTTACTACTAAATCATAATCTAATCATGGCAAACTATATATCGTTGGAAAGGTCTAAGACTCAAGAATACATATTTGTTGATGATTTTGCAGAAAAATATATGTTGGAAGAGTAATGGATTAATATATGACAAGAGTGCGCATCAAAAAATCTGTATCATTACAGGAGTTTTCACCTTTGTAACAAAAAGTCAACAACCACACTTTTAATCATTCAAACTTTGATTTTTATGATCAGAGTTCATAAAAGAAACATTGATTCTAGTATTTAGCTAAAAATATTCAGAAAATAATATTATACACATAGAGAATGTCTACCTACCCCTAAGCTGTATACATTATTGCAAAACCAAATAGATTTTATAACAAAATGCCCATTATAATTTCTTCATTCAATACATGATACATCAACTAATATATGTTGCCGTGTTGGTAGTCCTCCCTCCCACCGTTATCTCGTGCCGGAAGTTTCAAGCCATATCCTCAGCACTTCATCTGAGTGATCCAAAGATGGATGCTGAAAATATGAGAAAAAAGGGGACACCTGCTTATGACCGGCTAGGGAAATTGAAGCCAGTGTATCAGGAGATGCGCGATGCATGCAAGACTTTTTTTCATCCCCATCAAAACATTGCCATAGATGAGAGGATGGTGGCATCCAAGGCCAGGATTGCCCTAAAACAGTACCACAAAGAGAAGCCGACAAAATGGGGGTACAAGCTATTTGTTTTAGCGGACTCAGCCAATTTTTATACATGGGATTTTTTCATTTATGAAGGAAAATCTCCTGTACCACCAAGCCGAGAAAGCAAGGGGGTGAGCTATGAATCAGTGATGACGCTGGTGGATGAGAAAAACCTCGGAACAGGCTACAAACTGTATGTAACCCTGGTGATTTCCCCTAAAAGTTAAGTGAAAGTTTATTTAAGACCCTTTCTAATAATGTTTCTTGGGTAACAAGTTCTTATTTCGTTACAATGTGTATATAGGATCTGTCCCTTTAAGAGCATCGTTCTGTGAAAGAGTTTGGTTGAAATTTACATGTGCAAAACGTGGGTTTTACAAGCAAGTTAGGGTTTGTCCTTTATTCATTGGATCATAATGTACTAAGCCCGCCTGATACCTAATCGATGTGATGTATGATTGGTTCTGGGGAGGGGGAAGTTGAAAAAGGAGAGAGGGAGAGGAGGCGAATGCAGCGAGGTGTGGGTTGAAGCGCACCGCTCTGTGAGAGAATTGTGATTAATCCGACCAGGATTGGTTAATTTTATTTCTTTCATTAACAAAAAGTGTTGAAATAGTTTATTCAGCAGAACTATATTTTGTTTTAGTAAGGATTCACTGGCTGTAAGTGGAGAGCCGAGTCATCTTAGTTTGTCGATAGACTCGATACACTTGTATGAGTTCCAGACGAGTTAAAGCTAACTGCAAACAAAATAGTGACTGAGTATCTAAATGAAGTGGACTTTATCAACGTGAATAACGGTGATGAGGAACTGCACGCCTGGACATCCAGGTAGCGCCCTGAATCGCCGAGGGGTTCAGGGTTCCCCTGGCAACGAGGGATCGTAAAGAGGCCAGGCCGCGCATATCAGGGACAAACTGATCGATTAAAGTTTCCTAACCCGGGAGGACTCAGCACTACGGATTGAAGGTATCACATTCTATGTTTATTTGGCTCTTCGGAGTGAAGCGGCCACTTATCTTTTTGTTTCGTGGCCTCAACGCACGCGAGCAACGGTACAGGCCTGCAACGAGGGGGTTTGTGTGTGTGTGTGCGTGTGAGTGGGCCCACGTGAGTTAATGTGTCTACCTGTCATTTAATAACTGCCATAGCATTTTCCTAAGAGGGGTTCGATTTATTGTTATTCCTTTTCTGTAAAGGGCAGTGCATATACATGTATATAGATTTTATGGTGCATTTAAAACAGTGCTAAACCTATATTGAGAGGCATTTGATTTATCTTTGGTTGAAAAGAGTTATACTCAACTGTCTATATTCATATTCATCTGTGGGTTGTCATACAATTCTAAAAGTACATTTAATCATAGAGATTGTGTATTACTAAAATATCTTAACTGCCCCTTCTGTGACATAACTTTAAAATAGACAGTTAATTGTAGTTTACTGTTTATTTATCAAGCTTTTTAGTTTCATTTTTCCCCATTTCATTTAAATTCATATTTGCTTTAATAAACACTGTAATTGTTTACTTGAAGTGATTTCATCAAGTTTACTAATTGGTTTGTTTGAAGATTAACCTGAATATTTCTAATGTGTTAATTCACATTCCCATAAAATCATGGTTATAGCTTGACAGAGGAAATTGGGTATTGTGTTAAAGGGTGTTAAGAGAGTTCCCTTATAATTAGTTGAGAGACTGCAAAGTTCGAACCCGAGTACCCGCCCTAAGAGCTCAGGTACGTAATTTCTGAGAGGGTAGAGAGGTGCTACATGTATGTTGATAATTTCTACACCAGCCCATCACTGTTCAAAGACCTCCTCCAGAAGGGCATCTGGGCCTGTGGGACTCTTCGGAGTAACCGTGTGGGCGTCCCAAAAACCACCATCAATAAGCTGCCCAGAAATGCTCCTCGTGGGAGTATCTGTTGGATTCGGGACAATGAGCTTCTCTATGTTGAATGGAAGGACACCAGGGAAGTCCTCATGTGCTCCTCTTTCCATTCAGCAAATGAAAATCTCACTGTCAAGAGAAGAGTGAGGACAAGAGACGGACAATGGGCAGAACTGACAGTTCCAATACCTGCTACAGTTTCTGACTACAATAAGTAAGTTGAATTTATTTAGTCATGTTGTGTGAAAAATTGTTTACTCAAATGTATCATTCTATTTACTTGGATATATTTGCCTTTATTTTTGAAATATGTCCTATTATTTTCCACAAAGGAACATGGGAGGAGTGGATCTCTTCGATGCCCTCATCGGCTATTATACAGTTCTCAGGAAGACCAAGAAGTGGTACCACTCCTTATTCTACCATTTCGTAGACATTGCGATAGTGAATGCATTCATTCTCCACCAGCAGATGGCTGCATCACAGAACCAAAAAGCAAAGACACAGAGAGAATTTCGGGAAGCTTTGGTTCTGGAACTTGCCGACTGGATGCCCCGAAATGATCCTGGTCCTTCCGCTCCTCCTGCCCCAGCTCCTCAAATGACAGGAAGACACCCAGGCCATGCATGCCACAGGCCAAACTTCATCGCTTCTGAATGCAACACAGATTGCAGAAGAATTTGCAGAGTGTGCAAAAAAACCCCCGCTGTGATCTGCCGTGCATGTGATTTGCACTTTTGTTTCCAGGCAGCACGAGACTGCTTCAATTACTGGCACGATGTCCATAACTTGTAGTATAACCATAAAAAAGTTGTGAATAGTTGTTAACAAAAGGGAAAAAAATTGTAAATTGATGAAAATTGTAAATAGTTTAGATCAGGGGTGCCCAATCCTGCTCCTGGCGATCGACTGTCCTGCACAGTTCATCTCCAACCCTAATCAAACACACCTGAAGCAACCAATTAAGGTCTTCAGAGCACGTCAGGATTAGAGGATGGATACCCGACCCGAGCCCGACGGGCCGGGCCGGGTTCGGACAGATATTTAGAAATTATGTTCGGGTTCGGGTCGGGCTCGGTCACATCAGCGCGATATGGCATTGAACATTTAAAATTTAAAACAGCTTATTATATTGGTAGCCAATGTGCCTGATGCTTTCACGTGATCCAAACGTTCGTTTTTGTGATTAAAATACATGTAAAATATTACCATAACATCTGTCTTCCTGTGTGCGGAAATTTGTTTATGTAGCCGTGACAACGAAACACGTGCATGAGCGCCTGCGTTAAGTGCGCTTGTTTCTCTGTGCGCGCTGATGCACTCATCCTGCTGACATTTCCGAATGTCTTCCAACAGTTGCTTAATAAAAGCAGGCTTTCCACACAAACGCACATGTGTCATTAGTATGAGAAAAAAAATGGGATTTTAAAGGTGCTCTAAGCGATGTCACGCGTTTTTTAGGCCAAAACATTTTTTGTCACATACAGCAAATATCTCCTCACTATCCGCTAGCTGCCTGTCCCCTGAACACACTGTAAAAAAATGCGGTCTCTGTAGACAACCCAGGCTCCACAAACAGCAACAAAAACAAACTGCGGCGACCCGCTCCACAAAACAAAACAGTGTTCCAGTCTGGGGGTGGGGGGTTAGTGAGTGTACATGGGGGGTGTGGAGGAGAGAAACCTGAAGAGGGAAGTTAGAATTTTAACTCTTCAAGTTTGATATGGCCGACACACGACCAAAGAGACGGCGTTCTGATGAACAGATTGCAAAAATACAAAGAGGGAAAAGGAGAAGGAACGCATGCCCGAATTTACTCTGGAAAAGCCTTTGAAAGGTGGTGAGAACTCCGCCGGCAGAAGGGCTTCCAATCCGACATTCAGGTAACGTTAGCTCTGTTTTTGCTGGACAGGTGGGTAAATCCAGTTTGGTTTTTCTAAATGGACTTTCATGTTCGCCTAACAAACACAAGGATATAATTAGCTAGAACAATGCAGTCAGCGCTAACTTTGGTGAATACAACATATAGGTTACTAGCAGCTAGCTATCGATCTCTATTGTAAATAATCAAGCAAACTCACAGTAGGGCGACAGTTTGTGTGAATGATAGTTTTCACCAACTATTTATTATGAAATTGAATGTTCATTCATAGCCTATTGACAACTTTGACTACATTTGAAGCTAACGTTATCTTGCTATTATTGCGTCCTGGTATGGGAGCTAAAGTTATAACCTCAGGTGGCGAAACGTTTTATCGTGTTTTTCTGGTAATGTTTCTATTTTTTTTTTTTGCATTATATGAAAGCATTTATCTCACTTGGCGACATTACACCTTGAAAGAAGTATCAGTAAAACTACAGGGGGAGGGGACGGGATGAGGAGGAGGGAAGGTTTAGCTAGCCTCCGTTTTGTTTGACAATACTTTGAATGTCAACAAGAAATGACGTCACCCAGCATCGCTTAGAGCACCTTTAACTGTCGGCCTCGGGTCGGGCTCGGACATAAATATCTTTATGCCTGTCGGGCTCGGGTCGGGTTCGGTTACTGCTCTGTCGGACGCGGCCCGCGTCCGACAGAGCAGTAACCGAACCCGACCCGAGCCCGACAGGCATAAAGATATTGTATTCAGGGGTGCCCAACAAACCCCCAACAAACCCCCGAACAGGGGGCTCGGACAAAAAAATTCGGCCTGATCCGCACTCTAGTCAGGATCACTAGAAAATTAAAGGCAGGTGTGTTTGATTAGGGTTGGAGATGAACTGTGCAGGACAGTCGATCGCCAGGAGCAGGATTGGGCACCCCTGGTTTAGATTGTAAAAAATTTTGTAAAATGTTTGTGGTTTAGTTTTCATAGTTTTCTTTTTTGATTCATTGTCTTATTTGTTTGTTCCAAATGAATTTTTTATAGAAATGTAACATTTATTTGTATAAAAGCAATCAAACAAATAGTAAAAAAAAAAAAAAAACATAAAACATCAATGTGTGCTGTGGTGTCATATGCCAGATCAAGTAACTAAGTGACTTTTAGAAATCACCAATATGGAGTGCCTGACCCCTACTGGATTTTTGGAGGTGATGCAGCTAAAAGTCTCACAGAAAGCTCATTTTTTGAGATTTTGACCTAAATTTTTTAACACAACTTGGTTAGAATTATTGCTTTGACTTTCTGTCATTTTTAGGCTGAAACCTATATTAATTTATATATTTTTTAATAAAAGAAAACATTATTATATGTTCATTACAATAAACTTAAACTTCGATAACTTTTATATAATTTAATTCTATTAATTTATTCCACTTCAGCAATAATCTGCCAAGAGTCTTCTTTTAAAAGAGACCACCTGTAAGTCTTTAGTCCAAAGGGTTCATGAATTACAACCGTTTAAGTTTGGGTAGTGCGTTTTCACGTCAATGCTCAAAAAGGGGGGTGACAGTTAAGGGGTTAAAATAAAGTATCCCTCAATTGGCTTCTTCCTCTTCTCAGAATCCTGGTCTTCCCCCTCTTTGATCGAGGCGTACACAACAGAGGTAAGTACGTGACTGGGGGTTCCTCTTCAAACTGTGAATAAGCAGATAACTAGTCCTCTTCAAGACAGATCAGAACAACAAGGGAATGACTCACGTCTTTAACGGATCGGCTCCAGACCGGACAATGGTAAGTACGCGGGTTAGGGCTCCTTTTCGAGGCAGGCCAGATCAGCGAAAGAGGAATGGCTCACGTTTCAACGGATCAGCTCCAGACCGGACAATGGTAAGTGTACAGGTAATGGCTCCTCTTCGAGGCAGGCCAGGATAGTGGAGGAGAAATGGCCCACGTCTTCAACGGATCGGCTCCAGGCTGAACAATGGTAGGTACACCGGTAATGGCTCCTCTTCGAGGCAGGTCAGAGCAACGAGAGATGAATGGCTCACGGTTCTATATAAGACACACTCAACAAGCACTGGTTAGTAAGACCCAACAACCCTCGAGTTTAGGCGATCCAGCAGGTCAAAGGCACAAACAAAGGCAAGACTTTACTCCTCACACTCGTGTATTCAGCAAAGCACTCCAACAACTTCACTTGTGCAAATATCCACCATAAGCACTGCAATCTACACACTCACAGTGAACTAGGGCCTTTGCTCGTAGCTCCAACCGGGTTCCTCGTCTTCGATGTGGCTATAACTCGGGGACAGGTGCGGGGGCTGAATCCTCGTCCTCGATGTATTTGGACTCAAAGACGACATGAAAGGTGGGCAACGACAAGTGTGACTGGTTTTGAGAGATCAGAACATCATAATGTTAGTTTGAAGCAAACAATCATCGGACTGGTGCATACATACAGGAACAGACTGATCATTATATCCAAACACACACTCATCAATCGATCCCTTCCTGCTGATGCTCTTATATGACACTGATATTAACACATAAACTCCACTCCACTCAATCTCCCAGTAACAGCGTCCACACACACTCTCTCTACACAACACCTGACACACATCATCAAATCTGTCTGGATGATCAGGATACGGCTGAAGCTTTTGGAAAGTGTTAGTAATCACTCTGTTCCTCTCAGACAGACGGAGGAGTTTATTCACTGTGTTCGGATCCAGAGTGAACTGATGGGAATCTGATGGAGAGAAAACACATCAGAATCAGGAATTATGAATCTGTCTGATCTTTTATTATAGATAAACTCTTCATGTTCAATATATCAGCAGTGTCTCAGTGCAGTTTACCAGATATCCTGTGCAAGTTCAGAATTTAGGTTCTGTTTTACAGTAACAAATCTTGACTTGATTTAGGATTCTTATCATCTTACAAAATCTCCTCTGATCTGTAGTGAGGAAATCCTGAGTTCGGTACTAGCTAAACTCAATGAACAACATCCCAACACTAAATTATAAAGGCCTGTCTCATATAGACGCCTGTCTCAAATACAAGCCGGTGCAGTTAGACGATTTGGGAAAATAAAAGCCCCGGGCAATTATTTGAAGTTTTACGGTAGCTAATAAATTTAACCTCAGAAAAACACGCACACACACACAAACCTGTGAACAATGACAGATTTTGGCAAGGAAAAAGTAATTTATTTTCTTGTGATATCTTGTGATACATGAATGAATAACATCATAGATACATATATGCTTGTGTGTCTGTGTGTATCTCTATTGATTCATTCATTGATTGATGGTAATAACACAAGCATTGTGCCTGTATGCGTGTGTGTATGTATATATATATATATATAGCGTGTGATATTACCATCAATGAATTAATCAAAAGAGATACATTTTTATTTAATTTGAATGGCAATAGGTTATTTTCATTGCCATTACAGTGAAATAACTGAACATACATATACAAGCTTGATAAAAATTATAATTCTAGAAGAAAATTTCAGATGACACTTAGAGGCTTTTACATCTGAAGTCTTATATATATATATAGAAAGACGAGGTTAACCCTTGCACTTGATTTGCACTTGATTTATTTTGTTCAAATCTGCATGACTTGCACCGGCGCAACAATAGGTTTAAGAGCTTTTCAGTTCTTCAGGAAACATTCAGACAGTGTTTCGCTCCAGTTTGAAACCAGATATACTTCACATGCTTGTCTTACTTCACAAAAATGTGCATTCAAATATAAGAACGCAAGACGTAAAAATGCAAAAAAAGAAAAATTAAATAAACAAAGTAAAAATTAATTTGACTGATTTGACATTTTTTCCCCCAAGGTTTCTATAGATATCGCGATATATCGATATCGTGAATTATTTTGGCCACAATAACCGTGGTGTGAAAAATCTAACATCGTGACAGCCCTAATATATATATATATATATATATATGTATATATATATAAATAAGCCAACACAGGAAACAAGTGTCTTTTTGATTCAAATTGTATTCTACAATAAAACTATATACACATTTACAGATTGTGAGCCCTACAATCTACTGCCACCTGAATGCTGCTGTGCCAATTCTTCGGCTGTATTTTGAAGATGGATTGCTGGGAAAAGGACATCGAGGTGCTGGTGTTCCTCTACTGGCTGGCCCATGCAGCCTCATACCGGGTAGTGTCCCTCGCCTTAGACATCCCGAAGTCTACTGTGCACGACATTGTGCACAGAATGAGCAAGGCAGTCCTCGGCATTTGTACACATGCGTACAAAGAAACATATTGAATTATTTTAAACTGATGCTCAACAAATGAGATTGCTAGTACCAAAGTCCCTTTAGATAACGGTGAAGGTTACCTTACTGAAGCTGCTGAAGTTAATTTTCTCCCCTCATGATGACACTATAATAAAATGTTTTAATACTTTTCCTTTTGGTGGTGCTTTAAGCTCTATTATACTACTTTATGCCAAAGTTATGTGATTTTGTTTTAAGTTTTGTATTCTGTATCCATTTAAAAGTTAAATACACAAAAATAAAGCAAACACATTTTAACAGTGTCTGGAGTGTGTGGGTATTTCTCTACAGTGTGGCACTCATATTCAGACAATACATGTTTCAGATATATCTGCAATTTGCCTGTTTTAAAAACCATCTGGAATCTGCTACAAAATACACACACAAAACACTTTAAAAATATTAATTGCTCAACACCGCATATTAAGGACTTTACAACTGACAATCTAGCTACTGTAAACCCCTGGGAATTAAGTGTTTTGTAATAAAACTAGCTAAAACAGCGTGACACCGTGAACTTACTAACAAATAAATGAAAAGAGAGTGTATCATTTGAATTTTTTTATTAATATTATTTTTTTGCAATTATTTCTAGTAGCTGAAGGAATCTTTCCTCTCTCTCTTTTGTCTCCCTTTCTCTCTCTCTCTCACTTCTTGGTCTTTTCTTCTCTTTCTCTGGCCTCCCTGTCTATCTCTTCTCATGCTCTCGTCGCTCTCTTTCTTTTCTTTCCTCCTTTCCTCCATCTCTCTCCATAGCCTCTCCTCCCTTTCAATGGCATCTCTTTCAGCTTCCCTCTCCTCCATCTCTTGGATCAGCTCCTCAACTTCTTTTCTTTTCCTCCCTACCAGTGATGGGAATAATGGCGTTATAAATAACGCCGTTACTAACGGCATTACTTTTTCCAGTAACGAGTAATCTAATTGATTACTCTTCTCATCTTAATAGCGCCGTTACCGTTACTGCCAAAAAATGCGGCGCGTTACTATAACTGGTGAAGCTGGGTTTTTTTTTCATCAGACCAACTAGATCTCTGAGCGAGAGGCAAACACTTTTTTTACTGTTCTTCCTTGGTTAGTGGGCAGAGCACGAGACAAGCGCATAAATGCTGACGACTGAGGTAGAGTAAAATGTCATTGTAAGCCAATCAGAGGTAGAGTTGGGCGGGTGTTCGAAAGCACGCATAGTAGTAGGCATTCGGCACTTTTGACTCAGGTCACTGAAAAGAGCCGGCTCTTTTGGCTCACAAACGGCTCTTTAAATGACTTTGACTATAATATTTAATTTTTTTTTACATAATTATTTAATTTCTATAGGCTAAATTTGTAAAAATAGAGTCGGCTCTTCAGATATGCGAGCCAGCTCCCGACGTTCACCTAAAAGAGCCGGCTCTTAGAGTCGCCTCATTCGCGAATCGTGAACGACCCATCAAAAGCTCATTCGCGAACGAGTCGATCCATCATCACTAACGGCTAACTCTCATGAATTGCGAACGCCCATCATAACGCATAGTCGGACAGGACAGGACACACAATGAACAACACAAGCAAGCCAGTCAGTCAACGAGAGACAGGTATGGCGACGAGCTTAACAAGCTTAATTTAATTTTGCCCAGTTGTGGCCTGTTGAGGGGCAATAAATATCAAAAGTTCCAAAACATCTATTGTGTTATTTGCATTGATCCACTATATAAACATAATATCTACATACATGGCATTTGATTGGAGGCTAGTCTCACTTTGTCCCACAGCAACATTTTTTTTTTAGATGTGTGTACAATGTTTCATGTTTCTGTTAATAATGTATTGTATTAAGTGTCCATTTCATTATAATATTCAGATTTATCATAAATAATTGAACATGCACATGTATTTTAAGTTCCGAGGTGTAGAGGTGGGGTCACATTTGAGCATTTAAAATTTAATTTTACTTGAAAGTAACGCAATAGTTACTTTCTTAAGTAACTAGTTACTTTTAAAATTTGTAACTGAGTAACTAATTTAGTTACTTTTTGGAAGTAGTAACTAGTAACTGTAACTAATTACTTTTTAAAAAGTAACTTGCCCAACACTGCTCCCTACTCTTTCACGCTCTGACCTCACAATAAGGGTGGGTGGTGTGATGGAGGGTCTGCCCCCTATTGCCTCATCCATGGCAGAACACCATTCCCAGGATATGCTGCTGTAACATCCCCATCCTCAGTCTGTGGACATTTCAGATCCTACAAATATTTGAAAACAGAATATCAAGACAGTCAATTATATTGTAAAACATATCATTCGCTAAATTATTGCATTACAGGGCCAAACATGAGCATGATTCAATCATGACAGAATTCTCATTTTGGGGCGAACTATAATAATAAAAAAATCTTACTTTATATTTCTGTTTAAGGTTTTCCCTTTGTTCTTTATCTGCGCAGCAGACATGTTGCCCTCTAGCCTCTGCTCTGTGATAAAAACTCTGCAATAAATGCACAGAAATCAAGCATATAAGGAATGTAGTAAGAGCTAGAGTAGAAATGTTTACATCTACAACTAACTTACCATTGAATCTACAGCACTTGAATAAAATTACATATTACATTTGTCTTGTATACTTACTCAAAACCTTTTATTGCAGCATTTCGCTTTCCAGTGAAGAGGGCTTCATGAGCCACTCTCCACTCAATCAATACACGCGTGTGTTCATCAGCCCCTGCAACATCAACACAGGATTTAACATTAGTGATGAACCGTGGTCAATCTATTAATGTTACATGGAGAAGCTGAGGTACACTTGTTAACAGTAGCTTGCTATGTAGCCAACAAATATTTCATAATAACAACTCTTGTAAAGGAGAAATAAAATCGTTTTAATTTACTGAAGTTTTGTTTCTATCTCATTAAACTGCTAAACAACGAACGTCTTAAAACTGTGTTAGCTAGCTGAATAAACATTAGCTTGGTCTATTCCGTAATAATAATGATAAAACTATATTTTTTCTGAATTGGATGGAAAATGACACCTTCAATTTACATTATTTACACTTTTAACAAGTCGATCGTTTATTGTATGATGTTAAACAAATGCAATTTAACCACAAAGAAACAAAAAGTGTTTTCTAAAGTACTAACACTTGAAAACTGCCGCGTCTCCGGTTTCCGCCATTTTTTAAAATAACGACAACTCCTCTCCCGTGGCATCATGGGATAGTAAAGTGTCCATCGTATGCACACTTCAGAATCTCGCCGGAAGTGGTAGGTCATCCGGGCACTTTTCGCCTACTATTTTTCGAATTCTATGATTTCATACTACTCTGCTCGCGTACTGTTTTTCGCATACTATATAGTAGGGAAGTTCGCGATTTCGGACGCAGCTTTGGTCCTGAATGAGGTTCTAACAGAAGTTGCCATGGTTACCAAACAGATAATATAGGTTTCTAAAGTTTATCTGGTAAGTCAGCATAGTTTAGTTGAGGGCGTTTTTATGCTGAAGACTTTTCTTTTCTACAGTTTCTTTTGATAATTAATTTAATAGGTAAAACTTAGTTGCATTATGTTTTATTTATTTATTTCCTTCCCTTGTTATTCGTTATTATCTTTATTTGTTCCTTTGTAAATATTGATTTCTTCTTTACCTTTGACATTGTACACTTTGGAAAAGAAACATGTTTTGAGTGGAGTTTTGCCAATATCCTTTTCTTTTATTGCTCTACCCTCATTTTGAGACACACAGACGCTTGTTTTAATGTTATATTCTCGTTTACCCCTAGACAAATATCAAATAACACTTAAGGAATGTAACAACCTTACCGACCCCAAACTTTTGATTGGTGGTGGCTTACCAAAATATTATATTTTTTACTTATAATATATATATTATTCTGTGTATAATTATTATTCGACACCTATATATAATTTTAAAAGCATGTCATTGAATACCACATAACAGATTTGACTGGATAGTTTAAATATCATTATCAGTAGTTTCACAAGGATCAAAAAAAGGCAATGGGAATAAATAGTATTAAATAAATGTAGCCAGTGGGACTTCATTACCCAGAGTCACGCAGTATAAATGATGACGTCCGTTGAGGTAGAATAGCGCATTGGAATCAGCTGTCAGCCAGGGGGAGTGGACAGGAGTGGAAACGCGATTTTCAGCGAGTACATGTGGGATTAGTGCACGGGTGTGCAGTGAGTTTGGGGAGTGGCCCGAATCAGCGGCAACATACAAACACAACGTCGGTTGTATCACTGAACGTAACTGGCGACTGAACAGAAGCATTACTAGCCGTTCTTGTGGATACTGTCACCCCATCAGGATATGCTTTGGGAGCTGCATCACAAATGCTGAACTGGTAGTGTGTGCTAGGGTGGATCTCCTCGCAAAACCTGTGATCTCCCGGGATTTGGCTTCAGTGACGGAGTCGCGCACATTAGAAGCCCTTTGGCCTCGAGGCCCGTTGATTTGATTGTGGATTTTGTAGGACGTCGCAGCCACTGTTTTCCCATACTGTGAATTATCATGTGTTTTAGCTTTTGTATCATGTCCTGTCAATGAAGTATCAGTGTTAAGACAGGAGTGCACTTCCTCTTTCTAAGAGGGCAGTTGTAAAGGGTTTTTTCTTCCCTTTTGGGATTGGGCATTGTGCAATATGGTGGGGTAATTAACTAAAAAAGTACCCACTCTGGGTTGTTATTCATGTGCATTATTAATTTATGTATATGGGCAAGTTCCAGCCTATGCTTTGACCCAGGATTTGAGGTGAGCAGCAGGCGCTTCTTGGACGTGATAAGGGGACCACTTTGTTGCTGTGATTCTTATTGGGAATGCTGTGGTAAGTAGGGGGAGACACCCATGTTGATGCCTTGCAGTCACGGTTGCTGTGGAAGTTGTAGCATAATAGGCTTTTTCTAAAAGAAAAAAAAGTGGTTCCCCGTTTTGCACCAGGATCTGCGTGCTGCCCATTTGTTTCCGATAAGTCGCTATATGTGATGGTCATAGTTTTTGACCTAGTAATATTGGTAATAAATACAATTTTAATGTGACTATTAATAAACTCTTTTTGTATCGCTTTTGCACATCCGCCTCCAGCTCGTCTCATTTTGATTGACACTAGCGTGGGGAAAGTCTTAGTCTGGTGGGTAAATGGGTTCTCCCACACCTTTCAGATAAGTGGGAGTGGCGTAGTTACGTAAGGCCACATAAATATTTTAGAAATTTGTCACTGAAACCTTAATTACGTAGATTATCACAAATTGCAGCCAATCAGCAAACAAGAAGCATTCATAAATCTTTCCAATGTAAAACAAGAACAAGAAAAAAATATATATCAAAGTGTGCTAAAAGCAGAAGTTGTTTTCACTGGAAGTTCGGCAGCTGCGCTACAGAAAGCTGAAGGAAACACTGAAGTAAATAGTCTTTGCTATGGCAGTGAGACACCGTCTAATCTGACCATCATGTCATCATCCTCATGCCCCATAAACCCCCCTTAGGAGGTCGTTGGGGAACCACAGATATTCTATTGACTAGTATAATCTGGCCACATTGGTGTAAACTGGCAGGTCGCACACGGTCTACACTGGACGCCAAATCACGACAGTGAACGCACACAGAACCCATTATAATCAATGACACTGGACGAGTGGATGCTACCTTCTATTTCTGACGCACTCGCCGTACAGATCATTAAAGATTATTTTTAGCTCAAGGTCTTTGGTGGTTCATAATGCAAGTCAATGGGTGGCGTTCGTTAGTGGCTCCTGGCCATATACAGATTGTCCTTGACCACTAAGTGGCGCTATAACCATAGATTTGTTATGAAGTGGACGTATCACAGCTCTATACCAACATATTAGCGTATTAATATTCAAATATACAATATACAAATGTGTTGCATGTTAAAACAGTGTATGAATTAATAAAGCAGAGCTCAGGGAGTGGGCGATTTGACCAAAATCTTAATGCAAGATATAAGACATTTTAATTCAAATAATAACAACAATAACAATGTATCACAATACGCTGATTTCACGCAGCTGCCATTTTGAAATCGAAAGCGAGGCTCTGGTGGGAGGAACCCCGGAAGTACAGATAGACAACAATGCATTGGACTACAAACCTGAAGCTGCTGCCGCGATTTACACTATTGGATGTAAATATCCAATATAGGATATGTATATAGTTCGTTCCTGCTTCTTTTTTTACTTTCTGAAATATATATTGTGGCGAGGGGGGCGTGGTCTCGCGAAGTCTGTAGTGAGAGAGACGAGTCAGCGAGCTGTGCGGTGAGTAAGTAGGTCAAGTGCAGATGATGAACACCTGTGTCTGATTGCAGTGATTGGCGTGGAGACCGCATATAAGCTGGCAGGAGTGAGAGAGCGGGGAGAGAGAAGGGCTTGGGACTCGCACGCGACCTGCAACAGAGATCGGCAGAGAGATAAAAAGAGTTTTGTGAGAGATTGGACTGAGTTTTCGAGCAAGAGTGTTTCTTATATGCATGCTGTAGTATTGCACTACGGTGAAAGCGCACGAGCGCACCTTTTTGTTGTTTTTATTTTTATAAATAAAGTGCGGGTCCCAATTCCGCCGACCCTGTCTTCTTCTTCCTCCACCCACACACGCTGAACCTGATTACATATATATTAAAAAGAAAAATTATTTATAAATGAATTTCACTGTATATAGTATGAAATATGAAAAGAAATGTATGTAGTTTTAGAATAACTCATTTCTACATTAAACACAACAATACGCCATCGCATTTGCGACTCTCATGTGATTAAAAGCGGCACTTCCGGTTTTCTTTCCACCGAAGCATCGCTTTCAATTTCAAAATAACGGCTGCGTGAAATCAGCATTTGTAGATATTTTGGTCATTATAAAAATAAGAACAAGGAAGCAAATGACAAACAATAGGTCAAACACAAGAGATCAGAGACAGAAATCATATTCTGTTTTTCAGGAACAGAAGTTTTCTTTAACATGTAGTAAGAAACACTGGCAGAGGTCATAATCATCTTTCAGGAAGGTCAAAGGTCATCGTATAGGTCACATGGGTCAGGTTACAGTTTTCCTTCTTTCAAACTTCATATATTTCTGAGTTATCTGGATTTAACTGATGATGATTCGACTCAATCCTTGTTGTTTTTATCTGATCTCAGTTTTGTCAGAGTCTCCGGTCTGTAAATTCAGTTCTGTTCACGAGGAGGTTTATTTAATGTAAACTGGATTATAATAATTATGCTCATACTTTCACTGATCAAAGGATTACAGTATAATCAGATGATCTGGGTTTATATATTTTACATTTATTAATAACATTTTATTTATCGATTTTACACAACACTTTATTGTATGGAATAACACATTTTTAATGAATCCTGTGTGATCATTTCAATTCAAAGGTAATTTTGATAGTCATATAAAAATGATTTATGTCACACTACAGTAAGAACTGAATGACTGTGTAATTATAATTTGTAATAAATCTAAGTTTGAGAAAATACACACCGTCACTCATCATGACTCACAAACACACACTGATCTTACTGTCTATATGAGGATTCATTACACACATTTATTCTGACCTGTTATTTCACTGACAGAAGTTCAGCTGTAGAATTAATGTAATGAAGAGAAAATAAGAGACTCTATAACATCTCACTGTTACTGATTTATCATGCAGCTCAAAGCATTATGGGTAGAATCTCTCTACAGTCTGTTCTCGTTCATCAACACAGTTTCACTGATGATCCATAACCAACATAAAACCCAGGATAGAGTGTGTGAGTGAATGTGGTCTGGACTGTGTGTATGAGGCTCATTGTGTCAGAGACGCTGTAGAAGGACAGAGTTCCTGCACTGTGATCCACACACACTCCTGTTCTCCTGCTGATGGGCTTTACTGGGAGTTTAGTCTCTATATTATTGTGTTTGAATGAGTAACTGGAGGAAGAGCAGAACAAACTCCAGGACTGATCATTAGATCCAAACTCACACTCATCACCCGATCCCTTCCTGCTGATGCTCTTATATGACACTGATATACACACATATCCACTCCACTCAATCTCCCAGTAACAGGGTCCACACACACTCTCTCTACACAACACCTGACACACATCATCAAATCTGTCTGGATGATCAGGATACGGCTGAACTGTGCCAGTGTTAGTAATCACTCTGTTCCTCTCAGACAGACGGAGGCGTTTATTCACTGTGTTCGGATCCAGAGTGAACTGATGGGAATCTGATGGAGAGAAAACACATCAGAATCACGAATGATGAATCTGTCTGATCTTTTATTATAGCTGAACTCTTCATGTTCAATATATCATCAGTGTCTCAGTGCAGTTTACCAGATATCCTGTGCAAGTTCAGAATTTAGGTTCTGTATTACAGAAACAAATCCTAACTTGATTTAGGATTCTTATCATCTTACAAAATCTCCTCTGATCTGTAGTGAGGAAATCCAGAGTTCGGTACTCAACTCTCAGGCCTGTTGCCAAGCAACCAACGATAATAATACACTTAATAAATGTCATTCTGTAATAGATTTGGTCCTGAATGAGGTTCTCTATAGGTTAGAGAGAGAGAGAGAGAGAGAGAGAGAGAGAGAGAGAGAGTTTAAATCTTGCTTCTTTTTTTTAATGTTAGTAATAGTTATGCTCTCTGTCTCACTTTGTAAAAGTGCAGATTTTTTTGTTTATAAAAGCCAGTAAAGACATTATGTTAATAATGAATGAGGTTCTAACAGAAGTTGCGTTGGTTACCAACCGGATTATATAGGTTTCTGAACTTCATGATCAATATATCAGCAGAGTCTCAATACAGTTTACCTGGTGTGTGTGTGTGTGTGTGTGTTGTCTTTCGCTACTGACAACAGGACAAATGCATTTGGAACTTTCATGTTGTGTAGAATGTAGTTAGAATGTTGCAGAGCATTTCTTTTGCAAGTAAATACAAGTTTCATCTCGTAAATCTTCAAACACACGCATCCCAAGAACACCTCAAAACCCCCTTTTGAAGATATTGCTTCCAGCGGCCCCTGATGTTCTCCGAACGCCCCCGTTGAGAAACGCTAATTTACATGATCAACTCTAAATCTCTTCTGTCATGTTTTCTTTCTCCTCCTACAGGAAGAACATGAAGACACTCAGTGAGTTTCTCTGCTGGTCTTCTTATTGACTTACATTGTAGGAAGTCGTTCCTGGTTCTGGGAACAATGTTGGTGAAAGTGACTGTGGAAATGAAGACATGAAGAGTGTGATTATCATGAGAGAAAATTATCCCTGTATCCATTCCTAAGACATTTCTAATATGATCTTCTACATGATATGAGATGATGGAGGATGATTTCTGAGAGCTGATGGATCTCCAGGACTTTACCTCTGTCAGAGATCTTCTTCTCTTTGCAGAAATCCTCCAGTTTGTCTCTCAGCTGAAGGACAGATTCTCTCACGACATCAAAAGAGGAGAGAGAACTGAAGGGATTGTCATTTACGTCTGTAGATTCAGGAGGAGCTGAGAGAGACTGGAAACTCTACAGAAAACAGAAATCAAAGCTCATCACCTCCACACTTCATCAATAACCTGCACTACTGGCAGATCTGAGCGGCTCTTGTTGATCTTTAGTAGTGAAACTGGTGCCATCAACTTCATGGATTTCACATTGTTATAAAAAGAGTTTAAATATTAGTGAAGTTTTGAACTGTTGTTGTCTGGAAATTCGTTCAGAAAAAATGTTTCCTCAGAGATTTCCAGAGCTGAACTGCATTTGTAAGTGCGTCTCTTTCAATAGAAGATGATAAGATGAGAGTCTGACTGATGATGATATAATAACCGAACACACAGATCAACACTTCAGTCAACGGCTCATTCTGCTCTCATGAAATGTTTCTCTGTGAGTCTCTTGCTCAAGTCCACTATGCTCCTGTTCTTCTAGATCTCTGTTACCTGCAGGAACTGGATGTGATCCTGTGTGTGTGAAAGCTGCTCCAGCTCAGCGTCTCTCCTCCTCAGATCATTGATCTCCTGCTCCAGTCGCTCCAGTCGTCCTTCAGCTCGACTCACTGCAGTCTTTTCCTGATCTCTGATCCGCTGTGTCGCCTCAGAGCGGCTTCTCTCAATGGAGCGGATGAGCTCAGTGAAGATCCTCTCACTGTCCTCCACTGCTGTCTGTGCAGAGCGCTGTTACACACACACATCACAATCACACAGTGGCTTCAGTGAGTCCTGACTGAGACGTCTCAAACTTCTCTTCTTCTCCAGACTCACCTTATGAGACGCCACAGCCTCTCTCAGCTGCTGAAGATCTTTCTCTCTCTGCTGGATCCTCTGCTGGAACGACCTCTGCGTCTCCGTCAGCTGGTGCTAAAGGACAAACCAATGACAGGAGAAACATCACTGATACTGGATTCATATCTGTTTAGTTGATGATTAATGTGAAATGGTGCGATTAAGGGGTTAAAGGATTAGTTCACTTTTAAAAAAACTTTTGCTGATAATTTACTCACCCCCATGTCATCCAAGATGTCCATGTCTTTCTTTCTTCAGTCGAAAAGAAATTAAGGTTTTTGATGAAAACATTCCAGGATTTTTCTCCATATAATGCACTTTGCTGGGCACCAAACGGTTCAAGGTCCAAAAGACAGTTTCAGTGCAAACTGCAAACTGTTCAAATGGCTTTAAACGACACCAGACGATGAATAATGTCTTATCAAGCGTGCGCCTCTGAAGTATGAATGAAACTAATCCAATCCTGATTGGTGTTGCGTCGTGACGTAACATGTGACGGCATACCCGAAAGTATAAAAGCCACGCCGGCACAACACACATTAGCTATCGCTCTTCAGCAAGCGCTCTATGTTGAAACTGTCTGTCCTATTTATTGTTGTATTGTCTGAGTGAAAGTGATTATTATGGCGAGTGAGCAATTTACGAGATGTGTGCACCCCTGCCCCAGATATATTACGGGTGGGGACACACATTCATTATGTGTAAATTGTTTGGGAGTGCAGCACGCACAGGCAGCTCTCGAGGGAGCTGCCTGTGAGCCCTGTACACACTGTGAAGCACTCCCACTGAGAGTGCTGCGCTCCCGCTTGGCTATTTTTTTTGAAGATGGCCAAGCTCGCGATCCTCGCGGTTCAGGTCCCGCGTCCGTTGAGGCGGCGCGGAGGCTTAGATCGTGGGGATCGCAAAAGGATCTCGCAGATGAGAACGAGACTGCCGAGGCACTTTCTCGTTCATCATCTGCGGATTCTATAACACTCGCTCACGGTGCAGAAGCCCGCGCTGCGGCTTCTTCTGCCTGTGACGAGTGCCCGGTGCTTGAGCTATCTGCTTCCGAGGAAGTAGATGTGCTCAGCATTGGGAGCGCGGAACATGAGTCACACTCGCCAGCTCATGTTCCCGCTTATGAGGAGTTGGTGGAGGTTGTGACGCGTGCGGTGGCCAAACTTAACATCAGCTGGCCACAAGATAAGCAGGATGAGACTCGTCAGAGTAAATTAGACGAGAGATTCCTGCAGCACCGTTCACAACCTCAGCGCCGGGGTTTGCCTTTTTTCCCAGATCTCCATAGAGAAATTACGAGATCCTGGGAAAAGCCCCACTCGTCTCGCATTTCACACAACACATCATGTGATTATAGTAACGTTGTGGGTGCGAGAGAAGCGGGGTATGGCAAAATGCCGCGGGTGGAGGAAGCTTTAGCGAGCTATCTTTCTCCCGAAGCGGCATCCTCTCTTAAAGCCCCGGCGCTGCCCAGCAAACCATGTAGGGACACCTCTGCATTGGTGGGCAGGGCTTATATGGCGGCTGGTCGGGCTGGTGCGTCCCTGCACTCAATGGCAATTTTGCAGGCGTACCAGGCCAATATCCTTAAAGATTTAGACGAGGGGGAGGGGCCAACACCTGAGGATATTGCTGAGCTAAGAAAAGCAGCAGATCTGTCTCTCCGTGCCACTAAGGAGACGGCCCGTGCAATCGGCCGCTCCATGTCAGCTTTGGTGGCCACGGAGAGGCATCTGTGGTTGAATTTGTCGGGTATGAAGGACAAAGACCGTTCCTTTTTATTAGATGCCCCAATTTCGACTTCTGGCCTGTTCGGCGACGCAGTATCTACTGTCGTCGACAGGTTTCAGGAGGCGAAAAAACAATCAGCAGCTTTTCAGCAATATCTCCCCCGACGTTCTAGATCAGGGAAGGCTGGTCCAAGTGGCCAGTCTCAGCCGTCCACCGGCTCCGCATATCGCCTGGAGCAGAAGGAGAGTGTTTCCTCTCGAGCCCCTCCCACGGGAGCTTGGCAACAGAGGAAACGTTCCCATTCTAAATCCTCTGGCCAGAAGGGCGACCTGAGGGCCGTCATTCAGGCTAAGAGGGCTTCAGGGAAGAGGTCCTAGCCGAAATAATAGGACCTCCAAGGGCTGTCCCCCCCGCTGTGAGCCAACTGAGGTTGTTTTCCCAGCGGAGCCCTTTGGAAAAAGATGTCGTCCCGCCGTCACTGACGCTTCGGGTCGCATCAATTTCCAGCGAACGCACACCGTGGCGTTCGCCCCAAGAGCTTGCAAAAGAGCACCACCTATGGTCGAAAAATTGTTCTCGTCTGTTTCCTGCCAGTTCGCTGCTTCAGAAAATCGAGAACAATGTTCAAGAAAAACCCGAGGCCAGCCTCGAGAGGCTGGTTCCCTTAGTAAATTTTTTGGAACAGTGGCATCTTCTTCCAAATATTTCGATATGGGTCCTGAATATAATAGAAAAAGGGTACAGACTGCAAATCGGTGACCGACCTCCCAGGTTTGCGGGGGTGGTACCGACTACAGTGGTTCCAGAACAGGCTCGGGTTATGGAACAAGAAGTACAGGCTCTTCTGGTCAAAGGGGCCATAGAAAGTGTTCCCCTACCAGACAGAGAGTCAGGGTTTTACAGCCGATACTTTATAGTTCCAAAGAAGGATGGCGGGCTCAGGCCAATTTTGGATCTGAGACACTTGAATCTGTCTCTGAGGAGATTCAGGTTCAAGATGTTAACGATTCCCATCATCGTGAATCAAATCAGGTCCGAGGACTGGTTTGTCACGATAGACCTAAAAGACGCCTATTTTCACGTCTCCATCCTTCCATGTCACAGGAGGTACCTAAGGTTTGCTTTCGGGGGCGAAGCATATCAATATCGGGTTCTTCCGTTCGGCCTAGCACTCTCTCCCCTCACGTTCACGAAGTGTATGGATGCAGCTCTGGCTCCTCTCAGACTCCAGGGCATTCGTATACTGAATTACATCGACGACTGGCTTATACTGGCTCAGTGTCGAGAAATGGCGGTTCGGCATCGAGATGTCGTCCTTGGCCACATTCAGAATTTGGGGTTGAGGCTCAACACGAAAAAGAGCGTGTTGGAACCAGCTCAGGAAACAACGTTCCTGGGTGTGGTATGGAATTCGGTTACGATGCGGGCACACATGTCTCCCGCACGTGTCCAGTCCATCCTATATATGGTTTCAAGAGTAAAGCTAGGTCAGGCCATCACTGTAAAGCAATTTCAAAGAATGCTGGGCCTCATAGCAGCGGCATCCAACATCATTCCTTTGGGCCTTCTACATATGAGGCCCCTTCAGTGGTGGCTAAAAGCCAAGGGGTTTTCTCCCAAGGGGAATCCATTTCGTATGATCAGAGTAACGCGCAGATGCCTTCGTTCTCTGCAAATATGGAGGAAACCTTGGTTCCTGTCCCAAGGGCCAGTGTTGGGAGCGTCATGTCGCCGAAAAATCGTTTCAACAGACGCATCCCTCACTGGCTGGGGCGCGGTCATGGACGGCCGCTTTGCCAGGGGTCTGTGGCAGGACCATCATCTATCTTGGCACATAAACTGTTTAGAGATGATGGCTGTGTTCAGGGCTTTGAGGAGCTTCCTTCCAGACATCAAAGGTTACCATGTCCTGATACGTTCGGACAATACTTCAGTGGTAGCTTATCTGAACCGACAAGGGGGACTCAGATCGCGCCCTCTGTGCAGACTGGCACATCAGATTATTCTTTGGTCCCTAGGGAAAATACTGTCCATCAGAGCAATGTATATTCCGGGGGTTCAGAATCAGGGAGCAGACATCCTGTCGAGGCAGGGGCTGAGGCCCGGGGAATGGAGACTTCATCCAGATGTGGTGAAGTTGTTATGGGAGAGGTTTGGACCAATGGAAGTGGATCTGTTCGCGTCTCGAGAGACGTCCCACTGTCCACTTTGGTTCTCCCTCTCACATCCAACCCCACTGGGGTTGGATGCTATGGTACAGGCCTGGCCGAGGCTTCGCCTGTATGCATTTCCCCCGATCGCTCTGCTCCCGGGAGTCCTGGAGAGGGTCCGTCAAGAGGGCATCAGTCTACTTCTGGTTGCCCCAATGTGGCCGACCCGAGTATGGTTTTCAGACATAATATCACTCCTGATAGCTCCGCCATGGCAGATTCCTCTGAGGAGGGATCTGTTGTCTCAGGCGGAGGGCACAATCTTCCACCCTCGCCCGGAGCTGTGGAAGCTGTGGGTCTGGCCTCTGAGGGGGTTCAGTACCTAGATGCTGGTCTATCAGCCGGGGTGGTTGAAACCATACTTAGCTCTAGGGCTCCATCTACTAGGAGATTATATGGCCTCAAGTGGAATGTGTTTGTCACTTGGTGTAGAGAACATGAGTTAGATCCAGTCAACTGCCCGGTGGCTTCAGTTCTGGAATTTCTTCAAAATCGTTTCTCTGCGGGTCTCTCCCCTTCCACGCTTAAGGTGTATGTGGCTGCCATTGCGGCTTTCCACGCACCTGTAAGTGATGGGCCTCTGGGGAGGCACCAGTTGGTCATTCGTTTTCTCCGTGGTACTTGGAGGATGAGACCGGCAACCAGGTCTAGGGTTCCTGCCTGGGACCTGGCTATTGTTCTTGAAGGGTTATCCCTGGCCCCCTTCGAACCTTTAGAGTCGGCTTCACCTAAGGATTTAACGCTAAAAATGGTATTTCTCTTGGCTATTACCTCACTTAAGAGGGTGGGAGATCTCCAAGCCCTGGCAGTGACACCAGCTTGCTTGGAGTTTGCCCCTGGCAGAGTGAAGGCCTTTTTGCACCCGAGTCCGGGCTACGTGCCTAAAGTACCAACTAATACGGCTCGATCTACAGTCCTTCAGGCATTTCATCCTCCACCTCATGTGTCGGCAGAAGAAGAGAAGCTTAATTTGCTCTGCCCCGTCAGAGCTTTGAGCATGTACCTCGAGAGGTCTTCTTCTTGGAGAAGGTCGGACCAATTATTGGTGTGTTTTGGGTCACCTAAGAAGGGGCTCCCGGCATCAAAGCAAACGATCAGTAATTGGATCGTTCAGGCGATTACTTCAGCTTACAAGGTGCGCGATATGCCTTCACCTTTAGCTGTTAGGGCTCATTCCACTAGAGGTATGGCTTCCTCTAGGGCCCTCCTTTCGGGAGTGCCCCTACAGGAGATCTGTGAGGCAGCCGGTTGGGCTACTCCACACACTTTTATTAGGTTCTACAGTCTTCACCTTCCTAGTACGCCTGGCGCACACGTACTTAGTCCTTGCTGAGTGCCTAAAACAGTTTCACTCCGGGACAGGCCTATTCGGTGCGTGGCCTAGTGGGCACTCGTTCCCCAAAGAGTCGATTTTATCGACGCAGTGTTAAGTTCCCTCGAAAGGGAACGTCTCGGGTTATGACTATAACCCTTGTTCCCTGAGAAGGGAACGAGACACTGCGTCGTCCTGCCACGCCCCTCGAGGCCTGAGAGCGTCTTGCTTCATCGCTAGGCTAATGTGTGTTGTGCCGGCGTGGCTTTTATACTTTCGGGTATGCCGTCACATGTTACGTCACGACGCAACACCAATCAGGATTGGATTAGTTTCATTCATACTTCAGAGGCGCACGCTTAGGGAGCGTCCCCAAAGAGTCGATTTTATCGACGCAGTGTCTCGTTCCCTTCTCAGGGAACAAGGGTTATAGTCATAACCCGAGACGTTTTTTATGTATAATTAGAAGGCTATGCTTGTAAACTTGTCTTCTTATACTTCTTAAACTTGTCTTCTTATCTTCTTTTAATTCATAGTAGATTTATTAACTGTACATTAAGGAGTCTAGAGACGGAGACATGAACACCCGACTGCATCAAGAATGTCCTGACGTCAGAGAAAAGGTGTCCTGCTCTCCACAAAGACCTGATCTTGACGCTCATCTCAGGGGAAATCTTTATCATGGTCGACGGTGAGGCAGAAAGCTCAGCTCAAAATATACGACCGGTTATAAGGTTTAAAAAGACACCGCCCAGTCATTTATTTTTGTTTTAATGTCCTGATAGTAGTTGTGAAAATTGTGAGGATTGGTGTTAATATTAGGGGAATTAAACCCAAAATTGTTTACAAAGGAATAGAGCTAATGTTATAAGGGTTAAAAGGAATAGATTCTACAGTAGGGAGAGTTAATGTTTAACAGTTGCACAATTATGTAGCTATTCATATTATGTAGCTATTCAATATGAAGCAAACATGATTGTAACCATTTAAATAACCAAAATTCTGCTAATAATCCTTGGCATAATTTGCGGGTGGGACGGGTGTAACATGTCCGCACCACTTTAGGAAACCTTTTGAGGCACTGATCTACCTAAAACAAAGTAAACATCTCCATTCGACTAGCAAATTATTATTTTCATTGGTTTGTGTTAAGAGGCCCTGGATGTGTTTAAATCATGAAAAGTGTTTGTTGCTCCTGTTATCAGTATAAATGGCTCATCTTCACACAGACCGGCGATTCACAGACAGTGAAATCACAAAACCAAATCCACATTAACGTGTCCCTGTTCTTGATATAGAATCACTGATGCTTCTGCATCAGGCTCAATGAAGCATGCTTTGATAAGCTTGGTAGCCAGTTGTGAGCGGGATAGAGCGGAACAAACTAAATATAAGCTGTGTCCCAATTCAGGGGCTGCATCCTCTGAAGGACCCAGCCTACCCAGCCTTCAAAGGACGCTCCGAGTCTAGCCTTCGTAGGATTTGTAATTGCGCCACCAGGTGTTCCCCATTATGATGTCGCCTAGCAACGCTGTGACAGGAGAGCTGCCATCCTACACGGCATTACTTGTTAAAATGGAGCAAGAACTCATCCTTTTTATTTTTTATGTTTTATTGGAGGAGATGGTGGGGATGTTTCATCCCTGGCGCCCCCGGGTGATGTATCTCCGGCTTGGTCTAGACCGTGGCCAGGTAAGGTAATCTGGTTTGCTGCGTCCCAATTCAGATGTTGTGTCCTTAATTGCTGGAGTACACTTTAACATGTACATAAGTATTGGGTGTACTTGAGTAATGTAACGATACTTATGAAAATACAAAATACACATAAAGCTGTTCAAATGATCATTATAGGCTACCTTACGAAGATGCGATTTTTATGGAGTTTATTCTCTTGATCATGGTGATCTTATTTAGGCAAGTTTCCAGTGTGTTTTGTTTTAACGCAGTTAAAGCATAAAACACAAAACAAAGTCAAATAAACCTTCTTTTTTTTTTAAACCAATCCTGCAACGGTACTTCCGCACGCCTTCGGATGCTGCCTTTGATATGGGACGCAGCTGTGGTTAGCAACAATTCCTTAATATTGTGACAATAAATTCTGCTTGTTTCATTTTCAAAATAACCTGTGGTTGACTGTATAAGCAAGTACACTGTAAACCCTAACGCTCAAAATACTTAATTGGTTTGAGTAGGAAAAACTTAAATTAAACTAATTAGTTCAGTCAAATTAACTTTTATGAGTATTTAGCACTTTCTTTTTCTTTCAAGTTCACAGAATGGATATATTTTAAGTAAACTGAACTGTTTCATTGTTTTGAGTTTTATGAAATTATTTCTTTTAATTTAGACGAACTTAAGTTTAACTGAAACGGCTGGGATGTATATTTCCCAGCATGCTTTGCCGATGGCACTCGAAAGGGAGAGTAAATGCTAAAATTAAGTGTAATACAATGTTTTTTTGTGCAAGATTAATGTTAAGCGGGTGATTTATAATGATTAATGTTTCGTTATGCTAATTTAGAAGAATTTCTGTTAATGTTGGTTTTAGGATAGTTACCATCATGGTGACAAGTGGTGCATGAGCTTGATTTGAGAGCAAATAAAACCTTTATATTGCTGCAAGTGTTACTGTATAGCATACTATTGTTAAGATGTTAACAAAATAGTATGTTAGCAAACTAGCTTGTTAAAGCTAGCTAAGTTTATACTAATAAAAGTGTTCACATTGAGATTACATGAAATTTTAAGTTAAATGTATGAATTAGTGTACTCAAACATTTCAAGTTAAGACCAATTCAAATGTACAAATACAAAATAAAAATATGTCAGTTCTGCTTACTTAAACTTTGAATTTCTTAACTTAAAAAATTTGAGGCAACTGATTGCCTTAAATTTTTTGAGTTGTGCCAACTTATTCGGGTTTACAAGTATTCACGAACAAATGTGAAGTAATGAGGTTTTTTTTCTCTCACACAGGACAGCAACACTGCCAAAAACATGGTCTTTTACAATATGATGCATTGTTTTATAGTAAACTACTCAACAGTAAAGTACTTTAAATATAATATCCTTCAACATATTCAGAATTAAAATGCAACATATACATAGCGCAGCAGTAATATTAATGCAACAAGATCATTTTTTTATGCAGAATACATAACTTTACTTTTACTCTTGATACCTTAAGTACAAGTATGCAAGATAACACTTGAACATAAGTAAGGTTTTAAATATCACTAGTAATATTTCCACAATGTGCCATTAATATGTACTAAAAGTAGTTTACTAAAGTATCACAATATATCTTCCAACAATTACTTTGACATAACTTTAAACAATATCTCTTTTCTTTGTTTCTGTAAATCAGACCAGACCCCTGTACTGCAGGATAAACCTGAGCGTGCCAGTGCTGGACAGGTTTTTTAATAACATGGACACACAACCTGATTTTCAGCTGAGCAGGGAGGCCCTGGGAGTTCTGCTGGACCTGTTGAGGAGTGAACGCCAACACGGATGGGGTTCCACAATAGAGACCCTGGTATTTATTTTCTGGCTGGCGTGTGGTACATCATACAGGGTCATCTCCAGGGTGTTTGACATGGCTTGTTCCACTGTCCACCACATCCTCATCCTCGCAGACGGAGGGTACCCATGTCTCCAACACCCACTCCCCCTCATCACCTAAATCCAATATAGTGACACACATCAACATAATCAAAACTCACTGTTCAAGCTTCATGATATCATATTTGGTCACGATGACTGATATTACCATTTTAAATTTGAGCAGTTTTCATTGGTTTGATTTGACAATAAGTCAGATGTTATAAAATACATATGTATACATATACATTGACATATGCAATCTCAAAGCTCTTTCCCGTTTTAGATGTGTTTTTTATCTAAAACCAGACCAAATAATTCTAGATGCTTCAGAAAAAATAAAATAAATTAAAGCTGCAAGCAGCATTTAGCGGTGTTTAAGCAAGGCCGTTAAGCACAAAAGCATCAAAAGACATTAAGGTTTATTTAGCATACATTTAAACACTGATTGTGTTTTATCACCCACCGCTTTGGATTCGATTGGGAATTTTACTAGTCTTACAGTTGGTCGACATAAAATTCTGATTGTTAATTATGTCTGTGCGCAAATCAACTTGTTTAGTGCGTTTTGATTTCGCTCGAGCATGCGCAGTTGTGTACACGTACGTAATACGGCTAGTGCTGCACCGAAAGTGTTTATGGGATTTGTAGCGTAATCAGCGAAGACGACGAAGCAAGAAGCGACATCATGGCAAGTCCAGCAAAAAAACAGAAAACGGACGTTTCCGAAGATGAAAATTGTATCACAGGGTACATACATAATGTGAGTGCGGTAAGGGTGGGAGTTCGCAATGGCGGGAAATACTTTAATGCGTTGCTGCAAGTGAGTCGAGAAGAGTTCAGACATGTCGTCGTTTTCGCTGTCGAGAAACGAACAACTTTCGCCCAGGCCGAAAAAAATAAGAGTCCAGTGAAGCTCATGAGAATCAAGAGACGCGTCAGTAAGTATCCGACGATGTTTACGCAAAGAATAAATAGTTGTTGAGATTGTGTAAATATTAACGAAGTTTGTGTTGTTAAGGTAATGAGGGAGGCAAGTTTGACATTCAATGCGGCAGGACAACAGACCTGGTTGTGGTCACCGACGTTGGTTTCGCCTTTAGAGAGTCTCCACAGAGTGCCAAAAGGACAGTGTCTGAGGTTAAAGCCATGGCAGCACGACAGCAGGTAACTATAAAAGGGATGTAATTGTATAGTGTCGATGTAAAGGCAAAAATATGTGAAGCTTCATCAATTGACGCAAAACTGTTGGAGGGGGAGGGTAGAATGGACATTGGGCTATTGGTAAAAGTAGCATTGGTTACTATGTTCTTTTGTCATGCATAGGAAAGAGTGGGACTTTTTCTGTTATCATTTATCTACATTTACATACGAATACGCTCCTATTCGTGTTTTGCTTTTAGGGCATAGAAGTGCGTTTAGATTAAAGAGAACGCGCTGTTTGTGAATGTCGTGTAGTGTTACACACACACACACACACGCAAGATGCAGAGAAATATTAGTCAATATCACACGCACGCTGGAGCCCATCCAGTTCTCTTTTGAACTTGAACGAACAAACACACACAATTATGTTGATATGGCCGTTTTTTCGAGTATTATTATTCGCGCAGTTTTAAATAATTTAAACAACGTGTTAAATTAACTTGGAGAGAGCTGTTCTAAAATGAGGTGCAACTGACAGATTCATGTGTTGGAGCGAAAGATTTTAAAGGGACAGTAGCTGTATAAAAGAGTTTCTGTGATGCTCGTCATCAATGTTAATGAAAGAACGAAGGTAATAGGGGAAGTTGTTGATTTGATAAGGATGAATCTATTTTAAGTTGATCATTTACCCATTTAAGACTGCAAAGTGTTTGATAACTCTATTCAATTTCTATATGATATAAGGCAAAGGATAAGTATATGACATCACGTTTATCTAAAGATTGTCTTAACTTCACTTAGATTAAAAGTTATGTTTTAAAGTTTAATAGTAGTTAAAATTGATATACCTTTCAATTATACTGTAATGTTGAATTGTCTATCAGTAATATATATATATATATATATTAGAAGTTTTTCAGCAGAAGCAGATAACACCAACAGTCGTGTTCGGCAAAAGCACATAAGCGCACATTTCATGGTTCCGAATTAAATACAATCTAGTAATTGCTTTGTAACTGCATTTAGAACAAAGTCAAATACACGTGCGTGCGTGGCGGCTGATTTGATTGATTGATTGGCGGCTGCAATGCATGAAATTTCTAAACGTTTTGTGTCTTGAGACAGTGCTGACGTTGCGTGCTTGAGACGTATGCTTTCAAAGTACTTAGAGAGCAGTTGGCTGGGTCATTTTGTGCCGGAGTGGTTGCTTTAGTTTTGGTGACGACACATTTGTTTTCCGTGATTGGTTAGGTTGACCGCACCACAACGATCAGGCGTGCGTGGTTTTTATTCCAGATACAGGACTGTTCTTTTTAAAAAGCTTCAGGTTCAGTAATAAACATAAATCTGTATTTTTTATAACAATAAAGGCTGTTTCATGTAGCTGCGATATTATAGTATCGTGTATATCAAAATTAAACCAAAGTATTGATCCCAGTTCAAGGGTATTGATGTTGAGCCCAGTTATATGGTTAGAAGTAATGTGAATTTTTGTAATGTTGTGTTGTTTTCATGTTATATGAAGTTTTGTTATATAACTGTTTATGTGTTTTTCTGTTAGGTTGGCACAATGGAGGTCAAAGTCTGCCACGTCGAAGTGGCTACGGAGATGGTGGAGATGATGGGAGCGCGTGTGGAGACGCAGACGTGCTACGTGCAAGATGCTACTGGACACATGAAACTGCAGTTGTGGGCGGGACAGATAGGGCTGGTGCTGTGTGGTCACTGCTATAGGATGCGCAATCTGAGCACACGCGAATATGTGGGATCTGTGTACCTGACCACAACTCGAAATACCGAGATTGTGGAAATGAAGGAAGTGGCTGGGGCAAGTTCCTTTGCAGTGTTTGAAGCCGAGGAAGAGCAGGTGACCACCTACAGCGGAAGCATCATTCGCGCGAAATTGCAGTGTCAAAAAAGTGCACAAAATGCCAGGCGTGGCAGAGTGATTTCGATACCGCTTTAAAGTTCCAACGCTGCCAACGATGCAAGTTTCTACAGAAAGCGGAACATTATCAGCAGACAGCCAGTGGACGAGTCGCGCTCTTCCACGACCTGAACATGTCAAATTCTGTCATCAGGCGTTACCTGGAGAGCGAGGGCCTGGCGGATTTTCTTATCGAAGGGCAAAATGTTGAGGAGCATCTCTTGAGCGGTGATGCATGGAGAGTTCAAATCCAAGGTGACGTTGTTGTTGGGATTGCAAAGGTGGTGCAAACACCTGAAAGTGAGCAGTCTGAAGAGCAAGAGGTTGCAGGAGCCATGGCCGCTATAGAGAATGAAGAGATGTAGGTGTGGTAACGACGTTGGTCACCACCAAGGATGACGGAATGCGTGCGTTAATAAACACGCTGTAGGACGATTTGGTTTTTTAGTTATTCAGAGCAACAAATGCACAGATGTTTGTCTTAGATTAGTTGATGGTTTTTCATGGCACTTGTTATTTTATTGTATCGTTAGAAGCGGTGAAACAGCTCCAAGACCAGATATTTTATTTTATTTATTTATTTTGGGTGGAATTGTGTAGGTTTTCAATTGCAGAAAGTGCAAAATGATGTTTAATTTTGCTTTGATTTTATTTGATGGTGTATTTTTTTTTTTTTTATAATAGTTAATCTGGCAAAATGACAGCTCTGTTTAAAGACCGTAGTAAATGTGTATTTGTTTACAGTGTCAAGTTTTTTTCTTTTTTTTTTTAACTTTTCTTTTATTTCGTACTATCAAGTGCAGTCATACAGTATGTCACGAATGAACATTTGATGGTACAATAATGATGGTGCAGTAAAGTGTCATGGGCAAGTCTACAAATAGAACAGCAGTCCATAGATATCTTCCATCCCAACAGGAATATAGGTGAGGGGAAAGATCCTTATCTCTGCAGTACCACATATACACTTGGTAGATAGTACAGAATTTCTTACAATACATATGACCATTGGTAGATAAATGATAAATAAATGAAATAAAAGTAAGAAAAATATAGTCTGCATAATAGTCACATCAAATGAAAATGTTGGGCAATTGAAGACCATTTATTTAGAAAAACCTCTGCTTTCAGTTGTAATAATGCCGTTGTGTGCTCCATGTTATAAACATCCTGGATTCTTTCCCTTCATTGTCCAACCGTTGGAGGGTGTCCAACGCCAAGCCACAACCTCTCCAACAGCCGTCTGAATTATTGCTCCATTTTGATGTTATGAGTGGAGTTCTAAAATATCTCATTTTAATTTTCCATCCAAATTCCTTCCAATTAGGGCTACTGGTTACCCTGTCCTTGACTGCATGAAGTCTCCCACTGCTTGTCTGTAATTATTGTGTTCATTTCTAATTCCCATTTTTCTTTAATATCTAAATTATTTCCTTTAAATTCTTCTTGCAATATTGTGTAAATATGTGAAATGAATTTTGACTTTACTTTTCCTTCTGTTATTGATATGAAGAAGCGCTCTATTTTTGTTGGTAGGGAGCAGAGCCTTTCCCATTCTTGATGATTTTGGAGATAATGTCTAATTTGTAAATACCTAAAGAAATCTTGGTTCGGTAAATCATATTTCTCTTTGAGTTGTTCAAATGATTTCAAGGCTGCTCCGTCAAACAGCTGGTCCAAAACCACTAGACCCCTTTCTGTCCATTTCAGAAAAACCTTGTCCAGCCTAGCTGGGGAAAACTCACAATTATTTGCTATCCTTATAGCTCTGGAAATAGTCATGGGAAATTGTAGTTTCTTCCTCACAATTGACCATATTTTTAAGGTGTTTTTACTCCATACATTAGTAATCTTCTTTTTCCCCCATATGTCTTGGTTTAGGAATGGAGTTGAATCTAATGGGAAATTTGGGCATTCACTCTGCTCCATTCCGACCCAAACAGTGTCAGTATCTTGGGACATCCACGCAATCATTGATCTCAGTTGGGCTGCCCAATAATATGTTTTAAGGCTAGTCAAGTCCAGGCCTCCATTTTCCTTTGGGCAAAGTAGTCTTTTAAATTTAAGTCTGGGTCGCTTTCCTTGCCAAATCAATTTGGATAGCCATTTATCTAATATAGTAAAGGTGGAGGCAGCAACATATATAGGTAGTGATTGGAAGAGAAAGAGCAACCTTGGTAAAATGTTCATTCTAATAGTTTCTATTCTTCCCATCATGGAGAGTGGGAGAATTTCCCATCTAGTAAGGTCCATTTTTATGTTGCCCAATAATTTCCCGTAATTGGCTTTAAAGCGTTTTGATAAGTCTGTCGTTATGATAATCCCCAAATATCTAAATCCTTGCGACCAATGGAAATCAAGCCTTTCTGACAATTGGGTTGGCCAATGTCCAACTAGCATCATTGCCTCAGACTTCGATTGAATAATTTGATAACCAGAAAGTTCTCCATATTTGTTTAAGGTGTCTAGCAGTCCAGGGACAGAAAAAAACTGGATCCATTATATAGGTCAGGATATCATCTGCATAAAGAGATACCCTGTGCTCCTTATTTCCCATGTCTTTTATGCCTTTTATTTCCTCATTCTGTCTTATAGATGCTGCCAGGGGTTCAATATTTATAGCAAAGAGCAGAGGACTAAGACAGTCCCCTTGCCTAACCCCCCTCTGTAGGTCAAAGAACTCAGAGCAGCATCCGTTTACCCTGACGCGAGATTTTGGATTTCTGTAAATAACTGACCCACTTTACAAATTTTGGGTGGAATCCCATTATTGATAGCGTTTTGTATAAAAAATCCCAATTTACAGTGTCGAATGCTTTCTGTGCATCAAAGCTTATTAACATTGATGTTTGTTTGTCTCTTTTAGCACAAGTAATTATGTTTAGGGTTCTTCTTATATTGTTGGCACCCTGTCTATTAGGAATAAATCCAGTTTGATCTGGCTTAATCAGAGTAGTAATATGTTTTTGAACTCTATGTGCTAAAATACTTGTCAGTATTTTCTGATCATTGCATATCAGGCTGATGGGTCTATATCCTTCACAGAGTGTTGGGTCCTTTCCTTCTTTATGAATCACAGATATAATGGCCTGTGACCATGTCTCCGGAGGATTATTCTTAGAGAGAGAGTATCTAAACACCTTGGTTAGCACGGGCGCAAGGTCATTTATGAAGCATTTGTAAAATTCTCCAGGAAGCCCATCGACTCCTGGAGATTTGTTGCTTTTCAATCTTTTTATAGCCTCTCTTATTTCTGTTTCTGTAATTGGTGTTATCATCTGTTTAGATGTTTCTTCTGATAATGTGGGGAGATGTAAACCAGTAAGGAAAGTATCAGTATCCCTTCCTGATGTTTGTACTCTGGGTCAGTGTTGCCAACTTAGCGCCTTTGTCGCTATATTTAGCGAGTATTCAGACCCCTCTAGCGACACATTTTCAAGAAAGCGACTAGCGACAAATCTAACGACTTTTACTGGTGTTATTGGAGACTTTTGGAGACTTTTTGACGTGAAACCGCACATTGTTCTTACTCTTCTCAACGAGCAGTGGGTGCTGCCGTCTGACCCATCCCCGTGTCAAAGCACTCACAGGCGGCCCAGTTCTCGCGCAGCAGCCCCTCCCCCAGCTGCAGTCAGAGCGTGGAGATGTTCACCCCTCTGTGTCCTGACTGCAAATGAATCGCGCATCATGTGCGTGAAGCCGCCGCTGGCTGATCCCGCCCTGTCTTGCATTCAGCAAGGGACTTAAAATGTAAAATGTACTTTGTCTAAAATAATTAAACCAGTTAAAAATAAATCGCTGCATTTATTTGACTCACACAGGCACACTGAGCCACACTTACTCTGGTCCACTTACTCATCTTGTCGTGTTTGTGCCTTTCTGTGACATAAGCTAAACTAGCTAACATTAGCTAGCTCATCATGTCGAAACTCTACACACAAAAATACAGAAAGGAGTGGGAATCAAACCCTGAATTCAAAGGTTGGTTAAAGGCGTTACACGGGCATACTGTTTGTATTTTAAGGCTGATTTCTATGCCAAACTTAGTGATGTTAAAAAAACACAAGGCAACTCAAAAACACACTCAAAAGGCAAAGCCTTATGATAGTTCCACCCAAAAAAACCTGCCATTTATGATTAAAAAAATTGACTCTGCTAAAAAGGCTGAGGCCACCATGGCATTAGCTATCGCTGAACACTGTTCCATGCTGGCATGTGATCATATTGGAGAAGCATGTAGAGCTGCTTTCTCAGACTCCACTGCTGCTACCCATTTCAAAATGCACAGGACAAAGTGCACAGAGATGATTAATGGTGTTCTAGCACCATACTTTCTCAAAAAGTTGGTCGCAGATGTGGGTGACCAGCGTTTCAGCCTCCTCCTCGATGAGTCCACGGATGTTAGGGTGTATTAACACTTGCCTTGTTTGGTTCGATTGAATCGAACTCTAGTTCGTTTCCCCTCTTGGTGCGGATCTTTTGGGCAGGTGTGAATACAGCAATCGAACTCGGGTGCGGACCAAACAACCGAACCGAGACCCAGCAGGGCTCTACAGTGCGACCATTTTGCTCGCATATGCCCCTAAAAATCGATACGTGCGAACCGGAAAAAAGATTTACGAGCACAATGTGCGAGTAACTACCTACCATAATCGAAAACGAGACGATAACTAAATAAAAACTAGTTTTGAATGACAAAAACTATGACGAAAATCTATTGACATTTTCGTCAACAAATAAAAACTAGACAAAAATGTTAGATAGTGACGATCCAGTAAGAACTGATGTCCTGCGTTTGTGGTAGATGCGCATATTTGTACTGTAACGTGCTGATCTACACAGCGGCACACGGGTTGACATGCGCTGCATCTCATCAAACGTTAAAAAATGTAAATGTCTGGGAGAATTAGTAGAGCAGACACATAGATCTGAATAAGAGTGACGACGCAAAAAAAAAAGAGCTCTATTTGGTTCGGTTTTCTGCGCACACACCCGACCCGAAGCGTGCAGCCATGCACACACACACACACACAGCGCGCGAGGACTGAACTGAGCTCTCTTTCGTGTCTGAATGGACTAATACACACAACATTATGTCGTAATGTCCATTTTGGAGAGTATTCACGTAAACTATGTTGGTTATGTCTTAAACAGTTTTGAGTGTGTCGGATGTGCATCAGTGCAATTGGATCCGCAAGTCATTGGACATGATCCGATGTCTTATGGTGCGTTCACACCGGAGGCGAATAGCGCGTCAGGCGCGAGTGATTTCAATGTTAAGTCAATGCAAAGACGCGTTACGCGCGTAAAAAATTCCTGCGGCGCGAATGAGGCGTAGAGGGCGGCGCGGTAGACGCGAATACACATCATTCGCGCGTCAAGTTCGCGCGAATGGCGCGAATTGAGCGTCTGGCGCGTTAAGCGCGAATGTTTTATGTAGTGCTTTTTGTGCATTCTCGCGTTTGACGCGAATTCGCGTCTGCCGCCCCAGTTGAAAAATTTGAACTTCTGCGTCAATTCGCGCCGCGTTAACCAATCAGGAGCCTGCTTGCTTCACGTGGCAACGTGACATAATAAACTCCCGCTCGAATTCACTCATTCGAAATGGAGAAATTAATTTTAGCTGTGAGCGGATACCCGGAGATTTACGACTCAACGTCGTACTTTTATCGAGACAGGAGTAAAAAGGACCTCGCTTGGAAGAGGATTAGTGAGGAGATTTTACAACCTGGTAAGTTTAAGATGTACAAAATTTTACTTTTGAGTCACGTTATTGACCTACTAACCAGCTAGCAGCTATTTTACAAATATTTTCCTGCTAAAATATACAACTAATTTTCGCTAACAAGATAATGTGTTTATTCAGAGGATTTCTGCCGTAAAAAGTGGAAAAGCCTCAGGGACACATACCTGAAGGAAAAGAGGAAGGAGACCGACAAGAGGAGTGGGTCAGCAGCAGGGTCTGGGAAGAGGTGGAAATTCGCTCAGATTTTGGGATTCCTCGACCCCTTCATCACCCCAAGGGAGACAACAAGTAATATGGAGGGGGTCGAGGCCCAGATCAGAGAGGACGACCACCTCGAGGACCAGGGACACCTAGGAGAACCATCAGGGGAGACAGTGATAGGTGTGTTTCCAATAAACCCAAATTACATGGCATATATGCTGTCATGTTTACAGATGAAGAAATGTAATCTCTCTGAGTATTGTTACCAACGTCCATTGTAACCAATGTATTAACATTTAATATTGTCTTGACAGAGCCATTTGATCAGAGAGAGGGTGGTCAAAGAACCCCCTCCTCTTCTCCTGTCTCCCCAGTCCCTGGTCCCTCAGCCCCTGCTGCTGAACCTACAGGTGGGTGAAGGCAATAGTACAAACAATATTTCAACATGTTACGTGCACAAAACATTAGTCCCCTTACTAATAATCATTGTTTTTGTAAATGCAGACACAAATCCATTGCAATCTATGCAACCAATCATCTGCATACATACTTTTTAGTTACTGTTCATTTGCATGTTTATATATGTATATGTCTGAAGTATAACTTTAATTACTTAATATATGTTAAAGCAAGTTCAAAACAATATCACACTTGCATTTAAGCACTGTCTATTTCACTCACACAGGCACAGATATTATTCTCACAAAATCTAGAAAATTTTGTTTTTAAATTTAATTTTTTCACTGTGAACTTGAAAATCAGGTATCATCTTTCTGCCTTCTCATTGCACCGTGTGTTGTATTTTTTTATTTCACAGGCCAACAGAGGAGGAGAGCCCGTCGGCGGCCCCGTGAGCGGTCACAGGATGGTCCGTCGGAGGTGGAACAGCAACTTCTTGCTGCTCTGGCGCAAACTCAGGCGCAACCTCCGGCGCGACCTCCAACACCACCGCCACTGTCCGCAGACGAACACTTCCTCCTCGGCCTTCTGCCTTTTTTACAGAGCATGCCGCCTCACCTGAAAGAAAACATTAAATTTCAAATGTACAAATTATTAATGGAAAACAGCACCATTGTGCTAAATTTGGAGCAATTTGACCCCCCCTCCCCAGAGTAGTTTAAAAAAAAATGAGGCAGCAGGCTCTGCAGGAAACGCAGAACGCCCTCCTTCCTCTTCTCCTACATGTTGTTCCCTGTGGCTTTTCCACCTTCCAAGCGAGGTCCTTTTTATTACTGTCTCCATGTAAATAGTTTGCACATTATTTTTCTGTTCATATTGATTTTATTTCATTGGCCTTAATAAATTATTTTGCAATTTGACTAAATGCCTGGTGTGGTTCTATGCATAACAAAGCAAATCTTTTATCACAGAACTTCATTATTTATATACGAGACGTATTAATTTTGTATTGAATGTTATTTAGTCCATATCTAAATATAGATTATATGAAACATCATTGTAATCTAAAGACAACCAACATATTTTAGTGTATAAAAGTGGCTCAATGGTGTTGATTGAGCGGGAAAAATAATGACAGGTTAATTACTTTTGGAGGCTGGCTCCATTTTATTTATTAAAAAAATACTTAATACATGTGCATGTTGTGGACCTGACAGCCTGGAACTGATGCTGACAACCTGGAAAAAAATACTAAATATAATAATGGAAGAAAACAGTTTTTAGAAAGTTATGCTCTTTATAGGTTTGTGGGTGGTTCTTAAAAGAGCCGTTGTGGGGAAGTCATGAGGAGGACTTCAAATGCTACTCCGTCGGCTGCCATGGTACTGCTCCCTCCGCTGAGAAGTGTGCCATGAAAGCATCCCTCACCTGGAGTGCTTCTCTGGAGGAGTTGTTGGCCGCAACCCGACCCAGACCTGGCAGTGGCTCCTCTCCAGCATGTCCCGCGCCCCTCACAGCAGGTGCCTCTCTCCCTTCCGAATACCTCATGAAGTTGTGGAGAACACACGTTGCCTTCACACAGTTCTCCGCAACTTCAGGGTGGACCTCGATGAGGCGGCGGTACAACCTCCACTGTGACGAGAGGATGCCAAAGGCGTTCTCCACCACCAGCCTGGCTCTGGAGAGGCGGTAATTAAAGACACGCCTCTCTGGAGGAAGGGTGCGTCCAGGGAAGGGCCGCATGAGGTTCCTCCGCAGCGGGAACGCCTCATCAGCCACAAAGACATGGGGCTGGGGTCTTCTGTCTTCAGCACCAGGTAGAGGGTGGTCAGGAGGAAGATGAAGTCTGCCAGCCCGGAGAGCCTGTCCAAAGGCGGAGTTGGCAAGAATCCCACCGTCGCTGGTCCTGCCGTATCCCCCAACATCAATCACCCGGAAGCGATACTTCGCATCCACAACTGCAAGGAGAACGATAGAGAAGGTTCCCTTGTAGTTGTGGAACTGGGATCCTGAGTTGGGGGGTGCCTTGATCACCACATGCTTCCCATCCACCGCTCCACAGCACAGAGGGAAGTTCCACCGCTCCTGAAATCCCTCGGCAATGGACCTCCAGTCATCGGTGGTGGGAACAGCCATGTAGTCCTCCACAAGGCAGTCCCAGATGGCAGCCACTACCTGGGCGACGATCTGGCATACTGTGGAGACACCAACCCGGTAGCTGGACGCTATCGTCCTGAATGAGTCCCCAGTGGCAAGAAACCTAGAAAACATTGTTATAAATATTATTACAAGTACACTTGTAGTTACATATTAAACTATACAATCAACAGGTATACTATTAAATGGTTTATGGTATATTAAAATGGCAATAATCAAGCACTACATATAGACAATAATCAAGCACTACATATTGCTTACAGATATATTTAATTTCTAGGTTAATGTCTAGGTTATAGCAGTTAACTCAGTATCCCTAGAAAGATTACTGTGTTTATACAGAGAAACATGACAGTATCACGTATGCCATGAATATTTTAATTTCTAGGTTCAGTATCACAAGAAAGATTTTAATGTCTAGGTTATAGCAGTTAACTCAGAATCACTAGAAAGATCACAGTGTTTATACAGAGAAACATGTACAGTATCACGTCTGCCAAGAGAATATTTATGTCAGTTAACTGAGTAACGTTAACGTTATCACTAAAAAGAGCGCCAACAGTGGTATCCGAACACAGTTAAAAAAAAAACATTGATAGCATATGTTAGCATATTGAATATACTGTATTTAAAATATCAAATACATTTTACTAACCGAAGACAGATGGACAGGCGCTCCGCAGCCGGGATAGAGCGCCTGTAGTTGGTGTCCTGGAGGGTGATCCTCGCTCCGATGCGGGACAGCAGGTCATCGAACTGGGCACGGGAGAGGCGGAAGTACCGCTGAAAGCGGCCGTCATCCAGGCGCAGCTCCTGGAGCAAACGGTGAAACTCGCCGAACTGGGTTCGCCTCCGAAGGGTCTGGTGGACCCAAATACGGCGATGATGATCCCTACGTCGCTGTTCTGCTCTCCAGAGCAAATACAGAGCGGTGACTCTCACGATAAATGACCGATCAACAACAGACATCTTGTAAAAAGATGGCCGCCAACGGGGTTCGAAACTTTTCGCGTGACGCGCGTAAATTTCGCTTCAAACTTCTGTTTTTACTGACGCGCGAATTAACACAAAGTGGTCAAGCGTCAAACTAGACGCGGCAGACGCGAATTTGACGCGCTATTCGCGTCCGGTGTGAACGCACAGTTAAAGTGACAGTGGGTAATAAACCTAATGCGGTCTGTGTCATCAAGCAACAAAAGAAAAAAATAATAGCATTCACTGCTCGTTACTTGAGCATTCATTGAAAAGAAGACTATTCTACTTTAGGAAAAGTGGTTTTATTTGATTTTAAGATATTTTTTTAAGTCACAGTAGTTAAATCTGTATCTGTATTGCATGTTCAAACTTTACAATCATTCATATTAACAGGTTAATAGATGTTTTCTCTGGGAGTATATGGGTTTGGACATTTTAGAGAAATTCTAAATTAATGCATTACAATTGAACTAAACCCATTATATTTTAGTCATCTGAATTGTGTTAGTTTTATTCGACGAAATACAATAAGATTTTAGTCGACTAAATCTACAGTAGATACTAATACTAGTAAATACTAATACACTCTAAACTAGTTTCTCCTCCATGTTGTGGAAAGAGCCTCTGCAGTGGAAAGATGCAGATGTCCACTGCACAGGTGTGCCAATGTGCTCCTAGCCTCCTCCTGAGAGCAACACGTTCCCCTTGTTCTGTTTTACTAAAGTGATTGTAAAGTGTGATTTATACTTCTGCATCAAATCGACGGTTTCATACTATAGTTGAACACAAAGAGAAGGAGCACACACGTAGTGTATATATAATAAATAGTTTGTTATTACTTGTTACTGTTTTTCAATGCGCTCCAAAATTTCTTTGTGTGCTCCTACATTTTTTCATTTAGGAGCACATGTGCTCCTTGGGAAAAACCTTAGCGTAGAACCCTGCCCAGCTGAAGAGGTGGTCTCGGTACGGTTCCAAACGAACTCTGGTACGGTTCGTTTACGGTGTGAACATGAACCGACCCAATTGCAAGAAAACACTGCGCCTTTGAGTGAACAGGCTTCCGTAGTCGGAGATTTTGGCATAATGGTTTGTGTTATTGTTGTTCAAGTGCGAAAGAGAATTCCATTCCGGCACGCTGTCTGGCCACATGATACTGTTGCGCGTCTTTCTGCGCGTCGTGTGTGTGTCATTGGATTGGAATGAATGAATGAGTGTGTGGATCAGGACATTCACATACAGAGCATTCTCTTTAGTCTAATCGCGCATAGATGCAAAAAAAGCTTTTGCAGTTCATATAAGTCAAGTCAAGTCATCTTCATTTATATAGCGCTTTTAACAATGGATTGTTTCAAAGCAGCTTTACAGAGATAAACATATAATTTAAGGTAACAGATTGTTTTGGCATTATAGCGGTTCTTGAATAATGTTATTTCCAGCTAAAGTTAACTTTGATTGATTCACCTCCGTCGAAATGATCAGACTTTTAAACGCGAACCTGTGATTAACGCTGACGGCGTTCACATGCTCATTCAGAATTGATTCTATAGTTATGTGCTTTTTAAAATATGTGCGCAGGTTTATAATTCATACAACCCAGCCTAAACAAACTACTTTTCTTGCCTATAAATTTTGATACAGAATTTTGTTTTATTTTATCACTTCGGGGTACGCGAGCCGGAATTCACAACTCTTTATCTGTAGAGTGGGAAAGGGATCCTCCATAGGGAGAGGATAGTGGACACTTCAGCACTGCATTGTCATCGGGTCCAGGCGGATCTCCTTCGTCAGATCTGGACACGGCCTGGATCCGGCAGGCTGCGGGAAAACCTCGGGATAAACAAAGACACTAATATTAGCGTAGATGCCATTCTTCTTATGATGTAGCGAGTACATCAAGATTTAAGGGAAGTGTTCCCAGTTCCGGCTGACCTAATCTATGCAGCCTAACATTGAATTATAGAAGTCTATAATGTGTTATGTGTATGCTAGGTCAAAGAGATGTGTTTTTAGTCTAGCTTTGAACTGACAGAGTGTGTCTGCTTCCCGGACAATGGTAGGAAGACTGTTCCAAAGTTTTGGTGCTAAATAGGAAAAGGATCTACCGCCAGCAGTTGATTTAGATATTCTAGGTATTATCAACTGGCCGTAATTTTGAGATCGCAATAGACGTGAAGGACTATAATACGTTAAGAGCTCGCTCAAGTACTGGGGAGCTAAACCATTTAGTGCTTTGTAGGTAATCAACAATATTTTAAAATTTATACGATGTTTAATAGGGAGCCAATGCAGTGTTGACAGAACCGGGCTAATATGGTCATATTTCCTGGTTCTGGTAAGAACTCGAGCTGCGGCGTTTTGAACTAGCTGTAGTTTATTTATTAAGCGTGCAGGGCAACCACCCAGTAGAGCATTACAATAATCTAGCCTTGAGGTCATGAACGCATGAACTAATTGTTCCGCATTTCCCAATGAGAGCATATGGCGTATTTTAGATATATTTTTAAGATGGAAAAATGCAGTTTTACAGATACTAGACACGTGGCTTTCAAAAGAAAGGTTGGTATCAAAGAGCACACCCAGGTTCCTAACCGACGACGAAGACTTGACAGAGCAGCCATCAAGTGTTAGACAGTATTCTGGGTTATTATGTGTGGAAGTTTTTTGTCCAATAATTAGAATCTCTGTCTTTTCAGAATTTAGTAGTAGGAAATTACTAGTCATCCAATTTTTTATATCAGCTATGCATTCCGTTAATTTTGTGAATTGGTAAGTTTCGTTGGGTTTTGAAGAAATATACAGCTGAGTATCATCGGCATAACAGTGAAAGCTAACTCCATGTTTCCTAATGATATCTCCTAATGGTAGCATGTACAGAGTGAACAGCAGCGGTCCTAGTACTGAGCCTTGTGGTACGCCATACTGAACTTGTGATCGACAAGACATCTCTTCATTTACTGCTACAAACTGATAACGGTCAGATAAGTATGATTTAAACCATGCTAGTGCAATTCCACTAATGCCCACATAGTTTTCTAGTCTATTTAAAAGAATGTTGTGGTCAATTGTGTCAAATGCAGCACTAAGATCGAGTAACACTAATAGAGAGATACAACCACGATCGGATGATAAGAGCAAATCATTTGTGACTCTAATGAGAGCGGTCTCAGTGCTATGGTACGGTCTAAATCCGGACTGAAAATCCTCGCAGATATCATTTCTTTCTAGAAAGGAACACAGTTGTGAAGATACTGCTTTTTCTAATATCTTTGACAGAAAAGGCAGATTAGCAAATACAGATATAATGTAACGATAGTTACAATACAAGGATGACGCTGCATTAAACTGGACAAACTTAATCGCAAGCGTTAACATTGACAGCACTTGTTAGCAGTAGCCTATATACTATAAGAATCTCATTATTTGAATGTGTGAACATAGCCCTTCTCTATGAATGAAAACTTTATACCTTATCCGTCTTCTGCGCAGTTTCTTCATATTGCGTTTGTACAGAATAACACAAAATTAGTAAAATAACAAATATTGCAGTACGAAATATCTCCATGCTGAGCCTTTTTTGCACTTCCTGATTTCCCTACTTGAGAATCCTTGTCCAATGAATGGACGACCTTAGCACACGTGTGGTTTTGTTTACAAATTTTGGTTCACTTGCAAAAAGAGCAGTGTGAAAGCGAACCGAGCCAAAAAAAAAAAAAAATTATTATTTGGTCCGGACCAAAGCAAGTGAACTATCGGACTTTCCTGGTGTGAATACACCCTTAGTGTGGGACACGTACACTGAGCAGTAATTTTTAACTGAGAATTTTGCTCTGTAGTATGAATGTTTGTAATAATCTTGTTTAATATAATAACAAGATGGAAGTTACTTTAATATGTTGATTACAATGTATTAAACTGAATCAAATATGAGTTACAACTATAAAATCAATATTACTTTCACAAAGATGCATATTTTCTGGTGCCATTTTAATTTATCAAGCCGTTTAAAATACATTCCACACAAACACACAGGGTCTCACATCTGCACGACCTGCTGTAAGTGTGATAACCAAATATTTTTTATTACACTGATCAAATTAAATGGTCTTCCTCCAGAGTGAATGTGTAATTTGAAACTGCTCTATTTTGTAACCTCTTGCCACACTGAACAACACTACAATTTCTTTCCAGAATTAGTTTTCAAATGATTTTCTAGGTCTCTTTGATTTGTAAAAAAAACTTCTTACACTGAAGGCAGGTGAAAGGCTTCTCACTGGTGTGAATTTATTACATGATTATTGAGGTCTTTCCTGGCTGTGAAACTCGTTCCACATGATGACATATAAAACAGTTCCCTTTGATGTGACTCCTCATGTGGTTTTTAAGGTATATTTTACATTTAAAACTCTTTCCACACTGATCACATGTGAACGGCTTCGCTCCGGTGTGAGTTCTCATGTGAACTTTAAGGTTTCCTTTTCGGGTGAAACGTATTCCACACATTTTGCAGGTGTAAGGCTTCTCTCCAGTGTGAGTTCTCATGTGGGAATTAAGGGTTGGCTTACGTGAAAAACTGTCTACATCGAGGGCAAGTGTAAGGCTTCTCTCCAGTGTGAATTCTTATGTGGCTTGTAAGGCTTCCTTTTTGACTGAAACTTTTTCCACACTGTTGACAGATGTAACGCTTCTCTCCAGTGTGAATTCTCATGAGGGCATTAAGGTTTGACAAATCTGTAAAACCATTTCCACACTGAGGGCAGGTGTAAGGCTTCTCGCCAGTGTGAGTTCTCATGTGGGCTTTAAGGTTTGGCCTATACGTAAAACTCTTTCCACATTGAGGGCAGGTGAAAGGCTGCTCTTCAGTGTGAATACTCATGTGGCGTTTAAGGCTTCCTTTGTGAATGAAACTTTTTCCACACTGTTGGCAGGTGTTAGGCTTCTCATTAAGTTCTTGACTCTCTGCTTTCAGCGCCATCGGGTCTATGGTGAAAAGTGACAAATACAAGTTAAACCCAGTTTAATGCCACAAAGCAGCAGACATGAAAAAGTTAGACCAGGGTATCTGCACATTTTTTAACAGCAAATTTAATGACTTTTAAGACCTTTTTAAGTCCTCTAAAAGGCAAATTTAAGACTTTACCACGACAAAAAAACAGGAAAATGTTCAACACGACAGTGTTAATTTTGGCAGCCATTTTTTTTTTAGTCTTAGTCTTCAGATGAAAATGCTTATTGGTCTTATTGGTCACATTTTAGTAATTTTGTCTTTCATAGTTTTAGTTGACAAAGTCAAACTTCAGTTACCGACATTAATTTTGGTAGCTATTTTATATGTAGTCTTTAGACAAAAAATGACATTATAATTTTTCGCTTTAGGCCAATTCAATTAGGCTTTTGAGACATTTGAATCAAGGTAACAGGCTGTATTGACAATGCACTCTTTAGCAGTAGCACTTGTGCAATTCTACATATCCCTGTTCCTTAGTTCAGTGGTTCTCCAATCTTTTATAGTGCCGTAACCCCTCTTGCACTTAGACTGCAGTCACACCTTTTCCATTAAGGGACAATATCTGCCCATTTTAATAGATTTTTTCCAGTTCATTTTTTACCTTTATAAATACTTTTATAAAATAAATAATGCTTTAAATCAAACAATGTTCAATAAATATGCAATGATGGTAAAAACGAGGTAATACTTTTAAACATTAAATTAAAATCGCCAGTAGGTGGCGGTAAGTCACTGTCTTTATGAGCGAGTCATCCGGCATCGAGTCATTCATTCATTCAGTAACAAACACAGTCTATGGTAACAAAGCAAGTGGCTGTATTTATGAACGGGTCATTGAATCTCACGATTCGTTCAAAGCCACAGATTCGTTCTCGAATCACCGCTGTGTGCTGCAGTTCTGCCGTGGCTTTCGTTGCAAAATAGCAATAAAATGATCAACATTAAAAACACTGCTAGATATCAGCCTGTACTGATCGCAGATTTAGTCGCACAAACAGCGCAAGCGGCTCGTGACAGAATAAAGACCAACTGAATGACACTTTAATTAATTTAAGTAGAAAATATCAAATGAAGATCACTGAACTCATCCGCGCTTCTTCAGCAGGGTAGAGAGCGCGCGCGCGAGCATGGTTGCCAGATACCATTGACAAGACCGGCTAGAAAACGTGTCATTTTAACAGAAAAGCTCTGACTGGGGATTTAATTATTTACATCTGGCAACCGTAAGCATGAACGTTCGCTCGTAAACACAGTCTGTAATGTGTTGTTGTCTCCTTTATTCGACAAAAAAAGTGGTTTTAGTCAAGTTTGTATTTTTTTAAGCACACTTTAGTCTCGTCTTTTTTCGTCAACGATATTGTAGGTGTTGATATAATACCGGTAGTCACAGTTATCGTTTAATGACGTGGGTATCGTCTCTCATGGTCTTGTCTTAGTCAGGGGAAAAAAAGTCGTCAACAAACATTTTTCGTCATGGTTTTCAATAACGGAATTAACACTGCGACACGACACAGAATGGTGTGGCAAACCATCAACGCGCCGCATTCATCTTCAGTCACCTATGGAATGAAGCAGGTTGCACCCACATAGAAAAGTGCTGCCCCCAAATGGTGCGCACTGTACAAAAAACCAAACAAAATAACGGATGACGAGTCGGACAAGAAATTTAAGCCCCGTACGTGAAATTTAAGACCTCCTTATCGGAAATTTCAGATTTTAAGACTTTTTCAGGCCTTAAAAAGCGAAAATTTTATTTAAGACGTTTTAAGACTTTTTAAGGACCCGCGGGGACCCTGTAGACATTTTCTAGCATCTAAACCAACAAAACAAAAAACTTTCAAATTGGCCTAAAATAGCATCCTTTCATCCATGTTCAGTTTTGCAGAGTAACCGTTTTGTTTTCAGTTTCTATTCTCATTAGATCTTGTGCAACATAGACGACCACCTTCTTTTTTATAACTTGAGAAATATGTTTGCATTTGTGGACAAACATCTGTATATTTAAAGTCCTATTTATCTGACTGTTACCACTTGTATTCAAAGAAATCAAATAATGGCTATATTGCAAACAACTCATTGGACATGTTACAACCCCGGCTCTAGGGATGCAACATAAAGGACACAAAGACAGAAGTCTGCCAATTAAAACAAAGTTTATATAATATAAAAAGGAAAAAGGGGACTGTAGAAGCAAAAACACAGCTACTGCTCTGCCGGCTGCAAGACGAGAGAGAGCAAGAGCATGCGTCCTAGATTTAAGTAGCTCCTGTCAGGTGACACCAATTAACCGGTTGATTGCAGCAGGTGATCTACAAGGGAAACTGCAATGACATACAGATTAGAACACTCACACATAACAGACAACATTACTTGCATATAAAAATAATCAAAATGCATGTGCCATAAATAGTTTTAATGAAACAGACAATAATGAAATGATTTAATTAAATAAAAAATCCTGTTGTGTAAATCCTGTTGTGGATCAACGTGCTGTACTGCAACTAAACCCGATGAATTCACAACATTTTATAACAAGTGTTCTCATTATAATTAGGGATGCTCCGATCCACCTTTTTTGTTTCCGATACCGATACCTGGAATTCAGTATTGGCCGATACTGAGTACCGATCCGATACAAAGGTAAAATGTTAAAAGTACAGAATTACTTAATAAGCTGTATGCAACCACAGTACTATGTTGTTCAATATTCATATTTTCAGTTCTATTAAAAGTAATTTTGCATCTTATTACATTTAAATTTACAGTCACATACTAGTATACGTGTCACAGTGTGAGAAAGAACATGAAAAATAAAGAAAATAATAAATGCAGCTCAATAACTAAGTCTCAAAAATTACTTTAGTCATTTACTGCATACTCATCTCTCACGGAGGAGCGAAAGCATAAAAGGAGGAGCTACGACGGTGAAGGACGAGAGAGGAACAGCAGGCCTGATTTTATGTTGTGTTTTGTTTCTGTGGCCAGCAGTCGTCCACGAGCTGCTGGCTGGTTCACATATAGCGCTAGGGCTGTTGCTCTCCGGAGGCGTCTGTTGTTTCTTGTCACGTGACCTACGGTGCTCTTGCGGCATTCTGAAAAAATCTCTGTAAATGCTTCATTAAATTTGTAGTATTATAATTCGAAGTTTTATCACCACTCCTCGGAACATTTACTTGGCATATACTGCAAACCACGTTGGAACTTGTTGGCATAACTATTGTGAAATACCTTCAAATCACAGATGTTTTGGCTTGCTCCATGGTGTTCGCTGTTCACGTTGCTAGCGTATGATGTCACACACTGCGCACAGCAGCACAGCGGCGGCGCGAAAGCTTTTAAGCGCCGGCATCTCCATAAACTTTTATATCGCCTAGCAGATCGGGGCAATTGTCGCCGATACCCGATCTAGAATTTTATTCAGTATCGACCCCGATACCCGATACAAATATCGGATCGGAGCATCCCTAATTATAATGTTACGTAATAGCCCCAGTTATTAATGTTGTGCATTGCTGTTTGAGACGTTTTGACACGTTTTACTACCGTGTTAATTAACTAAGCCAAACGCATCCTATATGAGATAAATCAGATTTATATACACAAAATAAACATATTACAACTTACAATTGCATAAAACAAAAAGCTATGAATGCACAAGCGAACTGTGCTAGTTATGAAAATGTAACAAAGTGCTAAAACTATGAAGGTATATTTGGTGCAAAACCACTGAACGCCTGTGACAGTGAAATGTGTAGTTGTAGAGAATATCCACACGTGTATCAGTAAAGTTGAATTCACAGAGAGAAATGTTTAAAGAGTTTCAAACTTTTTTTTATCTTCCACAAACACAACACAACACAACAGTTACACCTTCTCAAATTCTTCATTGCAGGCGCACAAATCCTATTCTACAAACCACAAATTAAGAAACTCGTATGTTCACATTTTTGCTACAGTTGCTGCAGTGAATATGGTGCAAAACGCATTTACACAGCCACATCAAAAAATGTGAAGTCACGGAGAAGTTTTGCTCATCCGCAAATCAGTATGTGAATTCATCCAATGAGAGTTGCACACTTGTAGAATATTTTCTCACAAATATCTTGTATAGGCCTCCTAAAAATTAACACTTGAACTAACTCTTGCATATGTAACAGGGACTTCCAAGATGTAGCACCCAGTGCAGCTCACACCTCACACGCACTACTTCCCTTGCATCCCCCTCCTCCTCCTCCCCACCTAAAATACACTGAAAACCTATGCAATGTTAAATATGTTCAAGAAGTAACTATGCGTGTTTGTGAGAGAGAGAGAGAGAGATTTGATTTTTAAACAAAACTTTATTTACAATTTGCCAAAATCACACATTATTCTATAAATTTACATCATAATTAGTTAGAGGAAAAAACATTAAAGCTGCAGTTGGCAAGTCTGGCAGATTGAGTGGACTTAGGCAAAATTTGGAATGTTTACAACTCTCATGCCCCTCCCCCACTATCAACGAATACCCTCCCACCGAGTTCATGCTCGTCAGTGCGTGTGCACCAGATTTTCAGTGAACGCGCCCGTCTCATCAGCATCCATCAACACCATGGAGTATTTGGAGGTATGCTGTCCTGGCTAATCTACCGATAGATTGCAATTGCTAACGTTATTTATACTCTAAATGAGCTTACTTGATTTTCCGCCATCACTCTTCGTTACTGCGCGAACTTCCGCGAACTTCAGGCGTGTGCATGTGATTGTAACGTGCGTGAGGGGTGGCGTGTGCCCGATCTGTGATTGACAGTCAGATCTCACACCCCCCTGCGCTGATTGGACCCGATGATCCGGGAGCTGTGGATTTTTGCAAAACAAATAACAAGCTCCAGGTGGAGTTAGAAGCTCGGGTTTTTTTTTCTAAAACCACTTTATTTATGTTGTTCTGTCGGATTATAGTGTCGATTTCACTGAATGTGATAAAAAAAATTACCGACGGCAGCTTTAAATTAAAAACAAAAAAATTAACTCATCATCATCAATTTTACATAAACCTTCCCAACTACACCATTTCATTTTAAAAGTACGAAGATCACACACAGCTTTGTAAAATCTGAAATCAATCAAAATTCTTGCTTTAAGTAACGATTTAAAAACAAAAATAACATCATCATTACTTTTTTGCTCAATTGTGTTTTTCCTACTCATGTATATTGCCAACTTTGCTTGTCCCAAAATAAAATTCAACAATTGAAAAACAACTCGCTTTTTTTGATCATATTTAAAACCAATAATAAAAGTCTCAGGAAAAAAACACTCTTCAAACTTATTACACAGTCTTTCTACCATTTCAAACAACGGTTAAAGTCTGAAACATTGCATGAAAGCATGAAACACAGTCTCTTTTTTTAAACAGAAAGGACAAAAAATGTGACCATACGAGTTTCTTAATTTGTGATTTGTAGAATAGGATTTGTGCACCTGCAATGAAGAATTTGAGAAGGTGTAACTGTTGTGTTGTGTTTGTGGAAGAGAGAAAAAAAGTCTACAAGTTTGCAACTCTTAAAACATTTCTCTCTGTGACTTCAGATTTACTGATACACATGTGTGGCTATTCTCTACAACTACAAATTCCACTGTCACAGGCGTTCAGTGGTTTTGCACCAAATATACCTTCATATAAAACACGGGTGTCCAAAGAATTCACAACATTCTTTTACAGTCGTGTTCTCATAATTTTATGTATCCTATATGACAGATTTGCACTGCATATTGCATTTAACTGTATTTTCCTTCTCGAAGTGATTTCAAACATTTCAAGCAATTTAAAAACAGCCAATTAGTCACGTGGGTTTAATGTTCGCTACGTCAGAATTTATCTGACAAATGCTTTTGAGCGCAATTTTTTTTGCGAATTAAGGAATTAATTTCACAAATGGAGAACAGGTCATTCTGAGCAAACATGCGTAGTTTCATAAATATTGTATTCATATATTCATATAATTGTATATGAGATAGTCTCAGGATCAAATGACAGTTCAGCTGTGAGAATGAAAATCAAGTTAGTTCTGGCGGGTCATGTTAGTCAAGATGGCATCAGCTGACCCTTTCACAACTCCTCCAGTGTTATCAACAGCTATGGCGAATTACCCTCCTCCTCTCGCCCGTCAGATCTGGTCTGCTGATTCCCCTTTCAATCAGACTAATTCCTCGAATTATGTTCTACATTAAAATATGGACATTAATAATATCTGCAATACATTTATGTTCTGTTTATCGCTGCTCTCCCTGCTTATCTATGCTAGACTTGCAGGGTGCAAACTGTATGCTAATTGTCAATGGTATTCGATGATAGTGGTCCTGACAGAACCAACCTGTTTGTTCCTCAGTTTCTTCTTGTTTCACTCCGAAAGCTTCTTCAATCTTCAGGTCTTCACTCTCCTCTTTCATAAACACCATATTTGTTTGTGTCTCAGTTTCTTCTTGTTTTACTCTGAATGTTTCTTCAATCTTCATGTCTTCACTCTCCACTTTAATAGCCGCCATCTTTATAATAGTGTGACGTGGATCTCAGTCGATTCACCAGGAGTTTTTCTATGTGTTTGTCCTGTTGAAGATGAGAATAATGAACAGAAAGAAAAATAAATCCACACTAAATCTCTGTGTCTCAATCAGCTCTAGTTCAGTTCACTGGTAAGAGAGAGAGAGAGAGAGAGAGAGAGAGAGAGAGAGAGAGAGAGAGAGAGAGAGAGAGAGAGAGAGAGAGAGAGAGAGAGAGAGAGAGAGAGAGCATAAATCTCCTGATTAGACTAAAACACGCAAAACTGGCACTACAAGTTCATAAAATAATTCAATATTGGACATTCATATTGAGGTATTTATGATTTATATTTGGTATTTAATGATTTGTAGATCATATTCAATCGATTAAACAAAAACATTTGTGATTTGTTTGTAAAAGTTGTTAATACACGCTTGTGTTCTCATTGTATTTACACTGTTTTGACCAGCTCTCACCACCAAGCACAACCTAGTTAGTGGGCTTTTCGCCTCATCCTCTGTTAATGCGGACAAGACCATTATGTCAAGGGACGGCTTTCTATGGGCTAAAGCAGGGGCTGGCTGGCGGCACAATAATAAAACATAAAATCCTGCCGGAACCGGACTGGACAACCAGACTGTTACGCCATACATGAGCCACTCTTCGGTTCGGTAACTTTTAGATCCAACCAGTCTTCCACCGGAGCTGTTTACGTGAGTTTTGTGGTCAGCACACGACCACAGCATGCTCCGCTGTCACTCAGGCATTAAAGCTGTGTCTGTTCATTTGATTTTACTTGAATGAACTTTCTCCTCGACTTTTATTTTTTATTTTTATTTACATTGCTTTCTTTTAGGCTACTTTACAAACATGATGTTAGAAACTATTAGTAAATGACCTCATCCACATCTATTTTAATAATTCCAGAAGCTTGATGGAGGGGGTGCTTACAACCAGTCATTTGGAACAATTAAACATGTTTTTTTTTTTGCTTTTGTTTCTTTTGAAAATAACTGTGCATATACAATTACAATAGTAATTTACTGATTAGCAATGTCTGTTGGCTGTTAATAAAAAAAAAAGATATATCTTAAAGACCTGATTTATCATATCTTTTAGTTTTTAATACTTTAATGTTTTAATCACAAAAAAAATATGTTTGGTAGTTTTTAACCAGTATTTCATATTGTATATGCAAGTAGTTTCATAGGCTACTGAAAGTTGACATTGTTGTATATAACAGTAACATAATGGTCCATTTATTCAGCCATGAAGATGAAGAGCACAGGGAGAAAACAAATGAGTCAAGAGCAGGTGAAGAGAACATTTAGGAACTGTCACACAAGATATGTCTCTGACTGAAAAAGTTTGTTCATGAATGAGAGTGCCAGTGATGTATTTTGGCTCTACCTTAAATAAGATTTGAGACATTTTCCATTCATTTTCTCACCGAATTGCACAACATTCAAGCAAACATTTGCGAACAAAGTTTTGCTAGACAAAATGGATCGCGCCATAACGTTTCCATCAGCGTTTATCGCATAAGCCGTATATCCATCAAGACAAAATCCGATGAGACTGAACGCATTTCATTTGAGTCGATATTCATGAAATTCAATCGAATTTGACTGTTTCCATAAGGCATTTTTAATTCGATATCACTTAATTCGGATAAAAACGTGTGAAAGGAAACATAGCCAGTGTTTCCTTATTGATGGATCTATAATCAAAGTTACTTTTGGTGTAATATGTTTTGCACAGTTTATATTGCTGAAAAATAAAAACAAATGTCCTCCTTTATAATTGTTACAATAAACACTATATATTCGGACTCTTTTTATGCAATGACTATCTTTGTCCTTTGGTGTGACGTTTTGACCTATGGTGTGACAAACATAAAACAACAGAAAAATATACTTATTTTAAAATATCTTTTTAAAAAAGAGTCAAGTTTCAATAATATCTCCTCTTAGATGGGTACAATTTCAAACAGTTTTGTAAGGTTGGCGAAAAAGTTTTATTGACATTCGTAGGGAAAAGTTTATCAAGTTCATCTATTCATGGTGAAAATTATTTTAATTTGTACTTTCATGTAAAATAAATATCACTTTCATAAAAAATGTTTTAATAATGGGAACAATTCTCTCAAGTATTTTTGAATATGTTATTTAATATAATTTCTTAATACTTTTTAAATGTCACACCATAGGACACATTTACAGTAGTGTTGAGTGAAAACGTGAAAAAAATATGTGAAGTCATTGACAAAATGAGTGACCACTACTGTTTTCTGAAACTGCAGTTTTCATACTCCATAAATATATGTATTTTTTCTTAAAAAGTTATGTTTTCCAAAAAAAGTACTTTTTCTTGGCCATTTGTCAACTACCCTATAATGACCTCTTATTTATCAAAACATCAAGTAAAATTGGATATTAAGAAACATTAAAAATTAGGGATTGTTTAAGAGCCTTTGTAATGTCCTGATACGATACAGGGAGCGAAATGAGACGCTTCTGTTACTAATGTGTGGATGCGCTTTTCAATAAGTACAAATAACATTTATTAATGTTAGATTCATTTTTTAAAATGTATATCAGTAATAACAATTAATATAAACATCGCTTGTAAAAACTATGAAATAAACTGAACCGTTTGCAATGATTTAAAAGCTTAAAAAAACAAACCTTTCTCCAGCAGAATCACAACAGACGCAGGAGCGCGACTCTATGACGTCACATCGCCACGCCAAAATAAAAGTCCTGTCTATAATAAAGCAAGTATTCATATTTAAATTACATAAGTACATGTTTAAAAATGTGCTGAAAATGTGTATCACATCTAATATGTGAGATTATTTTGTATGTGCAGTAATGTTTAAGTGCGGAAATCATTTCTAAAAAAAAATATACAAACAAGTAGGGCTGCACGATTTGGGGAAAATGTCATATTGCGATTAATGAGGTCAATATTGCGATTGCGATATGCGATTGCGATATAATAAACAAATGATTTCATGAGTCAACTTGCTTGGTTCTAAAGTAAAATGCACACACAGATTAGTGATCATTCTGTGCATTAATGTGTATTTCTCAACTCAAACTAGCAACAACAACTAAATGATTGATAACACCTATAATGATCAATAAACCATTGATGTCTGGATAAAAATGACGACACCCCCCACATTTTAAACGTTAATTATAGCCAGGGCCGGATTATCCATAGACGGGATTGGGCGAGTGCCCTGGGGCACCAGCCAATAGGGGGGCACCAAATGATTAAGAGAATGACTAAACCTTTAAAATAGTTTTCATGTTTTGTATATATATTATTTTGCTGGAAGAGATACAGATATAAAATGAACAGTTAATGATAACATGTATACAGAGAGAATATAAAATATGCAAATAAAGAATCGCGATTGGGTCAGGTCACAGTTGTAGCCTATTTCTTCGAAATGAAGAAAAGACAGAGACATCGATCGGCATCACCAGCAGAAGCCACTAGCAGCGAAAAATACGTCAACCGATACTCAAGCAATGTTGTGAGCAAAGGCGGTAGCCTAACACAAAGTCTAGAAAAAGTTGTTCTGCTAAAGGTAAGGCTTATTTACCATTATTTCTGGGCAAATAGGCTACTGTATGTGACGCTGTTGTCGATTTGAAATTTGGAACGTTTTTCTCTTTTAGCTGGTTGCTTAGTTAGAGATGCTTATTAGATGCATAACTTTTGTTTCAATCGGACTGAATTCATTCCGATCGATGAATCTGAATGTTATGTTTACATGAACGCTAAACGTGATCGGGTTGATGTGCGCGTTTATACGCAAGCTTAAAATCGGAAGAGGTAACGTTAGTAGGCTATACTGTGCATATACCCATCTCCTACATTGGTTCTTTATTTGTTTTAAACAGCAGGCTTAATATTTATCCATATCTGGTCATAATTTGTGGACAATGAGCACATGAACCGTTGTTGTACCGTGTTGCTAATATTTATCAGTAAAATGCCCCTCCCTTCTCGCGCCCAAAACCAGTCGTCTCTGGGTGATAATCCGAAAAATGACTGGTGGGACATTGTCCTGCTCCACTTCACAGACGCTGAGTGAAAGGAGAATTTTAAAATGACGGGACACTTGATTATATGACACTTTATTCAACAGGAAGAACATTTCGAGCGTCATACGTCATTACGCTATTTCAAAGTCATTGCACATACACAGTCCTTTCAGTTTCGCTTTTTAATCCGAATAAAAAAAAGGAATAACCCACCCCTTTCAATCCGATCGAAATTTGATTCCGATCGAGCTCAATCGGATCAATAAAGGTTGAATAAAAGCTTTTCAGTTCGATTGAGCCGTCAATCCGATTACTAACGGATTTGGTTGCATTGTTTTGCTGCTGTGCGTCTCTGTGGTGCTGAATTTATCTGATTCTTGGGCTTGCTTATTTGGTATATGTTTTTTTTAGACATAAGGTTTTGCAAGTAGTCCTCATACATGCCATTTATGATGGAAATGAAGATATTTAGTATGACATGTTCATGTTGCACTAACATGTGAGTTGTATGGGGTGGGGGGCACTTAAAATGTGGTCACCCTAGGGCACTACACTGTGTTAATCCGGGCCTGATTATAGCCATCCAACCTTACAGTGATTCCATCAATACAATTGAAAGCTATCAACTTTTAAAATATTTATTAGGCTTAAAAAATAATAATAACAGCTTTTAAATTAAGTGAACTTCAAGCAATCCTCACATAAACCCATAATAAATGCCATATTTACCTGTGCCCTTCCTGTCTTAACAGGTAGGATTGAGGATTTATATACAGATTTATATACAGAAATTGAATAAAGTTATCAAACACTCTGCGCTGCATGAATTATAAATTATATATATAGACTAATCCTTATTAAACCCACAAAACTTCTTTAGTCAAGAGCAGTGAGTAATTTTCTGTTCCCTTTGTTCTTTGATTAACTTTACTGACGGAACGCTTTATTCGCTGCTGGCCCTTTAAGAGCAGCCATTGCCGAGACGCGGATCTCTCACGCGCCTCATTCTCTCACAAGCACAACTCTTTTTGTCCATCATAAGACTGCTCTTATGTTATGAAGATAATCGACAAAACGACATTTTGGCATAATTGTGTGTGTTATTGTTCGTTCAAGCTCGAAAGAGAACTGTATTCTGGCACGCGGTCTGTGCATGCGCATTATACTGGCGCGCGTTTTTTTTTCTGTGAGTCACATTCAGGACATTCACAGGCAGCGCGCTCTCTTTTGACTTCTTGTCGTGCAAAATGGTTTTAAGGCATTTGCACGAATAAGAGCGGGATCATGTAACACTAGTCAAAGGATGAAAAAAAAGAAGAGATGCTGTGTTCACATAAAATCGCGGCATTTTGCGTTATATAATCGCATAGGTTTGACATCGCGATTACGATTGCGATTCGATTACTCGTGCAGCACTACAAACAAGCAATTTTTCTTTATTTCTGTTTAATTAATTTTTCTCAAAAGAGCCATATCAAAACATAATATTTTCACGAGTTTACATGTTAATGAAATCTGATGTAATATTATAATGCGTATTTGGCTTGCTGTCCGGGGGGAGGGCTCCGAGCTCAGAATTCGGCCCGACCCCAGAGTACTCCCCCCATAACCTTAGAGATCATAGGTAACTATGAGCGGACCCAGCCGAATGTGGGGTGAAGGGGTGGTGGTGGGATGCTGAGAAATTAGTCATGAGACAGGAGGTAAGGGAAGGCTTTATTTATACTGGCTTCTTCTTGCGCTGATTGGATGATTACCTGAACATGCTCCTCCCGAACTTTGTTTACATAAAACTTCATTTCACGAGTTTACATGTTAATGAAATCTGATGTAATATTATAATGCGTATTTGGCTTGCTGTCCGGGGGGAGGGCTCCGAGCTCAGAATTCGGCCCGACCCCAGAGTACTCCCCAAAATGCCAGATAAACGAAGGACAGCGAGCGTAGAATTTAACCCCCCAAAAAGTGAAGGGTATGTATTTACCAAGGAACGAGCTTGCCTGTTCGACTGGGAAGGCTCTCGCAACGACCGACGGGAACTTGGATGCTCACGGCATCGGACGGATAAGCCCATTCTGCAGTTGAACTGACAGCTCGCTGACGCAAGAATTATGCGATCGTGAATTTGTGGACGAGTTTAACCGTTCACCCGGGAGGGCTCTCGCAGCGTCCGACGGGAACTTATATGCTCACAGCATCGGACGGGTAAGCCTCGCCAGGTTGGACGGAGGGCGCCCGCTGGACTCGGTCGGGAGGGCTCGACCGGCGCTTCGAAGGGGGGCTGGGGCACGGGAAAGACCCCTCACGTCCCGACGAATGGGGAGCCCGCCTGGCGACACGAGCGCGGTCGTCCGGCGACGACTAAGACGGGCAGACTCTCACTGCAATTCGAACGGGAGGGTTCAACCAGCGTTTTGGAAGGGGGACGGAACCCGGCCTTCGAACGGGTGAGTCATCGCTGCGTGCGAACGGGGGAGTCTGCATATGATTGAAAAACGTACACTATGAATATTAAGCGAGCGTGCAAGCGGCGAGCCCAGATGTAATCGGAAGGTTTGGTGTAAACGTATGTAACTGAAATGAGGCGCAGCAGGTGATAATTATAATTAATTAATTAGTTAGGGCTTGGTGAGCATTTCTGATGAAAAACCGGCTAGACCTAATATAGGTTTTGAAGGCATTCGATGACCAGCGACCGAGGGTTTTGATTTGTTGTTGGGAGAGACCTTTTTGAGCGGCTGTGGTAGCTGCTCCGATGCGGAATGAGTGGCTAGAGAAATGCTCTGCTGAGACGCCGGATTTGATGAGGACTGCTTTAAGATGCTTTTGGAACCAGAATCTCGTCGCCGGATGATTGGAGTCGTTAGTGAAAAGAGGGTCGAGTGGGGATTTGGACGAGGAAAGTTTATACTGCAGGTAATTAAAAAGCGCATGGTACGGTTGGATGGGAGTTTGTAGATTGAAAATATAAACGAAGTGACCTCTTTTATCTCTGTCCGTTTTGCTTTGTTTAATGAAAAATGATATGGTTTCATTATCTACGATCTGGAGGTCTGAAATGGAGGGATGGATATTTGGGTCGAATAAGGAAGTAATGGTCAGTTCGGAACAGCGGAGGAAACCGAAGAATGCTAGGATGAACATAGCTTCTAATGTATATGCGGTGTTGATGGAGTGGTATCCAAGACGGAGTGATGAGATGCATCTGGTGAGTATATCGATTGTGATTGGTTGTCTGGTATCTGGGCGCGTGGGGCGGGATCTTTGGATTCCTTTAACTAGAAGGGACGTTTGGGAGTTATTTATTGCAGGTGTAGGTTTACCGTGGATTAATTTATGGAAAAATTGAATGCCGCTTAGATAGCTTTTAATGGATCCGGCTTGGAGACCTTTAATACTATGAAGATGAGATATGAATGAAGTAACTGTTAAAAGAGAAAATTTGGGAAACGACAGGTTGTGAGAGAGGTGGAATGATTTGAACGATTTCCATGCGGTGTAATAAGTTTGCAGGGTTCTGGGAGAGACGGCTTGGAGGATGGATTCGATAGACGTGTCCAGGAGGGATTTTAGCGGATGGTTTATGGGAAGATCAGCTGAAAATAAGGAGGTACTGGAGTTGGAGTGAGGTCTGCTTCTGGTGCCAGCATCCTGAACTTCTGAAAAGAGAAACGGGAGAGAGAGTCAGCGATTTGGTTTTGAGCCCCTGGAACGTGATTTGCAGTTATTAAGAACTGGTCGCATGCGGAGATCCATATGAGGCGTCTGAGGAGTGGCATAAGCGCAGGTGAGCGAGAACGACCTTTGTTGATACAGTGTACAGTTGCTTCGTTGTCGCAATGGATTTGGATGCTTTTGGTTGACCATTCTTTCCCCCATAGGGAAGCTGCGACGACGATTGGGTAGAGCTCGAAAAGGGCAGAGGAGGCTGAAGACTGGGGTGTGTCCAGGAGCTGAGGGGGCCAGGGAGACGCGAACCAGCGTCCTTGGTAATAGCCGCCGAAGCCGATCGAGGGAGCTGCGTCTGTGAACAGTTTGATATCGAGGGGGAGAGAGATAAAGTCGTCGTAAAAAAAAGTTAAGCCGTTCCACTGATTGAGGAAATTAATCCATAATTTTAGCTCGTTTTTTGACTCGTCGGAAAGGATGATCCGATCTTCCAGCCCATGGACGGATGAAGAGAGGGCTAGGAGATGCGCGATAAAGGGTCGGCCCTGTGGAATAATGCGCATCGCATAATTTAGGTGGCCCAGCAGCGAGAGGAGTTCGCGTTTTGAACAATCTGTGCTGTCTGTAAAATTGGATGCGATTAAAATGATGCGATCGATTTTTTCCTTAGGCAGTGAGGCCTGGAATTTTGCTGAGTCCAGATTGATGCCCAAGAACTCGATGGATGTAGTTGGACCCGATGTTTTCTCGTGGGCTAACGGAATCCCTAGTTCGGCGAAAACTTTTTTCACTATGAGTAGGTGAGCCTCGGGGATGATGTCGTGAGGTGAAATTATTAGGAAATCATCGAGCAGATGGAGAAGATGAGGAATTGCATAATTATTGGAAAGGATCCAACATATGGCTTCAGAGAGAGTGTCAAAGATTTTTGGGCTGCTTTTGCAGCCGAAAGTTAAGCGCACGGCGAAATAATACTTTTTCTGCCAGTTTACACCGAATAAGTGCCATGAATCAGGGTGGATTGGCATTACTTTAACCCTCTGAGGTCGGCTATCGCGCCAGCGCGATAGTCTCGATTTTTTCCTTATCAGTGCAAAAGAGAATCAAATTACTCTGTTGATTTTGATCGTACATATAAGTGTTGTACATCATTAGATCATGTTAAGTCTCTATTATTTTTGTGGGTACTCACAATAAAAACAAACTGTTGTGCTTTTCGTCAAATAAAGAAAAATAAACATGATGCGCGTTTTGCCTTCTCTCTGTCAGTGAGGTCCATTCTGAAACGCGTCCGTAAAATTAACTGTAATTCAGTCAATACTTGTCACAGAGATACGAGAGATTTCTCTTTATGAAGCTTGCATTCTCTTCTTTTAAATGAAGTAATTTATGAAAAAAAAAAATATATTTTCAGTTCATGTAATCCGTTTGAAACCAAGGAGAGGTACAGTTTTTCGTTCTCCCTTCATTATTTTTAATGAGCTGAGGCTGCCACGCCCCCGGCGCTTTTCACATGGTAAATACGTGATATATGCATCGCACACACGGACACGCCCCCCGATCAATGCCACAAAAACACGAAGTTTCTTCATCAGATTCACTGATAGTTCATCACGTTTTGAGGATGGCACGCTACTCCGGTAAAGATGCCCTTCAGATGATTCTGGAAAGCGAGGAAGAATTCACCTTTTCCTCAGAGGAAGATTGCAACTCAGACGACGAACGGCTGCATTTTCAAGAACGGATTGATCCCGCCGAGGATGCAAGTTCGGAGTAAGTTGTTTAGTATATATATAATATATACACCATATATTTTTATATGTTCTGTTTTGGTTAGCCTATGATACTAAATATCATGCGTAAATACTACTGTCGATCCGTAATATATCTTGTTTGCGAATATCTGCTTAGGTTATACAATGTGATTTAGTGCAAATATATTCAGCCTCCGGTAAAATATGCAATACTGTCTAAATACAATATATTTTTATATATAAATGTTCTGTTTTGGTTAGCCTATGACTACATATCATGCATAAATACTGTCTTATCCGTAATATATATTGTTTGCGAATATCTGCTTAGGTTATACAATGTGATTTAGTGCAAATATATTCAGCCTCCGGTAAAATATGCAATACTGTCTAAATACAATATATTTTTATATATAAATGTTCTGTTTTGGTTAGCCTATGACTACATATCATGCATAAATACTGTTATCCGTAATATATATTGTTTGCGAATATCTGCTTAGGTTATACAATGTGATTTAGTGCAAATATATTTCAGCCTCCGGTAAAATATGCAATACTGTCTAAATACAATATATTTTTATATATAAATGTTCTGTTTTGGTTAGCCTATGACTACATATCATGCATATCATGATGTGTTGATCGCTAAATACGTGCGGTCTATTTGGCCCATCAACAGATACTCGCGGTGACGCGGTCAACGGCCCATCAATAGATATTTCTCCGTCCCATGGCCCATCAACAGATATATACTTACATTGTGCATCCATACCCATTAAATGTCCATCAGTTTACTTTGGATAATGTATGCTAACAGTTTTTTTGTTTGTTTTTTAGGAATGCGGCTGCATCACACTCTCCTTCTCCAGCACTTCGCAGAGGGACACGCAGGTGTCGTTCAGTTCTCAGTGCGATCGAGAATCATACTGAGTAAGTGCACAGATGTAATATTTTACTGATGAAATGTAATTGTGTTAACAACGTCATAATATACAAGTACCTATTCTTGTGTGAAATGTTGTCTTTTTTTATCCATGGCCATTATTGATTGATAATGATAATAATTTCTTTGATTGTTTTATCAGCATGCTCACACTTTTTATTTTTTTTTATTTTTTTTTACAGATGTGACAATGAACATGTCCAAGCACCTGTTCTGAAGAGAGCTAAGGCAAACAAGCAGGCGAGCAACAGGCAGTCCACTCTGTCATGGAAAACAGAGACTGATGTTGACATTGATCCACAGACACTGCGATTCCTTCCTGCACGGGAAACTGGACCGCAACTGAGCTCTGTAGACTCACATTCCCCCATGAGTCTTTTCAAACTACTTTTTTCAGAAAGTGCTGTGTCAACTCTGTGCCACAACACCAATGCTCAGGCTGCCAAGGCAACTGCAAAGGGCTGCAAATATAAATGGACAGATGTCAGCATTAGTGAGATGTACCGCTACATTGGGCTGCTGTTTTACATGGCCATGGTGAAGATGAGCTCCATCAGTGACTACTGGCGGCAAAGCAGTGTTTTCTCCGTACCCTTTCCAGCTACAGTTATGTCCAGGGATAGATACCGCACTATTTCATGGAATGTGCACATGAGCCACCCAGATGCAGATAAAGATAATGACAGAAAGAGGGGCACACCTGCACATGACCGTCTTTTCAGGGTCAAACCCCTCATGGACACTATTCGTCATGCTTGTAAAGCCATCTATCATCCTAAAAGAAACTTAGCTGTGGATGAAAGAATGGTGGCATGCAAAGCACACACAGGAATGACACAGTACATGAAAGCCAAGCCAACCAGATGGGGTTTTAAGTTGTTTGTTCTTGCAGACTCCTCAAATGGATACACTTTGGACTTTTCTGTGTACACAGGAAAGAACAACTTTCCCACAGGCCATGGACTATCATATGATGCTGTAACATCTCTTTTGGACCACACATTTTTGGGTTCTGGGTACCATGTGTACATGGATAATTTTTATACAAGTCCAAAGCTCCTAAAAGACTTGTTTGCAATGAAGTTGGCTGCGTGTGGGACTTACAGGGATCACAGGAAGGACTGCCCTCGGAATGCAGCTAATTCACTGTCTAAGAAATCTGCCAGGGGATCCATCAGGTGGATTCGGGATGGACCTCTTGTATTTGTGAAGTGGATGGACACACGAGAGGTATCTGTCTGTTCTACCATCCATCCTGCTTATACGGGAGACACTGCACAGAGGAGAGTGAAAACGCAAGATACATGGAGGACAAAGACTTTTCCATGTCCTGCACCTGTGACTGCCTACAACAAACACATGGGGGGCGTTGACCTGTCTGATCAGCTGTTACAGTACTACACAACACAGCACAAAACCATGAAGTGGTACAGAAAGATTTTTCTACACTTCTTGGACATTGCTTCCACCAATTCTTTCATTCTGCACAAAGAGCTACATGGTAACTTGTCACATAAAGAGTTTATGGAGCAGCTTATCACAGAGCTCTGTGGTGTGTCACAGAAATCTGCACCAAACCGGACCAACAGTGACCATGTACCGGTTCCAGGAGCTGAGCTGACATCAGATGGCAGGGATGTTGCCACAGTTGGTCGCCGCAATTGTGTGCATTGCACAACAGTCCGTGGTAAAAGGCAATTAACACCATGGAAATGCCAGGCATGCAATGTTCACTTATGTCTTCAGTTGAACAGGAACTGTTTTCAAGAGTGGCATAACGATGTGTGACAGTTGTGCTGCTTAATATTGTTTTTAACCTGTGAGGTCTGTGAGGATAGCGATCTTCCTTTACTTTTGTTTATTTTGCTCACATTTGATTTGCTTAGAGCCCGCATCAACGGGGCATAAGCATTTACTGTGAGATACCTGACTTTACTTTTGTTTATTTATCGCTCACAATTGCTTTGTTTATAGCCGACTGATTATTTTTTTTATTTTGCTCACATTTGATTTGCTTAGAGCAAATTTAGAACATTGAGTTCCTCCACATAGAGGAATTACAATAAAACAGATTGAAAAACAAAACCTTTAAATTTTCCTCTCATTCAGTATTCAGGCTGCCACACTTGATGGGCCATTAACCATTGGGGGAGTGTCTGTCACACCCCTGGTCTGAATCTCATTCATATTGATCGGCCATTACCACTCCCACGCATAAACCTCTTCTGACAAAAAAACTGATTTTCAAAGTTTGAATCAATGTTTTGTTTTATGTGAACGATTAGGCAGGATGATTTTCACATCATTTTGAAGCCAGAACTCGAAGCGACAACATCCATTAGTCAGAAGTCTTGTGGACGCATATTTAGTATGTGTTTTGTGGTCTTATTTCAGCAACTTTCATTTTTATTTTTTTCAATAACCACGCATAAACATTATTCTCTTAAAAATACAAACATGTACATACATGTTGTTTACAAATTACAATAGCCCCGTTTGTGCTATATAGAGTGAATTTACACCTTTGCCATTAACATGTTTATAAATAACTGAAAAAAGCACAAATGTCAGAGCATGTCAGAACACCTCCAGGACCCAGAAAACACATCAGACCTCAGAGGGTTAAAAGCAGAGGAGATATCTACTTTTGCAAGCCATGCACCTCGTCCAGCTATTTTAATCATGGTTATGGCTTGTTCGATATCATGATAGTTAAGAGAATATTCTTCGAGAGGGATGAGACTATTGATGCTCGGATATGGAGAATTATGGGGGGCTGAAAGGTCGATTATCAGCCGCTTTTTTCCAGAGAATTTCCTGGTAGCCATGCCTATGGGGCTGATGCGAAATTTGTCGAACGGGGGGGCCTCGAATGGACCGATCATGAAACCGGATTCAATTTCTTTTTTAATTAGCTTATCTACTACTCCGGGCTCTGCTAGGGCGGACTGAAGGTTAGCGCAGATAATATTTTGCGTGGGATGGCTTTCTACACCGGGTTTAAAGCCTTGATTGAGACCTGTCAGTAAATAATTTGTGAAGTTGGCATCTGGGTGGTGTGATAATTCTTCGGCTAGACGGAAAACATTCACAGGAGTCAAGAGATAGTTTTTTGCATTTTTATTGACAGATTTTTTGACTGGGCATATCACGCGGGCGTGTGCGCCGCCGCAGAAATCGCAGACGTGGAGAAAACGACAGCGTTGTCTTGGGCATCTCCCTTCGTTGAAGTTCCTACAAACTTGTCTATCGGGTGCCGAGTATGGTGCTCTGATTGAAAAATCTTCTCTTGCGTGACGCGGAACGTAACTTGTGGATTTTATGGCATTCTGCTCTGGGCAGGGAGGGATCGACGGATTAATTTGGGGGCATGCCGTGGTGGCATGGATTGTGGATCTGCAGATTGCGCAGGAGATATTTCTGCACCCGAGGAAGACTCGGTTATGGAGATCGGTGTCCAACGCTCCCCAATAGGGACACTGATTCCATTGGGAAACGCGGACGGCGCATTTTGCGGAAAACAGCTTGTGGTAAGTATAAAAATGACTACCCCCTTAAGACAACGCGAGCTCCGCTATGATAGACAGATAGTCGTTCAGCTCGCGCCGTCTATGGGGAAAAGACGAGCATATGATTTCTGTATAACGGCTGAAGGCAATACAGAATTCGGCTAGTGACAATGAACGTGATGTAACCTGTGAGTTATTTTTTAGAGTGACTGAAATGTCGCCGCAGTCTACTTGGCGATTGGACTCAGCCGAAGGAAACAAGGACAGGAGAGAACCCAAATCAACATCTGCACCTGCTAGGATTTGAGCTCTGATGTTGTTCGTCACTGGAGGAGGTTCAGATGCTACTGCATTCGGAGGGGCTGGTTGAGGAGTGGCTGAGAAGAGAGAGAAAGGAGAACGCACTTGGAGAGGGTTAAAGGGATGGGAAATCGGGGCTGTGGCCGTTTGCGGAGGCATCCTCACGCGGAGATTGGCCCCCGGGTTAGGTGGAGGAGGAGGAATAGGAAGAGCATAGTGTGGAAGGGGAAAGAAATGCGCCGGCGATTGACCGGCTAACGGAGGCATCCTCACGTTAGGGTAAGCACCTGACGCTTGGGAAGGAGGAAAACTGAAAGATGTAGAAGGGAAGAAAAACGTTTGGGGATCGTGTAAGAAAGTGGAACTGCCGGGATCTAGAGTGTGAGGTACCACGATGGGAGGGGCTGAAGAGGGGAGTTGACCTGGAGGAGGTTGGCGCCCATCCGTGACTGGTTCCGGGGCGCGGCCCAGGCTAGCGGAAGGTCTGTGACGCCGTGGCGCGGGGGCGGAGCCTAGCGCTGCAAGTGAGGAAGGAGGTACTGCGGGACGAGCAATCGGGGTCCGGCGAGCCTTGCTCGTTCGAGCCGAAGGAATTGGAGCTGAAACAGAAAGGTGAGAAGATTGTAAGGTGACATATAAATTAAATAATTCTGCTTTTTTCATCCTGCGGGAGAAATTTGCATCGGAATTAATTAGGGCTTGTCTTAGCCCCTTAACTGTCCACTTCCCTATGGGAGGGATGTTAGGGGGAGCTGGGAGGTGGGAAGGCGCGGAGGAAGATGATGAAGATGATGAGTCCCTCGCTGGCGGTGGTGAGGGGAGTCTTCGGCGCCTTGGAGTATGCGGAGAGGATCTGGAGGGCCGACGTCCCCTGGTTGAGGATGGAGGCTCGATGTTGCTGTTGGCTGCTGGAGAAGGAAGGGTTGCTGGATCTGCATTTTGCGGTTGAGATGACTCCGTGATGAAAGATTCGTCGTCGGAGGGGAAGAGCTCTAACTCGGACATGACTGCACGGAGGCGGAGTCAGATGCTGAGAAATTAGTCATGAGACAGGAGGTAAGGGAAGGCTTTATTTATACTGGCTTCTTCTTGCGCTGATTGGATGATTACCTGAACATGCTCCTCCCGAACTTTGTTTACATAAAACTTCATTTATAATACTAAACAATAAATAAGGTTGTCAATAAAACTTTATAGACAAAAAAATCTGGCTTTTAGAAATGATTATTTATAATAATAATTGTGTATGATTCACATATGATGTGGTCTACCCATAATTCATTACACCTGTACAATATTAGTTTATAAATTGTTATTATTAAGCACTTAGTTTAAATTAATATAAATATGCAAAGGTAATAGAAATAATCGTTAGAATCAATAGACCTTGTTTGTTCAACTACCATCATAGTCCCTGATCCTAAAAGAGTTCAGAATCATCAGCAAAACAACTGCACATGCCAGACAAGTGTTGACTTTCTAGGCAAAAGTGGAAGTCTTTATTCCACATATACATGGCACACACACACACACACCAACTTAACCACAATGTGAGGACGTATGACTGGGAACCCTATCTTTAGGGACACCCCTTTCTGAAGGGTCTAGAGACTAAAGAAATATATGACTGCACTTCTGGAGAAGCTGTCATCACACTTATCACTTGATTTTATCAATAAAAGTCTTCCTTAAAGACCTGACATTTTTCCTTCACTTACATTTTGGAGACATTAAACGTGGGAACACACCGTCTTCATTTTCCCCATAATAATGAAGCAGTTGAAATACTGTTACCTCAAACAGAATAATGTGATTATACCTCTGCCTTCTACTGTTGAGGGATGGGAGGACGACCTGAAGAAGTGTCCTCAGATAACTTACACTAGTATATTTAGCTACTTTATTGACCTGTTGATGACCTGTTGTCCTTCATCGGAGCGAGAATCACCCTCCAGGACACCAACTACAGGCGCTCTATCCCAGCTGCGCCTGTCCATCTGTCTTCGGTTAGTAAATGTATATGAAATTTTAAATACAGTATATTAAATAAGGTGGATTTTGGAATAAACTGCTGCTTCAATGTATATGTAATGAGTGATTATAATCAAGGTATTAATCAATATTTTTCCTTCTAAATATCAAATGAGTTGAATGACTTCTCTAGGCTTGTGAGATTTTACTTTGTTATAGAAGTTACCAGTGTGATTACTGAAATGTTCTTTTCATATATCTTCATGTTCTTTCTCTCAAGGAGAGGACACTTTGGTCTAAATGGAAAGTATTATCTTGATCTTGAGAAAACTCTCCTGTTTATAGTTAGAGCCTGGACAAATCCAACCTTGAAGAAGCTGTGTGTCAGTGTGTGTGTGTTAGTCTTTATGGTTACAGGTTAAGGAACCACTGGCATTATTGGTGATTGACTGAGTTGTTCTTCGGGACAGGCTGGTGCACAGCAACCCAAATCTGCAACCTGGAAGGTCAAGACATGCCTAACTTTAGGGTCTGAGTGTCAGGCGGGTCACGTTAGTCAAGCTTGCATCAGCTGACTCTCAGCTAATCCACGCCTACCTATAGGAACACGATGTAACGGTGGTGGCCGCCCTAACACAAACAGTTGCGGTGTTGGAGAACCTCAGTACGTCCAGAACTGAGAGTGCATACCTGAGAGCGGCCTTCCAGGATTTGGAGTAACTGTAGCTTACCTTCCAAGGGTAAATGAGCAGCGTCCACAGCTTTTTTTATCAATGTCTTTTCATCAATACTGTCAAAGTGTTGAACTTGCAATGGTGATGATAGAGGGGAACAGAAGTTAACAAGGAAAGGTTTTGTGTGGCTTTCTTAAGTTGACTCCTCTCTTTTTGGGGACTTACATTTGGCACACTTGGATTTCCTGGTTGAAAGGGGTACTCTTTTGAAGGATCAAGCTTGAAAGAGTATCTCTGATCAATGACATTGAGTTGCAGGCCACTGAAGAAAATAAAGTCCAACCCCAAGACAACAGCATAGGCTAGGGCTTGGGATGAAAGTACAGCAGTAGGTAAGGTAAATGCTTGGTCGTGTAAATGAATTGTGGTGTTAAGCCATCCTAATGGAGTCTCTGCTTTTCTATTTGACAGATAAAGAGGACCATGAAACCATGGTTGGAGCTGGTTTGGTGAGGTAAGCTGCCTCATGAGATTCTCATTGATGAGTGTGTAGCTTGCACCAGTGTCCACAATGGCCTTACCTGACCAGGCATCGATACACAGGGAAACAACTAGTTGTTGAGGTACCGCTACACGTTCATTAGAGCATGAGGATGAGTTTTTTTTTGGTTGCTGATTGTGACTTATGCAATCTAGTTGCAGCAACAGAGTTGTTGGAAGGGTGACCACCTGACTAGGGGGGATAAGGATGTTTGCCGCCGGTGGAATACTGTGGACCAGATGTCTGAGGTGACTGTGGAGAGGTAGAGTGTGGACGTTTGCCTGGTGGAAGCTGTCCTCTACATCTCCAACACTGAACTGGGATTTTCTCAGCAGGTTGGTTTGAGGAGGTTCTTTGTGATGTGGATAGATGTTTAGGACCCATTCGACCACAATCATAACGAAGCTGTTGTTCATAATCTTTTTCCAGTTGATGTCCTAATTTTACCAGCTCTTCCATAGTATTCACCCGGCTACGCAATTGGCTGGCAAGGTATGGGTTGATATTCTTGAGTATCATCTTCACAATATCACCCTCTGTAAAATCTGCCTTCCATCTTTTACAGAGAGCTCTGTAAGAAAACGCAAAGTCTCTAATAGATTCTGTGTCTCTTTGAATTCTAGTACGGACACATTCAGCTAGTTTGTCCTCATAATCCTCAGAAAGGAAAGCAGATAAAAATGCAGCCTCAAACTCATTCCAAGTGGTTATGGTGGTCCGTCTGACTTCCCACCAGTCACGTGCTGTTCCGTATAGGACAGTACGGAAGGTAGCCAGGATGTCTGCATCTGTCAGGGGATGTAGAGCCAAAAAATCCTGACATTTGGTTAAGTACAGTAGGGGGTCTGCATCGTCTGAAGGCCTTCCAAATGTTGGGAAATTGTAAATGGTCACTTTTAACCACAGATGTCAAAAGAGGGGTTGAAGAATTTGGAGTCACTGGAGCAGAATCGGATGGCAGGGATGAAGTACTGGTGGTGCTGGGATCTGGTGGTGTCAATACACTTAACTTTTGTTGATCCGTACTATCTTTGACACTTTGAAATCCTTTCTCCACTTCACTTTTCAATTCTTTGAAACTGGTGAGACATTGATCAGTTTGTGTAACACATTGTTGGAGTTGTGAAGTTATCTTATCATGGCTTGTTTGGGATACGTTTTGAACAGCTTTGATGTCCTGCTGAACCTCTGACTGGAGCTGATCAACCATGAAACACAGTTCAGACACCAAGGTAGATTCAACCTTTTGGAGTTCTCCGGTGATCATTAACATCATTGCTTTAGTCAGCTTGTCTGCTTCAGACTCCTCTTGTTGCTTCTTGGAAGTAAACAGGGTGAAAACTTGACTTTTGTTATCCTCCACTTTTGCAGAAAGATCAGCAATCTGACTCTTATGATGAGAAGAAGTTTCTTTCACGTCCTGGGTAAGTTCATTCACTCTTTTTTCTTGTCTTGTCATTAAGTCAAACAAGGTATCCCAGTTCCCTTGTACCCGAGCAGTGACTTGTTGTATTGTTGGAGGAGGGGTATTTGCCATGATTGTTTGAGTGTAAGAATGTTGGGTGAGAAAAAAAAAATCTATCAGTAAATGAGATGTGTGTCAGTTTGTTTGTTCCCCAAAGATTTTTACAACACAACAAAATACAAACTTTTCACAAATGTTCAATCAACCCCCCCCCCCCCCCCCCCCCCCCCCCTAAGTTAGAAACAATAAGCATTCAAAGTAGGTCACATTCAATTATCTCAATTACTGTGACACCTTAGAGATAACACTCTTTTCAATTAGCGTTCACACAATTTACAAAAAAAAAACACTTCAGTTTTTTTTCACAAGCAAAAACACTTTACAAGGTTAATTCAGACAATTTCATTGTTTCACCAAATTTCCAGCAAAAATAAAATTTACAGTCACAAGGTTTCAGAGTGTTTTTAATTTATTTATTTTTTTCAATTCAATTGTTCACAAGCAAAACGTTCAGAATAAAATGCCCAAAGTTCAATTTCACTAGTTTCAAGTATTCAAATCTGAGGTTTCATATTCAAGTGTCCCTGTTCGGGCGCCACTCTGTAACGGTGGTGGCCGCCCTAACACAAATAAAGAAAACTTCGGGCGCCAGACAGGATAAAACCTGTCAAAATTGAAATCAACCCAGGATAGCCAAAAAGTAACCACCTGTTACACCACAAAATTATAATACTAATCCCTGAAATATTCAGTGTTCACAAGGCATATTTATTCGGAAATTATATACTGTTCATAATAATAATAGTACACAAAAAAAAAAGAAATGAAAAAAAAAAGAAATCCCCTTGAATCAGAATAAATTCTCGAATTATGTTGTATTTTAAAATCTTGAATTAATAATATCTGCATACATTCATGTTGGTTCTGTTCTGTTAACCCTAAGGGGGGTTATTGCTGCTCTCCTGCTCTTACCCATGATAGGCTGCATGGATGCGCAGGGAGTTCTCGCCCAGAACAGAACCATACCACCAATCCAAACTGTATGCTAATTGTCAATCGTATTTGACGATAGTGGTCCTGACAGAACATGGAGATATGCTTCAGTCTATCTGTATATGTGTGGAAATTTGCTTAGACTATATGTGTTCTTAGCCCATCAGAGACTGCAACCTGAAGCGATGACGTAGCTTAGACCTTGGTGAAGGGTATAATTGCTGTGATCTTTGTCACTGTAAGTGGGGCGGCCTACGAACTCCTGTGTGAGTCTTGAAGCTGAATTCTGCTGAAGAAACTGCAAACTATCTTCAGTAAAACTTCTGACTATGGGTCTTCATTCATCATATCTGGTTCTGGGTCTTTAACTGTTTACCCCTAACACACGTCATACCATTATATCCATACACAACAACGTAGAGATGGCCACTTAGAGCGCGTTTATTTAAGTAAAAGTAAAGAAAAAACCCCTGTCAAACGAAACTCCAATATAAAACCAACTTTACCGCGATGACGTGCATCTGTGGTATTTTTTTATGTTAAGCCGGGTTCACACGGCAGGATAATTAGGCCGATTTTAGCCCCGATTTACCCCTTCCGACAATCTTAAGGATGCTCCGATTATCATAAAATAATCTGATCAGATATTCCTGCCGTGTGTGGTGTGTTAAGACTGCTCTCGTCTGCTCGGAAGGACGTCGGGACCGCTCAGATCTCAAATCGGGGATATCCAACATGTTGGATTTTTTTGGCCCGATTTCTCCTCGTGTGTGGTGTCCCCCGGGGACAAACGAGCACGTAGCCTCTGGACTGTGGCGTGTAGCCAATCAGAAAGTGAGGTGACGAGGCGCAGAGGAAGCACCGGGAAACAAAATCAAAACAGCCGGCGGCATGGCGCACCAGAAAGTCCGGTGGACGTCGGAGATTCTTTGACCATCGCCTTTTCTTTTGATAATGTTTTTTTTTTTTCGGTTAGAAACAAACTACAAACTATCGCCGCTGCATCCTCTTCGTCCGCCATGATTGTTTATCTCGAGGGATTTTGCGAGATTTTCCATCTGACCTGGGAATGCTCGGGAGTCAAATCGGTTCGTGTGTGATGTGTTGATTTTGCCGTGTGGCAGAGCACCACACATTGTACGACCAAAACTGTGAGACCCGTGATTTTTTATCGCCGTGTGTGGGGTCTCTCAGGTTTGGAAAATCGGCCGACAATTTTAAAATCATCCCGTGTGAACCAGGCTTTAGAACGCCAAGAGGAATATCGTTAGATCTGATTGATGGAGTTTGGGCTCTTGTTAATTGTGAGCTCCTGCTGTAAATAATGATGTGTCATTTTTCATGATCGATGTATGTTTTATGAAGATACGAGTGAAAAGGCCAAGTCTAAACTACTGTTGCGTGGTGAGGTTGAAGCAAGGAGGAAGCAGGATCCAAATGCAGCACATTTATTTAAATACACTCAAACAATACAAAGACTCAGGCAAGGGAACAAGACTCGGGAACAGAGCAACCTACATCGACATAACAACGACACAAGAACGCACAAAGACTGGACTGAAACACAGGGTTTAAATACTGGGGCAAACGATCTAAACAGGATAACAAGGGGGCGTGGTCAATGAGAAAAACCTGTGAAGACTAATAGACATAATAGGGGACTGCTAAATGAGAAAAGACAGGGGAACACAGACTGACATCACAACATAGCCCCCCCACCATGGGCGGCTCCCGACGCCCAACAAACAGGAAACATGACAGTTACGGAGGGTGGTGGAGTGATGGCAGTCCTGGGGGAGGGATGGAGGGCCAGGCCAGAGCCTTGCAATGGCGGGCCTGGGTCATGGAACGTGGGCTGCGCAGGCGACCAGGGCGGAGCAGGATGAGGCGGAGACCAGGGCGGAGCAGGATCTGCAGACGACCAGGGCAGAGCAGGACGTGCCAGCGGCCGTGGCGGTGAAGACCCTTCGGGCGACCGTGACGGTGAAGACCCTTCAGGTGGCCATGGCGGAGAAGACCCTTCGGGTGGCCACGGCGGTGAAGACCCTTCGGGTGGCCACGGCGGTGACGACCCCTCGGGCGGCCACGGTGGTGACCTACTTGAAACATTGAGGCAAGAAATCTTCTTAGCGCCTGGTTGCTGACTGCTGACATTGTGTTGAGTTCTTCTGTTACGTGGTGAGGTTGAAGCAAGGAGGAAGCAGGATCCAAATGCAGCACGTTTATTTAAATACACTCAATCAATACAAAGATTCAGGCAAGGGAACATTGTACGACCAAAACTGTGAGACCCGTGATTTTTTATCGCCGTGTGTGGGGTCTCTCAGGTTTGGAAAATCGGCCGACAATTTTAAAATCATCCCGTGTGAACCAGGCTTTAGAACGCCAAGAGGAATATCGTTAGATCTGATTGATGGAGTTTGGGCTCTTGTTAATTGTGAGCTCCTGCTGTAAATAATGATGTGTCATTTTTCATGATCGATGTATGTTTTATGAAGATACGAGTGAAAAGGCCAAGTCTAAACTACTGTTGCGTGGTGAGGTTGAAGCAAGGAGGAAGCAGGATCCAAATGCAGCACATTTATTTAAATACACTCAAACAATACAAAGACTCAGGCAAGGGAACAAGACTCGGGAACAGAGCAACCTACATCGACATAACAACGACACAAGAACGCACAAAGACTGGACTGAAACACAGGGTTTAAATACTGGGGCAAACGATCTAAACAGGATAACAAGGGGGCGTGGTCAATGAAAAAAACCTGTGAAGACTAATAGACATAATAGGGGACTGCTAAATGAGAAAAGACAGGGGAACAACGACTGACATCACAACAGCTACCTTGCTTGGCTACGTGCGTTTGTGGATTTTTTTGTGTTAGAACTCCATGAGGAATATCTTTAGTTCTGAGTGATGGATTATCTTGAGTTGGACTCATTGGACTCGTAAGCATCTGTTGTAAATAATGATGTCATTTTCCACAATCAGAGCATGTTTGAGGAAGTTAAGCGCGGGAATTTGTCTTAAATTCAGCATCCATATATGATTTCCATATGGGTTTTTTGAGGGGCTTCTTGTACAAAACCTCACTCAAGTTTAGTAAAAAGCCTGAAACAATTATGCTTGTTGTATTCTACTCATTGAGACTTTTCAAATAACATATGACACAGGACTATCTGAGCTGTATGATGTACTTAACATATTGCAGTATGAAGTACAAAAAAGTATTTCATAAATTATGAAAACATTTTTTTCTATTTATCAGCAAATAACTCAGCACTACTTAGAGTCTGAAATTTACAATGAATGTAGCCAATTTGATAAACTCCTAAGCTTTCAAATGACACCTATTTTAAGTTGTGAAAAATATGATTATTTTTTTCGCAGCTGCGAGCGGTATACTCCGTTTTAGAGGGATTACTCAGCACTCGTTAGGAGTTTATCAAACTGATTAGATTAATTAAAAAGCTGAGATTCTAAGCTTTAAAATAATACATATTTTGATGATAAAATAATACATATAACACTGGAGTTTGGTTTGAAGGTCAAATTCTTTTTTTTAAATCATAATTTCATTTTTAAATCTCAAATGTGCGGGTTGTGGTTGGAGTCAGACTTAGCTTGAGTTTCATTAATTAGTTTAAGTGCGAGTAACCTATATTTAGAGAATGAGACACTGAGGGGGTTTTATTGGCTATCCAGCAAACACAAACATTCCCCTAATGTTCCCGTTTGGTAATTTTTTGGAAGAACCAAATAAGAACATTCTCTATTGGTTCTTTTTTATAACCTACAGATAACGTTTCCTGCAGGTTATTTTGGGGTTTTATTTTATAACCTAGACAGAACCTTCCCAGAATGTTCCCTTTTATGGTGCGTTCACACCAGACGCGAGTGATTTCAATCTTAAGTCAATGTAAAGACGCGGTACGCGCGTAAAAAATTCCTGCCGCGCAGTAGGCGCCTGGCCCGTTACGCGCGAATGGTGCTTTTTGTGCATTCACGCGTTTGACGCGAATTCGCGTCTGCCGCCCGAGTTGAAAGTCTGAACTTTGGTGTCAGTGTCAAAGACGTTGCAAAATAAAGGTGTCTCTTTATAAATGGGTATATTTTTTACACGCGCATATAAATACACATTTCACTTTTGAGTCACGTTATTGACCTACTAACCAGCTAGCAAGCTGCCTTAACGCTATTTTACAACTATTTTCCCGCTAATATACAGCTACTTTTCGCTAACAAGATAATGTGTTTATTCAGAGGATGTCTGCAGAAAAAATGGAAAAGCCTCAGGGACACGTAACTGAAGGAGAAGAGGAAGGAGACGGACAAGAGGAGTGGGTCAGCAGCAGGGTCTGGAAGGAGGTGTAAATACTCTCAGATCTTGGGATTCTTTGACCCCTTCGTCACCACATGGGAGACTAGCGGTAACATGGAGGGGGTCGAGGCCCGGATCGGAGAGGACCAGGGACACCCTGGAAAAACAGCATGGGAGAGGGAGACAGGTGTGTTTCCAATGAAGCCACATTACAAGGCATATATGCTGTCATTGTTTACAGATGAAGAAATGTAATCTCTCTATGACTATTGTTACCAACGTGTTGTATTAACATTTAATATTGTCTTGACAGAGGCAAATGATCAGAAGGGGGAAGAGGATGGTCTATGATCCCATGCCTCTTCTCCTGTCTCCTCAGCCCCTGCTGCTGAACCCACAGGTGTGTGAAGGCAATAGTACAAACAATATTTGAACATGTTACATGTTGCCCGTCGGCGGCCCCGTGAGCAGTCCCAGGATGGTCCGTCCCAGGTGGAGCAGACACTGTTGGAGCTTCTGGCACAACCTCCGGCTCATCCTCCATCCCCACCGACACACGGCCACAGTCCACCGATGAGCACTTCCTCCTCAGCCTTTTGACTTTTCTGCAGAGCATGTCGCCTCGTATAAAAGAAACTGTTACATTTTAAATTTATAAATTGGTCGATGGAAAACTCTTTCCCTTCCGAATTCCTCATGAAGTTGTAGAGAACACAAATCGCCTTCACACACTTCTCCGCAACTTCATGGTTGACCTCGATGAGACGGCAGTACATCCTCCACTGTGAGGAGAGGATCTCCACCACCAGCCGGGCTCTGGAGAGACGGTAATTGAAGACACGCCTCTCTGGAGGAAGGGTGCGTCCAGGGAAGGGCCTCATGAGGTTCCTCCGCAGCGGGAACGCCTCATCAGCCACGAAGACATGGGGCTGGGGTCCTCTTTCTTCAGCACCAGGTAGAGGGTGGTCAGGAGGCAGATGAAGTGTGCCAGCCCGGAGAGTCTGTCCAAAGGCGAAGTTCGCCACAATCCCACCATCGCTGGTCCTGCCGTACCCCCCAACATCGATCACCCGGAAGCAATACTTCCCATCCACAACTGCAAGGAGAATGATGGAGAATGTTCCCTTGTAATTGTGGAACTGGGATCCTGAGTTGGGGGGTGCCTTCATCACCACATCCTTCCCATCCACCGCTCCACAGCACAGAGGGAAGTTCCACCGCTCCTGGAATCCCTGTGCGATGGACCTCCAGTCATCGGTGGTGGGCACAGCTATGTAATAATAATAATAATAATTCATTACATTTATATAGCGCTTTTCTGGACACTCAAAGTGCTTTACATTGAAGGGGGAATCTCCTCAACCACCACCAATGTGCAGCATCCACCTGGATGATGCGACGGCAGCCATATTGCGCCAGAATGCCCACCACACACCAGCTTATTGGTGGAGAGGAGACAGTGATGAAGCCAATCAGTATATGGGGATGATTAGGAGGCCATGATGGACAGAGGCCAAGGGGCAAATTTGGCCAGGATGTCGGGGTTACACCCCTACTCTTATTTGAAGGAACATCCTGGGATTTTTAATGACCACAGAGAGTCAGGACCTCGGTTTAACGTCTAATCCGAAGGACGGTGCTCTTTGACAGTATAGTGTCCCCGTCACTACACTGGGGCGTTAGGACCCACACAGACCACAGGGTGAGCGCCCCCTGCTGGCCTCACTAACACCTCTTCCAGCAGCAACCTGGTTTTCTCAGAAGGTCTCCCATCCAGGTACTGTAGTCCTCCACAAGGCAGTCCCAGATGGCAGTCACTACCTGGGGGACGATCTGGCACACTGTGGAGACACTAACCCTGTAGCTGGACGCTATGGTCCTGAATGAGTCCCCAGTTGTAGTTACATATTTTACTATATACAATAACCAGTCTGTTTTACTTAAATGCTCCATATTTGTTTGTTTGCTAGCAATTTTGCAAGCAATTTTACAAAGTTTTGAATCTCCAAATTAAAAGGGTATATGGTGTATTAAAATCACTAGTGTGCCAATAACCAATAATCAAGCACTACATATTGCTTACAAGTAGAGACATGACAGTATTACGTCTGCCAAGAGAAATTTTTCATTTTTAGGTTATAGCAGTTAACGGAGTAACACTAGAAAGCACCAACAGTGGTATCCGTACCACAGTTTGAAAATCATTGATAGCATAGCGTATATTAGCATATATTTAATATACTGTATTTAAAATTTAAAATACATTTACTAATCGAAGACAGATGGACAGGTGCTCCGCAGCTGGGATAGAGTGCCTGTAGTTGGTATCCTGGAGGGTGATCCTCACTCCGATGAAGGACAACAGGTCATCAAACTGGGCGCGGGACAGGCGGAAATACAGTTGAAAGCGGCCGTCATCCAGGCGCAGCTCCTGGAGCAAATGGTGAAACTCGCCAAACTGGGTACGCCTCCGAAGGGTCTGGTGAACCCAAATACGGCGACGATGACTGCTATGCCTCTGTTGTGCTCTACAGAGCTAATACAGAGCTATAAGTCTCTCAATGAATGCTCGATCCACATCAGCCATCTTGCAAACAAACCGCCTAGCACTGGCCCCTCCCACAAAAAGCGCATTTCGTCTTGGACAATTTTGCTTTGGACGCGCGAATGGATTCAAAATGTTCAAGCGTCCAACTAGACGAAAATTTTACGCTCTATTCGCGTTTGGTGTGAACGCAGCATTACACTCTCCAATTCTGAGGCACTAAAGAAAGAAACAAGGGGGCAGAGCAACAGAAAGATCTGGCACCATATTCGGTCCCAGCGTCTGACTTTGAAATCAAGTGCTCTGATGTAGACAGTGTCCTAGAGTGCAAGTACCTTTCTGTAAGAGCAGATGCTATGCTTGCTCTCAAAACCAGAAGACTGGACAAATGGGAATCACAGGGATGATGAAGTTTAAAGTAGACTCACTAGCTTTAAGTCAGACATTTTTTTTATAAGAGAGGTTTGAAGGTTGAAAAAGTTTTAAGTTTGAAATAGTGTAATAGTGTAAAAAAAACAACTTGCATCACAATAGGTGTAATTGTGATTGTCAAAACATTTGGTAACTAAACAGAATTTTAATAAGTTTAGTGACAACCTGTTACAATGTTTATGGTACAATGACTGGAAGGCTTCTGTTTGTATTATTGCTTAACACAATTTTAACGATTTCAATTCGATTCTTGGGATTTGATTTTAATCTTGCTTCAATATTGACTCATTTGGATAAATATTAGGTAGGCTACAGTAGATAACCTACATGTTAATTTGTCTCAAGAAAAATTATATCTCACATAATGCTGTAAACATACAGAGCCCTATCAGCTGATATTATTAAAGATGATTAAATATAATGCGGTTTTCATTAAAATAACAATTATTTAATGACTCAAGTAAAAATATAATAAATATGTAATATAGTGCACATATTTAGCAACTACTCTCTATAGATATTTTTTCTAGTCAACTAACGTGCTGGTCATTAAATGGCTTTCCTGGGGTAAATGTAACGTTCTGTAAGCCCACGCTCAATCAGCCCAATGGCAGACTGATCTCATAAAATTGCGTGTGTATGACACGCCAATTCGTATTTCCATTTTTGGCGTGCTATCAACACGCATAATCGCTTTTCAGCGTGTTTATGAACGCAGTTGACTTAACGTTATTACTGTATATGAAGAGGTCTTTTCCAAAACGCGATAAACGCCATTTTTAAAAAAAATGAGTTTGTCATCTCATGTTGCTGTGCACTGAACCTATTCACTGCTCCATCAACATTTCATGCCAAATCGCTACATTTCCTTGTTTAAAATGTACTACAAGATGCAGTTTCTTTCCAAAACACGATAAGCGCCAAACCTATTTTTAGCCTAAACGCGATAAATCCTCTCAACTAATCAGAATTCGGTGAACGTTCTACGCAATCCAACAGGGTGGCGCTCTGAACAGAGGTTTGTTTATGTTCATTTATTCCTCAAAATGAGTGAGTTTTCTAATCGACTAGTAGTAGTTCATTTAAGTTTAATCACATATTTCTATTGATTTAATTATTTAAATATGGGAGAGAAACCATAATGACCATTTTTTTAATTGCCTATTCCGCATCTCACGCATAAAGCTTGCCACAAAGAACCGACAAAAGTAATGATTAGGCCTATGCATGAAACTTTTGAATTGTTTATTTTTTAATTAGTGTTTTCTGTCAGATATAGCTGAAAAGATAAAGTTGATATGCTGACTCGCCATCTTCGCAGTAGTGAACGCGCCTATAGAGAGAAATGCACACTTTGAATTAGCCTACATACGCAGAGAGTAGCCAATTTCTTTTCGTTTTTTATTGTTTTGTTTAAATGTAGACATTTCAAGCTTTTTATAGGTATACTTCTCAGGATTGTGAGGCAAGTATCGCTGTGTTTCGGTTCATTTATGTGATGCTCTCCAGATCACGCGCGGGCGCTTCCGTGTCCTGATTATATGTCTGCTATATATTTGCTTATTTATTTATTATTAATCCAGTCAATTTGTTGATGAAACATTGATTAAAATGAAGATACAATTTATACAAAACGAAATTCACTTTAAAGCAAGGCTTTCTACTAAACAAAACTTAATAAGTGGTCAAAATCATGTCTGACCCATTCCAAATGTTTTCCGATATATTGGTCATCTTATGATCCTATCATACTCATCTCATGCGGTTCCCTTTTCATATAATCAACATAGATTAAATAAAAAAAATAACATTAGCCTATATTATTAAACATAAATATGAAACGTATGTTTAAGTTTTTTTTTAAACTTAGCCTATATGTAAGCGTCACGCCGCTCCGCTTTGTTCACATGCTGTGTAGCCTATACACGCGTGTGTGTGTGTGTGTGTGTGTGTGTGGTGGAGGGGTGCCCATCACTACTTTTGAATATCGTTATCATTATTAAATATTTTTAATAATTTGTTTTTTTTACGCATATGTAGTGGACAAATTGGTCCTACTTGTTACAGGTTTGACACTTTACTAAAAATGACTCTGAATGTATTACTAAATAACTTATTGAATAGCTATTGATATCATTACTATTTTCAGGTTCTGCACCAAATGACTTTTAGCCTAAATGTGTTACTAAATTTAATTTATAGTATGAGCCCCTGATTATATGTTACATGCTCTCGTTTTTTTTTTTTTAAAGACAAACCATACAGTTTTGGAAAAAATTGATGGATTTATAGCGTTTTGGAAAAAAAATAAATTAACTTTTAATTTATCATAAACAATATTGTTGTTTGATTTAATAATCATTGTTCAACATGTTCAGATTGAGCCAATAAAACATTTTAACAGGATAAATTGAATATTCACAAAATGTGTGGGTCTAGGTAAAAAATGTAATTTTCCTGAAAACTATTGAAATGGATTTATAGCGTTTTGGAAAAGACCTCTTCATATATAAATATATGACCTACCCCAACCCCGTCCCTAAACCTACCCGTCACTGGGGTTAATACCATTTATGAGTCTTCCCCTACCATCCTAGGAAAAAAAATATCGCTCCCCAGATGTAGATCTACATTTTGCTTCGTTTCGCTCGGACATTTAATGGCGTGTACATATACGCGGAATCACTTGGACATTAATGGCGTAGACATACACGCATACACGCGGATAGCTCAAAATGCGTATAGATAATATGCCACTTGACTTGAAAGTGGCGTGTATGTTTACGCAAAAGTCATGATGTCATGTTGCCAATGGAGGCATCCGACCAGCGGGGAAGGTCTCTGCGTGTTACTGTCTTTTCTCGTGGCAAAGTTTTTTGATTAAATTAAATACATTTTCATATATGACTCCATAAATGAAATGGGTTTAATGATATCTGTGCATCATTAAATTAATGTTTGACTATTCCTCTCAACTCTTTACTGCAAATAATGAGTCCGATAGAATACAATCAAATGTTTACAATTTATTATGTCAGGTAAATGTATTATGCCAATTACATAATCAATTCAAAGATAATCGATACAAAACATCAAATGCTCAGGAATAAAGAGAAGAGATGCCAACCCAACATTACGAAATACATGATGCTGAAGTCTTGAGATCCTTCAACATCATGGGCTGATCTGAGGTACAGAATCGCCCTGATCCTCTAGTTGCATTTCATTATACAGACAGAAACTTTTTTCACATGGAAACATCTGCTAACAATGGGAATTTACATTCAGAGTTGACATCTTTTGGGAGTAGGAGACCATTTGTCTAAAGACCCACCCTCCTCTGTGTGACAGTTATCTATAAACTCTTAAAAACCTTACTTCTTTGGGAATGAGACCTTTGTACCAGTTGCACTGAGACATTTCAAATGATACCAAACATGTAAAATACTGTATGATATTTGTTCATATTAAACCATATAGATTTTTGGGTGAACTCAGGTAGGGATGGGTGAAGGGAATGATGTGTAAATTGGGAGGTTGTCAACTCAAGTGTGATCGTGTCTCGAATGGGGACGGGCAAGAGAGTTCAAATGTTAATTTCCAGAAAGGTCCTTTATCTTCTCGAGGAGTGGTCGTTCCTCAACCAGTTCTTCCAGTTTCTCCAGCTTACACTTCTGTGCCATAATTGTTCTCCTGCTGTTTTATTGACCACTTTCCGTGGTTGAAAAACACTGATTGATTGATATTATGTATGAGGCATATACATTTCGGTAAATTGTACTGTATCTTTAAATAAAAAGTAACACATGATCGGTTTACTTAAACTGAGGGGCCGACAATCTGTCACGTCGCATTTACAAGTGGCAAAACGGTATTTATTGTCTGAATTTCGTAATAAAATGGACATAACCTGAGAGCTGAGATTTTTTTTTTCATATCAAAAGTAACCTGCTCTGTCTAGTCTGTCAGTGTTCTCTTTACTCCGATTTTGAGCGCGTGAAAAGTGTCAATTGCGCTGAATGCGTGAGAGTTAGTAGCCCTGCTTTATGCTGAAGATGTTCTCCTTTTCCTAATAAAGAAATATCGTCAAAATGGTTTGTAATCAGTGAAGCTGGTAATGCTGTTTTTGGAGTTGTTTAATCATTTCCTACTGAGATCTTGAGAGATGTAATGCGTTATATTATTTCCAGTTGATTTCATCTAAAGCCCAATTTATACTTCTGCGTCGACCTCCCGCCGTAGCTACGTCGTAGGCTGTGTGTAGCGCGCGTACCCTGATGTGCACCTCTCCAAAAATATAACAACGCATCAATTCTACGCGTACCGCAAGTGCTTTGATTGGACCGCTAGAACCGCTCCCCGGGTTTCACATGCTCCCTCTGCATGTGTAATTGCGTGTCAAGGCAGACAACGACGCAGAAGTATAAATGAAAACCAACGCGTAGTCTATAACGAAGAGGCTCCGGCGTAGGTCCGACGCAGAAGTATAAATCAGCCTTAAGGCTGTGTAGCTGTAAATCTGTTATTGTTTCCATCTCTTCTCTTTTTCTTTTCTTGTTCCTCTTTCCTTCAGTGATTTTGCTTGTTAACAGCAGGTGTTCATCACTAATGCTCACTCATGACTCGATTAATCAAACATCTCATTATCTTAAACACTGGTTCAGTGTTATTTTAACACTCTCTTAGTGTGGGACACGTACACTGAGCAGTATTTTTTAACTGAGAATTTTGCTCTGTAGGGTATGAATGTTTGTTATGATGTTGTGCAATTTAATAACAAGATGGAAGTTACTTTAATTTGTTGATTAAAACTACTTTCACAAAGATGCATATTTTCTGGTGCCATTTTAATTTATCAAGCCGTTTAAAATGCATTCCACACAAACACACAGGGTCTCACATCTGCACGACCTGCTGTAAGTGTGATAACAAAATATTTTTTATTACACTGATCAAATTAAATGGTCTTCCTCCAGAGTGAATGCGTAATTTGAAACTGCTCTATTTTGTAACCTCTTGCCACACTGAACAACACTACAATTTATTTCCAGAATTAGTTTTCAAATGATTTTCTAGGTCTCTTTGATTTGTAAAAATCTTCTTACACTGAAGGCAGGTGAAAGGCTTCTCACTGGTGTGAATTTATTACATGATTATTGAGGTGTTTCCTGTCTGATGACACATAACACAGTTTCCTTTTGTGTGACTCCTCATGTGGTTAATAAGGGATATTTTACTATTTGAAACTCTTTCCACACTGATCACATGTGAACGGCTTCCTCCGGTGTGAGTTCTCATGTGAACTTTAAGGTTTCCTTTTTAGCTGAAATGCATTCCACACAGTTTGCAGGTGTAAGCCTTCCCTTCAGTGTGAGTTCGCATGTGTGCATTAAGGGTTGCCTTACGCGAAAAACTATTTCCACATTGAGGACAAGTGTAAGGCTTCTCTCCAGTTTGAATGCTCATGTGGCGTTTAATGGTTCTTTTTTTTTAGTGAAAAACTTTCTACACTGTTTGCAGGTGTTAGGCTTCTCTCTAGTGTAAGATTTCATGTGAACTTTAAAGTTTCCTTTTTGAATGAAACTTATTCCACACTGTTGGCAGGTGTAATCTTCAGTGTGAGTTTGTATGTGTGCATTAAGGGCTGTCTTACGTAAAAAACTCTGTTCACATTGACGGCAACTGAAAGGCTTCTTTCCAGTGTGAATTCCCATGTGGTATTTAAGGCCTCCTTTTTGAGCGAAACCCTTTCCACACTGAGGGCAGGTGAAAGGCTTCTCTCCAGTGTGAGTTCTCATGTGGGCTATAAGGTTTGCCCTAAATGTAAAACCCTTTCCACACTGTTGGCAGGTGTAAGGCTTCTCTCCAGTGTGAGTTCTCATGTGAACTGCAAGATTTTCTTGTTGATCAAAACTATTTCCATACTGAAAGCAGGTGAAATAACTTGTAGTTGTTGTCTTTTCAGTCTTTGAGGAGTTTAAAGATTTTTCTCCAGTTGCGAAATCATGATTGTCGTGCTGATTTCGTATTTCATTCAGTTCTTGACTCTCTTCTTTCAGCGCCATCAGGTCTATGGTGAAAAGTGACAAATACAAGTTAAACCCAGTTTAATGACATAAAGCAACAGACAAAAATATTGGCCTAAAATAGCATCCTTTTATTCATGTTCAGTTTTGCAGAGTAACCGTTTTGTTTTCAGTTTCTGTTCTCATCAGAGGCAACATAGACGACAGCCTTCTCTTGGATAACATGAGAAATATGTTTGCATTTGTGGACAAATGTATATTTGTATATATGACACCTGTATATTTTAAGTAGAGATGCACCGATTGATCGGCTGGTGACTGGAATTGCCCGATTTTCACGTGATCAGCCATGACCGGCGACCGGCCAGTCAGTCTGACATATGCCAATTTTATGCCGGTCAAATGCACTCGGGCGCCGCATGATTAACATCGCGCAACATCAGCATCACACGTGCACACGGAACGCATATGTAGGCCCGCAATTGTGAGCGGCGCGTATTTTTTCCGGCGTGCATCTTAATCAATGAGTACATTCACATCGGGAGCAGGAGCAGCGCATGAGCGTCGAGCAGGAGCGTCGCGTGACCAGCAGTGAAGCGGGGGTTTTGGCGCAGAGTGTATTTTTGCTGCGCTGCTCACGCTCAATTAAAGGGTTAGTTCACCCAAAAATGAAAATTCTGTCAGTAATTACTCACCCTCATGTTGTTCCAACCCCGTAAGACTTTCGCTCATCTTCGGAACACAAATTAAGATATTTTTGATTAAATCTGAGAGCTGGATCACTCCTCCATAGGCTTCTTAAGGGATCGAAACTGACCGGCCCAAAAGTTATGAAAGACATCGTTAAAATAGTCCGAGTGACTACAGCGGCTCAACCTTAAGTTTATCAAGCGACGAGAATACTTTTAGTGCGCAAAAAAACAAACAAAAATAACAACTTTATTCAGCTATTCATTTCCTTCTCTGTGGGCCTCGAGTGAGTTCACATAGTGATATTGTGCAAAGCTTCTAGGTTGTACGTCACACGCATCACACACATGACCAGCGTCGGCCAATAGTGAACGTGTAACGTGCAACACAGAAGCTTTGTGCAATATCACTACGTGAAATCTCAAGGCCCACAGCGAAGGAAATTGAAAGAAACTGCAGGGAGTTCTTGCCCAGAACAGAACCATACCGCCAATCCAAACTGTATGCTAATTGTCAATGGTATTCGACGATAGTGGTCCTGACAGAACCAACCTGTTTGTTCCTCTGTATCTTCTTGTTTCACTCCGAAAGCTTCTTCAATCTTCATGTCTTCACTCTCCTCTTTCATAAACACCATATTTGTTTGTGTCTCAGTTTCTTCTTGTTTTACTCTGAATGTTTCTTCAATCTTCATGTCTTCACTCTCCACTTTAATAGCCGCCATCTTTATAATAGTGTGACGTGGATCTCAGTCGCTTCACCAGGAGTTTTTCTGTGTGTTTGTCCTGTTGAAGATGAGAATAATGAACAGAAAGAAAAATAAATCCACACTAAATCTCTGTGTCTCAATCAGCTCTAGTTCAGTGCACTGGTAAGAGAGTCAGTCAGAGAGAGAGAGAGAGAGACAGAGAGAGAGAGAGAGTGTGTGTTAATGGACATAAATCTCCTGATTAGACTAAAACACTAAAAACTGGCACTACAAATTAATAAAATAATTAAATATTGGACGTTCATATTTAAGTATTTATGATTTATATTTGGTATTTAATGATTTGTAGATCACTTTCAATCGATTAAACAAAAACATTTGTGATTTGTTTGTAAAAGTTGTTAATACACGTTTGTGTTCTCATTGTATTTACACTGTTTTGACCAGCTCTCACCACCAAGCACAACCTAGTTACCGTAGTGGGCTTACGGTAGTTTCTTTCTTCTGCTGAACACAAAGGAAGATATTTTGAAGAACGATTTAAACTTTGGCACCATTGACTTCCATAGTATTTTTTAAAATCCTCCAGTAAAAGAAGCTCCCTAAGTGAAACAAAATCATCAGCCTTACTAGAAAAACACCATTTGTCGAAAAGCATTCCCTTATCTCGTGCAAATTCTACAAAGGTTTGAGTTGCGTTTTTCTTACAATTTCGAAAATGTTGCCTGTAAGCCTCTGGTACTAACTCATATGACCGGAGTATGTCGGACTTCACTATGTCATACTTAAGACCATCTTCCAAAGATAAAGTAGAGTACACTTCTAATGCTTTGCCGACCAATTTGCATTGCAACAGCAACGACCAAACCTCCTTCGGCCAACCTAAGGACGTTGCTATTCTCTCAAAAGCGTTAAAATAACTATCCACTTCTGATTCTCTAAAATTCGGCACCAAAGCAATGTGTTTTCCCACGTCAAATGTGGTTGAACCCAAATTCGTCGAATTATTACTCACCGATGAGAAGTTCTGCTGCCCAGAGGAGACTGGAGTAACCTTAGCCGCTTCAATCTCCAACTTACGAAGGTTCACCTCTTTCTCGGCTTGAATTTCGAGCCTGCGGACTTCCAGCTTAAGATCCAGCTCTGCTTGGCGGGCTTGTGCTCGTTCTTCCACCTCCATACGGAGCCGTGCAATTCGCACTTTTGTTTGTATCTCCCCTCTTGAACTGAGAGTACTCGGTGAAAATGGTTCAAAAGGGGGCAAAACAGCCCCGACATCAGCCTCAACCTCCGTCACGGCCGTCTCTACCTCCTCTTTACCCACTTCAATAACATCCTGCCCTTCGCCAAAAGGATCGATCTCTTTGTCTACGTCAGGCAAAATTTCTAATTCAGACAGCCGATCTATCACTTCGGCTTTAATTTTTCTTTTTAACGATTGCTTTGGAATAGGAATCTGGAAGTGGTTAGCTATTGTCAACAACTCATCTTTTCTACACTTTTCGATAGCATCTAATGAGGGATAATCAAGGAAACTCTGCAAATTAAACGCCATGAGCACGCTTAGTATTAACAACTCGAACTAACATGCCTCACAAAAAGGAAAGATATACTCCACAAGTTCACTACCATTCACACTGAATCTCGCCCATGTTCAAAACAACACAATTATTTAATAACCAGTAACAAACGACGAGCCCCCAATTATGTTACGTCTCCCCATTAATAGGTCTGAAATCCATAGGGAAAGTAACATAAGTATTAAATTTAGTTAAATAAATAACAAAAATAAAGAAAATAGGTTCAGTTACTGATAATAACTTGTGTTGAGATGAATCAGACAGAGACAGATTTCATTGAATGCTTTTTAGTAGGTCGTAATAGTAACCCGATGGTTTTACAGTTTGAAAGTGAAGAAATAAATATTTACAGAATATACACAAATGATAAGACAAAACGTAGAACACAGGAGAAAGGGACAATGAGCGGTGCTAAAGCAAAGAAATAAACATAACAAAACCCTCTAATCTTGACCCCTTTGATATTCCTAAACTATCAAAGAAATACACGAAAATAAACAATTTTCGGGCAACGAATCGCTGACTAAACTACACTAAATAACAAACATAAATACATGAGGTAGCATCCGCTCCTTACCTGATGTATATAAACAAACTCAAACTCTAACGTGTTGTATTATGTAGATCACGTGACAGACTAACTATCCCTTCTCATTATGATCTGGGAAGATCGATGTTGTACGGCAAAGTCACGCACCAAAATAAATCAAATAATACAAACTTAGAGAAATAAAAAACAATCGAGGAGGCTAACAGCAAACAACAACAGAGTGACACGAGAGAAAACACGCCCCTCTCGCTGCTCGTCACTTCCAGGTCTTTATATGGAGAAGGTGAGTTCGGATTGGTTCATTAGAGGGATGACGTCACGTTGATTAATCATGATAGATACGGACCAACCAATCATGCGACCTAAGAATAAGGACAGCAGAGAACAAAAGAAGGGGGAGGGGGAAAAGAAAACGCAACCAAAATACGACACAAACGTAACACCCACCCCCTTAAAAACAAACCTCTATACCAAATACAGAGTTTGTCAAAAGAACCCAAATTATGATCAACTCACTTTATTTAAACCCGGGATAGCGCATCTGCCACCACATTATTCACACCTTTTTTATACTTTATTTCCAGGTTATAATCCTGAATGATGAGAGACCATCTCATCAACCTCTGGTTCCGGTTGTGCATGTGTAGAAGAAAAGTCAGTGGGTTATGGTCTGTGTAGACCGTTACAGGAAGGACAGTCGAACCGACATACACGTCAAAATGTTGAAGAGCCAACAGTAAAGCTAGAGCTTCTCTTTCGATAGTGGAATAGTTACGCTGATGTTTGTTATATTTCTTTGAGAAATAACAAACAGGATGATTGATCTCATCCTTACCCTCCTGCAATAACACAGCACCAGCTCCCACCTCACTTGCGTCCACTTCCAACTTAAACGGTATGGAAAAATCAGGAGCAGACAACACGGGTTCACTACACAACAAAGTTTTGACGTTGTCAAAAGCATTCTGACACTCGTGTGACCAAACAAACTGATTCGAAGGGCTAAGTAAAGCAGTTAAAGGAGTTGCAACAGACGAAAAGTTTCGGCAAAAACAACGGTAATAACCGGCCATACCTAAAAACCGACGCAACTCACGTCTGGTAGTTGGCACAGGAAAGTTGCTAATAGCCGAAACCTTTGCTGACAAAGGGCGCACTTGACCCTGACCCACCTGTTTACCCAAATAGGTAACCGTTGCCTTCCCAAACTCACATTTAGCAAGATTAAGTGTTAGGGATGCCTTCGCTAGACGCTTAAACACTGTTCCTAGTAACGATACATGCTCTGACCAACTTTGTGAATAAACAACCAAATCATCAAGATATGCATTGCAGTTAGGAACATCAACAAGAACTAAATTGACCAATCTTTGAAATGTAGCCGCGGCGTTTCGCAAGCCAAAAGCCATAACATTATATTGCATAAAGCAATCTGGCGTTACGAACGCTGAAATTTCAGATGCTCTAGAGGTCAGTGGAACTTGCCAGTATCCTTTTAGTAGGTCGAGTTTACTAACAAACTTTGCTGATCCTATGCTATCCAAGCAGTCCTCCATCCTCGGTAGTGGAAAGCAATCCGGTATCGTAACAGCATTCACGCGTCGATAATCAGTACAGAAACGTTTAGTGCCATCTGATTTCTGGACTAAGATACACGGGGAACTCCAGGGACTAACACTAGGACTGGCCAATCCCTTCTCCCACAGATACTGAGTCTCCGGTTTCATTATAGCTCTTTTCACAGCATTAATCCTATAAGGGTGTTGTTTAATCGGTCGTGCATTAGTTACATCAATATCGTGTTGTAGCACGTGTGTAAGTGTAGGAACGTCACCCAAAATAGAAGAAAATTTGTCAAGAAGCTCTACAACATCCTGCCTTTGACCTGCATTAAGATGAGCTAATAAACTGGATAAGTCTTTAAGAGTTTCAGAGCTTGATAGCCTAGCTGATAATAACGGCATATCAGACTCCAGTACACCATCCAGATCAGCATTCTGCTGCTCAACAGCTGGACTCGTCTCACAGGCCACACCCACTGGAAAGACAACAGAACTTTCACTTTTCATGGTAAGAGATTCTGTATTAGAGCCAGCTCTAGCATGATAAGCTTTCAGCATATTAATATGGCATACTCGCTTCTGACGTCTCCTATCAGGAGTTCGTACCACATAATCAGTCTCACTCTTTTTCTCAAGGATCACATATGGTCCCGAAAATCGTGCAGATAAAGCAGATCCAGGAATGGGAAGCAAGACCAAAACTTGATCACCAACGGCAAAAGATCTATCCACGGCACATTTGTCATAATGCGCCTTCATTTCCCCCTGAACTTTAGACAAAGATTCTCGGGCCAGTGTACAAGATTTCTGTAGTCACGGAACTTACTTACATAATCTAGCACATTTGTTTTCTCACCATTTTCAATACCCAACATTCTCTCTTTCAGGGCTTTCAGAGGACCTCTGACCGTATGCCCAAAGACCAACTCTGATGGACTAAATTTAAGAGATTCCTGCACAGTTTCACGAATTTAAAATAAGAGCAATGGGACTCCTTCATCCCACTCGTTTCCCGTCTCAATGCAATATTTCCTCAACATTGATTTTAGTGTCTGGTGGAACCTCTCTAACATTCCCTGACTCTGGGGATGATATGCGCTAGATATACGATGTGTGATATTTAGCGACTGGAAAACTTGGGAACACAGCTTAGATAAAAAAAATGGTGCCCTGATCAGTTTGCACAATCTTTGGTAAGCCAAAAGTCGAGAAAAACTTTGTTAAAGTTTTAACAACCACTTTGGCTGTTATCTTACGAAGTGGAATGGCCTCAGGGTACCTGGTAGCGGTACACATGATTGTAAGAAGGAACTGGTTACCAGATTTTGACTTTGGTAATGGCCCCACACAGTCCACTATCACGTGTTCAAAAGGTTCGCCCAACACAGGGATTGGAATCAAAGGAGCCGGTGGAATCACCTGGTTAGGTTTTCCTGCATATTGACAAACGTGACAGGTCTTACAATACTGAATCACATCCCGCTTAAGACCATACCAAAAAAAATGTTGAAGAACACGATTATAGGTTTTTGTTACCCCTAGATGTCCTGCCAACAGGTGATCATGCGCCAAAGACAAAACCTGCTGGCGAAAAACAGTGGGAACCACCACTTGATAAACTACATTCCACTCGTTCTCTATAGTATTACTTTTGTGCCATTTTCGCATAAGTAAACCATCCTTAACCAAGAATGAAACATTGTCCAATTCATCACTCTTCACTGACTTAAAACACTTTGCTAACGATGGATCATTTTTTTGAGCTTTAATGAGCTTTTCACGAGTTACGGTTAATGACAAAGGATCACTCACTACAACCTCCCTCACCTGGTCATTGTCACAAAACCCGGTCTCCACAACCTCCTCCGTCGTCCCATCCGTACACAAGAAAGAGTCAGATAAAGAAATATCATTCCCCTTCTTAGATTGGGCCCTTGTAACAACGCACGCAGGAAATGCACTTGGGTATTTCTGAAACAATTCATCTGTCTTAAGATGAGTCAATGGAGTGTCTACCACTTCCAGCAAAGGTGTTACCTGCCCCCCGGCTAAATCATTACCTAAGATGAAAGAAACACCTTTCACTGGTAATACTGGACGTACTCCTACCTTCACAAAATCGGTCACCAAGTCAGACTGAAGATGGATGCGATGCATGGGTACCCTTATCACCTCCATACTGAAACTCTGCACTAACCTACTAGATCCTACTGATGATTCATCTGAAAAAGACAACACATCAGCACATACAAACGACTGCGCAGCTCCCGTGTCACGTAATATCTGGACTTCAACCTGGTCCTCCTTTTTACCAGTTAATGAAACAAACCCTTTAAGTAAAAAGGGCAAGTAAGAAGGGTCTGGTATTTCAGCTCCATTTTCAGAAAGCACACACGAATTCACAGAGTTCACAAATGCAATTTCTTTCTTCTGAAAGTTTTGCTTGCGCTTCAAAGAAAAACAGTCGGCTATCACATGTCCTGTCTTGTGACAATAAAAACAGTCACGAGTCTCTTTAGATTTCTCACTACAATGTTTAGGCATCTGAACATTCAATGAAGCCCTCGGTAAAGAACTCTTCTCAGCACCTGCTATTTGAAAAACGTTTTTATGCGTAAGCACAAATTCGTCCGCTAGTACTGCAGCTTGTGAAAGTGTCGCTACCTTCTGCTCATTTAAATACAGCACCACTCTCTCAGGGAGACACTGCTTAAAATCCTCCAGTAAAAGAAGCTCCCTAAGTGAAACAAAATCATCAGCCTTACTAGAAAAACACCATTTGTCGAAAAGCATTCCCTTATCTCGTGCAAATTCTACAAAGGTTTGAGTTGCGTTTTTTTTACAATTTCGAAAATGTTGCCTGTAAGCCTCTGGTACTAACTCATATGACCGGAGTATGTCGGACTTCACTATGTCATACTTAAGACCATCTTCCAAAGATAAAGTAGAGTACACTTCTAATGCTTTGCCGACCAATTTGCATTGCAACAGCAACGACCAAACCTCCTTCGGCCAACCTAAGGACGTTGCTATTCTCTCAAAAGCGTTAAAATAACTATCCACTTCTGATTCTCTAAAATTCGGCACCAAAGCAATGTGTTTTCCCACGTCAAATGTGGTTGAACCCAAATTCGTCGAATTATTACTCACCGATGAGAAGTTCTGCTGCCCAGAGGAGACTGGAGTAACCTTAGCCGCTTCAATCTCCAACTTACGAAGGTTCACCTCTTTCTCGGCTTGAATTTCGAGCCTGCGGACTTCCAGCTTAAGATCCAGCTCTGCTTGGCGGGCTTGTGCTTGTTCTTCCACCTCCATACGGAGCCGTGCAATTCGCACTTTTGTTTGTATCTCCCCTCTTGAACTGAGAGTACTCGGTGAAAATGGTTCAAAAGGGGGCAAAACAGCCCCGACATCAGCCTCAACCTCCGTCACGGCCGTCTCTACCTCCTCTCTACCCACTTCAATAACATCCTGCCCTTCGCCAAAAGGATCGATCTCTTTGTCTACGTCAGGCAAAATTTCTAATTCAGACAGCCGATCTATCACTCCGGCTTTAATTTTTCTTTTTAACGATTGCTTTGGAATAGGAATCTGGAAGTGGTTAGCTATTGTCAACAACTCATCTTTTCTACACTTTTCGATAGCATCTAATGAGGGATAATCAAGGAAACTCTGCAAATTAAACGCCATGAGCACGCTTAGTATTAACAACTCGAACTAACATGCCTCACAAAAAGGAAAGATATACTCCACAAGTTCACTACCATTCACACTGAATCTCGCCCATGTTCAAAACAACACAATTATTTAATAACCAGTAACAAACGACGAGCCCCCAATTATGTTACGTCTCCCCATTAATAGGTCTGAAATCCAAAGGGAAAGTAACATACAAGTATTAAATTTAGTTAAATAAATAACAAAAATAAAGAAAATAGGTTCAGTTACTGATAATAACTTGTGTTGAGATGAATCAGACAGAGACAGATTTCATTGAATGCTTTTTAGTAGGTCGTAATAGTAACCCGATGGTTTTACAGTTTGAAAGTGAAGAAATAAATATTTACAGAATATACACAAATGATAAGACAAAACGTAGAACACAGGAGAAAGGGACAATGAGCGGTGCTAAAGCAAAGAAATAAACATAACGAAACCCTCTAATCTTGACCCCTTTGATATTCCTAAACTATCAAAGAAATACACGAAAATAAACAATTTTCCGGCAACTAATCGCCGAATAAACTACACTAAATAACAAACATAAATACATGAGGTAGCATCCGCTCCTTACCTGATGTATATAAACAAACTCAAACTCTAACGTGTTGTATTATGTAGATCACGTGACAGACTAACTATCCCTTCTCATTATGATCTGGGAAGATCGATGTTGTACGGCAAAGTCACGCACCAAAATAAATCAAATAATACAAACTTAGAGAAATAAAAAACAATCGAGGAGGCTAACAGCAAACAACAACAGAGTGACACGAGAGAAAACACGCCCCTCTCGCTGCTCGTCACTTCCAGGTCTTTATATGGAGAAGGTGAGTTCGGATTGGTTCATTAGAGGGATGACGTCACGTTGATTAATCATGATAGATACGGACCAACCAATCATGCGACCTAAGAATAAGGACAGCAGAGAACAAAAGAAGGGGGAGGGGGAAAAGAAAACACAACCAAAATACGACACAAACGTAACAGTGTCAAACAACTGTTTGGTTCCAATCGTTCTTCAAAATATCTTCCTTTGTGTTCAGCAGAAGAAACTCATACAGGTTTGCAACAACTTGAGGGTGAGTAAATAATGACAGAATTTTCATTTTGGGGTGGAGTATCCCTTTAAGGTAGGGCTGTCGCGGTTTCCCTTGCGGTAATTTTGAGTGGCTCAATAGCGCGATATGTGGTATTACCGCCATTTATTTATTTTATATTTATTTATTGCTATATAAATACGTGTTATGATGTGGTCAGCACACAAAAAAACAATGTAACCAATGTAACCGAAACTAAACAGCGTCTCTGCGCATTGAAAGACTGTCACTCAGCGCGCAGTTACACGCCAACGGACTGTCTTTGAGTGAGTCATTAAACCGTTCATTCAACGAAAACGTTCAAAAAAGCTGATTCCTTAAATGATAGATATAATGAAACAAGGTGTTAATTATTTTTTTAACTTTGAGCTCCACTTTTCAAGGCTCAGCTGGCCAGCAATGCTTCACTTTTGGGCAAAGCTGAAACAATGCTTCACTTAAAGGGTTAGTTCACCCAAAAATGAAAATTAAGTCATTAATTACTCACCCCCATGCTGTACCAACCCCGTAAGACCTTCGTTCATCTTCGGAACACAAATGAAGATATTTTTGATTAAATCTGAGAGGTGGATCACTGCTACATAGACTGCCTAAGGATCTGAAACTTGACGGTCCAGAAAGTCATTAAAGAAAATGTTTAAATATTCCATGTGCCTACAGTGGCTCAATTATAAGTTTATCAAGCGACGAGACTACTTTTTGTGCGGAAAAACAAACAAAAATAACGACTTTATTCGACTATTCCTTTTCTTCCTTGTGGGCCTGAAACGAGACTTCAAGAGATTTCCACGACGCGTGCGCGAGAACTGAGATGAGGACGTTCTTCTTCGACTCCTTCTTGTTACCGGCTGCTCACCGCTTAGAAGTATTACCGCCACCTACAGTATAAGATGACGTGTTGGAAGCGCAAAACTTTCTGTTTACAAGCAGAGGAAGACGCAGATCGAATCGTGAGAAACCAACCAGAGTACGTAAAAGTGCTTCAATGTTGCAAAATGAACGGCTTACCTTTTTCAATCTCCCATTTAATGATCTTGAGCGACTGAAGCTATGGCTGCTGGCTATTCAGCGGGATGTTAATTTACCACTGAAAGTCGTCAAACATATGAGGTTGTGCAGTGAACATTTTACACCTGACGACTTCAAGCCAGTTGAAAAAAACAGTCGACGATTACTGAAATCAACTGCTGTGGTTGGTTATACAGAACAACAATGGTTATACAGAACAACAATGTAAGTGTAAGCGGCATGTGGTGTTTGTTAAAATAACAATAACTTAACTTTATATTAGTTATGTTAAGTTTGTTTACACGTATATATATAGCTTCAGTCGCTCAAGATCATTAAATGGGAGATTGAAAAAGGTAAGCCGTTCATTTTGCAACATTGAAGCACTTTTACGTACTCTGGTTGGTTTCTCACGATTCGGACATCCTGGAAATGCACACTTTTTAACCATTGCATATAATATAGCGAGACCTACAGCACATTAAGTGTCGAATTGAAAAGCGTATGTACAGCGCGCGTCTTCCTCTGCTTGTAAACAGAAAGTTTTGCGCTTCCAACACGTCATCTTATACGGTAGGTGGCAGTAATACTTCTAAGCGGTGAGCAGCCGGTAACAAGGAGTCGAAGAAGAACGTCCTCATCTCAGTTCTTGCGCATGCGTCGTGGAAATCTCTTGAAATCTCGTCTCTGGCCCACAAGGAAGAAAAGGAATAGTCGAATAAAGTCGTTATTTTTGTTTGTTTTTCCGCACAAAAAGTATTCTCGTCGCTTGATAAACTTATAATTGAGCCACTGTAGGCACATGGAATATTTTAACATTTTCTTTAATGACTTTCTGGACCGTCAAGTTTCAGACCCTTAGGCAGCCTATGTAGCAGTGATCCAGCTCTCAGATTTAATCAAAAATATCTTCATTTGTGTTCCGAAGACGAACGAAGGTCTTACGGGGTTGGTACAGCATGGGGGTGAGTAATTAATGACTTAATTTTCATTTTTGGGTGAACTAACCCTTTAATAGAGACCAATGGCATTGATTCAATGCGTGACTCGCTGCTTTCCCCCCATGGCTTCCTCGCGCTGTGTAATGCTGACGCCATTCATGGTGGTAAATACCCTTACACGTTAAAAGGATGATATGACAAATATTTCGCTTTCCTTGGAAACGGCAATCTTTTCACAAATATACATGACTTGCCTTCAAAGACAGACGCAGGTAATCGCACGCGCTCAGTCTCAGGCGATCTCATTCACTGTCTGTTCAGGCTTAAGTCCAAATCCACGAAGCCTCTGTACAAATCACCATGATAAACAGTCTTGTTATCATTATTAACTTATTTAACATTTAATACACATGGTACGAACTACGAAAGGTGGCCTTATGAAAAAAGAAAACGAGGTTCGCGGTTGCTGCGGTTACTTGCATTCCTCTGGGGTTGGCCTGTCAGTAGCGCGGTACTGCAATATTGCGGTTATCGTGACAGCCCTACTTTAAGGTATAAATATTGTGAAATATCTGGTCCATTTAGTCAGCCATGAAGATGAAGAGCACAGGGAGAAAACAAATGAGTCAAGAGCAGGTGAAGAGAACATGTAGGAACTGTCACGCAAGACAGTTTGACTTTAAGGGGTCATGAGTCATGACATACTTTTTGTTTATATAAATGTTCTCTGAGGCACACTTACAATGCAAGTACAGTTTTTGTGCACCAGAAACTCATAATATTGTAAAATAATAACATTTTTCACCCTGTCTCCTACTGAAAAGGTTTGTTTATGAATGAGAGAGAGAATGAATGAGAGAGTTTATAAAAAGCAGGCATCTGTCTTTCTAAAGACATGTAAATGTATTTTGTCTCTTGTCATCACACAATGACCTCTTATTTATCAAAACATCAAGTAAAATTGGATTCCTCATATAATGATCAAAATAATAGTGAGAAACGTTACATATTAGGGATTGCTTATTTAAGTTTTTTTTTTTATCTGGTCCATTACTCAGCCATGAAGATGGGGAGGACAGCAAAGAAATTATAGAAAATTAGTTCAGAGCAGGTGAAGAGAACTGGCAGGAATGGACCATACAGGATTTTATGAGTTCCAGAACATTACAGATTAGGGTTGCAGCCTTAGTTATTGGTTTCTCTTGTAAAACATCAGAGGAGAGGAGATAAATATAACAGGATAATGCAGAGATGCAACAGAGGAATGACCTTCCTCAGAGGACCCATCAGACTGGCCTGCACCCCATCAAATTATTGACACTTTTAGACACAAATTGACTGAGAAAGGGCCTTTGTAATGTCCTGATACGATACAGGGTTCACAATACAGGGAGCGAAATGAGATGCACTTCTGTTACTAATGTGTGGATGAGCTTTTCTAAAAGTACAAATAACATTTATTAATGTTAGCTTAATCATTTCAAATGTATATCAATAATAACAATTAATATAAACATCGCTTGTAACTATGAAATAAACTGAACCGTTTGCAATGATTTAAAAGCTTAAAAACACAAACCTTTCTCCAGCAGAATCACAACAGACGCAGGAGCGCGACTCTATGACGTCACATCGCCACGCCAAAATAAAAGTCCTGTCCACGTTGTTGTCTATAATAAAGCAAGTATTCATATTTAAATTACATAAGTACATGTTTAATAATGTGCTGAATAACTAATATGTGAGATTATTTTGTATGTGCAGTAATGTTTAAGTGCGGAAATCATTTCTAAAAAATAATTATACAAACAAACCATTTTTCTTTATTTCTGTTTAATGAATTTTTCTCAAAAGAGCCATATCAAAACATAATATTTTATAATACTATACAATAAATAAGGTTGTCAATAAAACTTTATAGACACAAAATCTGTCTTTTAGAAATGATTATTTATAATAATAATTGCATATAATAATATAATATAATAAACATATTATGTGGTCTACCCATAATCCATTACACCTGTACAATATTAGTTTATAAATTATTATTAAGCACTTAGTTCAAATGAATATAAATATGCAAAGGTAATGTAAATAATCTTTAGAATCAATGGACCCTGTTTGTTCAACTACCATCATAGTCCCTGATCCTAAATGAGTTCAGAATCATAAAACAACTGTACATTTCAGACAGGTGTTGACTTTCTAGGCCAAACGTAGAAGTCTTTATTCCACATATACATGGTACACACACACGCACACACACACACACACACACACACACACACACACACACACACGCGCACACACACAAACACACACACACACACACACACACACACACACACACACACCTACTTAACCACAATGTGAGGACATATGACTGGGAACCCTATCTTTAGGGACACCCCTTTCTGAAGGGTCTAGAGACTAAAGAAATATATGACTGCACTTCTGGAGAAGCTGTCATCACACTTATCACTTGATTTGATCAATAAAAGTCTTCCTTAAAGACCTGACATTTTTCCTTCACTTTAGGGAAAGTATTTTTTATGTCCATTTTGGGGACATTAAAAAATGTGAGAACACACAGCCTTCATTTTTCCCATAATAATGAAGCAGTTGAAATACTGTTAACTCAAACAGAATAATGTGATTATAACTCTGCCTTCTACTGTTGAGGGATGGGAGGACGACCTGAAGAAGTGTCCTCAGATAACTTACACTAGTATATTTAGCTACTTTATTGACTCTGTTGCTACGGACGGTGAAGCGATGAACAATCTGAAAAGCTCTGAGGCTTATCAGTACTTCCACAGTAATAAAGTAATTCGCATTTTGTTAAAGGAGATGGGACGCAATCTTGTCTACCTTAAAGCGGACATCAGCGCCTTAAAGTCCCACATTACCGGGCCTGGGTTTTAGTTTCATCGTCAGGTGAAGTACAAGTGGCTGGGTGCTCATGTGTTGCGGGACCAGGGCGATCTTGCAGCCACGCAGCTGCAATACATTGGAAGGTAAAATGTTGATACTTCTGATAGTTTTGTGATATCAGTTTGCCTGTTACATCCTAATAATTTGTTATAACCTAATCATTTGTTTAGCAAACATGTATTCATTACTTAAATGAGCTCATTGTTTCTGCCTTATTATTAGCTAACTGTGAATTGTATGTATAGGTACGTTTATGAAAGACATTACTTGGATACAGTCACCTCTGATAAAATGATTTGTATTGTGAAAGGCAAATAAATAAATGTGAATATAATTGAATCAGTTTGCAACTGCTGAGTGTATTTTATAATGGGCAATGTTCTGATGTAGGTTGAGAATGCAGTCAGACAGGGAAACACAGGGATATCATGTACGGATGTTCAGAGGAAGTGGAATGCAGGCACAAGGCAGAATGTAGAGCAGAAAAAGGTTAAGCACATTCATTTCAAACGTCATAAACCAGACCACATTCATCCAGGCTCATCAGCACCAGATCCCATAAGTGTGTCATCCACTGAAGTTCCTCTGTGATGGCTCCACTATTTCATCTACAGGCGGACGGGTCTCCTTCAGCGGTGTTATTTACAATTTACAATGAATGTAGCCAATTTGATAAACTCCTAAGCTTTCAAATGACACCTATTTTAAATTGATCAAGGTAATATTTGTGAAAAACATGATAATTATTTTTTTCGCAGCTCCGGGCGGTACACTCCGTTTTAGAGGGATTACTCAGCACTCCAGTTTGTACTAAACGCCAATAGGCATGTGCCGGTATCAAATTTTCGTGCTGCGATTAATTGAATGAGCTTTTATCACGGTATACGGTATTATCACGATATTTTAATTGCTCAAGAGAAACAGATGGATTGCGGGTATCTAAAAAAACAACTTGCATCACAATGTGTAATTGTGATTTTCAAAACATGGTAACTAAACAGAATTTTATTAAGTTTAGTGACAACGTGTTACAATGTTTACATGGTACAATGACTGGTAGGTTACTGTTTGTATTATTCAAATAAATTATTGTATTTGATTTTAATCTTAATTCAATATTGACTCATTTGGATAAATATTAGGTAGGCTACAGTCTGCATGTTAATTTTTCTCAAGAAAAAAATATATCTCACATAATGCTGTAAACAGAGAGAAATTAAATATAATGCGGTTTTCATTATAATAACAATTATGTAATGACAAGTAAACATATAATTAATATGTAATAAAGTGCACATATTTAGCAAAATGACAATTTTTTCTAGTCAACTAAAGTGCTGGTCATTAAATGGCTTTCCTGAGGTAAATGTAACGTTCTGTGACATAACTGTTCTCCTGCAGTTTTATTGACCTCTTTCCGTGAAAAACACTGATTGATCGACATTTTGTATGAGGCATAAACCTTAAGGTAAGTTGTACTGTATCTTTAAATAAAAAGTAACAGATGATCGGTTTACTTGAACTGAGGCGCAGCGATCTGTCACAATGGACAGAACCTTTTTTTTTTCATATCAAAAGTAACCTGCCCTGTCTAGTCTGTCGGTGTCAGTGTCCTCTTTGCTCCGCGATTTTTCTCTGCGTGAGAGCGTGTGAAAAGTGTCAATTCCGTAAAGCGGCTTTCAGACAGAACGCGGAACGCGATTTGCTATTTTGCAAATAAAAAGTTGAACTATTTTTAACTTTGACCCCGGCGTGCTTTGGTCGACGCAGCAACAAAACGTCCCCGCGAGTATTCTGCTTCCTGTCTGAAAGGCGCTTGAGTCTCAAGTTGAATGCGTGAGAGTTGGCAGCCCTGCGGGGGGTAAATCGTCGGCAGCGTTCCTCCTTCCGCCATGCTGCTACTCCAAGTGATGATTGTTTACATTAGACTAGAGTGCGCTCTGCGCCGCGTGCACACAGTGCTTATACATGTGGGGATTGTTTACATCAGAGTGCGCACGTGTTTTGCGGAGCATATACGCAGTGTTTAAGCGGTTGATAGAAAATTAGCTAATGCGTGTTCTAAAAGTCTAAATTCAAATCTATTATTTTTCACGGTATTTTGAAGTGGCCGCGATAACAATATCGTGCATATTCATTACCGCGATTTATCGCATTACCGAATACCGGCACATGTCTAAACGCCAATAGTACAAACACTATTTGAACATGTTACGTGGTCAAAACATTAGTCCCCTTACTAATAATCATTGTATTTGTAAATGCAGACACAAATCCATTGCAAAGTATGCCACCAATCATCTGCATACATACTTTTTAGCTACTGTTCATTTGCATGTTTATCTATGTACATGTCTGAAGTATAACTTTTAATTACGTATATGTTAAAGCTGTCACGAAGGTGAGGTTGAAGCAAGGAGGAGGCAGGATCCAAATGCAGCACGTTTATTTAAATACACTTAAACTAAACAAAGACTCAGACAAGGGAACAAGACTCGGGAACAGAACAACCTACAATCAACGTAACAACAACAAGAACTCACAAGGACTGGACTGAAACACAGGGCTTAAATACAAGGACAAACAAGCTAAACAAGATAACAAGCTGGCGTGGCTAATCAGAAACACATGGGAACAATGATCAGACAATTAACAAGACACATGGCAAACAGGGAATCACATGACAGACAAGAACAAGGAACAAGACACAAAACCCACACTGTGACATAGCCCCCCCTCTATGGGCGGCTCCCGACGCTCATCAAAGCAAAAAAACACAAGTTCAGGAGGGTGGTGAAGCAGAGGCGGTCTTGGGGGAGGGATGGAGGGCCAGGTCCGTGCAGGGGAATGGGACCAGGGCATAGCAATGGCGGACCTGGGTCGTGAAGCGTGGGCGACCAGGGCGGAGCAGGAACTGCAGACAACCAGGGCGGAGCAGGATGAGGCGCAGACCATGGTGGAGCAAGATGCGCAGGCGGCCAGGGCGGAGCAGGATCTGCAGGCGACCCTTCGGGCGGCCACGGCGGTGGAGACCCTTCAGGCGGCCGTGGTGGTGAGGAGCCCTCGGCCGGCCACGGCGGTGACCTACTGCCCCCTCCAAAGTATTTCTTGGGGGTAGCTACGGGGTCATAGGGTGGAGTAGGCGCCAGCTCGGGAACAGGAACAGACCGTGGCTCAGGAACAGACACCGGCTCAGGAACAGGAACAGACACCGGCTCAGGAACAGGAACAGACCGTGCCTCAGGAACAGGAACAGAGGGGACGTGAACAGTCTCTGGCTGGGCAGACGGGACGTGAACAGTCTCTGGCTCGGCAGACGGGACGTGAACAGTCTCTGGCTGGGCAGACGTGCCAGGTCGCTGGGGTGGCGCCAGCAGGGCGAGCAGCTTGAGCGGGGTCGGCAGAGCAGGACGCCTGGGCGGCGCGGGCAGAGCAAGGCGCCTGGGCGACGCGTCAGGGATGGCAGTCACCTCCGGGATGGTCTCTGGGTTAGGAGCCACCAGACAAGTCGTTGAGGAGGCCTCTCTCCTCCTCCTCCTTCTCCTCCTCCTCCTCCTCCTCCGTCTCGGGACCACCGGGCTCAGGACCACCGGACTCGGGACCACCGGAACTGGGACCACCGGACTCGGGACCACCGGAACTCTAGGATCTCCTCCCCTACGTCCTCCACGTGTTCCCCTAAACTCAACCAGACGGGTTCCCCTGAAAAGCTCTCTGTCCCAAGTGGTTGAGGAAAACCCGAAAAACTCCATACTGCTGGATCTTGGTGAGGTGAGTTCTTCTGTCACGAAGGTGAGGTTGAAGCAAGGAGACAGGATCCAAATGCAGCACGTTTATTTAAATACACTTAAACTAAACAAAGACTCAGGCAAGGGAACAAGACTTGGGAACAGAACAACCTACAATCAACGTAACAACAAGAACTCACAAGGACTGGACTGAAACACAGGGCTTAAATACAAGGACAAACAAGCTAAACAAGATAACAAGGGGGCGTGGCTATTCAGAAACACATGGGAACAATGATCAGACATTTAACAAGACACATGGCAAACAGGGAATCACATGACAGACAAGAACAAGGAACAAGACACAAAACCCACACCGTGACAAAAGAAAGTTCAAAACAATTTCACACTTGCATTTAAGCACTGTCTATGTCACTCACAAAGACACAGATTTTATTCTCACAATATCTAGACAATTGTGTTGTTTCAATTAAATTGTTAACCTTCACTGTGAACATGAAAATCAGGTATCATCTTTCTGCCTTCTCATTGCACCTTGTGTTGTATTTTCTTATTTCACAGGCCAACAGAGGAGGAGAGCCCACCGGCGCCCCCGTGAGCGATCCCACGATGGTCCGTTGGAGGTGGAGCAGACACTGTTGGAGCTTCTGGCACAACCTCCGCCTTGACCTCCAGCCCCACCGCCACAGTCCGCTGATGGGCACTTCCTCCTCAGCCTTCTGCCTTTTCTGCAGAGCATGTCGCCTCGTATAAAAGAAACTGTTAAATTTCAAATGTATAAATTGGTCGATGGAACCCCCCTCCCTCCCTAATATATAAGTTATAGCAGTTAACCGAGTACAACTAGAAAGCACCAACAGTGGTATCCATACCACAGTTTGAAAAACATTGATAGTATAGCGTATATATTTAATATATTGTATTTAAAATTTCAAAAACATTTACTAACCGAAGACAGATGGACAGGCGCAGCTGGGATAGAGCGCCTGTAGTTGGTGTCCTGGAGGGTGATCCTCGCTCCGATGAAGGACAACAGGTCATCAAACTGGACGCGGGACAGGCGGAAATACCGCTGAAAGCGGGCATCATCCAGGCGCAGCTCCTGGAGCAAATGGTGAAACTCGCCAAACTGGGTACGCCTCTGTTGTGCTCTCCAGAGCAAATACAGAGCTATAACTCTCTCAATGAATGCTCGATCCACATCAGCCATCTTGCAAACAGACAACTGCCTAGCACTGGCCCCTTTCACAAGAAGCGTATTTTGTCTTGGACAATTACGCTTTGGATGCGCGAATGGATTCAAAATGTTCAAGCGTCCAATTAGACGCGATAGACGCGAATTTGATGCTCTATTCACGTTTGGTGTGAATGCAGCATTACACTCTCCAATTCGGAGGCACTAGAGAAAGAAACAAGGGGGCAGAGCAACAGAAAGATCTGGCACCATGTTCGTTCCCAGCGTCTGACTTTGAAATCAAGTGGTCTGATGTAGACAGTGTCCTAGAGTGCAAGTACCTTTCTGTAAGAGCAGATGATATGCTTGCTCTTAAAACCAGATGACTGGACAAATGGGAATAAAAGGGATGACATGGTGTGACTTTTTGACTTCACTTTGATGGAAGGAAATGGGAGTCAGTAAAACCGAAGTTTGAAGTAGACTCACTAGCTTTAAAGGGGAACTTGGTAACTTTTTTAACTTAATAAAGCTGTCTAGAAATCATTTGGATGGTTAAACAACCTGTTCTGGTGATATTTTCACAGCTCCCCCCAGCGTTCCCAGGCGGAAAACCAACCTTGCAACATGGGGACTACCGTCCCGGCAAGATGAAAATTGGAAGTCTCGTGAGAAGCGAGACGAGAACGAGAACGAGTGAGAAACATGAACTGCTTTTTATTTATTTGGTCATGTGTTTATTGTTATGCTTGCAGCATGCATTCCCTGGATATTAGTAAACAGGATAACCAAGATTCACAAGATGAATGAAGATGAATTCACCATTCAACAGATGAAGAGGAGGTGAATGATTTGAGGAATACCTAGTAAGTAATGTATATTGTGTATCATTTAGATTCACTGATTTATACAACATTTCTAAGCTGATTATACATGTTTAATTCTCAGCATTGTCATGGATGCTTTTTGGGCTCACCCAAAAAATTTGGGCTTGGAAGATGGGGACATCCGATGAGGATTTTGTCCCATCTCTTCATTTGCGGTAAAATCATTTGTTCATTTGTTCATAGTAAACTAGGTGGTGGCCTGCTCATACCACTGATTAAATTGATTATGTAATGGTTAATAAGAATTTGATGTGGTGTACATATTTTTCCTCTTTACACAGCACTGTTGGTGCCATAACAGACAAGCTTCCTGAAATCAGCGTGGACGAAGCTGTGTTTAATTTTGTACTATCTGATAGTCCAGATGATGAATCAGAATTAGATTCTGTTCCAGACCAACAGAGAGTAACTACAGAGGAAGACCTAGTTGGTAAATGTGCCAACATTACTTACAATGATAATCTCCTTCAACTCGCTCGGCACCTGAAACTACCCATCAAGAAGTGCAAACACATGGACAGACTATCTGTTGTACCATGCCCTGGTGTTCCACCATTGCAGGTCACCCTGAAACCTCGGGGGACTGGAGCAGTTTTGGAATGGGTAAGATGGTTCTGGACAATGTGAATGTACATGTAATTTAGATACTGTTCTTCACATTTTATTCAGACCCATAGCAACAATTGTCTCCGGTTGATTATTGATGATGTTTTTTTTCACATGTACATTAGTTATGCCCCTTCGGACACAGCCAGTGGAAGTGGAACTCGCAGCCAACATTAAAGTTTGGCATGTAGGGTGGTGAATTCATGCTCTCCACAAATATACTACTGTCTGGCAACAACTACAGGCCATGGGGATGGTTAAAGCATCAACTTACTACCGTATCCAAGATGCATACTGCATAGAGCCTGTCCAAGACTTCTGGGACATCATCAATGCCAAAGTCATGGAGCGTATGCGTCAAAAGGACCATATTGTTGTTCTAGGTGAGGCATACTTTTGTGTCTTTGCCGACCAATTACGTAGAAATCAATGTTTAGCCAAGAATTATATTTAATGTGAGACTTGTGATTCTAACTTTTATTCAATGTCTGTTGGTTGTTGGAGATGGCCGAATGGACTCTCCTGGTAAGTTTTGAGTTCATACGTTTATTATGTGTGAGTAATGTTCATTTGCTGACAGCTGTGTTATGCTTCAGGACACTGTGCTCAGTATTGCACATATACAACAATTGAGCAAGACTCTAGAGATATCGTCCACATCGTTTCTGTCGACAAAAGGGAGACTAGTCGCAACTCCGTGATCATGGAGAAGGAGTGCTCTGCTCCCAAATGTCAAAATAAAAGAAGTGGTTACTGATGCTCACCCTCAGATCATTACTGAGTAAGCAGAACTTATGTGCTGTATTATTTGAAGTCTTGACTTTCATATTGTAGTTGTGCCTAATTTTTTTGTTATTTGCAGATCCTGGATGTTGATGATATAAAGCATGGGGTTTACAGCATTCTTAGCAAAAGGCTTCGAAAGGTATGTTTCCATCCACACTATCATACTGCCAGGGTACTCAACAATGCCATATGAACCAATGTTTTACCTGTAACATAGTGGCAAGAGAAGAGTTTGTTTATAGCTGTATATTGACACTGCTATTGATGTGCATGGATGTTCAGGCTGGAGCAGTGAAAGGGCAAAATCAAATTCACGTCTGGACCCGGGACATTGTCAACCACTTTTGGTACTGCAGCAAACAGGCCTCCACAGAGGAGGAATTCAGGGTATGTTTGAAAGTAGTTTTTTTAGTGTAAAAAAATCAAACAGATTGTGGCAGATTGGTTTTAATTTTTATGTATTATAAAGGTGAATTTTTCTTGCAGTTGGTGTGATGGATCATGTCTGCAACGAACATTTTTGGGCAACAGGTTGCTGTCAGCATGAGCCGCTGGAGGAAGGCAGCCAAGACAAGCCTTGGATGGAGCAAGGTGACCAAATAAGAAATAGAACTGAAAAAATGAATATCCTACATAACTGCACTCATTTCACTCATAATATGATGCGTTTACAGGTTCAGCAGCTCACCGGGCCCTGGCTGCAATTGTGTTCGATAAGAGATGGCTGAACCAGGTGAAGAAGTTCATAAGCTTCAGGTAATCATCTGCTCTCACCTTATCATTTGCAATGTTTTTAATTGTGCACTCAATCAAGTGTCATTTATTTACTTATCAAATTCAATATTTGACATACTGGGATGAGGTCCTTATTTCATTTGGACGTAAGGAAATGGTTGCAGTAGATTTGTATACGTGTGGTGAGAGCTGAGATAGTCTAACTTACATTTTTCTGCCCCAAACACACTTTACAGGACGACGTCGGATTTGGAGAGTTTCCAAAATCACATTCTGCTCTACGCATCTAAGCGCATGTCGTGCACCCCATTTATCTACAAGACCAGGACACTGCTGGCTGCAATTGATTATAATCTGCACAACCAACGCATGCCAGCACGTAACAAGGATGGCCACAAAATGTAAGTACTGACATTTTGAATATAGTGATTTTTTTGTTGTTGTTTTTTTACACCTTGCCATGTTATATTTTTTTTTTTCAAACTTTTGTGACTGATCATATTACAAACTGCCCTTGCTCTCCAGGTACAAAAGAGCGTCCAATAAAAAAAAAAGGTTACACTTTATTTCGATAGTCACTTTAAACCTTCTACTAACTATAAGTAACTTTTCCACTACATGTCAACTAACTGTCATTAGATTATTAGTAAGCTGTAGTAGACTGGTAGGTTATGGTTAGGGTTCGGGTTAGGAGAACAAGTTGACTTGTAGTTGCTAAGTTACTTATAGTCAGTAGAATATCTGTTGGAGGACCAACAAAATAAAGTGTTAGCAGATATTAAGCAGACAGTCTACTAATACTCTAATGACAGTTAGTTGACATGTAGCTGCAAAGTTACTTATAGTTAGTTGAATGTCTAAAGTGGACTATTGAAATAAAGCGTTACCAAAATTTTTTTTTTAAAACTGGTCTGTGTATACAGTCAAGGAGAAAAAGGATTACAAGTACATCCCTGACCTCCAGAAGGCCATTCTTGGTAGGAGGCTGAAAAGTGGGACCAGCCTTCCCCACAAAACCACTATAAGGGCAGACGATCCAAGGCGACTTGGTTTGCTTCCCTCTGCACAGCCACCACCACCCACGTCAGAGCTCGTTCAAAAACGTGTGTCACGAGGGGACACTGCGCCCACAAACCCACAAGAGGATTGACACTATTCCCTCTTACAAATTTCAAATTGTATATTGTTTCAATGATGGATACTTTTAAATTTATTATATATTTTATTATACAAATAAACACATTCAATGAAAAAATTCAATGTCTTTATTCAAATGTACAATTAAATATTCTAAGTTTGAAATAACTATTTACAATAAAAGATGTTCAATTCTGAAAATGACGTGTCACCCTAAATCCCGTGTACTGAGCCCTTGGCCATGCTGCCACAGCACAAACTGGCGGTAGGCTGAATGTCGATACTGTCGCTGCTCCTCCCCTGGCTCCTGGTGATCATTTATTGCAAAAATGTCATTCCAAGCTCCACAGCCCAGTCGCAACACCCCCTCGTCTAATAAATAGTACGGCATGTATGCCATGTTTCTGATACAATGCTCGTGGGTTTGGCGACAACAGACCTTCTCGATGTCTGTTCCCATATCACGACAATGGCCACACATGCACCAGTGAAGTCCTTCTGGGTCAGGGTACGGTGGTTGTGTTGTACCTCCATTAGAGATGTCAAACATCAACCCAGGTAGTCTTGTGAGTACTTTCTCAAAGATTACGTCCTTCTGGCCAGGGTTCAGGGAATTAATTTTCTCCTACAACACATTATTTTTTTATTAGATACATATATCTTCAGCCAAAAATTAAAGCTGCAGTCCGTAACTTTTTTGAGTTAAAAATATTCAAAATAATAATAATAATAAAAAACATGATCATCCAGTGTTCAAAAATATCTGCTTACCTTTTCTCGATTCAAAGTGGTTAGCTTGTAATAATGCTTTTAATTCCAGTGGTACTGGTGGGTTTCCGCGGGAAATTCGAGCATGTCTTTGCGTCATTACGTCACACCCGTACAAGCAAGCAGGCTATATTGCGTGTGATCATGTTGGAGGTGGACATTTTTAGCCTTTTCTCACAGCACAATAATTAAAATTATGGCGGATCTTGAAAGGAATCGACAATCACCAGTGACAACTGTAGATTCAACAGTTGTACAAACAAAAAGAATTCGGACTTCTGAGTGGGTAGAGAAAAAAAGAGACTGCAACCGTGCCCTCGCGAAAACAAGAATAAACATCGGCAGGGCTTTTGAAAGGTGGCGTGAACTCCGTGACTTGAAGGGGTTCAAAACGCACGCAGAGACGGCTTTTTTTCTGCTGGACAGGTAAGACATTTCAATAGTTCGTGTAACGGCAGCACACTTGTTCTCTTAATTCACGCAGTTACAGAGTTTCCTTTGTTGTTGCTTTTTTCGTTTTGCTATTAGTAAAAGCTACTGTTTGACATAAGATAAGTGATCGTTATATTTAAACAGCGCGATTTCCTTCATTGTTTTTTCCCCCATAGTTGATCAAAACAAAAGTGGATGTTACTTACTTGTTCAGATGACATTTTCATGTGAAAATTCTTATGCTGGTCATACTTCCAAAACGTAGAATCTGTGATTCTGAATGCCAGTCACAGTATCCACACCGGAGCGGTGATTGACAGACGCGCACTCTCCTCAAAACAATGTGTTCATCCGCGCTGTTTCATGCCAATGTACAACTCACGTAAAGTTGATAATTCCGCGAATCACTGCAGTTACAGATTTCTAACAGAGATGCCGACAAAGAGGAAAAAGCTACGGACTGTAGCTTTAACACTAAGATTAATGTTGCCTGATCACAAACAAACCTTTGTCTCATGTGTCCGTTTCTCCTGCTTTGTCTCATGTGTCCGTTTCTCCTGCAGTTCCCTCAGCCAGCTCTGGACATCAGGTTCTAGGTCCTTGGGTCTTGTGCCCCCCCTCCTCGGTGCCCTCTGCCTTAGAGGCATTGGAGGTTTAGCTTTTGCACTTCTGGTTCCTATAGCCTGAGGGGTGAATTCGGACGAGGCCGAGTTCGAAGTTGAATCCTGTAATTTTATCATAAAATGAAAAATACTGTAGTCTACCGTAAAAATCTAATTTATTACGCTAACATCTGATGTTGTAGTCAAGTAAAATTGTGCGTAAATTTTTTATACTTAGGTCGACTAACTCCTTTATGATCTACAATTGTTCAATAATAACAGATAAAACAGTCATTGTAACCTATAATTTATTTATTCTACTTTATAAAAGAATGCAACTTGAGCATTGTCTGCATGATTAACGTTATAAACTAAACTTTGCAATCACAGTTCCATTGAAGGTAGGTTAGGCTATAATTAAGATAATAATAAGCTGTAACATTTGCTAGCTTTATCCACACAACCCCTGTTACGTTTTATGGTTGATAACAGAATACAAAATGTACATGTCAATCTTCTATGATAATGTGTATGATGTATTACCCACCTCGGTAGACATAGCTCCGCAAGTAAAGTTGGTCGGCTCCGATAATAACAAATGCACATGAGCAGCGGTAGAACGGGGAAAAGGGTGCAGCAAGTGAGTTTTTTACGACACCGTTGTGAAATATACGTCCCACAGCTGTAGGGGGAGCTCGTGGGGAAAACATGCGACAACAAAAGTGAAAATCAGCGAAGAACTTGCGAAGATGACTAGAAGTTGCCGAGTTCTGCTTTAAGTCAGACGTTTTTTTATAAGTGAGTTTTGAAGGTTGAAATAGTGTAATAGTGTAAAAAAAACAACTTGCATCATAATAGGTGTAATTGTGATTGCCAAAACATTTGGTAACTAAACTGAATTTTAATAAGTTTAGTGACAACATGTTACAATGTTTATGGTACAATGACTGGAAGGCTACTGTTTGTATTATTGCTTAACACAATTTTCATGATTTCAGTTCAATTATTGGGATTTGATTTTAATATTGCTTCAATATTGACTCATTTGGATAAATATTAGGTAGGCTACAGTAGATAACCTACATGTTAATTTTCCTCAAGAAAAATTATATCTCACATAATGCTGTAAACATACAGAGCCCTATCAGCTGATATTATTAAAGGTTAGAAATAACAAATTAAATATAATGCGGTTTTCATTATAATAACAATTATTTAATAAATAAAAATGTAATATAGTGCACATATTTAGCAAAATACTACTCTCTATAGATATTTTTTCTAGTCAACTAACGTGCTGGTCATTAAATGGCTTTCCTGAGGTAAATGTAACGTTCTGTAAGCCCACGCTCAATCGGCCCAATGGAGGCATCCGACCAGCGGGGAAGTTTTTTGATTAAATTAAATACATTTTCATATATGTATTTTCTCGTTATTTCATCTGACTCAGGTTTTATGATATCTGTGCATCATTAAATGTGAATGAATGTTTGACTATTCCTTTTAACTCTTTACTGCAAATAATGAGTCCGATAGAATACAATCAAATGTTTACAATTTATTATGTCAGGTAAATGTATTATGCCAATTACATAATCAATTCAAAGATAACGGATACAAAACATCAAATGCTCAGGAATAAAGAGAAGAGATGCCAACCCAACATTAAGAAATACATGATGCTAAAGTCTTGAGATCCTTCAACATCATGGGCTGATCTGAGGTACAGAATCGCCCTGATCCTCTAATTGCATTTCATTATACAGACAGAAACCTTTTTCACATGGAAACATCTGCTAACAATGGGAATTTACATTCAGAGTTGACATCTTTTGGGAGTAGGAGACCATTTGTCTAAAGACCCACCCTCCTCTGTGTGACAGTTATCTATAAACTCTTAAAAACCTTACTTCTTTGGGGAATGAGACCTTTGTACCAGTCGCACTGAGACATTTCAAATGATACCAAACATGTAAAATACTGTATGATAATTGTTCATATTAAACCATATAGATTTTTGGGTGAACTCAGGTAGGGATGGGTGAAGGGAATGATGTGTAAATTGGGAGGTTGTCAACTCAAGTGTGATCGTGTCTCAAATGGGGACGGGCAAGAGAGTTCAAATGTTAATTTCCAGAAAGGTCCTTTATCTTCTCGAGGAGTGGTCGTTCCTCAACCAGTTCTTCCAGTTTCTCCAGCTTACACTTCTGTGCCATAATTGTTCTCCTGCTGTTTTATTGACCACTTTCCGTGGTTGAAAAACACTGATTGATTGATATTATGTATGAGGCATATACCTTTCGGTAAGTTGTACTGTATCTTTAAATAAAAAGTAACACATGATCGGTTTACTTAGACTGAGGCGCCAACAATCTGTCACGTCACATTTACAAGTGGCAAAACGGTATTTATTGTCTGAATTTCGTAATAAAATGGACATAACCTGAGAGCTGAGATTTTTCTTTCGTATCAAAAGTAACCTGCTCTGTCTAGTCTGTCAGTGTTCTCTTTACTCCGATTTTGAGCGAGTGAAAAGTGTCAATTGCGCTGAATGCGTGAGAGTTAGTAGCCCTGCTTTATGCTGAAGATGTTCTCCTATTCCTAATAGATGTTATTCGATCTGCGTCATCAATGTTTGCGGCGGCCATATTGTTGACATAGAAATCACGGCAACTGTCAGTCTGTCAATTGACAAGCGAGGCAGCGTCGGTATTATCCATGGTATTATCACTGTATTTTTTTTTTTAAACAGCGTGATGGTGTGTTGTGTAATACACGTCTGTTCTAACAACAGCAATATGAACCCCGGAGTTAGTTTTTATGATTTCGATAAGTTACCGACTGTCAGAAAGCGTGAAGGGAAGGAGACAGAGTTGAGCCAGCGCAGGAGAGGCTAGCTAGGATAAATAGGCTAAACTTTCAGCCAACTCCCCATAGAAAAGTCTGTTCCCATCATTTTACCACAGGTTTCACACATAATCCGTATGGAATGCGTGTGCGGTGCGTATACGGGACAGAAGCAGGACGCGCTACAGTGCTTTAGTGCTATATGCTGCGTTTGCAGTGCGTAGCTAACTAACTGATCTATTTTACTCACTATTTTTATTTTAACACATACTCGCTATTTCAACAACGTAAGCCAATTATTCCATGCATTACTTCTATATATTAAGTTGCTCAAGCAATTGGTCAAATATGTAACCATGTACTTATATTAAAATCGCAAACATTTTAAATGAAAACTTAAAATTGACAAAAACAACCGACTCTCATGCCTTTTCTTTTGCATTTACATTTTAATACAACAAATCTTGCATGTCACAAAGAACTTGTTTTTCCACCTCCACGAATGAGACGAGTGTCGTTCATTATGTTGCCTTGTGTTGAGGTGCATTGTAGTTTGTATACGGATACTGTATGAACGAGATCGTTATAAATATCCGGATAAGTTACGGCTGGCAAAGTGGCAATAAGGACGGATCTTTACTTAAGCTTGATTGGTGTGGACCCACATCAAATAATAGCATTATCTTCTCTTGATACCTGACGAGATGAAGCCAGGCTACTGCTCCCCTCAACTCAAATCTGCGCGCGGTTAGGGGCAGCAGGACAGATGTCATGTCAACAATATGGCCGCGGTTAGCTACTTCCGGTGTTTGCGAATAAGGTCTATAAAGAAATAACGTTAAAATGGTTTGTAATCAGTGAAGCTGGTAATGCTGTTTTTGGAGTTGTTTAATCATTCTCTACTGAGATCTTGAGAGATGTAATGTGTTATTTTATTTGCAGTTGATTTCATCTAAGGCTGTGTAGCTGTAAATCTGTTATTGTTTCCATCTCTTCTCTTTTTCTGTTCTTGTTCCTCTTTCCTTCAGTGATTCTGCTTGTTAACAGCAGGTGTTCATCACTAATGCTCACTCATGACTCGATTAATCAAACATCTCATTATCTTAAACACTGGTTCAGTGTTATTTTAACACTCTCTTAGTGTGGGACACGTACACTGAGCAGTATTTTTTAACTGAGAATTTTGCTCTGTAGGGTATGAATGTTTGTTATGATGTTGTCCAATTTAATAATAAGATGGAAGTTACTTTAATATGTTGATTAAAACTACTTTCACAAAGATGCATATTTTCTGGTGCCATTTTAAATTATCAAGCCGTTTAAAATGCATTCCACACAAACACACAGGGTCTCACATCTGCACGACCTGCTGTAAGTGTGATAAAATATTTTTTATTACATTGATCAAATTAAATGGTCTTCCTCCAGAGTGAATGTGTAATTTGAAACTGCTCTATTTTGTAACCTCTTGCCACACTGAACAACACTACAATTTCTTTCCAGAATGAGTTTTCAAATGATGTTCTAGGTCTCTTTGAATTGTAAAAATCTTCTTACACTGCTCAGTGTTGTATAAAGTACTAGAAAGCAATACTTGAGTAAAAGTACAAGTATCGTCCTAGAAAAAGACTTTGGGAGAAGTGAAAGTCACCTTTTAGAATATAACTTAAGTAAAAGTCTTAAAGTATCTGATATATACTGTACTTAAGTATCAAAAGTGATTTTCTGATATTTAATGTACTAAATTATTTGAATTAAAAGTAAAACATTTTGTTGTTTTTTTAAAGCAAGCGGTTAGAACTTTGATTGTGAACTTTATTGTGGCCGTTCGAAAGGGAACTACTCGGTAACCTCAGTTCCCTGAGAGAGGGAACGAGTATTGCGTAGCCGGCCGCACTATAGTAATCTGGCGAGTTGTCGCTTCAGTCGTTAAACCCATAGGTTAAACCTGCTATAATGGCCAATTCAGTAGTGCAGTAACAAAGTATTTGTACTCCGTTACATTACAACACTGGAACGGTTTCCTCCGGTGTGAGTTCTCATGTGAACTTTAAGGTTTCCTTTTTAGCTGAAATGCATTCCACACAGTTTGCAGGTGTAAGCCTTCCCTTCAGTGTGAGTTTGCATGTGTGCATTAAGGGTTGCCTTACGCGAAAAACTATTTCCACATTGAGAACAAGTGTAAGGCTTCTCTCCAGTTTGAATGCTCATGTGGAGTTTAATGCTTCTTTTTTGGGTGAAAAACTTTCTACACTGTTGGCAGGTGTTAGGCTTCTCTTTAGTGTGAATTTTCATGTGGCGTTTAAGGCTTCCTTTTTGAATGAAACTTATTCCACACAGTTGGCAGGTGTAATCTTCAGTGTGAGTTTGTATGTGTGCATTAAGGGCTGTCTTACGTAAAAAACTCTGTTCACATTGACGGCAACTGAAAGGCTTCTTTCCAGTGTGAATTCCCATGTGGGATTTAAGGCCTCCTTTTTGAGTGAAACTCTTTCCACATTGAGGGCAGGTGTAAGGCTTCTCTCCAGTGTGAACTCTCATGTGGGCTATAAGGCCTCCTCTTTTTTGAGCGAAACCCTTTCCACACTGAGGGCAGGTGTAAGGCTTCTCTCCAGTGTGAGTTCTCATGTGGGCTATAAGGGCTCCTTTTTTAGCAAAAATCTTTCCACATTGAAGGCAGATGATAGGCTGCTCTTCAGTGTGAGTTCTCATGTGGCTTCTCATGTGGGCTATAAGGCCTAATTTTTTAGCGAAACTCTTTCCACATTGAAGGCAGGTGAAAGGCTGCTCTCCAGTGTGAGTTCTCATGTGGCGTTTAAGGCTTTCTTTTTGAATGAAGCTTTTTCCACACTGTTGGTAAGTGAAATTACTTGTAGTTGTTGTCTTTTCAGTCTTTGAGGAATTTAAAGATTTTTCTCCAGTTGCAAAATCATGATGATTGTCGTACTGGTTTCGTATTTCATTCAGTTCTTGACTCTCTGCTTTCAGCGCCATCGGGTCTATGGTGAAAAGTGACAAATACAAGTTAAACCCAGTTTAATGACACAAAGCAACAGACATGAAAAAGTTAGACATTTTCTAGCATCTAAACCAACAAAACAAAAAACTTTCAAATTGGCCTAAAATAGCATCCTTTCATCCATGTTCAGTTTTGCAGAGTAACCGTTTTGTTTTCAGTTTCTATTCTCATTAGATCTTGTGCAACATAGACGACAACCTTCTCTTGGATAACTTGAGAAATATGTTTGCATTTGTGGACAAACATCTGTATATTTAAAGTCCTATTTATCTGACTGTTACCACTTGTATTTAAAGAAATAAAATAATGGCTAAATAGTGCAAACAACTCATTGGACAACAATACTTTCATATCAACAATACTTTTATACCAAGGATGTATCTCAATACTAGTTCTACTCGATCTTAGCGCTGCGTTTGACACTATCGATCATTAAAATACTCTTCGACTACAAAACTACACTGGTGTTCAGGGACAGGCATTAAGCTGGTTCAGATCGTATTTATCAGACCGTTACCATTTTGTCTGTTTAAATGGGGAAAAATCGAAGATAACGTCAGTAGACTACGGAGTGCCGCAAGGATCGGTGTTAGGCCCTTTATTATTCTCAATATATATGCTGCCACTTGGTAATATTCTAAGGAAACATGGAATTAGTTTCCATTGTTATGCTAATGACACTCAAATATATATTTCATCACGGCCAGATGAATACGCTAAATTATCCAAATTGACAGATTGTGTTAAAGATATAAAAGATTGGATGACGCGTAATTTTCTTTTATTAAATCCAGACAAGACAGAGGTAATACTTATCGGTTGTAAAAACCGTCCACAAAACCTTTCACAGCACGACTTTAACATAGTAGGATGCCCTGTTACTTTATCCACTACAGTAAAAGACCTGGGTGTAATACTAGACCGCAACTTGTCTTTCGAAAATCATATTTCATATGTTACAAGAACAGCCTTTTTCCACCTTAGAAACATTGCTAAATTACGTAACATGCTATCTGTTTCTGATGCAGAAAAGTTAGTTCAGGCATTCATGACCTCGAGACTAGATTACTGTAATGCCTTATTAGCTGGTTGTCCTGCATCCTCAATAAACAAGCTACAGTTAGTCCAAAATGCAGCCGCTAGAGTTCTTACTAGGTCAAGAAAATATGATCATATAACACCGATTTTATCATCTCTACACTGGTTACCTAATAAGTTCCGTATCAATTACAAAGTACTATTACTGACCTATAAAGCCCTAAATGGTTTAGCTCCTGTGTATTTAATGGACCTTCTTTCGCCCTACAATCCATCGCGTTCTTTAAGATCCCTAAATTCAAGGCTTCTGGTCATTCCTAGGATATCTAAGTCCACTAAAGGAGGGAGGGCGTTCTCACATTTAGCTCCTAAACTCTGGAATAGCCTTCCTGATACTGTTCGTTGCTCAGACTCGCTCTCCCAGTTCAAAACTAGATTAAAGACGCATCTCTTCAGCCAAGCATTCACATAATGCTTACCTTTTATACCACTGTTGAATCAGATCGAATGCATTAATATTATGAACAGCAGCTACGCTAATTATTTCCCATCTGCTTTTCTGCTGTTATCTTGGGACGCTAGTCCCGAGGTAAATAGCGTTCCTCAGCTCCAGTTTGTATCCAGCCTCTCACGGAGACTTCAGATGCCCCAACACCTGCGATGAGACGACTCGACGCCTGTGAAGAGACGACTCGACGCCTGTGAAGAGACGACTCAACGCCGCCGATATGTTATGCCCTAAATTAATACATGATGATTAACTAGCTGTATTTTTCTATGTACATTTCTGAAATGCACTTTCTGTAAAGCTGCTTTGAAACAATATGTATTGCGAAAAGCGCTATACAAATAAATTTGAATTGAAATTGAATTGAATAAAAATAATCAAAATGCATGTGCCAAAAATTATGCAGACGATAGTCAGATCTATGTGCCTCTTAAAAAGAATGAAACTGTTGGTCCATTACTTTAGTGTCTTGATGACATGAAGGCCTGGATGGCTCTTAACTTTTTAAGTTTTAATGAAAATAAGACAGAAGTGATGTTTTTTGGTGGCACCACTGGGACCCCCCGTGCCAATCTGGGTTCCTTGAGTCAATATATTTAGCCAACAAACACTAACCTAGGGGTTAAAATTGACCCTGACCGTAAGCTTGACAGACAGATGAAGTCAGTGGTTAAAGGTGCAACATGTAAAATTTTTGAGTATCTATTAACAGAAATGCAATATGACATCCATAACTATGTGTTCAGTGGTGTATAAAGAACTTAATAAACCGTAATGTTTTTATTACCTTAGAATGAGACATTTATATCTACATAACCGCGGGAATCCCCTTCTATGAAGGTCGACATATTGTGACGTCATGTTTCTACCTTAGCCGACAGCGAACAAACAGAGCGCGTTTCGTCACTACCTTGAAAGAGAAGCCGCAGAAACCTAGAAGCTAGCCATAAACACCGTGAGTAGTGACTTTTCCCTTGTCAGTGGTGTAAAATGTGTAGTTGGACTGTTTCATGTAACTTTAACTTAGTTCTTCTCCCTCGCTGTGTTATGGCTTTGCAATGTGGGGATAAATGTGCTGGTTACGTTCGTGAGACAGCTGATTAGTACTCTATTCATTGACCGTAAAAGAGTATGTTACAGGGATCACTAACACTTCGATCGCGGTCGACAAGTCGATCTTGGAAGCATTTTAAGTCGATCGCGGAGAGTTTTCAAAATCAGAGAAAAAAAAAAAGCCTATTGTGTGTAGTAAATGGTGTCTAGGGGATGCGGAGGCGCGCGCGCTGTTACAATCATGTCATTTTTGCCGCGCGCACCTTTGGGCTCATGCGGACGCGTCGAGTTTAAACAACGCTTTACGCTTTAACCAGCTCAGCCACAGTAACAGCTCATTTTACAGCTAAACTTTTACTACCCTGTTAGAAAAATTATATAGTTGCATAGTTTCATGTGGTTCTTCTCCCTTGCTGTATTATGGGTTTGCTATGTGGGGAGAAATGTGCTGGTTACATTTGTGAGACAATCAGCTGATCTCTATTATTATATTATATATTAAGACCCTTGATCCTCACCTGACTATGGCTTTGTAAACTTTATCCATGATGTGGTTTTGGACTGTGGTACAGAAACAGTGACAATGTTACACACTCTTAGCTTACTCTGGCTATTCTCTGCTGTCTCAGACGACCATATGTTTGTCCCGTCTTAGCCACCGTAGCTTCTTCAAAAGGGAGGGGTGAGCAGTGGGCTGAGCCCTTAGTGCAACTCGCAACCGATGTTAGATGTTAGGCTAGATGTCGCTAAAAATCACACACTGCACCTTTAAAATTAGTTGTTTTTTTCCAATTGAGGCAATTGGCCAAAATAAAGCCATTTCTTTCTAGTCAGCACTTTGAGACAGTAATCCACGCCTTTGTTACCACTCGGTTGGATTACTGTAATGCTCTGTACGTGGGGGTCAGTGGGTCCTCTATTGTTCGTCTCCAGATGGTGCAAAACGCTGCTGCAAGTCTTTTAACTGGAACACGTAAATACAAGCACATTTCCCCAGTTTTATCCTCACTCCATTGGCTGCCTATATATCAAAGGATCCATTTTAAGATTATTTTATTTGCCTTTAAAGGCCAAAATGGTCTTGCCCCACCCTACATCTCTGAGCTGCTACACCCCTATAGACCCACCCGTTCTCTCAGGTCAGCCGATCAACTGCTCCTAAGTGTGCCCAAAACAAAGCGCAAGCTAAAAGGAGGCCGTGCCTTTGCTGTAGCAGCTCCAAAACTGTGGAACGATCTACCTCTGCACATTAGACAGGCTTCTTCATTGTCTGTTTTTAAGTCTCTTCTTAAAACCCACCTTTATTCTTTGGCCTTTGATAACTGAAATTGACAATTCAGGTTTGGTTATATTGATTTTATTCCTTCATTGTATGGTTGTTTTTTATGGGTCGTGTGAGTTTTGTATTTTAGAGGGGTTTTTTATGTATTAATTTATTGTTTTAGTGTACAGCACTTTGTGTTTGAAAGTGCTCTAAAACTATTAATAAATCAATCAATTTATTTATAATGAAACAATGCAAGAGAAATTAAATCATTTCATTATTGTCTATTTTCATCAACAATATGGTTTAATTAAAGTGCTAGTTATTGAAAAAGAAACATTTAAAATTAATATTAGCTAGTTTCAAATAACAGCACTGATCATCATGCGCTGAAGCTGGAGAGCTTCTTGAACTATGACCGTTTACACCTGGTATTAAAGGGGTCCTATTATGCCCTTTTACGAAGCCTTGATTTTGTTTTTGGGCTGTACTAGATCGTTCAAAACATTTTCACTAGTGCCGTCAAACGATTAGAACACTTAATCGTGATTAATCGCATTAATGTCATAGTTAACTCGTGATTAATCGCAATTAATCACACATTTTTATCTATTCTAAAAGTATCTAGATTTTTTTTTTTGTCCCATTATTTTTTCCTCATTTTAATGCTCACATCAGCATGGAAAAGTGGATCGGCTTGCTTTGTGCAAATGTTTTTTTATTTTTTAAAACAACATTGGCATATAACTCTTTTAACTGTCCAAACAACACAGCTAAAAACTATGGGTGATGGGGCTTTTTCTTCTTTGGCTCCTAAATTGTGTAATTCCCTGCCCTCTGAGATTAGGAATGCAGTATCCCTTAGAGTTTTTAAATCGTCCCTTAAAACTTACTTTTTTAGGGTGGCTTTTATGTGATTCGTGTGATTGCTGTGTTTGTTATTATATCGGACTTCTATTTTTATGGCTTGTTTGTTTTTACTGCCTAGACTGTTGTGTATCTTTCTAATTTCATTATTTTTATGTAAAGTGCTTTGAGAATGCTACTTTTAAAAGGCACTATATAAAATAAAGTTTATTATTATTATTACTGTTCAATTTCACACTAACATTCTCACTTGGACAGTGTTACATTGTGTGAGAGATTATTTGCTCCATCAATAAAAGGTTGAAAGAAATACTGACGAGGTCCTGATATTGACGAGGGGGCGGAGAATTCGCATCAGCTGTGTGTGTGTGTGTGTGTGTGTGCGAGGCCATCAAGTGGTGTTTCAGACTGGACGTGCTGCGATGATGATAGCTCAGTTCACAACGACAAAACACAGATCACTTTGGTCTCGTCAATGGAACCATTTGGCAACTTTTTAAAAGTAAACTTTCCATTCAGAATCTCATTGGCATCCATTTCAGCGTCTCGCGCACGTCATCCACTCAAAGCGTAACGTTAACCAACTATTTGGCCGGCTCACAGGCCCAAACAAGTGTGTGCGGCGTCGTGCCTGTTGTTTTGTTTCCGGTCTAGCTAGATCCACTTGCGCTTTGGTCGACGAAGCAATAAAAAAACGTCCTCGCACGGCGAAAGCCATTGAAATGAATGGGTTTCACAGCGCTGCGCATGCCGCGTCCTGTTGCAAAAGCATGTGAAAAAAAACTATAAAGTTTGCTAAGCCAAAAAGACCGTTAATGGCCCGATAAAAAAATTGACGCCGTTAAAATGGGTTTGCGTTAACGCCGTTAATAACGCGTATAACTGATAGCCCTAATTTTCACATATTTTATATTATTACATCTCATCTCTCTCCAGTCTGTCTCGAATGCATTGTTTTCAACTAAGCTCCGTCCTGTCGAAATATGAAATGTGCTTTGATTGGTTAGCTGGCCCAGTGTGTTGTGATTGGCAGCGTTTAGTGCATTTTCAGGAAATGTCCTGTCCCGTAACCGTGAGCTCTACTAAGATGTAAATATTAAGGATGAGGTCAATTTCAAAATAATTCGAGCCCGATTCAGACCCTGACACTGTTAACAAACAAGAGGATCGTGCAGAACGGATTTCATGCACCGACTTTGCAAGCACCTAATTTCTTTATAAATTATAGATACGATGAGATCCACCATTTAATTGTGATATTTGTTCTATTACAGTTTGTATTACCTTAGTTTTCAATCACAAAACCATGGTTAACTTTCCTAAGGAGCGTTGAACTGTCTTACAAAAATGAGAGCTTACAAAAGCTACAGAAAACAAGCTGTTCTTCATAAAATGTGCAGCGCACAGATAAACATTGGGGTTATTATGTTCAGAAACAGTTTAAAATAAATGTTCACCACTCTAAATTCGTCAGCCTGCGGAAGGTCAAACAAATGAGTTTTGGAAACGGGGTGGAAAAAACAGCATCTCTTCAACATAGCAACAACACTGTTTTCTCTAATGCAGCTCAACCAGGCCTCCACCTTTTTTTGCATTTTCCGTGGTTGGGGATTATTTAAATGAGTAACATTATGACTTCATAAAGCTTGGAAAAAAAACGCGTTGTAGTGCAAAAAACTTGTTGGTTGTAGTTCGGATCACAAGTGGACGACACTAAATACAGGTATAAACGGGGTCTAAAATGTTTTGAGCTTGTCCACTTTTGACCACTTCCAAAGGTAGTCTAAAATGCATTAGAACGGATTGCTTTTGTAGTGAAAACACTCATGTGCTAAAATGCGTTCCAACAATCACAAAAGACCAGCTCGTCTACTTGTGATCTGATCAACCAAAACATCTTAATACCAGGTGTAAACATACGCTGACTGTGTAAATCCTGTTGTGGATCAACATGCTGTACTGCAATTAAACCCGATGAATTCACAACATTTTATAACAATTGTTCTCATTATAATGTTACGTAATAGCCCCAGTTATTAATGTTGTGCATTGCTGTTTGAGACATTTTGACACGTTTTACTACCGTGTTAATTAACTTAGGCAAACGCATCCTATATGAGATAAATCAGATTTTTATACACAAAATAAACATATTTAGGCTGTGAATGCACAAGCAAACTGTGCTAGTTATGAAAATGTAACAAAGTGCTAAAACACGGGTGTCCAAAGAATTCACAACGTTCTTTTACAGTCGTGTTCTCATAAATGTAGTTATCCTTGATGACAGATTTGCATTGCATATTGCACTTAATGCATTTTCCTTTTCAAAGTGATTTCAATCACATTTTAAGCAATTCAAATCCATCATGGCAAACAAGAAATTATCCATTATTTATCAGCTTTAATATATCGGCCTAATTTTTTTATCAGGGCAATATCGTTAACATTAAAATGAACATTTATCGGCCGATACTGATATGGTCACCGATATACCTAACCCTTCTACAATTAACAGGTTAATTCCTACCAATTACAATCCAGTTACAACATGGACAGATGATCCTCTCTACCAATCTCATTGATATAAGCATAAACGTTATAATCAGCGGAAACAGCCAATTAGTCACGTGGGTTTAATGTTCGCTACGTCATTGTCAATACGATCACCGATCCGCAAAAACGACTAAAAACGCTGTATTCTGCTGCCAGGCCAGTAGATGGCGATGAAACACTATAGATTGAACACGTAATACGCATGTGCATGATGTCATCGTCTTAAGAGATTTGCTTCTTTTTTTTTTCGTGGAGACCGTTTTTTAAAAAAGTTTGCGTTTTCAGGCCCCCAAAACACTGTTGTGTCATGTAAATGAACCAAAACGCATAAAAAGTTTTACGTTTTTAGTTGAAAGCGGTGTCGTGTAAACAGCCCCTAAAAGGCCTACCTAATATGTATACATTGTGCGAAAAGGAATATGCTCAAACAGCAATACATGACTAGTAATAACAATGATTGGGACTGTCATATTACATAACATTCATGAGAACACTATTGTAATAAATTGTTGTGAATTCTCTGGATTAGTCACCGTGTTTCAGCGCGTTGTTCCAGGAAGAGCGCGTCCACAACAGGATGAGAATGTATCTGAGGCGGTGTTGGTGACGCGTTGTATTAGCGTTAAATTTTAATATTTAATAATTAAGTAATTAAAACAATTATCAATCCCATTGAATCATTTTACAATCCTACTACCCCTTTATTTAGATTAAAACCCCTTCTCATTCATTTGGTGAGGAACATGGCGTTTCTATAGGCACATATTGCAGTATTAAAGCTAACGAATCAATTTAATCAATTAATTGATTGTTCATTTAAACGATGATCGATCATGTGAATTTGTGTAAATTGACATCCCCAATTCAAACTTCTCAAAACATTTCACAAATGGAGAACAAGTCATTCTGAGTAAACATGCGTAGTTTCATAAATCTATGATGCTCGGTAGGCAGCAAATACTAAAATATGAGCAAGGCTGACATTAACGCTTGAGTTTTTATAATGGGCGAGTGAAAGATAATCTTACTTTCCAGACCGGACAACAAAATAACCAGGGAATCACCAAATCACGAGAATGATTCTGATTTTATTACATTTAGTGTAAATGGTGATTGACAGTGGATGATAATATATTTTGTACGGACAGGAACAAGGTTACACTGTTGATGCTTGTGCAGATTTTAGTTTTTTCTTTCCTCATGTGTTACAACTTCACCTCAACAATACGCTCAGCGGTGCAGAGTAACACAACCTGTGATTGGTAACTTAAAGGGGTCATATAATGGTACATGCACTTTTTCAAGTTGATTGTACTGAAATGTGTGTTGGCAGTGCCTGTACACAACCATCATATAATGATAAAAATCCATCCAGTGTTTTTGTTTTAATCTCCTTATATGTTTTTCCCAGTCTCAAATCGAGCCGTTCGACCGTGTGACGTCACACGGTTGGACGCCCCTCCCACGATTGTTGATTGACAGCAGCGTTTCCACACATCCCCGCCCTGAGCGAACTGTCATCATAGTCCGTCATTGTTGATTCACTGGAGCAGAATGGCGTCTAAGCGATTGTGGTGTTCTGTTCTATGGTGTAATAACGAACACAGTCATTTTGATGTTCCTAAATCCGAACCGCTGAAGACGCAGTGGCTGAGTTTTGTTTTCGAAGGGAATATTCCCCACGAGCAACGTCAATGCTCTCATGTTTGCGCGAATCATTTCTCACCATTTCTCACCTTTATAAACGAGGATCAGTATAAAGCTGGTTTTGCTAAGAAGCTGCTCCTGAAAAAAGAATCGGTTACTATTCATGTTCCTGCTGCACCTCCAGAAGAAGTGAGTGTAAAATAACCTTTATATTCATCTTTGCAAATCGCTTGCACGCTTCGCAATGAATGCGTCTAAGGTTTACACTCAGGGTACATTACGGCATGTTTTCTACGTACGACGTTCTCAATATAATTCATAATTCCACGTTTATAATGAACAACGCGTTATGGTTATTGTGTTATTACAAACTGAGTACGTATACATCAGTAAACACATAGCGTTCATACATATCACTAAGTTACTCTACCCTGCCAGTACACAAAGATAGATCAAAGTGACATTATGTTAACTGTTCGAGCCTTAATTGTCAAACTTCTTTACGGCCGTCATCTTGTTCCGGGTCCGACTCCGGTTCAAATTGAAACGGTTGCACAAATGTGTCCTCAGAGACTCCTGCTGCCATTCTTTCTCCAAAATATACCCTCAACTGTTGTCAAGGCAACTCTCCACGTGCGTTGTCAAAACGCCCGCAGAACAGAGGGGCGGAGTCAGCGAAGCTCATTATCATTTAAAGGCATATGCACTGAAACGGCGTGCTGAAAACAGATCTGTTGAGAATTTTTAATTAAAGTATATTACAAACTTTTCATTTAGACCCTAAAGAATCAAATTACCTTGTATGAAAATGGCATTATATGACCCCTTTAAGCTCTATTCGCACTGGATTAGTATTATCTGGGGACCACGTGTGATTTAGAAATTACCCCCCCACATCTGAATTTCGTGTGGCGCATTCGCACGGGATAAGTGAAACCTGTGATTTTCCTATTGCTTGGAAATGTCTTGTAGCTATAGGTCACACCCCTTCCAACTCCCAGAGTTATCCTTCCCGTCCAGATCCAATGCTACCACATCTTTAACTTACTATTAGTATTATTTGAAGTTAACATTATAAAATATGTAGACCTACATCACAAAACTAGTTGAGGATAAATTATTTAAAATTGGGCAATTTCACCATTATGGACGTGACATTTGCAGTCAAAACTTGAAATATAAATGCATTTAAATAGCCTGGGAAAACCCAGACAACTTCCGTCAAATTTAGATTTGCTCTGAAAGTTAGTCTGGCAAAGAGCTCATTCAAGCCCATTTCCAATCCGTCGAAATCGAAGCACCAATCAGAAACGTTGGGGCGGGCTTTACATGATGACGACAGCGCTGGGATTTTGAAGCAGATTTTGTAGCCTGCATTACAAAGATGGATGCCGCCGTCGAACATCACTCGTTCGAATCAGCTATCGCGTCTGTTTTAAGCGATTTAAACGTTTCCTTTTTGTTAAAAACCGAGCAAAGATCAACACTCGGAGATTCTCCGCCGCTCTGCATACGTCATCTCCTTCATCGCTCTGATTGGTTTTAGGTCTATCCGCGACGTCCGTTAGTGACGCCCCTCTGGAAATGATTTGTCTATGACGCTTTGCCAGACCATAACTCAGTTACAACTGAGAATGGTCTGGTTTTAACCAGGCTAGCATTTAATACCAATGTATTGAAACTTCTGTATATATATCCATACTCCCTTAATAAAAGAGTCCAGATATTAGAAAAATATAAGTCTACACATGCATTTTATATTTAATATGATGCGTTACGGACGTGACACAGACATCTTTAACTTTTAGGTGGCAAAATATTGTTTTAGTAATTCTGCGAATTACACTGCACAAACCAAAAGTAATACTAGCCTACCCACCGGATGAAGGGTTGGCTCTCCCCAGAACATAAAATATTTGGGGGGGGGGTGGGTTTCGTGTTCGCATTTATGAGGAAAAAACAATGTTACGGACGTGACAGTTCTCTGGAAGCGACACTAAAAATTTCACAGAGACCTCAAACAGAAAGCTAAAAGCCTTTCTTTAACCCTCTGAGGTCGGCTATCGCGCCGGCGCGATAGTCTCGCTTTTTTCTTATCAGTGCAAAAGAAACTCAAAATACTCTGTTGATTTTGATCTTACATATTAAGTGTTGTACATCATTAGATCCTGATAAGTGTCTATTTTTTTTGTGGATACTCACAATAAAAACAAAGTGTTGTGCTTTTCGCCAAATAAAGAAAAATAAACATGATGCGCGTTCTGCCTTCTCTCTGTCAGTGAAGTCCATTCTGAAACGCGTCCTAAGATTATTTTTAATTCCGCGAATACTTGTCATACAGGCACGAGTGTTTTTCCATAATGAAGCTTGAACTCTCTTCTTTTAAATGAGTTAATTTATATAAAAAAAACAAATATTCTTAGCTTATGTAATCTGTATGAAAAGAGAGAGATGTCAGTATTTTTCTTTCCAGCTCATTACACCTAATTACGCGTTAATGTGCCACGCCCACGGAGAGCGCGCGCTATTCAAACGCAAATGATTTTAGACAAGCCGTTCAAACATGCCAACGCCCACCAGCTGGATTATAAAACACATCGTGTTTAGTAAGTAGGCTATCTTGTACAGCTGTGGACACAGCGTATCCTTTCACTGTGAGGAATATCTAACCCTGGAAAATGTACCAGAAGTGCTGGTAGTTTCATTTCGAGGAGCAACGGATCCAGCTGATGTAGTAAGTCATTTATTCTAGTGCTTTGTTCTAATCGTGATATTGAAGTGTCGGACTGTAAACCGCAAAAAGACTGTTTAAATATGAATTGCGTGTGTGTGTGTAGGCTAAATGATGAGTGAACGGCAAAGGCGCGCGCGCTTTGTTTACAGTTATACAGCGCGTGTCTGTGCCTTGTTCATTCACTCTCGCACCTACATTAGTAAACGTTATGTTTACATAAACACATCTTAGTAGGCTATAGCAATATTGTTTGTATGAGTAAAAATAGACTGAAATATGTTGAAATAAAATGTCTGTATAAGCAACAAGCTGCAAATTCACATGTATATACTAATATATCATACACAATATATTACAGACTAAATATGAATGTTTAGACACGATTTTGTGATTAGTTTTGGATAGCTTATAAAGTTTTGACTGTAAAAAAAGACTACTGTCACATTAAATAGGTACGCTTTTGTTCACCAATTTCTGCTCATAGTTAAATATACTATAGTATGATGTAGTAGGTATATTGAATTATCAACTAAGATGTTATTATAGTGTTTGTTCCAATATTCAAACTAATGAATCCTTACCTTTTTTTTAATACGTATGATAAAATGTATAGTTTTTACAAAGAAATACACTTGAAATATTATTAAAATTGTAATTGTTGTTGTAATTGTAACCTATTTGTAATTGGTTACAATTTCTAATTGTAAAATATGTATAGGCTGTATAGATCATTTCTTTTGTCCTTGCATTCTTTGGGATCCTGTGACACACCTGTGTGAAAGGGCTAATTAATATGCAGCTCATTATGCGGCACATTATCCGGCCTTTGTCTTCTCAGGTGTGAACACGCCTCCACGCATATTGCCTTTCCAAACCAAAGGTCTCTAATAAAATTTAAATCAGTGTATGTGTTTGTGTAAATGATTAGGCAGGATGATTTTCAGATCATTTTGAAGCAAAAATTCTAGGCAACAACACTGATTAGTCAAAAGTCTTGTGGACACATATTTAGTATGTGTTTTGTGGCCTTATTTCAGACACTTTAAGTTTTAGTTTTTTCAATAACCATGCATAAGCAATATTCTCTCAACAATACAAACATGTTTCATAATTGTTGCTGAGAAATTACGGTAGGCCAGTTTGTGCTTTATTGAGTGAATTTACACCTTTGCCATTAACATGTTTATAAATAACTGAAAAAAGCACAAATGTCAGAGCATGTCAGAACACCTCAAGGACCCCAAAAATCCTTAGACCTCAGAGGGTTAAAGTGAATTTATTAATGGTTAGGGCTGGGAATTAGCACAAATTTCACAATTCGATTCAATTTCGATTCACAAGCTTGCAATTCGATTCGATTCGATTCAATATTGATTATTTTGGATATCAGGTACAATACATGGCAAATTTTCTCAAGGAAAACAAATCTCTTAACTAATACTGTAAACTATGGGAGTCAGTAGTAGCCCACTTAGGCTTCTTAGGCTAATAAGAAAGTTATATGAAATATAAACATTTAAATGGTGGCTGTCATAAAAACTTGCCAGATTTACTCAAACATGCATTAAATATTGAAGAACATTAGGTAAATTTGATGTTACATGACATTGTTTACAAGCTGTTTTACTAACGTCTGAAACACTGATTGAGCGATTCCATGTAACATGATACGGATTTCGATAAGTTGTACTCGATCTTTTAACACACTTTCAGATGCTCATTCATGTTTATTTCGCGCTGTAACTGGTATTAAGGCGGAAGAGAAGATCATGTGCACTCCGCGCTGCTGCTTCTCTTGAGCTGAGCCGAGCCAGAGCGATCTCACGCCACAGCGGGATTTATGTTTTTGAATTTCTTAAGAAAATAGATGTAATTTGAAATTTTAGACTTTATTTAGTATCAATTGTAACAAAACAAAGATTATTGCGATTTATTGGATGGGATGCGCGCTACAATGTTCCATTCATTCATCAAATGAAAACAGGACTAATCGATTCTAGAGATTATTAGCCCTATTAATTGTATCTTAATTTTAATCAATGCCAATCAAAAAACCAATTGCCTGGATTTAATAAATAAGAAGTAAATATAGCAGCCATTAGATAACCACGACACGGAGGCGCCGGCGCGTGAACTGGAGCTCGTCTCATAAATGAACCGAAACTCAGCGTATAGTCTAGGCCTACTTGTGCGTTCACTACTGAAGATCGCGAGTCAGCATCGCCAACTTCGTCTTTGCAGCCGTCACTGACAGAAAACACTTGTTTATTAATAAACGATCAAAATGTCTCCTTGCTATATTTGACATATAATCATTACTTTTGCCGGTTCTTTGTAACAGGTTTGTAACAGGTAACATGTGCTTTATTAGCAGCACCCTACATGTTACAATACATGAACTCGTCAGCACCAAAAACATGGAGATTTTTTTAGTCAATAATAGCACAACCTATTTTGATATTCTATAATTCAATCGTGTAGTCGACAAGACCCACACAATTTGCCTGAAGTGTTTTAAGAAGCTTCCTCAAATGACCAGCAAAACGTCCAACATGCAAATTTAGTTGGAGCACAGAAAACAACCCAAAAGCAGCAGCCTACACTGCCTAGTTTAGTTTAATAATTTGCATAGTTAAAATTGTTCTTTTGTGTTCAGTTTATACACGTTTTTCCAAATGTTATTTAATAAAGATATATTTTTTTCCTCTCAAAATCTCTATTTTTTTCACCCCCCAAGCCCCGCCCCCGTGCTGTAGATCGTGATACGAACCGAATCGTGGGTTTGGTGTATCGTTACAGCCCTAATGATATATCATAAACAGAATAATGTTCCTTACTGCATGCTGCTAAACATGTCATTCGTCTCCATCTAACCATTCTTTTTGTTTTTGCTCTTCTGATTTTCAGCTTTCTCTTTCTGCAAATTGTATAGTTGTATGGTGTAGCCTATAGCGATATGACCTAGCACCCAAAATACTATCAAAACACTCCATTATTCGCGAAAGATGGATAAAAAAGCGCACAGGAAACAAAAACATTGAAAAAATTATATACGACCCCGCCAAATCCCAGATGCCGATTCGCACAGGACTAATATTATCACAGGACCTCGATGTTCGGCGAAATATAGTAGGTAATTTGCGGGGGGATTTTTACTTTACAAATTACAGACATGGCCGATTCGCACGGGATTAAGGATCAGAATGAAAATCAAGTTAGTTCTGGCGGGTCATGTTAGTCAAGATGGCATCAGCTGACCCTTTCACAACTCCTCCAGTGTTATCAACAGCTATGGCGAATTACCCTCCTCCTCTCGCCCGTCAGATCTGGTCTGCTGATTCCCCTTTCAATCAGACTAATTTCTCGAATTATGTTCTACATTAAAATATGGACATTAATAATATCTGCAATACATTTATGTTCTGTTTATCGCTGCTCTCCCTGCTTATCTATGCTAGACTGGCAGGGTGCAAACTGTATGCTAATTGTCAATGGTATTCGATGATAGTGGTCCTGACAGAACCAACCTGTTTGTTCTTCTGTATCTTCTTGTTTCACTCCGAAAGCTTCTTCAATCTTCAGGTCTTCACTCTCCTCTTTCATAAACACCATATTTGTTTGTGTCTCAGTATCTTCATGTGTCACTCTGAATGTTTCTTCAATCTTCATGTCTTCATTCTCCACTTTAATAGCCGCCATCTTTATAATAGTGTGACGTGGATCTCAGTCGATTCACCAGGAGTTTTTCTATGTGTTTGTCCTGTTGAAGATGAGAATAATGAACAGAAAGAAAAATAAATCCACACTAAATCTCTGTGTGTCTCAATCAGCTCTAGTTCATTAGTTCAGTGCACTGGTAAGAGAGTCAGTCAGAGAGAGAGAGAGAGAGAGAGTGTTAATGGACATAGATCTCCTGATTAGACTAAAACACTCAAAACTGGCACTACAAATTAATAACATAATTCAATATTGGACATTCATATTTAGGTATTTGTGATATATATTTATTCAATCGATTAAACAAAAAGATTTGTGATTTGTTTGTAAAAGTTGTTAATACACGCTTGTGTTCTCGTTGTATTTACACTGTTTTGACCAGCAAGTGACATCAGCATGTGGTGATTCGAATAAATATTAATTTTCATCCACTTCTTCTAATAGATCGAAACGTCTATTATTTCTTAATGAATGTGCATCAATTCCAAATGTCACAGTTTACTGGAAAGCTTTTCTTCCTGATATTGTCTGGAGAAAAGTTTTGTCTGATTCTGAATAGATACTTAATTATGAATAAGATAATAGAAGTTTCCATCCCAATTGTCCATCACGTATATTCCTGTTAATACCTTCTCAAGGAAATTCAAAAAAGATATTAATTTTTGTAAACAGCACCCAGAGACTATAGTGCATTTATTTTGGCTTTGCCATTACTCTAAATTATGGTGGAAAGACTTTTGTTTTTGAAAACATTGATAAGGATTTTTCTCTACTTAAGGAAAATGTTTTGTTTGGAATTGTCAATTGGAAAAAGAGCAATTACACAAAAACAAAATATGCTTACTTAATCATCTTTTTTAAACTAAATTTGATATACATAAAATGTATATTTTTAGGTCAGAAACCACTTTTCTATGTTTTGCTTACTGAAAGTACAGCATTACTTTGGGTCTATCTATAAGGCTTTAAAAGCAATACTCCTGTCTTGTCTTTTTTACTTTTGTTTATTTGTTCTACATTGTGACTGTTTACTGCATTTTTATAATTGAATTTTTAAATCATCTTTGCCTTATTTGTTTTTATGAGAAACTGATACAGGGAGCGAAATGAGACGCACTTCTGTTACTAATGTGTTGTTGCACTTTTCTGAAATTAAAAATAACATTAATTACTGTTAGATAAATCATTACAACGGTATATCAATAATAACAATTCATTTAACATCGCTTGTAAAAACTATAACATAAACTGATCAGTTTCAATGATTTAAATGCTTAAAAACACAAACCTTTCTCCAGCAGAATCACAACAGACGCAGGAGCGCGACTCTATGACGTCACATCGCCACGCCAAAATAAAAGTCCTGTTCTTCTTCTCTTCTTCTTCTAATGGAGTTTTATGGCGGTTGGCAAACCAACTGGACTGGAGTGTGAAGCACTAATAAGCATGTAGAAATTAACAACTTAAAAGTATGAATTTTTTTTTATTATACTATTAGCCCAATTACTTTAAATTCTCCAGTCTATTCCTATTGCTTTAACATATTTCATAATATCACTATATATTTTATCTTGTTCTGCATGTACTTTCAAAATGCTTTCCATATTAAATGATTCAACACCCAAGTTTCTTACTTCCTTCATATTTTATACATTTTATTAAAACATGTTCAATTGTTTCTGCCTTATCACAATAATTACATTTATTCGTTTTGTTTTCCTATTTTGAACAAAGAATGATTTAGTCTAGTGTGCCCTATTCGAATGCGAGAAATAATTGTATCTTCTTTTCTATTCCTAAAAACTCTTCTTCCATTTCCTCCTTGTTTCTGTTTAATATACATATGTCTTCCCTTGTTATCACTGTTCCATACTTCTTGCCATTTGTTGTTTATTAATTCTTTAATTTGACCTTTAACCTCTCTTTCGCTCAGAGTCACTTGAATATTTATCTCTGTGTTTTACAGCTTGCTTAGCTAGTTTATCACCCACTTCATTAGCCTCCACTCCCACAAGAACACTGTCAAGCTTACTTTACTTACCATTACCATTTATTTCCACTTTCGAGGCTTTTGATTGCTGAATAAGAATGAGAACATATTACTACCAATCTTGGTTTTACATCCTCCCATCATGGCCACTAATTCTGCTGCAAACACAGATTCATGGTCAGATATTCAGTTCTTAATACTTGTTTAAACTTCAGAAGATATACAGCAGCTGCTGTTCTTCCAGAGATAGGATCCTTAGAACCATCAGTATATATAAGCAACTGTAACCGGTGGCTCGCGACACCAGTTATAAAAGCACTTGTCTGCGTTGTGTAGAAAGACACGGGACAACAGGCGGCGGTTTCACTGGATTTACTCTGTCTGATATACAAAACATAAAAGAGCAGTCTCTGAGTAAATTGCCCTTATTGCTCTCTTTAGTGCATTAACAATGCCAAGAGGAAGAAAAGAGAAAACATAACTGATATACAAAACATAAAAGAGCAGTCTCTGAGTAAATCGCCCTTATTGCTCTATAAAACAAATGAGATGTACACTCAATCACCATGTGCTTTCCTCTCTACATATATAGGCCAAAGTCAAAATATAACTTAAATAGGGTAAAATGATTAAAATAACCACACAGATAAGTACAATATCTCAATAGACATAAATTGCAGTGAAGATTTAGACACAAAAGCAACAATTAAAATAAAGATTAATTAAGATTGACAGGAGCCAAAAAATATCTCACCTCTTTAGTGCATTAACAATGCCAAGAGGAAGAGGAGGAGACAAAACAGGAAATTGTGTAGCTCATGATGACATCACAGCAATTAAAGGGGAAAACGCTCATTTCTCAGGCAAGTATACCAGATATATATGAAAATAAACCATTTTGTGTAAATTATAATAAACAATACATAAATTTCAACAGTACACTTTCTGTACCTGTTACACTCACCCCGCAGAATTTACACAAAATTCTTAGAGTATAACAAAAACAAAGAACACTGGTCACTCGAATTACATGGTCGACACTAAAAAAACAGTGAAGACTCCACATAGAAAGTTACCCAAATGAAAGGGATACAAATATGAGAAAGTTGGCCAAACTTCTATACATTTTGTAGGTATCACCAAAGTGCCCATTACACTTTGAAAAACTCAGACCAGATACATAAACAGGATTAATATACACAAAATACGTAAAATTACCCTTCGTATTACCCGAGACTGTGTAATACAATACACAAACCTATACATGAATAACAGTAGATACAGAATCCACACCAAGTAAGGTTTCGAGTTGTACCATTGACTCAATCAGCCTACGAACAGGTCTAAGTACTCTACCGAACCTGGTAGTGTAATGATCGTCAGAGTTTTCAACCACCATAGGATCAGGTGAACTGTTAGAAACAGGAACAGTAGGGGAAGAAGCACTAGCTACAGTGTCATGGTCAACAGGTAAGTCATCTTGTGCTTCAGAAACAGTTTGAGAAGAATGGGATGAAACCCAAGAAGCAGTACGATCCTCATCACAAACAGCTATGTGAGAAATGACAGACAGAGACTCTGCATGTGACAAATCATCAGTGACAGGAAATGTTGACTCAGCCACATCACATACAGATTGAGATAGTGTGGAACAAGGACCACCACTAGCACTTTCACCAACAGAAAAATCAGTTGAAGGCAAAGGGAGAAAGTTAACTGGCAACAATAGATTCCAATGTACCACTTTCTCATGACCAGATTTGTCACGGATCTTGTAAATGTGCAGGGAAGGTTTGGAGGCAACAACGGAATACATGGTGGGTTCCCATTTATCGGCAAGCTTCCATTTACCTCTACAGCCTTTGTTGGCAATGAGAACATGATCACCAACTGACAGAGGCAATCCTTTGACTCTCTTATTGTACTGATCAGACTGATGTTTTTGTTCCGCAGTAGAGTTCTTTTGAGCCAGCGCCATAGCAGACTGTAGATCACTGACAAGAGATTGAACATAGTCACTGTAATCACAGATTGACTCATCACGAAGCACGCTTTGAAACATAAGGTCAACAGGTAATCTCGGCACCCTCCCGAACATCAGGTAAAAAGGGGCAAACCCAGTTGTTTCATGGGCAGTGCAGTTATACATGAATGTCATCGTTTGTACCAACTGTGGCCACTTTTGCTTAGATCTGGGTGGAAGCGATCTTAGCATGTTACCTAACGTTCTGTTGAACCTTTCAGTTCCACCATTCCCCATTGGATGGTACGGGGAAGTCCGTGACTTGTCAACGCCGGCAATATCAAGAAGCTCTGCTATCAGCTCACTCTCAAAATTTGCTCCCTGGTCCGAATGGATACGCTGGGGAAATCCATAGATGCAAAAGAAGCCATCCCACAGTTTCTTAGCAACACTTTTAGCACATTGATTCCGGCAAGGAAAAGCGTGAGCTAACTTAGTGAAATGATCTGTAATTACTAAGACATCCACAGATTTATTGTGCTTATCTTCAGCAGACCAGAAATCAATACAGACAAGCTCCAATGGGGCAGTGGTCTTGATGCTCTCCAAGGGCGCTCTTGCTGCTGGCTCTGGAGTTTTACTCAGGACACAACGAGTACAAGTCTTAACGTAACCACGCACATCACGTTCCATCCCAGGCCAATAGAACCTCTGGCGTGCTAAAAACAGGGTACGGGGCTGACCTTGGTGACCGGCCAAATCATGAACACCAGAGAGTGCTTGCTGTTTCAGGGAGCCAGGGAGGACGAACTGAAACTTTTTGTGCTTAGTGAGCGGATCTTTGACAGCTCTATACAGGATGCCATGAAGCAAAAAGAGTTTTTCCCACTGCCTCAAAATCCTTAAAACCAGCAAATCCTCATTCGCACGCTCACGCCTGCTAGGTCTGCGCTTCCTGCTGACATAGAAAGCCACCCTCGAAATAACTGCGTCTTTGTGCTGCTGACACTGCAATTCGGACAATGAAAAGGCATGGATTACGTCTTGACAGTCAGGAATCAAAGAAGTCAAATGATCAGCCAGGAATGTTGCTCTGGATACAGCTCCTGAATCCCAATCATCACAAGAAGACAAAATAGACGACACATCCTCTGCAATCACGGAAAAGTTTAACTCAGAGCTTAGATTGAGTTCAGTGTCAAGTGTCTGTGGCTGGCACGTGAGACGGAATGTCTTCTGTACAGAATCATCTCCAACACTGTGTACATACTTCAACAGTTCAGAGTAAGGCTCGGACAGAAGTCGCTGACTCACTGGGTTGACGAAAGGGTCACGACTGAGCGCATCCGCCACGACATTCAATCTTCCAGGAACGTACTTGATCTTAAAGTTGTACGGGGCAAGTTTTGAAACCCAGCGCTGCTCACATGCATCCAATTTAGGTTTCGTCAAGATGTACGTGAGCGGATTATTATCCGTCCACACGGTAAATTCATGACCTTTAAGCCAGTGACTGAATTTGTCACACACTGCCCACTTCAGGGCCAAGAATTCTAGTCTGTGTGCAGGGTAATTGGCTTGGCTGCGGCTCAAAGACTTGCTGGCGAAGGCTATAGGACGTGCTTTGTCCCCGCCACTCGGAACTTGAGAAAGTACTGCACCTAGGCCGTCCAACGATGCATCAGTGCAGAGAATAAAGGGACGCTCAAAGTCAGGATGTGCCAAGACCACGCTCTCAACAAGGGCTCTCTTTAACTCCTCGAAGGCGACATCACAAGCAGGAGTCCAATCCTGGGGAGACAACTCTCGGTAAGTGCCAGATCTGTTACGACTACCTGTGCCTTTTGCCAAACGTTTTTGACCGGCCGTCAAATTAAACAATGGCTTCGCGACACGCGTACAGCCAGGGATGAAGCTCTGGTAGTAAAGAACCATGCCCAGAAATTATCTTAGTTTCTTTGGTGAAGGTGTGACACTATCTTCTTTCATCAGGTCATTTTTCTGAAAGGCTGAAATGACCGCAACCTTGCCCTCATCTACAGAAACTCCAGATCCGCTGATCACATGGCCCAGAAATTTGATAGAGCGCCTGAGAAAGTGACACTTTTTCGGAGCCAACTTCAAATTACTAGATCTCAACCGTGAGAACACCACTTCCAAGCGTTTCAAGGCCTCTTGTTCAGAGCGAGCGAAAACCAGCAGATCATCAAGATAGCAAAGGAGGCTGGAAAAGTTGAGATCTCCAAATACGCTGAGCATCATGCGCATGAAAGATGCCGGACTGTTACACAGGCCCTGGGGAAGACGGTTGTATTCGTACAAGCCCATGGGCGTTGTAAATGCTGTGTAATGGCGATCAGATACATGGAGTGGGACGTTGTAAAATCCCGAAGTCAAATCAACAGAGCTGAAAAGAAGATTGCCACCTAGAGCAGCGAGGCAATCTGCCTGATGGGGCAAAGGATGAGCATCCTTGATTGTCTTTCCATTAAGCCAGCGAAAGTCCGTACAGACTCTGAGAGATCCATCCTTCTTCCATACCATTACCAAAGGAGACGCATACTCACTGACGGATTTGCTAATGATGCCCTTCTCTTCCATTTCAGAAAGTACCTCTCTCAACTTTTGGTAGTGGGCGGGAGGGGTTCGGCGATAAGGTAGGCGAAACGGACGCTCATCACTCAGATGAATTCGGTGTACAAAGTCTTTCACCTCTCCACAATCGAGTCGGTCTCTGGAGAAAACATCACGATAGGACAACCAGACTCGCCAACTCCTCCTTCCATGACTTGGAGACCTCACACCCTTCGATGTCTATGTCCTCCAAACCATACTCATGCAGTAACCGCACAGGATCAACAGGTGGAATAGACTTGGGGAAAGCTGCATCAGAAACTTGAGGTCTGCACACATCTTGTGACACTGAAACATCCTCCACTGCCAAACAAGGAGACACATCAGCCAGCATAGCGTTACGTCGAAGAGTTATTGGAGACTGGGTGGGATTCAAGATCTTCATCGGCACCCATCGATCACCCCACATAGGAGTCACTACACGTCCAACAAGAACATGACGTGGCGCTGAACGTGACGTAGTGGGCTCGACGATGACGGAGCTTCCTGGGGAGACATTAGTGTTAGCTGGCAGTTTTACCCAAACAAGGTGCTCACATCTGGGAAGTAAAGTAACCGCCCGACAAAGCCTAACTGTGGCGAGCTTAGCGGGCTGTTGAGGACCAGACCAACGAGAAACACCGCTCAAAAGCTCAAGAAATTCTTCACATTCAGGGTTGTTGTTTTGGCAGGAAATCAGATCCCAGTACTTCTTCTCGGCTTTAATCTTCTTAAGCACACATTTGATGACGTTACTGCCGATAATGAACTCATCCCTCTGTCCAGGCACTACCAAGGTTGGTACAATGAACTTGAACCCGTAGACTTCGATTTCCAGGTCATACGCGCACTTAGGCTGAGTAGTAAGGCCACCACAGCCCACTAGGACCACGTTACCAGGAATCATTGAGGGTTGAGGGAGAACTCCGTCAGCACGCAACTTGGATTCACCTTCCGTGCTCAGGGTACAAGCCATACTCCCAGAATCCAGCAAACCGTTCAGTACAGACTGGCCAACGACAGTTACAGGAGCATAAAAGAGTTCACTAGCTCCATCAATTTTTTGAGACCCCACATACAGCACGGTTTTGTCGGGTGGCAAAAATTTGCAACTATTTACAAAAATCTCTTGTGGGTCTGACTCATCTTTTAGCGGAAATACGCAACCGCCCATGTTATCCCCCTCTGCACATGGGCTACTTAGTTTGACTGGGTGGCTGGAGAAGGAAGCTCAAGGCCCGTCGTCTTAGGACAATTGCTCTTAAAGTGTCCAGGTTTAAAGCAGTGACGACAAAGCCTCTGGCGCATACAATGAGTATGTGTAGTGTGCTCTTTAGATCGACATACTCTACATGCTGAGCTCAAATTGGGCTTGGGGTCTGAAGTTCTGACAGGACAGTTTGGGTTGGATGAGGACAGTGAGGCAGTGCAGAGAGATAAAACTTTATCCATCATGCCAACTAACTGCTGCATACTAGCGTCAGGAGTAAAAGGAGCAGCGTTGGGGTTCAGCTGACCAGTTAAACATGGTAATTGACTTGAGGAGAGTTCAGGCTGTTTGGGAGGACTGGGCACAGGATCGTCACAGACAGTCACAGTGTTCTGATGGCAAGCTGACACAGGCAATGAGCGTGCAGGTCTGGCAAAAGCTCTCTTCAGGTTCCTGTGATGACTATCCAGTCGCTCTTGAACTTCAGCAGCACTCCACTGTTCAGCAGGCTTGAACTGAAAAGACAAAGCAAGACCAGGATCTGGACAGTGTGAGATAAACATCATAACAGCTTCAGTAACAGGATCCTCAACAGACTTGTTGCGTCTACGCAAACACTCATCAGCCACATCAATCGCCTTGTTCAACCTGATCCAGTAGTCCATTGGGCTCTCTTCCGTCCTAGGCAGGGTGTTATAAAAGTCGGCCATAGGCATGTTTGAATACATCAACTCACTGAAATTTTGCTTAAGTATGTCGAACACTGTGGTGGGGAGCACTCCAGCAGTCGGCCCTGGGAAGCTGCGCAAGGACACTTTGACTACATCCCTCGCTTTTCCAGCTAACCTGCTCAAAATGATATCAGAGGCAGTTTCATCAGTGCATTTCTTTCTGTTCATATAACTGTACATCATGTCTTCCCATTCATGCACAGTAAATGAATCACTTTGATCACCTCTAAAGAAAGGTGGAGGTGTAACATCGTGTTGGACAATGACGTTCAAATTAGAAGCATCAACACATTCACTTGAATGCTGCACATTTGACTTGGGCTGCAGTGGGCTGGGATGTTGCGTTAAATTGAGACTGGCTGAAATGCTCTCACCAATTTTCTGTGCCAAATCAGAAATAATACCTCCTAGAGACTCAGGGGTAATGACGTGATCAGCATTTGGGCGTGTAAAAGGGGTAGAGCAAGCAGCTGGGCTCCCTGAAGTACCAATAGCTGAATCAGATACATGTACATGGTCAATTTCTGAATTAAAGAGTGCCCTCCCTCTTCCAAAACATTGAGGCGAAACTCCAGACATATTGTCAGGACGATTAAGTACAGCCCCAATACCCCTGCCTACTGGGAACATGGCACTACGCCGTTGTACAGGGCTAAAATCATTCTGACTGACAGTGTCCTCAAACATGACTCAGTTTGAATAGAAAACACAAAGAGAAATGTAATAACTGTTTCAAAAAATGGAAATAAAGACAATAAAATCACTCAACTAGTATTCAGATAAAAGCACTTTGCAGAAATACTCATGTAGACTCTCTCAAAACAGTTCAGTGTGACAATTCACGGAGGAGGAAAAAAAAAAGTTTGTGACTAATGACGATCACAAAAACTCTGTCATTGAGCGTGCAGCAGCGCAAAGAACAGTCCAGTAACGTTACAGCGTTGCACAGAGAAAAACAGTATGTGACGATCACATCTGGCAGCAGCGCAAAGAACAGTCCAGTACAGCGTTACACAGAGAAAAAACAAAACAAAAAGTTCTTCATGTGATCACAAAAACATCCCCGTCATCGATGAGCGTCCAGCAGTGCGGGACAAAAAAAATTCAACACATCAAAGCGCATGTACGGCGCATAGTCATTAATAAAAAACAAAACAGTTTTTTTTCATACCACTCAAAAGCAAGCGATCAACTCATACCATCCTACGTGAATCAGCAACAGATTGTCGAACGCTGAAGACGAGAAGAAACGAACTGCGGCCTCCGCGACCAGCGAGACACTCCTCCAGCGATCTACCACAGCACACCGTCGTCTGGTGAATCAGCAACTCCGGCAATCAGCAATCAACCGATCATGCGAAATCCGAAGGTTCACGGCACCACGTGTAACCGGTGGCTCGCGACACCAGTTATAAAAGCACTTGTCTGCGTTGTGTAGAAAGACACGGGACAACAGGCGGCGGTTTCACTGGATTTACTCTGTCTGATATACAAAACATAAAAGAGCAATCTCTGAGTAAATCGCCCTTATTGCTCTCTTTAGTCCATTAACAATGCCAAGAGGAAGAAAAGAGAAAACATACCTGATATACAAAACATAAAAGAGCAGTCTCTGAGTAAATCGCCCTTATTGCTCTATAAAACAAATGAGATGTACACTCAATCACCATGTGCTTTCCTCTCTACATATATAGGCCAAAGTCAAAATATAACTTAAATAGGGTAAAATGATCAAAATAACCACACAGATAAGTACAATATCTCAATAGACATAAATTACAGTGAAGATTTAGACACAAAAGCAACAATTAAAATAAAGATTAATTAAGATTGACAGGAGCCAAAAAATATCTCACCTCTTTAGTGCATTAACAATGCCAAGAGGAAGAGGAGGAGACAAAACAGGAAATTGTGTAGCTCATGATGACATCACAGCAATTAAAGGGGAAAACGCTCATTTCTCAGGCAAGTATACCAGATATATATGAAAATAAACCATTTTGTGTAAATTATAATAAACAATACATAAATTTCAACAGTACACTTTCTGTACCTGTTACACAACCATGACGAATAGTCTGATCTAAACACTGCTGTGCAATGATAATCTTTCGGGTATCTCTCTCATTCTTGATTTTCATTTGAATTTGTAAGTCAATTATTGGCATTGTAAATATCCAACAACAAACACAATCTAACAAACACAAAGTGACGTAATGCTTATGGAGAACCTTAAACAGGGGCATTATTGGTTGGTCCTGATGAAGACAAATGCCTGAATTTCAACAGTAGATGTAAATAAGCACTTGATATTACTGAATAAACATGCACTGCCACATTCAAATATATTTTAATAAATCTTGAAGTTTGTTTCAAATCTATAATTATTAGTACACAATAACCTATTTTATATAATAGTTTTTCAACATTGCAGAATGATAATTACTTCTATGCTGGTGTTGCCATTGCCCTCTCCGTTGTACATTGACACCATTGTCTTGAGTGTGCCACAGCAACAACACCATAAAGGTTTTTTTGTTTTTAAATACAAACAATTACAAACAAACAAAAAAGGAACATAGATAATGCAAAAAACAGGAGAAAATATCTATCAAATAGTCTATCTTAATATTATTATAAACAATTACAATTATATACAATAAAGAATATCTCAACTATAGCAAACAAACACAATGGATTTGACCATATCTGTGTTTGTTATATTTTGCAGCTAGTTTGGCTAGAATTTGTCTCTTTTAATTGTTTAATTGATCAGTAATTTGCCGATTTGGTGGTTCTATTTAGGGATGAATAGCACCGGAGTTTGGTTTGAAGGCAGAGCCGGATTATCCATAAGGGCACTTGGGCCAGTACCCAGGGGCACCAACCATTCACAACCACTAGGGGGGCAACACATGACACAAGCTTTAAAAATATTTTTCGTAAATTGTTATATTATTAATTTGAAATTCTTGAAAGACCATAAATAACTTGTTTATGAACACTAATTTAACAATAATAATAATAATAATAAATGATAAATAAAAAAAGATTACATGACCACTATCACTCCCCCCTCCCCAATCTGTCAGAGTTGAGTTGGTCCACAACAAGTACGCGCAAATGTGTCATTTTTATAACGGCTACAGAAAAGAAATCTAAATCCAAAATGGACAGACGTCAATTGAGTGGTTTTGCAAGTTAAAGAAAGACAAGGACGCTAGACGTTTAGCTACAATTCAAAATGTTCCAGGGATCGAAAGTTTTTTTGTTTCACGGGAATTGTGATCACTAGCAGCACTGAGTCTGACGAAGCCGGAGCTAACTGTGGAGACGGTAACAAAGAAATGGGCTTTCTTTGTGGATGTACTTCAAGGAAGAAGCAATTCTGCTAAACTTCATACATGAAAACGTTTTACCAGATTTAGTGCTACACTTATTGTCTCTTATTTATTCCCCACTAAATAATGTTTTTTTTCACTAAATGTTCAGATTTTATACAATTATTGTGCACTTGTGATTTTTCTAGACTAAATTTTACTACTGATTTACCCACTAATCTAGTTTATAATATCATTTTTTCCATAGGTTATGATCATATTTTTTTGATTTGTTGTTTTTCTTTATAATGAAGTTGTCTGTATTAAGTAGATTGTGTTTAACACACAAAAGAGTGATTATCAGTTCAACACACAGAGTTATAGAAATTCTACTTGATTTTTTTTTTAACTCTGCAGGTATTGGATCAGTATCGGTCGATACTCAGAATTTTTGGTATCGAATTGGATCGGTTCAGAAAAAATGGTATCGGGACATCACTAATATTTTCTGGTAGGCTATATCTAAGTTACCCAGGAGCTCTGTTGACATAGGCTTCGCTAACATTAGCTACAGCTTGACGAATTGAGTCGTTGAACACAGCAGGAGAGAACACAAGCCAGCTAGCTAAAGCTCTGGTGGAAAATTATTAGCTAACGCTACGGAGGCCATAATATTTTTGACTCATGGCTGAAGTTACTGACTCATGGCTGACTCATGGTGAAGACACTATTTTTAAGGTATAGTGTCTTTTTGAGGTATAGTGTATTTTTGAGGAGGAGGAGGGGGGGGGGGGGGGGGCACTATTAGAAAGATAATTTTACATTTACATTTACATTTACTCATTTAGCTGACGCTTTTATCCAAAGCGACTTACAATTGCTATATATGTCAGAGGTCGCACGCCTCTGGAGCAACTAGGGGTTAAGTGTCTTGCTCAGGGACACATTGGTGTCTCACAGTGGATTCGAACCCGGGTCTCTCACACCAAAGGCATGTGTCTTATCCACTGCGCCATCACCATATTGAGGTATAGTGTCTTAAAGGTGCTATATGGAACTTTTCTTCTAAAATGAATCCTTTTTTTATTGCCTGTGTGTGAAGGGGTTGTAATCACACATTACAATGATCCACTTGTCGGGTTTTGCTATTACCTCTGAAGGCCAATATTCATATTTATATGTGAAGTCTCCGGGTCGGATTTACCGCGAAATCCATCGGATGTGATGTGCATGCGCGCTCCCGAGCCTCTCTCCTTATATACAGTCTATGCAACCGACGGCACTGCAGCTGACGACATGGAGTCTGATAACACTCAAAAACGACCTGCCTCCAGCACAACACACACTCCAACACTAACTCCACATAAATATAAAAAACAAAACAAAGTTTTATCTGCTGAAGCTCGTCAGGCCAAACGTGATTCTGATCGACTCAGGACGAAAACACGGATCAACATAGGCAGAGCTTTTGAATTATTAGTAAACTCAAATGAAATAGCAAGGTAAACTACATGGAATGAATACAAAAGACTGTTCCAGGATAAGAAAAGGTGCTTTAGGATACTTGTTTTATGTACTAGATCTACGTTATAGATCGTTAACGTAATTCATCCCACTATCATATTGTTTATAATAAACATTTCCAGACACGTTCAGTACAGTAATGTTACTTCCTACTGTCTTACTGTTACACTGACATTGTTCAGTCTACAGTAGTTCACTGACCGTTTTCGTTATCATATTATACATTCACCTATGTTGACATTAACTATTCGTGTATCTTTCACAATCAACAGTGAAATGCCGTAGGCTATGCTAGATAACATCACATGTCGGCTAAATGCAGTCAATGTAACGTTATCATGGTACGAGCATGGAGCATTAGTTCAACGTCAAGCTGATAAAAGTAGCCTATTATTGTAACGTTGCAGTGGGAGTTTACATGAGTTTCCAGCATGTTGTGTGATGCTTTCGCCGTTGCGTTGAAAGTCTCCGTGTGTCCGGTAGTGAATGCTCGCTCCTGAGATCGCACACGCACACGAGCACGAGCGCTCTTGTTGCAATCTGAAACATCACCACTAGAGGCCGCTAAAAGTTCCATAGAGCACCTTTAATACGGCCCTTTTTGAAGGTCAAATTATTTTTTTTAGATCATAATTTAGATTTTTGTCAATCTCAAATGTCCGGGTTGTGGTTGGAGTCAGACTTAGCTTGAGTTTCATTAATTAGTTTAAGCGCGAGTAACCGTGAGGGGGTTTTATTGGCTATCCAGCAAACACAACGTTCCTCTAATGTTCCCGTTTGGTTATTTTTTTACTGGGAACGTTCTCTATAGGTTCTTTTTTATATCCTACAGAGAACGATACCTGCAGGTTATTTTTGGGTTTTATTTTATAACCTAAACAGAACCTTCCCAGAATGTTTCCTTTTATAATAATAATAATAATAACTTATACTTATATAGCGCCTTTCACGGGACCCAAGGACGCTTTACATATAGCTACTTAAGAATAAAGAATAAGGAAAAGAATATAATAAAATAAGTAAATAAGTAAATAATAATAATTAATCAGTCCTGGTTGAATGCCTTTGTAAAAAGGTGGGTTTTTAGAAGGTTTTTGAAAATGTCCAGAGAGGGAGCGTTTCGGATGTCTGCAGGAATGGAATTCCAGAGGGTAGGGGCTGCGACGCTGAAGGCTCTGTCCCCAAAAGTCCGCAGTCTTGTGTGGGGGACAGAGAGCAGGCCCTTGTCAATGGACCGCAGGTTCCGTGAGGGGATATAGGGATGGAGAAGGTCCAGTAGATACCGGGGGGCAGTGGCATGTAGAGATTTATACGTGAGGAGCAGGATTTTGTAAGTGATGCGAAATTTGACCGGGAGCCAGTGTAGCTGGGTGAGGTTCGGTGTAATGTGCCGTTAAGACCTAGTGTGCGTTAGAACCCTGGCAGCCGAGTTCTGGACGTATTGTAGTCTTTCAAGAATCTTACTGGGTACCCCATACAGGACACCATTGCAATAGTCCAAGCGAGAGGTGATGAAGGCGTGAATGAGTGACTCAGCCACAGGGTCTGAGAGTGATGGTCATAGTCTGGAAATGTTTTTGAGGTGGTAGAAAGCAGATTTAGTAATGAGTTTGATGTGTGACTGAAAGGAGAGAGTGGAGTCCAAAATGACACCAAGGTTACGGACTTCCTTGGAAGGAGAGATGGAGCAATCATCCACTTTGAGGAGTAGACCACCTACCCTCGAAAGTAGCGGCTTGGGAGCCACAACCAATAGCTCTGTTTTGCTGCTGTTCAGCTTGAGTAAGTTAGATGACATCCAGGTTTTTATTTCATTCAGACAGTCAATAAGCGATGGTGGAGGGAGCTGAGTGGATGGTGTCATCAGCATAACAGTGGAAACTAAGACCATGGTGACGTATTATCTGGCCAAGGGGCATCATGTAAATGGTAAAAAGGAGGGGCCCAAGCACAGAGCCTTGAGGCACACCTTGTTTGACTGGGGCCGGGGGTGAACTGCAGTTTCTAAAAGTAACAAACTGTTCCCTATTTGAGAGATATGACTGGAGCCAGGAGAGTGCTGAGCCGTTGAGGCCAACACATTCAGATAGACGTTTAAGAAGGATAGCATGGGACACTGTGTCAAAGGCTGCTGAGAGATCTAAAAGGATGAGGATGCTAATATGTCCAGAATCAGCGGCGATGAGGAGGTCATTGACGATTTTGATAAGGGTAGTCTCAGTGCTGTGATGGGCTCTGAAGCCAGATTGAAAGGGTTCATAGAGATCATAGAGGGACATGTGATGATGGAGTTGGGCAGCAACTGCTCTTTCAAGGATTTTACTCATAAAGGGAAGGTTGGAGATCGGACGGTAGTTATTAAGGTCAGCCGGGTCCAAACTGGGCTTTTTGAGAATAGGGGTAACTACAGCTGTTTTGAAGCCAGAGGGTACCAAGCCAGATACCAGAGACTTGTTTATGATATCCACCATAATGGGACAGAGAGTAGGGAGGCATGCCTTGACCAGAATACTTGGTATGGGGACCAGTGAGCAGGTGGAGATATTGGCTCCGGTAACCAACTTAGCGACTTGAGCCGCATCCAGAATGGAAAAGGATGAGAGGCAGTGCTGTGGCAAACATGTAGCAGGGAAATTGGCGCCATCACGAGTGTGAGTTATGGGAGGGTGATCATGAGGAGGCGTCAGTTGTTGGTGGATAGAGTCCACTCTTGCCTGAAAGAAATCCAGAAAAGTAGAGCCAATATTAGGAGTGTCAAAGGGACAGGGGGCATCATGAGGACGGAGCAGCCGGTTTATGGTGGAGAAGAGCTTTCTGGGTTGCTTTTGCTGGTTACCAATGAGAGTTGAGTAGTAGTGTGTTTTGGCCTTGGAGAGAGCTTCTTTATAAGACCTCACATGGTCTTTAAAGGCCTCAAGGTGGACAGTGAGGCCCGATTTTTTATAGAGCCTTTCCAGCTGGCGACCAGTGGCCTTCATGGAACGAAGTTGGGTAGTGAACCAGGGGGCAGGATGGGAGAAGGAGACAGTTCGAGTCTTAAGGGGAGCAAGAGAGTCCAGGCTGAGAGACAACGCTGTATTATAATGTGTGACTAAGCTATCCACCCCAGGTTCTGGGGGATCTGTGGCCAAGTGGGTCCCTACAGTTCTGGATAGTGATGATGTATTAACAGACTTGATGTTCCGAAAAGTGATGGTACATTTGAGGTGTTGCCTGGGCAAAAGGACTGGAACATAGAAGAGGACGGCACTGTGATCAGAGATAGCTAGATCAATGCATTGCAGCTGGGAGGGAGTGAAACCAATGGAGTAGACCAGATCCAGTGTATGACCTTTGGTGTGAGTGGGACCTTTAACATGCTGAATGATGTTGAGGCAGTCCAACAGTGACAGGAATTCAGCAGCAAAAGGACAGCTGCTAGAGTCGACATGAATATTGAAGTCCCCGAGCAGAAGTGTGGAAGGAGACATGGAACAGACGGAAATGAGTAGCTCTGATAGCTCGGCCATGAAGATGGTTGTTGTTTTTGGTGGGCGATAAACAAGGACCACCTGAAGCTGAGCAGGCCCAGCCAATGTAAAACAAAGACACTCAAATGAGGTGATGTTAGGCACTGCAAGTTCTTTCACTGGGATGTCAGCTCGATGTATAACAGCCAGACCACCACCACGGCCCGTCGAACGAGGCTTCTGGATGTACACATAGCCTGCTGGGGTGGCTTGGTTGAGTCTCATGAAATCCTGCTGATTTTGCCAAGTTTCTGTTAAGCAGAGAAAATCCATTTTTCTGTCAGTAATGATGTCATGTACGAGTAGTGCTTTATTGTTTACGGAACGAGTGTTCAATAACATTAACATTGCAGGCCTGTTAATAAGTGCTAAGGCAGGCAGTGTAGAAGAAGCAATATCAACACAAACCAGAGACCTTAGGTTTAGATTGACAGAGCCCACATGAGGTTTGTTGTGATGACGTCGTTTCACTGCGACAGAGCGTCTGTCCGACAGAACAGTGGGAATAACATGGTCTATGTAAACAAACTTACATCGGGAGCTTCTATCTACATAGCGGGGGCGACGCAAGAGTTTGAGTGATTTGATGGTATCAAGGCAGTTTGGTAAGATGTTACAGAAGAGATTCAGAAGTTCCAGGGAGGAGTATTTAATTAACGACATGTTGGTACGAGGAAGCACCAGCTAGCTTCGCCACAGCGGCCGGAGAGGATGCATCCAACACTCGACCACAGAGACAAGAGAGAACAGTCAATAGTCCGGGTTTCGTGACACAGAGCTATCCAATCCGTGGAACCAGGAAATATAATCCAAAATCCAAAATTGTCCTTCCGTGGTGGATCACCAGCCCGAGCAAACACCCAACAGCCAGCCGACATGAGTGAGTAACGTTAGACAAGCCGTAGTTGCGCCGCGCAAACAGTTGGCAATACAGATATTTGCAGATCCAAAACACACATTATCCTAGTTGCCTGATCGTCAAACACAAAGAAGCATAATAACTCAAGTTTGGTAGAACGAAAAAAAGAAAAGAAAACTGCGATTAGTGAAGCGGCGACAGACACGCCAGCGTCCTCACTTCTCGCGATGTTGTATTTTATAACCATGTAAACTAATTAAAACGTTGCAGGTGATACCAAGAGGCTAAAGAGATTATTCTAATGCTGAAATGTGTAATTTATTTACACTCACCTAAAGGATTATTAGGAACACCTGTTCAATTTCTCATTAATGCAATTATCTAATCAACCAATCACATGGCAGTTGCTTCAATGCATTTAGGGGTGTGGTCCTGGTCAAGACAATCTCCTGAACTCCAAACTGAATGTCAGAATGGGAAAAAAAGGTGATTTAAGCAATTTTGAGCGTGGCATGGTTGTTGGTGCCACACGGGCCGATCTGAGTATTTCACAATCTGCTCGGTTACTGAGATTTTCACGCACAACCATTTCTAGGGTTTACAAAGAATGGTGTGAAAAGGGAAAAACATCCAGTATGCGGCAGTCCTGTGGGCTAAAATGCCTTGTTGATGCTAGAGGTCAGAGGAGAATGGGCCGACTGATTCAAGCTGATAGAAGAGCAACTTTGACTGAAATAACCACTCGTTACAACCGAGGTATACAGCAAAGCATTTGTGAAGCCACAACACGCACAACCTTGAGGCGGATGGGTTACAACAGCAGAAGACCCCACCGGGTACCACTCATCTCCACTACAAATAGGAAAAAGAGGCTACAATTTGCAAGAGCTCACCAAAATTGGACAGTTGAAGACTGGAAAAATGTTGCCTGGTCTGTTGAGTCTCGATTTCTGTTGAGACATTCAGATTGTAGAGTCAGAATTTGGCGTAAACAGAATGAGAAAATGGATCCTTCATGCCTTGTTACCACTGTACAGGCTGATGGTGGTGGTGTAATGGTGTGGGGGATGTTTTCTTGGCACACTTTAGGCCTCTTAGTGCCAATTGGGCATCGTTTAAATGGCACAGCCTACCTGAGCATTGTTTCTGACCATGTCCATCCCTTTATGGCCACCATGTACCCATCCTCTGATGGCTACTTCCAGCATGATAATGCACCATGTTACAAAGCTCGAATCATTTCAAATTGGTTTCTTGAACATGACAATGGGTTCACTGTACTAAAATGGCCCCCACAGTCACCAGATCTCAACCCAATAGAGCATCTTTGGGATGTGGTGGAACGGGAGCTTCGTGCCCTGGATGTGCATCCCACAAATCTCCATCAACTGCAAGATGCTATCCTATCAATATGGGCCAACATTTCTAAAGAATGCTTTCAGCACCTTGTTGAATCAATGCCACGTAGAATTAAGGCAGTTCTGAAGGCGAAAAGGGGTCAAACACAGTATTAGTATGGTGTTCCTAATAAACCTTTAGGTGAGTGTATAAACAAACTATATAATGTTTAAACACCCTCGCACACTGTCGCAAAGCTCAGTTTAAGGCTGATTTATACTCCTGCATCAGACCTACGGCGCTGTAGGCTACACCTCGGTTTTCATTTATACTTCTGCGTCGTTCTCCATGTTGACATGCAATTACACATTCAGAGGGAACATGTGAAACCCATGGGAGGGGTTCTAGCAGACCAATAACAGCGCTTGTGTTTCACGTAGAATTGACGCGTTGTTAAATTTTTGGAGAGATGCTTGTCGGTTTACGTCGTAGGGTATGCGTGCTACACAGCCTACGACATGATTTGACGCAGAAGTATGAATTGGGCTGGTGTCCACACGAGCGCGAAGATGCGCGCTGCAAAAATGATGTCATCGCGGTGTGGGCGGTCTTGCGTGTATTATCACCTGCAAGGCCCCATTTCGCTTGGAAGTGTGCACGTCATTTTTTGTTTGTCTGAAGCAAATGGTGAAACTCGCCAAACTGGGTTCGCCTCCGGAGGGTCTGATGGACCCAAGTATGGTGACGATGACCCCTACACCACTGATCTGCTGCTCTCCAGAGCAAATACAGAGCTATAACTCTCTCGATGAATCCTTGATCAACATCAGCCATCTTGCAAACTAGACAACCGCCTAGCACTGGCCCCACAAGAAGCGGATTTCGCCTCGGACAATTTTGCTTTGGACGCGCGAATGGATTCAAAATGTTTAAGCGTCCAAATAGACGCAAATTTAACACTCAATTCACGTTTGGTGTGAACGCAGCATTAGGCAAACTATCCCTTTAAGGGAAAAGCCCTGACTGTCACGACACGCACACACGGGGATTAGATATCCAAAAGCAGTTTTATTTAAAGGGTAATTCGTACTCACAACCAGTCCAGGTAAAGGTCAAAATCCAAAAAGGCAATCCAAAAACATAAAAGACAAACAATAGAAACAGGCTCGAAATAACAACGGAAGTGTCGGGACAATATACAAGGACTCTGTGACAAACACTGAAACAGACAGGGTATATATACACAAGTGCTAACAGGGTGACGAGAAACAGCTGTAAGGCAATGAACAATCAGTGACAGACAGGATCATAGGAATTGTAGTGAGAATGCATAGACACCGTGAAAACTGAGGACCTCTAGTGTTTAACCCAGGGAACAACCAAACACTGATATAACCCCCCCTCTACGGAGCGGCTACCAGACGCTCCAAGACAACACAAAAACAAGAATTCAGGTGGGAGGTGAAACAGTGGAGACTCAGGGGGAGTGATGGGTGGCCAGGTCCATGAAGGGGAACAGAGACACAAGTAAATAGCTTAACTGATGGGCGGGGGAAAACAAACAGTTCATCAGGGGGCCAGGGCAAAGCAGATAGTTTCTCAGGTGGCCAGAGTAAATTAGACAGTTCATCAGGTGGCCAGGGCGAAGCAGACGACCCATCGGGCGGACAGGGCGGAGCAGACGACCCATCGGGCGGACAGGGTGGAGCAGACGACCCATCGGGCGGCCAGGGCGGAGCAGACGACCCCTCGGGCGGCCACAGCGGAGACGACCCGTCAGGCGGCCACGGCGGCCACCAGCTCAGGAACAGGAACAGACACCGGCTCGGCAGCATCCCTTTTGTCTGAAGATCCTGAAACAGACTCAGAAACATGAACAGTCTCAAGATCAACAAACGTGACCTGAGCATTCTCTGGATCGACAGACATGCCCACAGTCTCTGGGTCAACAGACGTGACGTGAACCGTCTCTGGGTCAACCAGCTTGACGTGAACAGTCTCTGGATCTGCAGACGTGACTTGAACCGTCTCTGAATCGGCAGACGTGACATGAACAGTCTCTGGGTCAACAGGCGTGACGTGAACAGTCTCTGGGTCAACAGGCGTGACGTGAACAGTCTCTGGGTCAACAGGCGTGACGTGAACAGTCTCTGGGTCAACAGGCGTGACGTGAACAGTCTCTGGGTCAACAGGCGTGACGTGAACAGTCTCTGGGTCATCAGGCGTGACGTGAACAGTCTCAGGATCAGCAGAACTCATCTGCTTCCTCAATGCCGCAGAACTGCCACTACATAAAAAAGGAACACGGCCTTCCTGGCCATGGCAGGACTGATGATGGGGAGTTCTGGGACAATCTCCGGGAAGACAGCTGGCTGTTCGGGAACGACCTCCGGAAAAACAGCGGGCTGTTCGGGGAAGACGGGGGCGACCTCCAGGGAGACAGCGGACTGTTCGGGGACGACCTCCAGGGAGACAGCGGACTGTTTAGAGATGTTAGGAGTGCAGGAAGCTCTCCCTCTCCTCCTCCTCTGCCACCTCTGATGGCAACAGGCAGGCTCTGGACTGGATGGGATCGGCGGCGGATGGAAGTCTAGACTGGACCTCACCACCTCAGGTTCCATGAAGGATCGAGGTGGAGAGTGATACCTGGACTCCCCTCTAACCTCCGCGGGTCCCAGAAAACTCTGCCAGCCAGGTTCCCTCGAACGACTCTCTGGGAAGATCTGGAGGGGGTGTGGAAGCTTTCTTCAAATCAGCTTCCTCAGTCAATCGGGCCCACAGTGCAAAACACTCGAAGATGTTCATACGAGGAGCAATCTCTTTGGGTTGAGAATTCCCCCTCTGCTGTCTCTTCCCCCTCTCAGTGGCTGGAGACCTTGGAGACCCCATACCGCTGGATCTCTGCATGACGGAGTCCTTCTGTCACGACACGCACACACGGGGAATAGAGATCCAAAAGCAGTTTTATTTAAAGGGTAATCCGTACTCACAATCAGTCCAGGTAAAGGTCAAAATCCAAAAAGGCAATCCAAAAACATAAAAGACAAACACTAGAAACAGGCTTGAAATAACAACGGAAGTGTGGGGACAGTATACAAGGACTCAGTGACAAACACTGAAACAGACAGGGTATATATACACAAGTGCTAACAGGGTGACGAGAAACAGCTGTAAGGCAATGAACAATCAGTGACAGACAGAATCATGGGAATTGTAGTGAGAATGCATAGACACTGTGAAAACTAGGGATGAGTCGCGATCTTCGAATAGTCGAATAGTCGAACTGCGTTCGAAATTCGATCATAAAATTGCTTATTCGAATATCATTATATTTTCGCGCAATTCCAATGTGACATAATTGACGGCGCGCCTACTGTCACAGATCGCGCAGCAGAGTATTTTCCTGTCGGGGACACAAGGTGTCACTAACATGAATGAAACCCCCTCCTGCGCGATCTAGGATACCAGAGTGTAAACAAACATCAGAAGAAGAGCATTGTCGTGACCGTTAACTCTGCGCCCAACAGAGGTGGGTATAACCTTTACTGTCTATGGTAGAATCGTCTATGGTAGTAACAAAGTAGGCTACATTTACTTCACTACGTTGGGTGAGGTTCCTCTCGTTACTTTATTTTAATGCAATATGTTGTTAAATGCGTAGTTTATTCCAAGCGCGCTGTATCTTTTTTATGGACATGAGCGATGCTCCATTCAGAAATGAATCACTCTTTTGAGTCGATTCTGTTCAAAGACTTCATCAAACAAGTTGGCAGATCTGTCTAAATCGGTTCGCGAATCAGCTTGAATGATCTGTTCAGTTCCTCGCGCACTGAATCGTCTGAAGCGCTTTCAATTCACACTCGACACGGAGTCGCAACAGGAAGATTTAAGAACATCAAGAGCGTTGGATGAAGTGGCCGTGGATCTACTACAGTTTAGTCTAGTGAAAGCAAATCTGCACATGCATCATATTTTTGCCAGCGATGAAGATCTAGTTGAACATCTTCGTATGATGTCTGTGAATGAATGATTCCACAGGACGATACATTCGAGTTAATTTCAGTCAGGTAACGTTAATACATTTTACAACAGATTATTACTCGACGATAGCACTACAAGTATGATAACATTATCCGTTTTTTGGACATATACATTCATTTATAGGCTACATTAAATAAGCTACCATTGTACACAGTTTATGAAATGAACACCCGCCATCCCGCGGTATGTGTGTGTATTGCGCAGTGGCACACGAATAGTTTTGATTGAAACTAATTTGTTTAAAAAGTAGGCTTTTGCAGTAACAAGGCAGGTTTGCATAAAATCATTATGATATTCTTTTTTTATCTAACGAGCACCTGGTTTGGCGATGCAAGAACGGACTGTCGTGCTTATTGTTTTTTTCTTCTATGTTAACTAGAAGAAAAAAATGTAAAAAAAACGACGAAAACATGTTCGAATAATAAACAGTTTGTTTGATGACACATCACTAAAGATGAAATCAGCCTCCCTTTCTGTCATTGTGAGTGTGCGTGTTTTTTTTTGTTGTTTTTTTTGATTTTCGAACGATAATCGACTTTTGCTCCTCGATTTTCGAATGGCATTTTTGGCAGAAATTCACATCCCTAGTGAAAACTGAGGACCTCTAGTATTTAACCCAGGGAAGAACCAAACACTGTGACACTGACACCACGACTTTTATTTCTTAACTGACTCCAAGTTGAATTTCTAGATTAGCGTTTCTCAACGGGGACCTATGGACAGTATTGGGGGGCGGTGTGAACGAGGCAGCAGAGAGGGGGGCGCACAGGCACAAATGGGGGGCGCTGAGGCACATCCGCATTCATTTTATGGCCCGCGTCATGCAAAAGATGAATTTGAGATCAAAGGTTGAGCAAATATTAGACAGTAGCCGCGTTTCCATTACTCTTCAAATTACACAAATTGAAATTGCGAATTGAAACCCGTGTGCCATAGGTTGCCGACCCCTGGCATAGACTATTAAAGAAATGCAATTTTGCCAAAGATGCAGCCTACTTCACTGGAATAGCCTATGTTACTATATCATCGTGCTTAACACTGAGAAATTTAATTGTAATGTGATGATCGGGTGCGGATATCTAATTCGGAGAAAATCATTAGTGATGTTGAGTTTGTATTTAACAGCTGATTCGGGTGACGTTACAGCTGATCCGCGCATCTCTACTCTGCGATGTGTAATTGGCCGATGGGAATAATAAATTCAAAGTAACGCTCACGTCTAACTGACAGACTGTCTTTGAGCAGCTTCCAGTGAGCAACAGCCAGACCTGAAATCACTGGTAAAAAGAATGCAGACTCAGATTTCCCACTAGGAATAAGGACTACTTTTCATCAGGGCTTAAGAAGTAGCCTGTATTTGCTCAATGATTTTCTAAATACTAAGTGTATTAAATACCTCAAAATGTGTTAACACATTTTTTTATGTTATGTTAATCTACATTTTTGTTCCATATTTTTTCATTTTTATTTCATGTTCAGTATTACTTTAAATTGGACAAAGACTAGCAAGACTTACCTTGCAAGGAGGTTTTTAATACTCTTGAGTATGAACTCTTTTTTTGCATTAATATTGCTAGAAAACTGATAATCCACTTTATTGTTCCAGATTTTTTATTTTCACGTTCAGTATTAGCTTACTTTAAATCGGACAAAGACTAGCAAGACTTACCTAGCAAGATAGGTAATAAACTGCATGCTAAATACTGTCATGAATAAACTTACGATGCAAGTTGTAATTTGTGGCCCTTCACATTTTATGTGGTTTAAATGTGGCCCCCTTGGCATCTGAACTTGAGTACCAAAGCTGCCAGATCAGACAAAAAAGATAAATTCAAGATACACTGAATCCAGTAAGAACATATTTAATCATTTAGGTTCACCCAAAAATTAAAATTAAAATTTGGCGCCACCCAGGTGGCAGCCTTTTGCAGCAGCTCTCGTTAAAATTGTGTTTTTAATCTATTTATAGTGTATGTATGCGAAATAGTTGCAAACTGCAAAATGGACACCAACAAAGTCACTGAGTTTGTTTTACTTTGTCTACTTCTTTGGACTTTGTTTATAGTCGCGTCTGGAAACTCTGTTCACGGCTGCGGTCCTATTGCTTACACCAGGGATCAGTCCGCAACACGCCGATGCTAATAGAAGGAAAACAGGATATTCCACGCAAGCTAAGAAGGAGAAGACGGGGGAACCGTGCTGGAGGTATGTGTCGGAATAAAAGGAGATGTTACAGACCAACTTTTCTGTCCATCATTATGGGAAATGTAAGATCTTTACCCAACAAAATGGACGAGTTAACAGCTCTTACATGGCATCAGAGGGAATTCCAGGAATGTAGCATCATGCTGTTCACGGAGTCATGGTTAACCAAGCTAACACCGGATACGGCCGTGGCTCTGGATGGATTTGATTTACTGCGCGCAGACAGAACGATGGAGAGCGGTAAGAGAAAGGGAGGAGGGCTGGCAGTGTTTGTGAATAATAAATGGTGTAAAACTGGACACATCACCATTAAAGAACAGATTTGCTGTAAGGACATCGAGCTGTTAGCCGCTAGCATGAGGCCGTTCTATCTGCCCAGAGAATTTTCGCATGTTATAGCGATAGCTGCGTATATTCCCCCCTCTGCTGATGGTGAATCGGCATGTGATGTCCTGCATTCTGTTGTTAACAGACTGTTAACACAGAGCTCAAATGCACTTTTCATTATCTCTGGAGACTTTAATCATGCCCCTACATCCTCCACTTTGCCCACATTTACTCAGTATGTTTCATGTCACACAAGAGATTATAGAACACTGGATCTATTTTATGCCAACTCAAAGGAGGCTTATACATCAGCACCCCTCCCCCCCTTGGGAAGATCAGATCACAACCTGGTTCATCTCTTACCTGTGTAAAAAAACCCTTGTATGTAGGCAACCAGTTTCCACCCGCACAGTGATGACATGGTCGGATGAGACCAGTGAGGCTCTGAAAGACTGTTTTGAAACAACTGTGTGGGAGAAACTGTGTAGTCCACATTAGGAAGATATTGACAGTCTAACAGACTGTATTACGGACTATATTAATTTCTGTGTGGAGAATACTGTACCCACCAGGATTGTACGGTGTTTTGTTAATAATAAACCGTGGATTAACCCTGATATAAAGAATCTACTTAAAGAGAAGAAGAGGGTGTATGGATCAGGAAACAAAGGAGAGCTGAAAACTGTCCAGAGAGAATTGAGAAAGAAGATCGGGGAGGGAAAATCATGCTTCAAGAGGAGGATGGAGGATCAGCTGCAGCAGAACAATGTCAGTGGTGTGTGGAAGGGGCTCAAAACCATCACGGGTCATAAGGAGTCCAGTTTCCAGACTGAGGGTGACCAGAAGTGGGTGAATGATCTCAATCTATTCTTTAACAGATTTGATCGGCTGCCCTCTACTGACCTCATCCAGTCCCCCCTGCTGAAATCCCCACTCTCTGCCTCCACAGCAGGCAGCTCCAGCCCTACCTCTCTCTGCACAGCTATCAGCTCACAGACAATACAAAATACACCTAACTCCCCCCCTGCCGATTCCCTCCAGTCAACACTCCATCAAATACACACTGCCCCTTACAGAAGCCCAGGTGAGAATGGAGCTCAGGAAGATCAAGGCGAGGAAGCCTGCAGGCCCAGACGGCATCAGCTCCAGGCTCCTTAAGACCTGTCCAGATCAGCTGTGCGGCATACTGCTGTACATATTTGACCATAGCCTGAAGCCGGGAAAGGTGCCACAGATATGGAAAACATCCTGCGTGGTGCCTGTTCCGAAGACGTCGCGCCCAAAAGACTTCGGAGATTATTGACCAGTAGCACTGACCTCACATCTGATGAAAACATTGGAGAGGCTGGTGCTTACTCATCTCCGACCTTTGGTGAGTCCATCAATGGATGCACTTCAGTTCGCCTATCAACCGGGCATTGGAGTGGAAGACGCAATCATCTTCCTCCTAAATAGGGCTATTTCACACCTGGAAAAGGCTGGGAGCACTGTGAGAGTCATGTTCTTCGACTTCTCTAGTGCTTTTAACACCATTCAACCTGCGCTCCTGAGGGATAAGATGGTGTATATGGGAGTATTCCCGATGTGCCTGCTTTGCCAGCAGGTTTTCTCTAACAAGGCAATTAAACCGTCCCGTCTAAAGGAGCACCTAACTAAAATTCACCCCGATAAGGCATCCAAGGATGCTGCGTATTTCCAGAACCTCAAGGAGCAACTTTCAAAACAGTCCATCTCCAAGATATTCGCTAGGAAGGTAAACCAGACAGAGAGTGGGTTACTGGCCTCCTATAACATCTCTCTCCTGACAGCTAAGTCCGGGTTGCCATTTACAGTGGGGGAGAAGCTGGTTATCCCATCGATTAAAGAGGCCATCTCCACCATCATGGAGAGAGACCCATCGCCAGTGATGCAGGCCATCCCGCTCAGCAATGACAGTGTGGCTCAGAGAATAAAGGAGATGGCGCTGGATACAGAGCAGCAGTTGTGTGCCACACTGCGTGAAAATCCATTCAGTATCCAGCTGGATGAAACCACGACAATAGACAATAATGTTCTGCTGATGGCGTATGTGCGTTATATGTCTGAGAGAGATGTGGCCGAGAACGTTTTGTTTGCCAAATATCTCTCCACTGACACACGAGGGGAGACGATCTTCAGGGCCCTGAGTGACTACCTGCCAAAAATATAAGTTCTTCTCTCCACCAGTCTCTGAACATCGCTGTCAGGGCCATAAACAAAATTAAGGCCCATGCTCTGAACGACCGGATCTTCAGGCAGCTGTACGAGGAGAACGATGAAGCGTTTCAGCGCTTGCTGCTCCACACCGAGGTACGCTGGCTATCCAAGGGCAACTGTCTGGCTAGGCTGTGTGAGTTGTTCACAAGTGTCCTGGAGTTTTTTGCCGGTGCCGACGCAGTTCTAAGGGACACGCTGTGGTCCTATCGTGGTGACATCTTTTACCTGGCAGATTTCTTCGGGAAGATGAATGAAGTGTCACTGTCCTGTTGTTTCAGTGTAGTATCTACCACAAGGTAAGGTTGTTTTCGATTTTCTGGTTATTTTCTTTTTTTGCCTTCTCACAAATTTGTATTTTAATTAGACGCGTTCCCACTTTATATAACAGCCGCTCTGAATAGTATTGCAGTTTAAATTTGATAGCACTTAAGTGAGCGCTGTCCAACAGCTAGTTTCGATTTCTCCCATTATTCGGGTAATTTGCGTTTGCTGTGTTAATTGCTGGGCAGAAACAGCAACTGTAAAACAGATATAAACTCGCAGTGATCCAGAACAAGGCCAGGACAAGCGGTCAGGCCGTGAACAAGACAAGGGCGCGCAAGTCGTTTTTCTGAATATCCAGTTCTCCTGTTGTTTCAGTGTAGTATCTACCACAAGGTAAGGTTGTTTTCGATTTTCTGGTTATTTTCTTTTTTTGCCTTCTCACAAATTTGTATTTTAATTAGACGCGTTCCCACTTTATATAACAGCCGCTCTGAATAGTATTGCAGTTTAAATTTGATAGCACTTAAGTGAGCGCTGTCCAACAGCTAGTTTCGATTTCTCCCATTATTCGGGTAATTTGCGTTTGCTGTCTTAATTGCTGGGCAGAAACAGCTGTCCTCACTCAGGCGTTAAAGTACGCATTATATCTATGTAGTGCGCGCGCTGTCGCGGAAGCGGCAGCGGAAGCGTATCAGCCTCCTCGTGTGAAGACTGACTCGGGTAAAGACCATCGATTCTACCTGTGCGACTCCACCAAGCAAGGACTCTGGCAAGGCACTTAAGTATCGTCTTCTCTCCTTTTCCTTTCCCACCTCTATCGTATTTCCCTTTCACAACATGTGCTTTCAATACATTCCTGTTGTCTCTCGACAACGTGCACTCATCACGCACAGAAGGCAGCGCAATACTGCTAATCTGCGTCCTATTCTCTCATCCACACACACACCTCTCTCTCTTTCTATGGGTCTATGGAATTGTCAGTCAGCAGTCAATAAAGCTGACTTCATTCCAGCCTTTGCATCTCATTCTACTCTTAATATATTGGGCTTGACTGAGACCTGGATCCGTCCAGAAGACTCAGCAACCCCTGCTGCTCTCTCTAACAACTTCTCTTTCTCCCACACCCCTCGCCAGTCTGGGAGGGGTGGGGGTACTGGTCTTCTCATTTCTAACAACTGGATATACTCAACTCTCTCTTCTCTATGCAATAACAACTCGTTTGAATATCATACAATTACACTTACAACTCCCATTATGATCCATATTGTAGTTATTTATCGCCCCCCAGGTCAACTGGGAAGCTTTGTAGAGGAGCTGGATGTGCTGCTGTCCTCTTTCCCTGAGGATGGCACCCCACTCGTAGTCTTTGGTGATTTCAACATTCATCTAGAAAAGGCGTATGCAACAGACTTCATCTCTCTTCTAGCCTCATTCGATCTCAAACGGCTCATCACCACAGGTACTCACAAATCAGGCAACCAACTGGACCTGGTTTACACACGCAACTGCATCCCAGACAACATTTTGGTGAAACCTCTCCATGTTTCAGATCATTTCCTCATTACATTCAATCTACAGCTCACTACCCATGCTCCACCAACCCCCCTACCAGTTACTTTCAGACGTAACCTGTGCTCACTTTCTCCTTCCCATCTTTCCTCTGCTGTGTCATCTTCACTTCCCTCACCCTCACAATTCTCATCTCTAGATGTGAATACCCCTGGTTATCTGAGGTTCTTCGTGAACACCGGACCAAACTCAGGGCAATGGAGAGGAAATGGCGCAAATCAAAAGACACGTCTGACCTGAGTATGTATCAATCTCTGCTCTCTTCCTTTTCTGCTGATGTTCACGCTGCAAAATCTTCATAGTTCCACAGCAAGATCAACAGCGCCTCTAACACACGAACACTTTTCAAGACATTCAATTCACTCCTCTGTCCACCTCCACCATCACCCACCTCCTCTTTAAATGCTGATGACTTTGCTAACTTCTTCACCAACAAAACAACCTCTATCAGCAGTCAGTTCTCAACTCCACACACACAGGAACCCAAACCATCCTCTCCCACTACCAGAAACCTTCTTTTTACCTTCTCTCCGCTAACCGAGGAAGAAGTATCTAAACTTCTCCTCTCCAGTCATCCTACCACCTGCCCTCTAGACCCCATCCCCTCACACCTTCTACAAGCCATCTCTCCCACACTTCTTCCAGCACTCACACACATCATCAACTCATCCCTCCACACTGGCATTTTCCCTACAGCATTCAAGCAGGCTCGGGTAACTCCACTGCTTAAAAAAACAACATTAGACACATCACTTTTAGAGAATTACAGACCTGTCTCTCTCCTACCATTCATTGCGAAAACACTTGAACGAGTTGCTTTCAACCAAGTATCATCTTTCCTGTCTCTGACCAACCAGCTGGATGTCAACCAATCTGGCTTCAAGAAAGGCCATTCTACCGAGACTGCACTACTGTCGGTCACAGAAGCCCTGCGGATCGCAAAAGCTGCTTCCAAATCTTCAGTTCTCATTCTGCTGGATCTTTCTTCTGCCTTCGACACTGTGAATCATCAGATCCTTCTGTCCACCCTCTCATCACTGGGCATCAAAGGAACTTCCCTCCACTGGTTTGAGTCCTATCTCACAGGTAGGTCCTTCAGGGTTACATGGAGAGGCGAGGTATCCAAAGCACATCAACTGAACACAGGGGTTCAGTTCTTGACCACTCCTCTTCTCCATCTACACCACATCATTGGGATCCATCATACAGGCACATGGTTTCTCTTACCATTGCTATGCTGATGACACACAGCTCCACCTCTCATTTCAACCAGATGATCCCACAGTAGCTGCACGGATCTCAAGCTGTCTGGCGGACATCTCGGCATGGATGAAGGTACATCACCTGCAGCTCAACCTGGCAAAGACTGAGCTTCTCGTCCTCCCTGCCAATCCATCTCTACAGCACGACTTCACTATCCAGCTAGAGTCATCCTCAATCACCCCATCAAGGTCAGTCAGAAATCTTGGAGTAATATTTGATGACCAGCTGACCTTCACAGACCACATTACAAAGACAGCTCGATCATGCAGGTTTGCAATGTATAACATCAGGAAGATCAGGCCTTTCCTAACTGAGCATGCAACACAACTTCTCGTCCAGGCCCTGGTTATTTCTAGGTTTGATTACTGCAATGCTCTTCTGGCTGGACTTCCATCATGTGTTACTAAACCTCTACAAATGATCCAGAATGCTGCAGCCCGCCTTGTCTTCAACGAGCCCAAAAGGGCCCACGTCACTCCCACAAATTCTTCTCTTTAAATCTTTCCTTCCCTTTTAAATCTTCCCTTGTCTGGCTTTTGCTACTCTGAGCAATGCCTGAACTTTGTATTTTGAGCACTTCTTGCGTCGTTCTTCCCTCTTCATGATGACTCGCTTGCTTTAGTCCTCAGATGTAAGTCGCTTTGGATAAAAGCGTCTGCTAAATGACTAAATGTAAATGTAAATGTAATGTAAATGTCACTCAAGCTCCAGGGAGATGCCATGACACTGGTGAATTCCAAGGCCACCATCTGCAGTTTCCTCGCCAAGCTGGAGCTGTACAAACAAAATTTGAGCAGGCGTCAATTCAATTTCCTTCAGCTGGCCAAGGTAGCCTATTATTATTATAGTAGTAGTAGTATTATTAGGTATATTTAAATTTACAAAGGCAGCCTAAAAATAATCTCAATAGCGTTAACTGCCTTTCTGTACTTTCATTCAGGTGGTTGATGAGTTGACCGATAACTACCTGCTGCGTTACACCGATCACTTGAGGGCAGTGAAGGCGGACATGGAGATCCGTTTCAGGGACCTCGACCGATTGGATGTCTTTGAGTGGGTGATGGAGCCTTTTCAAGTGGATGTGTCCATGAGTGAGGGCAAAATTCAAGAAACTCTCATCGACCTCCAAAATGATGAGGGGGCCAAGGCAACCTTTTGGGCCTGTGGCTGGCGTGTCATGTGGGCCACGCATGGTCAGCGTGTCTCTATTTTGTGGAAGAGGATTCGTCTTCTTCTCCTTGCTTTTCCGACGTCATACCTTGTTTAGCAGGGGTTTCCACATGCAGATGAAGTACCGCAGCCGTCTCAATTTGGTTACCTCAGCCACACTCCGGCTCAAGCTGACATCATTGTGTCCTGATGTTAAAAGGTTGGCTGCCAGTCACCAAGCTCAGGGCTCACACTAATGACCGTAATTATTTGCGGTGGTTGTTTTTGATGTCGTTTTTTCTTCGGTTCAGTTCAGGTGGCCGAGCTGTTGTCTTCTTTGTTCGTCATTTGAAATGACTGTTTGTAGGCTATTCAAATTTGAATCCTAGTATATACAGTGCCTTGCGAAAGTATTCGCCCCCCTTGAACTTTTCAACCTTTTGCCACATTTCAGGCTTCAAACATAAGGATATAAAACTGTAATTTTTTGTGAAGAATCAACAACAAGTGGGACACAATCATGAAGTGGAACGAAATTTATTGGAGATTTCAAACTTTTATAACAAATAAAAAACTGAAAAATTGGGCGTGCAAAATTATTCAGCCCCCTTAAGTTAATACTTTGTAGCGCCACCTTTTGCTGCGATTACAGCTGTAAGTCGCTTGGGGTATGTCTCTATCAGTTTTGCACATCGAGAGACTGAAATTTTTGCCCATTCCTCCTTGCAAAACTGCTCGAGCTCAGTGAGGTTGGATGGAGAGCGTTTGTGAACAGGAGTTTTCAGTTCTTTCCACAGATTCTCGATTGGATTCAGGTCTGGACTTTGACTTGGCCATTCTAACACCTGGATATGTTTATTTGTGAACTATTCCATTGTAGATTTTGCTTTATGTTTAGGATCATTGTCTTGTTGGAAGACAAATCTCCGTCCCAGTCTCAGGTCTTTTGCAGACTCCATCAGGTTTTCTTCCAGAATGGTCCTGTATTTGGCTCCATCCATCTTCCCATCAATTTTAACCATCTTCCCTGTCCCTGCTGAAGAAAAGCAGGCCCAAACCATGATGCTGCCACCACCATGTTTGACAGTGGGGATGGTGTGTTCAGGGTGATGAGCTGTGGTGCTTTGACGCCAAACATAACGTTTTGCATTGTTGCCAAAAAGTTCGAATTTGGTTTCATCTGACCAGAGCACCTTCTTCCACATGTTTGGTGTGTCTCCCAGGTGGCTTGCGGCAAACTTTAAACGACACTTTTTATGGATATCTTTAAGAAATGGCTTTCTTCTTGCCACTCTTCCATAAAGGCCAGATTTGTGCAGTATACGACTCTGTCCTATGGACAGAGTCTCCCGCCTCAGCTGTACAGTGGCGGTTCTAGAGGGAGGCCAGGGGGGGCCAGTGCCCCTGTGACAAAAAGCTTGGCCCCCCTTGTGGCCCCCCTAAATGTGGAGTTTGAAATAATTTTTACAAAACTGTTTTTTGCTATCGTTGTAATCGTATGCGTATTATTTTTTATTATTCTATCTTTGTGGATTTGCATTTTCACGTGACAATTCGCATCACATTCGCGGGAATCGCGGCAGAGTAGGCTAACGTCTGTCTCCTGCACGCGAGAGAGGAGAGAAGGAGAAAGTTGGTAAATGTCAGTTCAGTTGTAAGTTCATTCTTTATGTGCGTATGGGGTGTGATGATGTGTAGCCTATTGTCTATTATGATATTGTAATCATTGTTTTAACTATGTACGAGGCACTGTGAGCTGACATCGCATTTGTCTATCGTCCTTTCACTGCTGTGTGCAGTTCATAGGTAGGCTATGTCACCAAATTAGTTTTTGTCTTATATTTATATCATATTATGTTCTTATATTAGAATATCACATCAGCAAGAGTGCCGTTTTCCCGTGCACAACTGCAACTGTGATAGTTATGTTATACAACAGTTAAATTAACAATAAGTTAACTTTGGGAGTTACTTTTTAGACACAATATTGTCAATATTGTTTGTTTTCCCTTTATTTCGCCGACTAGAATTTCATAATGAAACCGTAGCAGAGTCTCAATGCAACACAGCGATGATTTATTGACTAGTCTGAAATCCGCGTTTTGAACGAATCACTTGCTTCTTTCCCGAATGAATCAGCCGTTTGAACAAATCGGTTGAATGAATGAATCCCTCTTACAGGGACTTGCCGCCGCCTACTGGCGGTTTTAGTTTCATATTTAAAGTATCCTTTAATCAAAACGTTAAAATTAGAAATCATTTCATATTTAAATATTGATTTTAAAAAAATCTCATAGCTTTATTTATGCAATTGTAAATGGAGTGTAAATATATTAATGCCACTTCTGTGTCACCTCTGCACTGCAAAGATGGATTTTGATTGAATTAGTTCATTTGACTGGTAACAGTGGTACTGTATAATTATTGTATAATTAAGTATTATTGTATAAAAAAGTACAAATTATTGTTTAATTTGAATGTTAGTATTTGACATAAAAGGTGATGCATTGCATAACTCTAAATAAGTTTAGAAAAAATGTCCATATATAGGTGAAAATGCCCCTGGAAATCAATTTAAGGTGGCAAATATTGCTGTCACTGCTGTGAACTGACCACTGCATATAATATGAAAAATATTAATATCTCCGTGAGTCAGCTGTCAACAACAGGCCTAAACCAGCCATGGCACCAGCACAAAAACACAATCAGTAAAATATCATCTAATTATTATCAACACAACGTTGAAAATATTTAAATATATTTTTGTCAATATTGCACACCCCTACGGTATTAATTTTGATTTCTTTAGGTCTTAAAAAGCCTTAAATTTGACTTTAAAAAGTGTGCAGGAACCCTGTAAACGGTTAGACGTAGTTACCTAAGTCAGTTATTTTCAGTAAATGAATTAATAAGCTTCTTGGTCCCCATTGCTTTTGCTCTATATTTCTCAAAATGAAGAGAAAGAAGGACATCATGTCTATTACAGTTACTGTGACTAATACTGAATATGTAATGCAAATGTAAAAATATAATGGAAATGCAAATACATTGTTGAATGATTATAAACACGGTATTTTGCCTATTAATGCCTGCAGCAGTGCAGAAAATGATAGGACAACAATAAGGTCTAAATGTAACTGGCCCCTCTAACAGTACAACTGGGCCCAGCTTGCCCCCCCAGTTGAAATGGGCTAGAACCGCCACCTCAGCTGTAGATCTCTGCAGTTCATCCAGAGTGATCATGGGCCTCTTGGCTGCATCTCTGATCAGTCTTCTCCTTGTATGAGCTGAAAGTTTAGAGGGGCGGTCGGGTCTTGGTAGATTTGCAGTGGTCTGATACTCCTTCCATTTCAATATTATCACTTGCACAGTGCTCCTTGGGATGTTTAAAGCTTGGGAAATCTTTCTGTATCCAAATCCGGCTTTAAACTTCTCCACAACAGTATCTCGGACCTGCCTGGTGTGTTCCTTGTTCTTCATGATGCTCTCTGTGCTTTAAACGGGCTATCACAGAGCAGGTGCATTTATACGGAGACTTGATTACACACAGGTGGATTCTATTTATCATCATTAGTCATTTAGGTCAACATTGGATCATTCAGAGATGCTGCACTGAAAGTAAAGGGGCTGAATAATTTTGCTCGCCCAATTTTTCAGTTTTTTATTTGTTAAAAAAGTTTGAAATATCCAATAAATTTCGTTCCACTTCATGATTGTGTCCCACCTGTTGTTGATTCTTCACAAAAAATTACAGTTTTATATCTTTATGTTTGAAGCCTGAAATGTGGCAAAAGGTCGAAAAGTTCAAGGGGGCTGAATACTTTCGCAAGGCACAGTATATATATATATATATATATTGCCTAATTGAGTGCGTGAACGGCCGCTGCTTTTTCATTGGCCATTTAGGTTACGTTATTGTTCACGTGATTGGTTAATCTTTAAAAAATCTTTTGTGTATCAGTGTTGCAATAGTTTGGCTCTAATAGTATTTTTGAAGTGTTTATTTTTTTATTTTTTTGGAGAAGGTGGAGGTGTTAAGAGGATCATGAATAGGTCAGGGGGGCATTTGTTCAAAAAGGGTTGAGAACCACTGGTCTAGCTTGTTAGCATTAATGTATAAGCTTTTATCATGAGTGTAAGGAGGAAAGTGTTTAAGACGGAACATTTTCAGAAACAGGAGAAGAAATACTCAAGAGCACTGTTGTGTGCCACTTTGTTTAGCGTCATCCAAATTTAACGGAGTACTTGGTCTTTACAGCTTTCCGACTCATGCCGACCTGAGAAGACAACGGCTTGTAAACATACGCCGGGATCAGTTCGCCATCTCCTCTCACACTAAGCTCTGTAGCAGACACTTCACCACTGATCAGCTCATAGAGCCAACAATCCTCGCTGGTCGAAGGTGGTTTGTTAAAGGTTCTGTACTGACACTCTTTGAATTAAATGGATACACCGTTGAAAAACAGCGGCGCCCGCTCATGATATTTGAAATTGTCGTCAAAATTAATTTCTTGTGTTAGTTTGTTGGTGTATTTCCCACTGGACTAGACGATATGGATTAAGGGTTGTATTGTCATTAGGGGTGTGAATCACAGGGTACCTCACGATAGGATACGATACCGATAATATCACGATTCAGCAATTCTAAGATAATCGATATATTGCTAGACAATCCTCTGATGATACATCATGATCTACGATATCCATCTAACTATGAAAACAAAATGCCTGTGAAAAGGTTGTGCAGGTTTTCTCTCCTTATTAAAGTCTAAACTGTTAGAAAATAGCACAAAAAGTCTTCCAGTCTGTAAATTAAATGTAACATTTTAAGTAAATTAAATAGACGTCCTGTCAACTAGACAATAATGACACTGTTTGTTCGATGGCCAGAAGAGAACTGGCCCCCCGACTGAGCCTTGTTTCTCCCAAGGTTTCTTTCTCCATTCTTTCAGCTGATGGATTTTGGATTCATTGCCACTGTCACCATGACTGTTACACTCTCAAATTCTGAGGCACTAGAGAAAAAACAAGGGGGCAGAGCAACAGAAAGATCTGGCACCATGTTCGTTCCTGGTCTGATGTAGACAGTGTCCTAGAGTGCAAGTACCTTTCTGTAAGAGCAGATGGTATTGCTTGCTCTTAAAACCAGATGACTGGACAAATGGGAATCACAGTGATGACATGGTGTGACCTTTTGACTTCACTTTGAAGGAAATGGGAGTTAGTAAAAACGAAGTATGAAGTAGACTCACTAGTTTTAAGTGAGACGTTTTTTTTATAAGTGAGGTTTGAAGGTTTTAAGTTTGAAATAGTGTAATAGTGCAAAGAAACAACTTGCATCACAATATATGTAATTGTGATTGCCAAAACATTTGGTAACTAAACATAATTTTATGAAGTTTAGTGACAACATATTACAATGTTTATGGTACAATGACTGGAAGGCTTCTGTTTGTATTATTGCTTAACACAATTTTCACAATTTCAATTCAGTTCCTGGGATTTGATTTGAATCTTGCTTCAATATTGACTTATTTGGATAAATATTAGGTAGGCTACAGTAGATAACCTACATGTTCATTTTTCTCAAGAAAAAATATATCTCACATAATGCTGTAAACATACAGAGCCCTATCAGCTGATATTGTTAAAGGTTAGAAATAACAAATTAAATTAAATATAATGTGGTTTTCATTATAATAACAATTATTTAATAACACAAGTAAAAAATAAAATAAAAATGTAATATAGTGCACATATTTAGCAAAATACTACTCTCTATAGATATTGTTTCTAGTCAACTAACGTGCTGGGGCCTGTACCATGAAGGTAGCTGAACAAACTCGGAGTTACAGGATTAGTTTTGAGTTGACAAAACCAAACCGATGCAATCAGGCTTTATTGGTACCATGACGCAGCTCATCAACTTTCTCTGTCAACTCAGGCTTTGATATTAACTTATGATTAATCCACGAGCGCGTGCACATAAAAGAGTGACGTCGGCACTGAACAACCAATCGCGTTCGAAATGGATAGAGCGAGAGCTATATATTTTTCCGCGCAGGAGCAAGAGATAATTATTCAAAAATATCAAGAATATAAAAGTGTTTTTCAAGCACGCAGTAACACTGTATCTGCTGCCAAAGCAAGAGAAGATTCTTGGAGGAAGATCGCTGAATGCGTTAATGCGTAAGTTAAACAATTAATGTAAAATTATGTAATCATATTAAAAATGTATTAAATGCTAAAATAAACATGTGTGTATTCGTGTTGATATACATGCATGCATGCATACTGTACATACGTGTGTGTAGATGTATGTAAAATGTGAATGTATAGGCTATTCCTAAGAAAGATTGATATTTATATATATTTAGATGCAACCCCAACTCCAAACGTTCTTGGCAGCAGATCAAGACAAAATATAAAAATATAATTCAAAGTGGTGAGTATTTACCACAACCTTTTATTATTTTTGTGAACATTTATTCATAAAAACGTGTTTGCAGCAAACAGAAAAAAATGTGAAATCAGGAAAACTGGGGGAGGGCCACCTCCTCAAAATTACACTGTGGCCGAGGAGTTGGCGCTGAGTAATAATAAGGGACGGCCGATTATGGATGGCATTGCAAGTGCTGTACAGTCTGACCCTGGTGCTGGCTCCTCGAAGCAAGTGACACTGGGTATGTGAGTGCAATGCATTACTAATGTTTTAAAAAGGGTTAAATTTGGCTGACTCTGTTCTGCAGTAGAGGGAAATACAGTGTCCCTGTTGAAGCCAGCACACATGCACACAGTCTCCCACACAGAGGTCAGTATATGCAGCAGACAGAACACCATGAACATAGCCTGCTTTATAACAGTTATGCTTTATATTTGCCTTTTATTTATTAGGGTGAACCAAATGATGAAGACACTCTGTCTGTGTGTTCTGAGACAGTTGCTGAGGTGAATGCACTGGGCTTTTTATTATGGCACACATTTGAATGTCATAATTAAGTGACTGGCCCTTACACATCTCTTTTATTGTAGGATTTTTCACAACCTGCCCCAGAAACTGAAGCCTCTACCTCAATGGGCTACAGAAGGAATGTGAACAAGGTAATGCTTTAAACCCTTGACATAAATTACAGTCAGTCCTATGTTTGTAGATATGCCACTTTTTGTGATTTGATCAACCTCCAGAAAACTTGTAATGATCATGTTTGTGGTGGAATTGTTTCAGGTGGAAACAGACTCAGTCAGGGCCCTTTATAAAAGGAGCCTAGAACTAGACTGTGAGCTGAGGAGGCTCCAAATTAAAAAAATTAAATTGGAGATCAAACAGCTGGAAAAAACAGATCTCAGTATGTGAACTTTTTTTTAAACAAGTAACGCTTTAGTATGAACACTATGAATGTCTATTAATGTAATTTTTCTTGCTCTCTTTCTTCCTCTCTAGCCACATGACAAATAAAACAGTTTGAGTCCTATCTGCAGTGTCAGTGTGCTTTTATTAAGTAAAATATTGTGTTGTGATTGCATCTCTGACAGCTGCCCCAGCTGGGTGGTCAAGTGTGATGGGGTCAATTTCATCAGGGAGAAGCTGGTTTTGTGGTGGTTCTCGCTCCTTTCTGATAGTGGCTATATTATGCAGAATGGCACATGCAGCCACTATCTGTGATGCCCGCTCTGGTGACACTCTTAAACGCCTAAGACAGTTGAAACGTGCCTTTAGGATGCCAAAGGTCATCTCGATCTTGACCCTGGTTTTACTGAGGGCCACATCGAAGCGGTTTTGTGGCCCTGTCTGGGGGTCAGGATAGGGGGTTAGCAAAAACCTCTGGCATGCATAACCTCTATCTCCTACCAACAGGCCATCAAAAAGCCCTGTCATAGAACAGAAAAGGGGAAAAATTTGTAAGTTTTGCAATTAAAATAAAAAATGTAAAGTGTACTGTACCAAATTTAACTTGCCTTCCTCAAAGCGCTGACACAAAATAGACTCACGGAAAATGCGCGAGTCATGCACTGAGCCAGGCCATTTGGAATCCAAGCTTGTGATCATGCATTCATGATCACAAGTCATCTGCAGATGAAATGTACAGTAAATCATTGTCCTATCTGTTAGTTACTATTTATTTAAAGATTGATCTCAATGCAAATAAAAATAATTTCACATATGGGTATAGTAGCCCTACCTGAATATTAAGGCTGTGAAAGGACTTTCTGTTCACATAATCTGCCTCATGTTCTCCTAGAGCTGTGGAGATTGCAACATGTGTGCAGTCTATTGCTCCTATGACTCTAGGGAATCCTATCATAGGAATTAAACATATATATTTAAAACATTTCCTAACAGGTAGCTACTGCAGACTATTGTATAATAGATTTCTAAGTGTGAAATATTTTTTTTTTTTGAAAAAAAAAATTAGTGTGAAAGGTTACATTTGTTCATGTGATGTCACCCTATCAATATATCTTACCGGCAATTTTATAAAAGCCCTCTTTTATGGACATGGTGGATAAATGTCCAGGGAACACAATGAAGCTATTTATGTACCCCTGCAGAGCGAGGACCACCTTGCGAATTGTTCGACAGACCGTGTTTTTCCCTAGATTCTCTGCATCACCGACCGCATACAAGTATGTACCACTTGCAAAAAACCGCAACGCAATACATACCATTTGCGGTACAGTAAGTGCATGGCTTCGACGAGTCACATTTGTTATGTGCGGCTCAAGAAGTTCTCAAAGATAAGACATTCCTTCCGCGGAAAATCTGTATCTTTCATACAAGTAACTATCAGGAAAGTCAAAGGGATTTTGTCTGTCCCTAAAAACTCTTTCTCTACGAAGTGCTCGTCTAACAATTTGCGCGGAGATGTCCACGGGATTTGGGAGAAAAGGTGAAGCCATTGCAACAGAGAACAGACGCTGGGAATCAGTTACGTCACCTATATGTTTCTTTGCTCACAGCTGATTGGTCAAACTTCAGTCTGAGCTCTCGAATCCAGAACTTAACCTGCCCCGGAGCAGGTTAGCCGTGCAGCGTAAGATACCATGGCAACGAACACCGATTAAAGCCGAGCTGCTTTCATAGTACCTAAAACCCAGAGTTGGCGGAAACTAAGCTGAAACATAGCTGGCTAGACACCTAAACCGGCTTCATGGTATAGGCCCCTGGTCATTAAATGGCTTTCCTGAGGTAAATATAACGTTCTGTAAGCCCACGCTCAATCGGCCCAATGGAGGCATCCGACCAGCGGGGAAGGTCTCTGCGTGTTACTGTCTTTTCTCGTGGCAAAGTATTTTGATTAAATTAAATACATTTTCATATATGTATTTTCATATATGCATGTTCTCGTTATTTCATCTGACTCCATAAATGAAAGGGTTTAATGATATCTGTGCATCATTAAATGTGAATGAATGTTTGACTATTCCTTTTAACTCTTTACTGCAAATAATGAGTCCGATAGAATACAATCAAATGTTTACAATTTATTATGTCAGGTAAATGTATTATGCCAATTACATAATCAATTCAAAGATAACAGATACAAAACATCAAATGCTCTGGAATAAAGAGAAGAGATGCCAACCCAACATTAAGAAATACATGATGCTAAAGTCTTGAGATCCTTCAACATCATGGGCTGATCTGAGGTACAGAATCGCCCTGATCCTCTAATTGCATTTCATTATACAGACAGAAACCTTTTTCACATGGAAACATCTGCTAACAATGGGAATTTACATTCAGAGTTGACACCTTTTGGGAGTAGGAGACCATTTGTCTAAAGACCCACCCTCCTCTGTGTGACAGTTATCTATAAACTCTTAAAAACCTTACTTCTTTGGGGAATGAGACCTTTGTACCAGTCGCACTGAGACATTTCAAATGATACCAAACATGTAAAATACTGTATGATAATTGTTCATATTAAACCATATAGATTTTTGGGTGAAATCAGGTAGGGATGGGTGAAGGGAATGATGTGTAAATTGGGAGGTTGTCAACTCAAGTATGACCGTGTCTCGAATGGGGACGGGCAAGAGAGTTCAAATGTTAATTTCCAGAAAGGTCCTTTATCTTCTCGAGGAGTGGTCGTTCCTCAACCAGTTCTTCCAGTTTCTCCAGCTTACACTTCTGTGCCATAATTGTTCTCCTGCTGTTTTATTGACCACTTTCCGTGGTTGAAAAACACTGATTGATTGATATTATGTATGAGGCATATACCTTTCGGTAAGTTGTACTGTATCTTCAAATAAAAAGTAACACATGATCGGTTTACTTAAACTAAGGTGCCAACGATCTGTCACTTCACATTTACAAGTGGCAAAACGGTATTTATTGTCTGAATTTCGTAATAAAATGGACATAACCTGAGAGCTGAGATTTTTCTTTCGTATCAAAAGTAACCTGCTCTGTCTAGTCTGTCAGTGTTCTCTTTACTCCGATTTTGAGCGCGTGAAAAGTGTCAGTTGCGCTGAATGCGTGAGAGTTGGCAGCCCTGCTTTATGCTGAAGATGTTCTCCTTTTCCTAATAAAGAAATAACGTTAAAATGGTTTGTAATCAGTGAAGCTGGTAATGCTGTTTTTGGAGTTGTTTAATCATTCTCTACTGAGATCTTGAGAGATGTAATGTGTTATTTTATTTGCAGTTGATTTCATCTAAGGCTGTGTAGCTGTAAATCTGTTATTGTTTCCATCTCTTCTCTTTTTCTTTTCTTGTTCCTCTTTCCTTCAGTGATTCTGCTTGTTAACAGCAGGTGTTCATCACTAATGCTCACTCATGACTCGATTAATCAAACATCTCATTATCTTAAACACTGGTTCAGTGTTATTTTAACACTCTCTTAGTGTGGGACACGTACACTGAGCAGTATTTTTTAACTGAGAATTTTGCTCTGTAGGGTATGAATGTTTGTTATGATGTTGTCCAATTTAATAATAAGATGGAAGTTACTTTAATATGTTGATTAAAACTACTTTCACAAAGATGCATATTTTCTGGTGCCATTTAAAATTATCAAGCCGTTTAAAATGCATTCCACACAAACACACAGGGTCTCACATCTGCAGTAAGTGTGATAACAAAATATTTTTTATTACACTGCTCAAATTAAATGGTCTTCCTCCAGAGTGAATGCGTAATTTGAAACTGCTTTATTTTGAAACCTCTTGCCACACTGAACACTACAATTTCTTTCCAGAATGAGTTTTCAAATGATGTTCTAGGTCTCTTTGATTTGTAAAAATCTTCTTACACTGCTCAGTGTTGTATAAAGTACTAGAAAGCAATACTTGAGTAAAAGTACAAGTATCGTCCTAGAAAAAGACTTTGGGAGAAGTGAAAGTCACCTTTTAGAATATAACTTAAAGGAGTCATAACCTAGTATTACCTTGGATACCCACGCTCTATTATAGTCTTTCAGGCCCTTCTAAAAAAGAAAAGTGGAAAAAAAATAAACACTTAGCTCCTCTGACCCTTATTTCTGAATGCATTATTGTCTCGCGAGATCTGATGCGTTATTTTGGCTGTCGGGGACGGTCATTTTAATAATGCAAATGAGGGGCGCGTTGATTGGTGGCAGGAAGGAGGGGGCTTGACACCGCAGGTAACTTCAGCATATCATTCCAAAATGACATCATGGCGCAAGTTGTGAATGAACACGACCTGGCCGCGACTTACGGAATTCAACCATATATGTTTGAGCCAGACTCTGAACCAGAGCTGGAAACGGAAGATATAGAGTCAATGGAGGGACGTCTACATCAACATGTCTCTGAATGGTAAAGACGATCATTTTGACTGAGACATACATTAACATCAGTAACGAGCTAAAACGTTTGTTGCTATTTTCTCCCACATAAGTTTACCTTTTATTTAATGTAGATTACATTAACGGAGATGTAGTCTACTTTTTTTTATCAGCTTACAGTGGATTCCTGTGTAAAATGTTTAGCGCAGACACCTAACGTTGAGCCAGTTGATAGGGTTGTTGGAACAGCGTCATTAAAAATGAATTTCATCCACTGGTCCCTGGTAGTTTGGTCCGTATTTGGTAGAGAAAACACATTTGAATGTTGATTCTGGCAGTCAACCACAGAGCAACTCACGTGTGCACTACATTTCTGCATTTTTCTTGACTGAATATGAGTGGGAGAGGGGCAGGGCGGGCTTCCTGCAGCATGTCTGCGGTGTCCATATATGGTATATCCTGCCCCGTCTTGACGTCAAGTCGGGGGAGAAATTAAAATCTCGTATTTGAGTGCACGTGGGCTGGTTTACGAACCCTGGGGTAAACAAACGCTTCACTTTTGAATATCGGCTTCCCGGCCAATGTATAATCGTTAGGCAATCATAACATACATTGATTCTCGTGGAAAAGTGAAAATTACAGGTTATGACTTCTTTAAGTAAAAGTCTTAAAGTATCTGATATATACTGTACTTAAGTATCAAAAGTAATTTTCTGATATTTAATGTACTTAAGTATTTGAATTAAAAGTAAAAAATGTTGTTGTTTTTTTAAAGCAAGCGGTTAGAACTTTGATTGTGAACTTTATTGTGGCCGTTCGAAAGGGAACTACTCGGTTACTATCGTAACCTCAGTTCCCTGAGAGAGGGAACGAGTATTGCGTAGCCGGCCGCACTATAGTAACCTGGCGAGTTGTCGCTTCAGTCGTTAAAACCATAGGTTAAACCTTCTATAATGGCCAATTCAGTAGTGCAGTAACGAAGTATTAGTACTCCGTTACATTACAACACTGGAACGGTTTCCTCCGGTGTGAGTTCTCATGTGAACTTTAAGGTTTCCTTTTTAGCTGAAATGCATTCCACACAGCTTGCAGGTGTAAGCCTTCCCTTCAGTGTGAGTTCGCATGTGTGCATTAAGGGTTGCCTTACGCGAAAAACTATTTCCACATTGAGGACAAGTGTAAGGCTTCTCTCCAGTTTGAATGCTCATGTGGCGTTTAATGCTTCTTTTTTGGGTGAAAAACTTTCTACACTGTTGGCAGGTGTTAGGCTTCTCTTTAGTGTGAATTTTCATGTGGCGTTTAAGGCTTCCTTTTTGAATGAAACTTATTCCACACTGTTGGCAGGTGTAATCTTCAGTGTGAGTTTGTATGTGTGCATTAAGGGCTGTCTTACGTAAAAAACTCTGTTCACATTGACGGCAATTGAAAGGCTTCTTTCCAGTGTGAATTCCCATGTGGTATTTAAGGCCTCCTTTTTGAGCGAAACTCTTTCCACACTGAGGGCAGGTGTAAGGCTTCTCTCCAGTGTGAGTTCCCATGTGGGATTTAAGGGCTCCTTTTTGAGCGAAACCCTTTCCACACTGAGGGCAGGTGTAAGGCTTCTCTCCAGTGTGAGTTCTCATGTGGGCTATAAGGGCTCCTTTTTTAGCGAAAATCTTTCCACATTGAAGGCAGATGATTAGCTGCTCTTCAGTGTGAGTTCTCATGTGGCTTCTCATGTGGGCTATAAGGCCTAATTTTTTAGCGAAACTCTTTCCACATTGAAGGCAGGTGAAAGGCTGCTCTCCAGTGTGAGTTCTCATGTGGCGTTTAAGGCTTCCTTTGTGAATGAAACTTTTTCCACACTGTTGGTAAGTGAAATTACTTGTAGTTGTTGTCTTTTCAGTCTTTGAGGAATTTAAAGATTTTTCTCCAGTTGCAAAATCATGTTGATTGTCGTACTGGTTTCGTATTTCATTCAGTTCTTGACTCTCTGCTTTCAGCGCCACCGGGTCTATGGTGAAAAGTGACAAATACAAGTTAAACCCAGTTTAATGACACAAAGCAACAGACATGAAAAAGTTAGACATTTTCTAGCATCTAAACCAACAAAACAAAAAACTTTCAAATTGGCCTAAAATAGCATCCTTTCATCCATGTTCAGTTTTGCAGAGTAACCGTTTTGTTTTCAGTTTCTATTCTCATTAGATCTTGTGCAACATAGACGACAACCTTCTCTTGGGTAACTTGAGAAATATGTTTGCCTTTGTGGACAAACATCTGTATATTTAAAGTCCTATTTATCTGACTGTTACCACTTGTATTCAAAGAAATACAATAATGGCTAAATAGTGCAAACAAGGACAACAATACTTTCATATAAAAATAATCAAAATGCATGTGCCAAAAATTATGCAGATGATAGTCAGATCTATGTGCCTCTAAAGTAATGGACCAACAGTTTCATTCTTTTTAAGTGCCTTGATTACATAAAGGCCTGGATGGCTCTTAACTTTTTAAGTTTTAATTAAAATAAGACAGAAGTGATGTTTTTTGGTGGCACCACTGGGACCCACCGTGCCGATCTGGGTTCCTTGAGTCAATATATTTAGCCAACAATAACTAACCTAGGGGTTAAAATTGACCCTGACCGTAAGCTTGACAGACAGATAAAGTCAGTGGTTAAAACTATTTTTTTTTTTTTAATTGAGGCAATTGGCCCAAATAAAGCCATTTCTTTCTAGTCAGCACTTTGAGACTGTAATCCACGCCTTTGTTACCACTCGGTTGGATTACTGTAATGCACTGTACGTGGGGGTCAGTGGGTCCTCTATTGTTCGTCTCCAGATGGTGCAAAACGCTGCTGCAAGTCTTTTAACTGGAACACGTAAATACAAGCACATTTCCCCAGTTTTATCCTCACTCCATTGGCTGCCTATATATCAAAGGATCCATTTTAAGATTATTTTATTTGCCTTTAAAGGCCAAAATGGTCTTGCCCCACCCTACATCTCTGAGCTGCTACACCCCTATAGACCCACCCGTTCTCTCAGGTCAGCCGATCAACTGCTCCTAAGTGTGCCCAAAACAAAGCGCAAGCTAAAAGGAGGCCGTGCCTTTGCTGTAGCAGCTCCAAAACTGTGGAACGATCTACCTCTGCACATTAGACAGGCTTCTTCATTGTCTGTTTTTAAGTCTCTTAAAACCCACCTCTATTCTTTGGCCTTTGATAACTGAAATTGACAATTCAGGTTTGGTTATATTGATTTTATTCCTTCATTGTATGGTTGTTTTTTATGGGTCGTGTGAGTTTTGTATTTAAGAGGGTTTTTTTATGTATTCATTTATTGTTTTAGTGTACAGCACTTTGTATTTGAAAGTGCTCTATAAATAAATTGATTGATTGATTGATAAATAGTTTTAATGAAACAGACAATAATGAAATGATTTAATTTCTCTTGCATTATTTTCATCAACAATATGGTTTAATTAAAGTGCTAGTTATTGAAAAAGAAACATTTAAAATTAATATTAGCTAGTTTTTTAAATAACAGCACTGATCATCATGCGCTGAAGCTGGAGAGCTTCTTGAACTATGACCGTTTACACCTGGTATTAAAGGGGTCCTATTATGCCCTTTTACGAAGCCTTGATTTTGTTTTTGGGCTGTACTAGATCGTTCAAAACATTTTCACTAGTGCCGTCAAACGATTAAAACATTTAATCGCGATTAATCGCATTAATGTCATAGTTAACTCGTGATTAATCGCAATTAATCACACATTTTTATCTATTCTAAATGTATCTTGATTTCTTTTTGTCCCTTCATTTTAATGCTCTTATCAACATGGAAAAGTGGATCGGCTTGCTTTGTGCAAATGTTTTTTTATTGAAAACAACAGTGGCATATACTGTGTTCAATTTCACACTAACATTCTCACTTGGAGCAAATAATCTCTCACACAATGTAACACTGTCCATCAATAAAAGGGTGAAAGAAATACTGACGAGGTCCTGATATTGACGAGGGGGGCGGAGAATTCGCATCAGCTGTGTGTGTGTGTGTGTGCTTGGCCATCATCAAGTGATATTTCAGACTGGACGTGCTGCGATGATGATAGCTCAGTTCACAACGACAAAACACAGATCACTTTGGCCTTGTCAATGGAACCATTTGGCAACTTTTTAAAAGTAAACTTTCCATTCAGAATCTCATTGGCATCCATTTCGGCGTCTCGCGCTCGTCATCCACTCAAAACGTAACTTTAACCAACTATTTGGCCGGCTCACAGGCCCAAACAAGTGTGTGCGTCGTGCCTGTTTTGTTTCCGGTCTAGCTAGATCCACTTGCGCTTTGGTCGACGAAGCAATAAAACGTCCTCGCACGGCGAAAGCCATTGAAATGAATGGGTTTCACAGCGCTGCACATGCCGCGTCCTGTTGCAAAAGCATGTGAAAAAAACCTATAAAGTTTGCCAAGCCAAAAAGACTGTTAATCGCCCGATAAAAGAATTGACGCCGTTAAAATGGGTTTGCGTTAACGCCGTTACTAACGCGTATAACTGATAGCCCTAATTTTCACATATTTTATATTATTACATCTCATCTCTCCCCAGTCTGTCTCGAATGCATTGTTTTCAACTAAGCCCCTCCTTCCAAAATATGAAATGTGCTTTGATTGGTTAGCTGGCCCAGTGTGTTGTGATTGGCAGCGTTTAGTGTCAGAAATGTCCTGTCCCTCCATAACCGCGAGCTCTACTAAGATGTAAATATTAAGGATGAGGTCAATTTCAAAATAATTCAAGCCCGATTCAGACCCTGACAATAATAATTTTATATTATTACATCTCATCTCTCCCCAGTCTGTCTCGAATGCATTGTTTTCAACTAAGCTCCTCCTGTCGAAATATGAAATGTGCTTTGATTGGTTAGCTGGTCCAGTGTGTTGTGATTGGCAGCGTTTAGTGCATTTTCAGGAAATGTCCTGTCCCTCCGTAACCGTGAGCTCTACTAAGATGTAAATATTAAGGATGACGTCAATATAAAGATAATTCGAGGCCGATTCAGACCCTGACACTGTTAACAAACAAGAGGATCGTGCAGAACGGATTTCATGCACAGACTTTGCAAGCACCTAATTTCTTTATAAATTATAGATACGATGAGATCCACCATTTAATTTTGATATTTGTTCTATTACAGTTTGTATTACCTTAGTTTTCAATCACAAAACCATGGTTAACTTTCCTAAGGAGCGTTGAACTGTCTTACAAAAATGAGAGCTTACAAAAGCTACAGAAAAAAAGCTGTTCTTCATAAAATGTGCAGCGCACAGATAAACATTGGGGTTATTATGTTCAGACACAGTTTAAAATAAATGTTCACCACTCTAAATTCGTCAGCCTGCGGAAGGTCAAACAAATGAGTTTTGGAAACGGGGTGGAAAAAACAGCATCTCTTCAACATAGCAACAACACTGTTTTCTCTAATGCAGCTCAACCAGGCCTCCACCTTTTTTTGCCTTTTCCATGGTTGGGGATTATTTAAATGAGTTACATTATGACTTCATAAAGCTCGGAAAAAAACGCGTTGTAGTGCAAAAAACTTGTTTGTTGTAGTTCGGATCACAAGTGGACGACACTAAATACAGGTATAAACGGGGTCTAAAATGTTTTGAGCTTGTCCACTTTTGACCACTTCCAAAGGTAGTCTAAAATGCATTAGAACGGATTGCTTTTGTAGTGAAAACACTCATGTGCTAAAATGCGTTCCAACAATCACAAAAGACCAGCTCGTCTACTTGTGATCTGATCAACCAAAACATCTTAATACCAGGTGTAAACATACGCTGACTGTGTAAATCCTGTTGTGGATCAACATGCTGTACTGCAATTAAACCCGATGAATTCACAACATTTTATAACAATTGTTCTCATTATAATGTTACGTAATAGCCCCAGTTATTAATGTTGTGCATTGCTGTTTGAGACATTTTGACACGTTTTACTACCGTGTTAATTAACTTAGGCAAACGCATCCTATATGAGATAAATCAGATTTATATACACAAAATAAACATATTACAACTTACAATTGCATAAAACAAAAGGCTGTGAATGCACAAGCAAACTGTGCTAGTTATGAAAATGTAACAAAGTGCTAAAACACGGGTGTCCAAAGAATTCACAACATTCTTTTACAGTCGTGTTCTCATAAATGTAGTTATCCTTGATGACAGATTTGCACTGCATATTGCACTTAATGCATTTTCCTTTCCAAACACATTTTAAGCAATTCAAATCCATCATGGCAAACAGGAAATTATCCATTATTTATCTGCTTTAATATATCGGCCTAATTTTTTTACCAGGGCAATATCGTTAACATTAAAATGAACATATATCGGCCGATACTGATATGGTAACCGATATACTTAACCCTTCTACAATTAACAGGTTAATTCCTACCAATTACAATCCAGTTACAACATGGACAGATGATCCTCTCTACCAATCTCATTGATATAAGCATAAACGTTATAATCAGCGGAAACAGCCAATTAGTCACGTGGGTTTAATGTTCGCTACGTCAAAATTTATTTGACACATGCGTTTCCATCTCCCGTTATTCTATATAACTTTAGGATTAGTCTAAAACAAGTCAAAAAACACCTCAAGCGAGCGCTATTAAGGGATGTTTCCCCCTGAAATTTGGTCATCACTCGTTTCTAAAGTGATACTTCAAATATTTACATAAAAACAGGGCTGTCAAGCTATCATGCTAAGGGTAAGTTTACACGACAACGATATGCTTAAAACGGATACGTTTTTCCTTTGAGTTTTCCACGTCATTGTCAATACGATCACCATTCACACGGATCCGCAAAAACGACTAAAAACGCTGTATTCTGCTGCCAGGCCAGTAGATGGCGATGAAACACTATAGATTGAACACGTAATACGCATGTGCATGATGTCATCGTCTTAAGAGATTTGCTTTTTTTTTTTTCGTGGAGACCGTTTTTTAAAAAAGTTTGCGTTTTCAGGCCCCCAAAACACTGTTGTGTCATGTAAATGAACCAAAACGCATAAAAAGTTTTACGTTTTTAGTTGAAAGCGGTGTCGTGTAAACAGCCCCTAAAAGGCCTACCTAATATGTATACATTGTGCGAAAAGGAATATGCTCAAACAGCAATACATGACTAGTAATAACAATGATTGGGACTGTCATATTACATAACATTCATGAGAACACTATTGTAATAAATTGTTGTGAATTCTCTGGATTAGTCACCGTGTTTCAGCGCGTTGTTCCAGGAAGAGCGCGTCCACAACAAGATGAGAATGTATCTGAGGCGGTGTTGGTGACGCGTTGTATTAGCGTTAAATTTTATTATTTAATAATTAAGTAATTAAAACAATTATCAATCCCATTGAATCATTTTACAATCCTACTACCCCTTTATTTAGATTAAAACCCCTTCTCATTCATTTGGTGAGGAGCATGGCGTTTCTATAGGCACATATTGCAGTATTAAAGCTAACGAATCAATTTAATCAATTAATTGATTGTTCATTTAAACGATGATCGATCATATGAATTTGTGTAAATTGACATCCCCAATTCAAACTTCTCAAAACATTTCACAAATGGAGAACAAGTCATTCTGAGTAAACATGCGTAGTTTCATAAATCTATGATGCTCGGTAGGCAGCAAATACTAAAATATGAGCAAGGCTGACATTAACGCTTGAGTTTTTATAATGGGCGAGTGAAAGATAATCTTACTTTCCAGACCGGACAACAAAATAACCAGGGAATCACCAAATCGCGAGAATGATTCTGATTTTATTACATTTAGTGTAAATGGTGATTGACAGTGGATGATAATATATATTGTACGGACAGGAACAAGGTTACACTGTTGATGCTTGTGCAGATTTTAGTTTTTCTTTCCTTATGTGTTACAACTTCACCTCAACAAAACGCTCAGCGGTGCAGAGTAACACAACCTGTGATTGGTAACTTAAAGGGGTCATATAATGGTACATGCACTTTTTCAAGTTGATTGTACTGAAATGTGTGTTGGCAGTGCCTGTACACAACCATCATATAATGATAAAAATCCATCCAGTGTTTTTGTTTTAATCTCCTTGTATGTTTTTCCCAGTCTCAAATCGAGCCGTTCGACCGTGTGACGTCACACGGTTGGACGCCCCTCCCACGATTGTTGATTGACAGCAGCGTTTCAACACATCCCCGCCCTGAGCGAGCTGTCATCATAGTCCGTCATTGTTGATACACTGGAGCAGAATGGCGTCTAAGCGATTGTAGTGTTCTGTTCTTGGGTGTAATAACGAACACAGTCATTTTGATGTTCCTAAATCCGAAACGCTGAAGACGCAGTGGCTGAGTTTTGTTTTCGAAGGGAATATTCCCCACGAGCAACGTCAATGCTCATGTTTGCACGAATCATTTCACACACCAGACTGCTTTATAAACGAGGATCAGTATAAAGTTGGTTTTGCTAAGAAGCTGCTCCTGAAAAAAGAATCGGTACCAGCTATTCGTGTTCCCGCTGAGCCTCCAGAAGACGTGAGTGTAAAATTGTATTAACCTTTATATTAATCAGCGAAGCTCATTATCATTTAAAGTCATATGCACTGAAACGGTGTGCTGAAAACAGAGCTGTTTTTGACCAGGTAAAATTAGTGTTCTCTTACGAGAGGTTCTCTCTATGGGAGAGCGGGGCTGAACCCGCTTCCAATGAGAGGCGCCCGCGCGCTCATTGCGTCATGGCCCGCCAGAATGGGCGTGGCCATGGTGTATATAACAGTCTCTCCCAGGCTTATATGTTGATTCATTTCATCTTCAGCAAGCTGCACGCTTCTGCTGTTCCTGAGAAAAGCCGTCGCCGTCGAGAAGGCATCACTCTAGCGAGCTCACGGACCCTGAAGAAGCCGGCCGTCTTCGCCACCTTCAGCCGCCCTGCAAGCTAGCGCCATCCGACGACTGTATCCTTTATTATATATAAAAGAGCCGAGCGTCTTTTTAAAGATGTCTCGTTTTTCCTGCGGCTCCTGCCGCGCTCGTCTCGAGGACGGAGACCGCCATGTCATCTGCGCTCTCTGCCTGGGACTCGAGCATGCAGAACTCGCCCTCGCGGATGGAGGATGCGACTTCTGTGAAAGCCTGCCGTTATCGTCCCTGCGGGCACGACTTCTGGCAGTGAAATCCGCTCCCGCGCCGCCTGTCTCTTCGCCGCGTAAGAAGAAACGCCGCTCCCAGAGGCCGCCGGAGCCCCCAGCGGAAACATGCGGGCCGCCGCCTCCCGCTTCCCGCTCTCCCTACCCGCCCCTGCCGGACATACAGTTGCCGCCGAGTGGCCGCTCTGTCGCTTCCGATGACGCCGCGGAGGAGAAGGACTCCTGTTCACTGCTCGCTTCAGACAGTGAAGACTGGTCATCTCTCGGATCCACGAGAGAGTCGACGGGGACCCGCGCCGGGATAGAGGAGGAGCTAATGCGCCTCCTCTCACAGGCCGTCGAACGCCTCGGTCTCGAGTGGTCTCCTCCACCCGAGCAGGCCCCGAACCGGATGGACGGCAGCTTTTTTCATCGGCGCTCGACCCCCGCGTGCAACCGGGCCGCTCCATTCCTGCCTGAACTTCACGCAGAGCTGACGAAGTCCTGGAATGCCCCGCTCTCGGCTAGAAACCGCTCCGATATATCCGCCTCGCTGCGCTCGGTGGACGGAGCCGCCGAAAAAGGTTACTCAGCCATGCCGCCCGTCGAGGACTTGGTCGCCGCGCACCTCTGCCCGCCCTCTGCTAGATGGCGCTCTTCACCCACGCTTCCTTCGAAAGCTTGCAGAGCAACCTCGAGCTTTCATGCTCGCGCCTACGCCGCCGCCGGTCAGGCCGCCGCTGCGCTACATTCTATGTCTGTCCTCCAAGTATTACAGAGCGATATTCTCCGTGAGTGGGCCGAAGGCGGTAGGAACCCCTCCCCCGCTGTCACGGATCTGAGAAGTGCTACGGACCTCGCCCTTCGCACCATTAAAGCCGCCGCACAAGCTCTGGGGAAATGCATGGCCAGCCTTTGTGTTGCCGAGAGACACTTATGGCTCACGCTCGCCGACATGGGAGACTCTGAGTGCGCCGCGTTTCTTAACGCGCCCCTCTCCCCGACGGGCCTGTTTGGATCTGCTGTCACAGGAATCGTCGATCGCTTTTCTGAGGTACAGAAAGCTACTCAGGCGATGAATTTGTTTCTGCCCCGCCCCGCTAGCTCTTCCGCGGGCCGCTCTCGCGAGCCTCCCGCCAGAGCTCCACCACAGCGCCCCCCTCCGCAGACTCAAACAGCCCAGCGCAGACAGGGCGGCCGCCCTCGCTCTCGCTCTGACAGCTGCCGCAGACCGCCGCCCCCACGAGGCCCGCGACCTAAGATCACGCTGACGCCTGATCATCAGAAGTCTGCCTAGCAAAGTCAAGAAAACGACGGTGCTCTCAAAGCTTCGCCCTCTGCCAGTCCCCGTTATTTCGCCGACTGCTGTAGTGTTGACCGCCACAAACAAGCCGGTGTCCCAGCCCGCTTGCGAGCGTCAAAAAGCCGTTTTTATGGCTACCCAGAGAAATCTCAAAAAGAGAAAATTTGCCAGTTGTGTACAAAATGTGCCCACAATCATGTGCTCACCTATACACACAAGCATAACATATCCCGTATCTCTATCAGAGCCCCATCACATGAAACAGGCACAGCCCGCTCTAATTTCAGAGAACATAAACACGCCCACGAGCTCGTGCGCGTGTCCCCTCTCTGCTCGCTCTGTTTCACGGCCCATAGACTCCTCTCTGAGTGCAAATCCCGTTGCCACACACATTCAAAGCGCGCCCACACACTGTGTCCAGCCCGCTATGTGCAGCAATCAGGGCAATATAGCCATTCAGCCACTAGCCGCATGCTCCAAAGCGTGGGAAGCCATTCCAGGCATTTCCCCGTGGGTGTTAAGCATTATAAAGAACGGCTATCTGCTGCAGTTTCGCCGCCGCCCGCCTCGTGCGCGCGCGCAGCTCGAATCTACTGTCAGCCCGCTGGCCGCCGGCACGCTCCGCTCAGAAATTGCGAAATTGCTGTTGCAAAAGGGCACTATAGAGAGTCCCGCCATCTATGACCGAGTCGGGGTTTTACGGCCGTTATTTTTTGGTTCCCAAGAAAGACGGCGGCCTCAGACCGATTTTAGATCTCAGGTCTTTGAACAAAGTGCTCATGAAGAGACCGTTCAAGATGCTCACTACCAGGAAACTCCTCGCGCAAGTGCGCCAGGGGGACTGGTTCATCTCTCTAGACCTGAAAGACGCCTATTTTCAGATCCAGATAAATCCCCGTCACAGGCCATTCTTACGTTTCGCCTTCGAGGGTCTTGTTTATCAATACGCCGTTCTCCCGTTCGGCTTATCTCTGGCGCCCCGTACATTCACGAAGTGCATGGATGCGGCGCTCGCCCCCCTGCGAAGCCAGGCGCTGCGCATTCTGAATTATCTGGACGACTGGCTGATTTTGGCCCAATCACAGACGGAGCTTCTGTCGCACCTCGCCGTTCTCCTCGACCATCTGGAAACGCTGGGCCTTTCTGTCAACTGGACAAAGAGCTCCCTTCTTCCCAGTCAATCGATTTCCTTCCTAGGAATAGATTTGAACTCGGTCACGATGACGGCTCGCCTGTCTACACGGCGCGCGCGCAGTGTTCAGCGTCTAGCCGCCTCGTTTCAGATGGACACCCGCACACCTCTGAAAACTTTTCAGAGGATGCTGGGTTACATGGCCTCAGCCTCCACTGTACTTCAGCTGGGCCTTCTGCACATGCGCCCGCTTCAGCTCTGGTTAAACAGCCGTGTACCCCACCGCGCGTGGAACACGGGCCGCCAGCTGATCAGGGTTACGCAGACATGTCTCACGGCGCTGCAGCCATGGACAGTAGCAGAATGGTTTCGACAGGGCGTCACGATGGGGACCTTTTCCTGCCGAAAAGTCATCTCGACAGATGCATCCAACACGGGTTGGGGTGCAGTCTGCGAGGGCTCACCGGCCTTCGGCCATTGGTCGACTCAGGAAAGCCCCTTACACATAAACTGTCTGGAAATACTTGCGGTCGAGAACGCGCTTTCTCCCGCTCATTCGGGGACACCACGTCCTGATCCGTTCGGACAACATGGCTGTGGTCTCCTATCTCAACCGTCAGGGCGGTGTCAGATCCAGAAATCTCTGTCTACTGACACACCGCATTCTAGTTTGGTCTCAGAGCCGCCTGCTCTCGCTCAGAGCGACGCATGTGCCGGGCCATCTGAACGACGGTCCAGACATACTGTCCAGGAACCTCATCTCCACAGGAGAATGGTCCCTGAACGCACAAACGGTCCAATTACTGTGGCGGCTATTCGGCAGAGCAGAAGTAGACCTCTTCGCGTCAGAAGAGAACGCTCACTGCCCAATATATTTTTCGAGGAGCGAGGACGCGCTAGCCCAGGAATGGCCTCGCCGCCCGCTCTATGCATTCCCTCCGATCGCTCTGTTACCACAGGTAATTCAGAGGATCAGGGACACACGCCACTCGGTGCTCCTCATAGCCCCGCGTTGGGAGAGTCAGAATTGGGTTCCGGAGCTCACGCAGCTGTCACAGACAGCCCCGTGGCCCATCCCAGTCAGAGCAGATCTCCTCTCTCAAGCTCGCGGCACGATCTGGCACCCCCATCCACGGCGCTGGGCACTACATGCATGGGTGATCAACGACTATTCGTCGATTTGCCAGAGGGAGTAAGAAACACTATCATACAGGCTAGAGCACCTTCCACGAGAAGGCTCTATGCGTCTAAATGGTCTGTGTTCTCAAAATGGTGCACCGACAAACAGCTGGACCCACGGTCGTGCGAGGTGCTGTCTTTGCTTGTTTTCCTTCAAGAGATGCTGGACAAGGGCAGGTCCCCCTCCACTCTCAAGGTTTATGTGGCAGCCGTCGCGGCGTTCGCTGAACCCCGACGCGCGCAGTCCCTGGGCAAAGACGAGTTAGTCATCCGCTTCCTCAGGGGAGCTAAGAGGATGAACCCTCCGCGGCCCCCGTCGGTTCCTATTTGGGATCTTTCTATAGTCCTCGAAGCTATGAAAGCACCCCGTTCGAACCGCTCGAGTCTGTGGACCTAAAATACCTCTCGCTCAAAACCGTTTTCCTGACGGCTCTGTCCTCAGTAAAATGCGTAGGGGATCTTCACGTGCTCTCATCCAGCGCCGCGTGTCTTGAGTTTGGGCCGAATGATTCTGTTGTCATTCTCAAACCTAGGCATGGCTATGTCCCGAAAGCGATTGGTACCCCGTTCAGGGCTCAGATTATTTCCCTATCGGCTCTGCCTTCATCCGATAGTGAGCGCGACGCCAATCTCCTCTGCCCGGTGCGGGCTTTGAGATTGTACACTACGCGCGCTGCCGCGTTCAGACGCGCTGAGCAGCTTTTCGTGTCGTTTGGGGGGCGCACCAAAGGTCTGGCCGCCTCTAAACAGACACTGTCTAGATGGATAGTGGACGCTATTGCCTCTGCTTACGCATCTAAATGCCTGCCCTGCCCCCTGGGGATCAGGGCGCACTCCACTAGAGGCATGGCCTCATCGTGGGCATGGTCCTGTGGAATTTCCATTCATGACATTTGTGTGGCCGCGGGATGGGCCTCCCCGTCCACTTTTGTCAGATTTTACAACTTGGAAGTCCCCGCCTTGCAGGCAAAATTACTAGCTGTCTAACGACCAGCTCTCTAAGAAGCTGCATTACTGGGAGTCCCTCACAACCGGTTCGCCCCTTGTGCTCTCCTTAAATGCTTATACACTTCATGTGCCCGCTCTGCTGGCCCCATACATGCTTATGTGTACACTTCATGTGCCCGCTCTGCCGGCCTCATAATTCATTTACTCCACGTTAAAAATCCCCCGGTATATCCCTGGGATTCATGAGTGGATTCATAGCGCGCACGGCGTTGACCAGGTGTTCCCGCAGCGTAAGCTAGCTTACGCAATACGAGAGAACCTCTCGTAAGAGAACGAATCGGTTACCTAACGTAACCTCGGTTCTCTCTAGAAGAGGGAACGAGTATTGCGTTCCCGGCCGTGCTTGCGCTACTAGCGTTTCGCTTCACGCTGAAATAAATCAACATATAAGCCTGGGAGAGACTGTTATATACACCATGGCCACGCCCATTCTGGCGGGCCATGACGCAATGAGCGCGCGGGCGCCTCTCATTGGAAGCGGGTTCAGCCCCGCTCTCCCATAGGCTTAAGCAGTTCTCTCTGAGCGAACCAATGAGCTGCTAGCTAGCCCGCTCTAGGTCTGCCGCAGAGGAACTGCGTTGTGTATGGATACAAATTATGAAATAATTTTTTGGCTTCAATATCTCAGCAAAGATGAATCTTTCCCGCAGCGTAAGCTAGCTTACGCAATACTCGTTCCCTCTTCTAGAGAGAACCGAGGTTACGTTAGGTAACCGATTCGTTTTCTTACAATACTAATGAGAATTTTTAATTAAAGTATATTACAAACTTTTCATTTAGACCCTAAAGAATCAAATTAACTTGAAAATGGCATTATATGACCCCTTTAAGCCCTATTCGCACTGGATTAGTATTATCTGGGGACCACGTGTGATTTAGAAATGACCCCCCCACATCTGAATTTCGTGTGGCGCATTCGCACGGGATAAGTGAAACCTGTGATTTTCCTATTGCTTGGAAATGTCTTGTAGTTATAGGTCTATGATATATAGGGCTGTAACGATATGCGATATAAAACCGAAATCGCGATATTCAGATCCACGAACCTGTGTCGCGGTGTGAGAAGGCAGAATCGTGACACACCCCTTCCAACTCCCAGAGTTATCCTTCCCGTCCAGATCCAATGCTACCACATCTTTAAATTACTATTAATATTATTTGAAGTTAACATTATAAAATATGTGATTGGGTTTAGGTCTATCCGCGACGTCTGTTGGTGACGCCCCTCTGGAAATGATTTGTCTATGACGCTTTGCCAGACCATAACTCAGTTACAGCTGAGAATGGTCTGGTTTAGGGATGGGCGGATCGATCCTGTGGTATCGATAGATCGATATGCTCACGCTACTCATTTGGCATCGATTTCCTTAAAAAAATATCGATATAAACTAAAAAATATATATATAATTGGGGGTGTATGTATCACTTTCAGCTGTTTTAGATTACTTCCTTAAATTACTATGTGCCGAGACACCCCTGGCTGTACCCATAGACAGTAAAAGAAAGGCTGTACCTGGCGGCGTATTGAGCTGGCCCATGTCACGTGACAGGAGACGAGCGAATGAGCGACACAGCCGACGATTACACACACACACACAGTCCAGTACGAAAGCGGGAGTCGGAGGGAAAGAAGAGTTACAAGAGTATAATATTATGGCAGACAAAAAACGAAGCGTGGTGTTGATGTATTAGTTTTTTTTTTCCTTGGTTTTTTTCCCTTTTAGCTTTTTCTACCAAGATTGGTCTTTTTTCTTTATTTTTTGAGAAATAAGAAAAGTGGAAATGTGTATTATTCATATTTAATTTAGTTTATTTCATTCATATTTATATTATTTAAAATTTTATTTTATTATGTATTTACCATAATAAATTTAGTTTAAATGGTCTGTATTTGTCTTGTGATTTGTCTTAAATGTAATAATATTTTTAATGACAAAAATTGTCAATATGAAACGAACGGTATCGGTATCGATATCGATGAAAATGCAAGAAAAAGTATCGGTATCGTATCGAATCCTAAAAGTGTGGTATCGCCAATCCCTAGTCTGGTTTTAACCAGGCTAGCATTTAATACCAATGTATTGAAACTTCTGTATATATATCCATACTCCCTTAATAAAGGAGTCCAGACATTAGAAAAATATAAGTCTACACATGCATTTTATATTTAATATGATGTGTTACGAACGTGACACAAACATCTTTAACTTTTAGGTGGCAAAATATTGTTTTAGTAATTCTGCGAATTACACTGCACAAACCAAAAGTAATACTAGCCTACCCACCGGATGAAGGGTTGGCTCTCCCCAGAACATAAAATATTCGGGGGTTTTTTTCGTGTTCGCATTTATGAGGAAAAAACAATGTCACGGACGTGACAGTTCTCTGGAAGCGGCACTAAAAATTTCACAGAGACCTCAAACAGAAAGCACAAAGCCTTTCTTTAAAGTGAATTTATTAATTGTTAGGGCTGGGAATTGACACAAATTTCACAATTCGATTTGATTTCGATTCACAAGCTTGCAATTCGATTCCGATTCGATTCAATATTGATTATTTTGGATATCAGGTACAATGCATGGCAAATTTTCTCAAGGAAAACAAATCTCTTAACTAATGCTGTAAACTATGGGAGTCAGTTGTAGCCTACTAGGCTTCATTAGCCTACTATAATATTGAAGGTAAAAATGAACTGATTTGTATACAAACACTTAAATTACACTTTTATTTATTTTTATAATAAGAAAGTTATATGAAATATAAACATTTAAATGGTGGCTGTCATAAAAACTTGCAAGATTTATTCAAACATGCATTAAATATTGAAGAACATAAAAAATTATAATGAATATGTAATATGGTGCATATATTTAGCAAAATGCTCCTCTTTAGGGTAAATTTTTCTAGCTGACTAACGAGTTTATGGTCACATGGTTTTTTCTGAGGTAAATGTGATGTTACATGACATTGTTTACAAGCTGTTTTACTAACGTCTGAAACACTGAGCGAGTCCGTGTGACATGATACGGATTTCGATAAGTTGTACTCTATTTTTTAACACACTTTCAGATGCTGTAACTGGTATTAAGGCGGAAGAGAAGATCATGTGTGCTCCGCGCTGCTGCTTCTCTTGAGCTGAGCCGAGCCAGAGCGATCTCACGCCACACCGCCAAAACGGGATTTATGTTTTTGAATTTCTTAAGAAAATGGATGTAATTTGAAATTTTAGACTTTATTTAGTAAAAATATTAACAAAACAAAGATTATTGCGATTTATTGGATGGGATGCGCGTTACAATGTTCCATTCATTCATCAGATGAAAACAGGATGACTAATCGATTCTAGAGATTTAAGAATCGATATCGGTTTGTAAAAATGTGAATCGATTAATATCGAGAAATCGATATTTTTTACCAAGCCCTATTAATTGTATCTTAGTTTGAATAAATGTTTCATCAACCAATTGCCTGGATTTAAGAAATAAGAATATAGAAATATAGCAGCCATTAGATAACCACGACACGGAGGCGCCGGCGCGTGAACTGGAGCTCGTCTCATGAATGAATCGAAACTCAGCGTATAAGGTAGCCTACTTGCCTCACAGACCTGAGAAATATATCTATATTGAAATGTCTACTTTAAAACAGAACAATTCAAAACGAAAGAAATAGGGATGCACCGAAATGAAAATTCTTGGCCGAAACCGAAAACCGAAAAAGAGGAAACCAAGGCCGAAAACCGAAACACCGAAAGAAATGATGCCAATTATTAGTACCATTGCATTTATGGCTATGACTGTGTACAAACTTTACTAAAATCAAGGCAATGCAATTGCATAAATTAATATAAAATTTTCAAAGAATAAATCAATTACAAATTATGCAAATATTTATTTATTTAGCACAATGCACAGTATAAAATAAAATTCAAACTTAAATGTTTAACCCTCATGTGGTGTTCGGGTCAATTTGACCCGGAGAAGATTTTCTTATTCCCGAAAATACTAGTTAATGTTATCGCTTTGGACTGAAACTTAGTGACTTTGTTCCCAAACGGTATAACTAAATCTCAGTGTTTTTTTGAAAATTTTCTTATTTTTTTGTGGGAGTATTGTTACCTTGTTACACTTGTGGTGTTCCCGGTCAAAAATGACCGGCCTATAAAAAATAGCTTATAAGTCACTCATTATACCATATTTTCACCCAATCTTGGATTCAATCTTTTTGTCAACTTGTTCTCTTTCAATTAGGACTGGTTTTATATTTCTGTTTGAATCTGATTAATCGTGGGCCTCATTTGTCTGAGAGTAGGCATCTCATTTTTTGAGTAAAAAACAAATAATTTATGAGTAAATTTGGAAATATGAAAAAAAAATATGAAAAAAATGGCTACGGTTGATCACACTAGTCTACTCTAATGTTTCACCAGGAATTTTGTTTTAAAACTTTTGTTTTGTAAAAAAATATGGCACATAGTCACACTTGTGGTGTTCCCGGTCAAAAATGACCGGCCTATAAAAAATAGCTTATAAATCATTCATTATACCATATTTTCACCCAATCTTGGATTCAATCTTTTTGTCAACTTATTCTCTTTCAATTAGGACTGGTTTTATATTTCTGTTTGCATCTGATTAATCGTGGGCCTCATTTATCTGAGAGTGGGCATCTAATTTTTTGAGTAAAAAACAAATAATTTATGAGTAAATTTGGAAATATGAAAAAAAAATATGAAAAAAATGGCTACTGTTAATCACACTAGTCTACTCTAATGTTTCACCAGGAATTTTGTTTTAAAACTTTTGTTTTGTAAAAAATATGGCACATAGTCACACTTGTGGTGTTCCCGGTCAAAAATGACCAGCCTATAAAAAATAGCTTATAAATCACTCATAATACCATATTTTCACCCAATCTTGGATTCAATCTTTTTGTCAACTTGTTCTCTTTCAATTAGGACTGGTTTTATGTTTCTGTTTGCATCTGATTAATCGTGGGCCTCATTCATCTGAGAGTAGGCATGGTCAAAAATGGTCACAATGGCCGACCATTGAAAGTGAATGGGAGAGACTGAAACTAACAGAACAATTTAGTTTTCAGGAGCATGTTCATTATTTTCATGTACACATATGAGCATGTGTGCTTGCAAACATTGAGCCCTTGGACCTGTGCATGTATCGATACATTTATACACACGCTACCCAGACACACACACGTTAAAACACACAAACTTTTTTGAGTATTACACACATTCTTTTCCACAGAGAGAAATTTGATCCTACCCTAACCTGCATCTAATATACATTTATCCATCTGACATTACCACACACACACACACACACACACACACACACACAAACTGGCCGTGACTGCAGTGACCCGGCTTCAAAAGAACCTTTCTTTCATGGTCTTGTTTCATCACAGCTTCCAGACAAAATATTATGACATTTTGTTTTGGAACTGTGAGGTTCTCACACAGAACTAGACAATATTTACAAATATACATCATGTGATAGCACAGGCATATATAAAATGCCTCACAGCACCTTGCTTGTCATTCATTTGTGGCAGCACAATGGCAAAACAGCTCTGCACATGATGTTATTCATCAGATTTTTGACTCAGAAACTAGTGAGGAGGAGGACATGCAGGATGCATCTTGCAGTGAAGATGTTTCTGAAGAGGAAGGCCTTCAGAAGAAAACCTGCCTTGCCTCATAGGTGGGGATGAAGGCCAGGACAAAGTTCCATCTTTTGACCAGAATGAAACGGTAACCTCAGCTGGGCCCTCATCACTGGAAGACTGCTCCTCATCAGTTGTTTCAAGCTCCGTAGCCGATTCAGTGGTGCCTTCCTCTTCAGAAATATCTTCACTGCAAGATGCATCCTGAATTTCCTCCTCCTCACTAGTTTCTGAGTCAAAAATCTGATCACGGCCTGTGTGTGTGTGTGTGTGTGTGTGGTAATGTCAGATGGATAAATGTATATTAGATGCAGGTTAGGGTAGGATCAAATTTCTCTCTGTGGAAAAGAATGTGTGTAATATTTAAAAAAGTTTGTGTGTTTTAACATGTGTGTGTCTGGGTAGCGTGTGTATAAATGTATCGATACATGCACAGGTCCAAGGGCTCGATGTTTGCAAGCACACATGCTCATATGTGTACATGAAAATAATGAACATGCTCCTGAAAACTAAATTGTTCTGTTATTTTCAGTCTCTCCCATTCACTTTCAATGGTCGGCCATTGTGACCATTTTTGACCATGCCTACTCTCAGATGAATGAGGCCCACGATTAATCAGATGCAAACAGAAATATAAAACCAGTCCTAATTGAAAGAGAACAAGTTGCCAAAAAGATTGAATCCAAGATTGGGTGAAAATATGGTATAATGAGTGACTTATAAGCGATTTTTTATAGGCCGGTCATTTTTGACCGGGAACACCACAAGTGTGACTATGTGCCATATTTTTTACAAAACAAAAGTTTCAAAACAAAATTCCTGGTGAAACATTAGAGTAGACAAGTGTGATCAACAGTAGCCATTTTTTTCATTTTTTTTTTCATATTTCCAAATTTACTCATAAATTATTTGTTTTTTACTCAAAAAATGAGATGCCTACTCTCAGATAAATGAGGCCCACGATTAATCAGATGCAAACAGAAATATAAAACCAGTCCTAATTGAAAGAGAACAAGTTGCCAAAAAGATTGAATCCAAGATTGGGTGAAAATATGGTATAATGAGTGACTTATAAGCTATTTTTTATAGGCCGGTCATTTTTGACCGGGAACACCACAAGTGTGACTATGTGCCATATTTTTTACAAAACAAAAGTTTCAAAACAAAATTCCTGGTGAAAATGTTAAGTTGACTAGTGTGATCAACAATACCAATTTTCTTCAGATTTTATTTAATATTTCCAAAATTATTCAAAAATTAAAAAAAAATTACTCAAAAAATGAAATGCCTACTCTCAAATAAATGAGGCCTATGATTATTCAGATGCAAATCAAAATATAAAACCAGTCCTAATTGAAAGAGAACATGTTGACAAAAAGATTGAATCCAAGATTGGGTGAAAATATGGTATAATGAGTGATTTATAAGGTTTTTTTTATGGCCCGGTCATTTTTGACCGGGAACACCACAGGTGTTATAGGGTTTTGAACACCACATGAGGGTTAACTTGACCCCACTCATGTGTACATTAAATAATAATCTACTGGCCTGCAGAAAGGTTTTAAAATTAAATGTTCTCTAAAACAAAGCCGAGCACGAACTTCTCATCACACCAGCACCCAGTTTGCACGTCTAAATTAGTTGCTTACATTTTAAAAAATGAGCATACAATAGCATAAAAAGCATTTTTAATGAACAAAGGTCCATGTTTAATACAAATGTGACTTAATGAAATATGTTTAGTGAAATTAGAAAATAATTAAGAGAGCGTTAATTTAGTTGTATACATACATGTTCCCATGTACATATTTTTTTGTAATGTCACAAGTAATAATCCCAGGGTTTACAAGATTATTTTTGTATTGGTGGTGGTATACTAAAAAATAAACATTGTCACGCGTTTATGATATCTTTCTTCTTCTCACCTATTCCTGATGGTTAGAGGACAGTTACTTGAGTCGCTCACTGTCGTTTCAAAGAATAGTACAACGGCGAGTGCGTCAAGTATAAACGCCTCGACCGTTTGGAGAGTCCGCTGTCTGTGGAGACTTTATAGGCAAGAAAAGTAGTTTGTTTAGGCTGAGTTGTATGAATTACAAACCTGCGCACATATTTTAAAAAGCACATAACTATAGAATCAATTCTGAATGAGCATGTGAACGCCATCAGCGTTAATCACAGGTTCGCGTTTAAAGTCTGATCATTTCGACGGAGGTGAATCAATCAAAGTTAACTTTAGCTGGAAGTAACATTATTCAAGAACCGCTATAACGCCAAAACAATCTGTTACCTTAAATTATATGTTTATCTCTGTAAAGCTGCTTTGAAACAATCCATTGTTAAAAGCGCTATATAAATGAAGATGACTTGACTTGACTTGCGCTGCGGAGGCAGGCGAAAGTATAAACAAGGCTTCCTCGCGTGTTCAGATCAATATATAATACTGAAATACGTCCACACCGCAGACACGTTGCTTCAGACAAGCACGGGCAGGTCGCGGTTTCTGTTTTCGTCATCACAACATTTCGGCCGTATTGTTTCGGTGATAAAAGTCTTTCGGACGAAAACCGAAAATGCACTTTTGGGCCATTTTCGGCCGAAAATTTTCGGTGGCCGAATATTCGGTGCATCCCTAGAAAGAAAACAGACTGCTCTCTGCTTTTGTAATCCGTATGAAATGTGCATTTCTCTCTGGTGCGTTCACTACTGAAGATCGTTGAGTCAGCATCGCCAACTTCATCTTTGCAGCCGTCACTGACAGAAAACACTTGTTTATTAATAAACGATTAAAATGTCTCCTTGCTATATTTTACATATTCATAATCATTATTTTTGCCAGTTCTTTGTGACAGGTTTTATGTGCTTTATTAGCAGCACCCTACATGTTACAATACATGAACTCGTCAGCACCAAAAACATGGAGATTTTTTTTGTCAATAATCGCACAACCTATTTGATATTCTATAATTAAATCGTGTAGTCGACAAGACCCACACAATTTGCCTGAAGTGTTTTAAGAAGCTTCCTCAAATGACCAGCAAAACGTCCAACATGCAAATTTAGTTGGAGCACAGAAAACAACCCAAAAGCAGCAGCCTACACTGCCTAGTTTAGTTTAATAATTTGCATAGTTAAAATTGTTCTTTTGTGTTCAGTTTATACACGTTTTTCCAAATGTTATTTAATAAAGATATATTTTTTTCCTCTCAAAATCTCTATTTTTTTCACCCCCCAAGCCCCGCCCCCGTGCTGTAGATCGTGATACGAACCGAATCGTGGGTTTGGTGTATCGTTACAGCCCTAATGATATATCATAAACAGAATAATGTTCCTTACTGCATGCTGCTAAACATGTCATTTATCTCCATCTAAACATTCTTTTTGTTTTTGCTCTTCTGATTTTCAGCTTTCTCTTTCTGCAAATTGTATAGTTGTATGGTGTAGCCTATAGCGATATGACCTAGCACCCAAAATACTATCAAAACACTCCATTATTCGCGAAAGATGGATAAAAAAAGCGCACAGGAAACAAAAACATTGAAAAAATTATATACGACCCCGCCAAATCACAGAGATGCCGATTGGCACGGGACTAATATTATCACAGGACCTCGATGTTCGGCGAAATATAGTAGGTAATTTGCGGGGGGATTTTTACTTTAAAAATTACAGACATGGCCGATTCGCACGGGATTAAGGTCTCAGAGAACCTCCGCAATTATTACAAATTACTAGAGGTCACCAGGTAATACTAATCCCGTGCAAATAGGGCTTAAGGATCAGAATGAAAATCAAGTTAGTTCTGGCGGGTCATGTTAGTCAAGATGGCATCAGCTGACCCTTTCACAGCTCCTCCAGTGTTATCAACAGCTATGGCGAATTATCCTCCTCCTCTCGCCCGTCAGATCTGGTCTAAGGATTCCCCTTTCAATCAGACTAATTTCTCGAATTATGTTCTACATTAAAATATGGACATTAATGATATCTGCAATACATTTATGTTCTGTTTATCGCTGCTCTCCCTGCTTATCTATGCTAGACTGGCAGGGTGCAAACTGTATGCTAATTGTCAATGGTATTCGACGATAGTGGTCCGACAGAACCAACCTGTTTGTTCTTCTGTATCTTCTTGTTTCACTCCGAAAGCTTCTTCAATCTTCAGGTCTTCACTCTCCTCTTTCAATAACACCATATTTGTTTGTGTCTCAGTTTCTTCATGTGTCACTCTGAATGTTTCTTCAATCTTCAGGTCTTCACTCTCCTCTTTCAATAACACCATATTTGTTTGTGTCTCAGTTTCTTCATGTTTCACTCTGAATGTTTCTTCAATCTTCATGTCTTCACTCTCCTCTTTAATAAACGCCATCTTTATAATAGTGTGACGTGGATCTCAGTCGCTTCACCAGGAGATTTCCTGTGTGTTTGTCCTGTTGAAGATGAGAATAATTAACAGAAAGAAAAAATAAATCCACACTAAATCTCTGTGTCTCAATCAGCTCTAGTTCAGTTCACTGGTAAGAGAGTCAGTCAGAGAGAGAGAGAGAGACAGAGAGAGAGAGATAGAGAGAGATAGAGAGAGAGATAGAGAGAGTGTTAATGGACATAAATCTCCTGATTAGACTAAAACACTCAAAACTGGCACTACAAATTAATAAAATAATAAAATATTAGACATTCATGTTTAAGTCTTTGTGATTTATATTTAGTATTTAATGACTTGTGACATTCAATCGATTAAACAAAAAGATTTGTGATTTGTTTGTAAAAGTTGTTAATACACATTTGTGTTCTCATTGTATTTACACTGTTTTGACCAGCAAGTGACGTCAGCATGTGGTGATTAATTATGGTGATTAATGAAGAAATATTATTTTCATCCACTTCTTCTAATAGATCAAATTGTCTCAAATTATTTCTCAATGAATGTGTATCAATTCTAAATGTCACAGTTTATTGGAAAGCTTTTCTTCCTGATATTGTCTGGAGAAGAGTTTTTGGCTGATTCTGAATAGATACTTAATTATGAATAAGATAATAGAAGTTTCCATCCCAATTGTCCATCGTGTATATTCCTGTTAATACCTTCTCAAGGAAATTCAAAAAAGATATTAATTTTTGTAAACAGCACCCAGAGACTATAGTGCATTTATTTTGGCTTTGCCATTACTCTAAATTATGGTGAAAAGGCTTTTGTTTTTGAAAACATTGATAAGGATTTTTCTCTACTTAAGGAAAATGTTTTGTTTGGAATTGTCAATTGGAAAAAGAGCAATTACACAAAAACAAAATATGCTTGCTTAATCACCTTTTTTAAACAAAATTTTATATAGCTGCTACATAAAATGTATATTTTTAGGTCAGAAACCACTTTTCTATGTTTTGTTTACTGAAAGTACAGCATTACTTTGGGTCTGTCTATAAGGCTTTCAAAGCAATACCCCTGGCTTGTCTTTTTTTTTCCTTTTGTTTATTTGTTCTACATTGTGAGTGTTTTCTACTTTGTTTATAATTAAATTTTAAATCATCTTTGCCTTATTTGTTTTTATGAGAAACTGATACAGGGAGCGAAATGAGACGCACTTCTGTTACTAATGTGTTGATGCATTTTCTGAAATTAAAAATAACATTAATTACTGTTAGATAAATCATTACAACGGTATATCAATAATGACAATTCATTTAACATCGCTTGTAAAAACTATAGCATAAACTGAACAGTTTCAATGATTTAAATGCTTAAAAACACAAACCTTTCTCCAGCAGAATCACAACAGACGCAGGAGCGCGACTCTATGACGTCACATCGCCACGCCAAAATAAAAGTCCTGTTCTTCTTCTCTTCTTCTTCTAATGGAGTTTTATGGCGGTTGGCAAACCAACTGGACTGGAGTGTGAAGCACTAATAAGCAAGTAGAAATTAACAACTTAAATAAAAGTATGAAAGAAATAAAATTATAATAATTTTAACCTAATTACTTTAAATTCTCCAGTCTATTCCTATTGCTTTAACATATTTCATAATATCACTTTATATTTTATCTTGTTCTGCATGTACTTTCAAAATGCTTTCCATATTAAATGATTCAACACCCAAGTTTCTTACTTCCTTCATATTTTATACATTTTATTAAAACATGTTCAATTGTTTCTGCCTTATCACAATAATTACATTTATTCGTTTTGTTTTCCTATTTTGAACAAAGAATGGTTTAGTCTAGTGTGCCCTATTCGAATGCGAGAAATAATTGTATCTTCTTTTCTATTCCTAAAAACTCTTCTTCCATTTCCTACCTGTTTCTGTATACTATACATATGTCTTCCCTTGTTATCACTGTTCCATACTTCTTGCCATTTGTTGTTTATTAATTCTTTAATTTGACCTTTAACCTCTCTTTCGCTCAGAGTCACTTGAATATTTATCTCTGTGTTTTACAGCTTGCTTAGCTAGTTTATCACCCACTTCATTAGCCTCCACTCTCACAAGAACACTGTCAAGCTTACTTTACTTATTCTTAACAAACTTGAGAGAATCTCATTTATAATATCTTGCCTTGCTGATTTATTTCCACTTTCGAGGCTTTTAATTGATGAATAAGAATGAGAACATATTACTACCAATCTTGGTTTTACATCCTCCCATCATGGCCACTAATTCTGCTGCAAACACAGATTCATGATCAGTTATTCTGTTCTTAATACTTGTTTAAACTAAACCCATCTAATCCCAATTTTTTCCCAGACACAAAAATATCCAAATCATGTGTCATTAGTATCCCTTTGAAACAATCAATCATAATTTTTTGAAATTTTCATGGAAAAGTGAGTGAAAAAGTGAGTTTTATGATCGCTTACAATTGTGACCGGTGGGATACTGTGTTGTATCAACCATTGGACAGACTGAATATAGGTCTATTTGACCTGTGCAGTGTGTGTGTGTGTGTGTGTGTGTGTGTGTGTGTGTGTGTGTGTGCGTGCTTGCGCGTGCTTGCGCGTACGTGCGTATGTGTCTGTGTGGTGTGTGTGGTATGTGTGTGCGTGTGGGGTGTGCGTGCCTGTGGGGTGTGTGGTGTGCGTGTGGGGTGTGTGGTGTTTTGTGTGCGTGTGGGGTGTGTGGTGTTTTGTGTGTGTGTGGGGTGTGTTGTGGTGTGCGTGCGATGTGCGTGTGTGTGATGTGCGTGTGTGATGTGCGTGTGTGTGGTGTGTGAGGGGCGTGCTGTGTGTGGCGTGCATGGTGTGTGTGTGTGATGTGCGAATGTGAGAGTGTGTTTCTGTGTATGTGTCTGTATGTAAAATTAGGTAGTAAGTTAGGTAGCAGCAGAAAGTAAGGTAGAACAGTTATCCTTTGTGTAGTAGCATATAGATCCAATGGGTTATCCCACCGGTCACTATTGTTGCTGTTGACATGTTTGTGAGTTCTATAAACACATTAAACAAAGTTGAGTAATTGCAAATGCATATATCAATACTAAACACCTTAAACATGATGTGTACAAAAAAATCTATGTCCTATCTTTATGTTAACATACTTTACTTTTCCGTTTCAGAATGGGAGGTACTGTATGTCAAAGAAAGATAGTCGTGGTGCACGAGCTTAACTCAGGGTGTATTCACACCTGCCTTGTTTGGTTCGATTGAATCGAACTGTAGTTCGTTTTCCCCCTTGGTGCGGACCTTTTGGGCAGGTGTGAATACAGCAATCGAACTCGGGTGCGGACCAAACAACCGAACCGAGACCCAACCAAACAACCGAACCGAGACCCAGCTGAAGAGGTGGTTTCGGTACGGTTCCAAACGAACTCTGGTACGGTTCGTTTACGGTGTGAACATGAACCGACCCAATTGCAAGAAAGCACTGCGCCTTTGAGTTAACAGACTTCCGTAGTCGGAGTTGCGTAACATAGCCCCTCTCTATGAATGAAAACTTTATACCTTATCCGTCTTCAGCGCAGTGCCACTGTCAGCATGCCATGGTAGGCGCACATGAGAGCATGTTCTCTCCGCCGGAACCGTCTTTCAGCACATCGTCGTCTTCTCAAAATCCGAATTACAACATCGTATAGATGACATTGTATCATATGATACTCATTAGTTTCTTCATATTGCGTTTGTAAAGAATAACACAAAATTAGTAAAAGAACAAATATTGCAGTACGAAATATCTCCATGCTGAGCCTTTTTTGCACTTCCTGATTTCCCTACTTGAGAATCCCTGTCCAATGACTGGACGATCTTAGCACACGTGTGGTTTTGTTTACAAATTTTGGTTCACTTGCAAAAAGAGCAGTGTGAAAGCGAACCGTACCAAAAAAATTTTTTATATATTTTATTTGGCCCGGACCAAAGCAAGTGAACTATCGGACTTTCCTGGTGTGAATACACCCTCAGACTCAACCTACTCAGAGTTTATTGGACTAAGCTGTTCTAAAACAAAAAACTCTTGAGTTGATTTGCCCTGAGATGGGAAACTCTGAGTTCAAGTTTTATCATTTTCCCCCGTTTAAATAGACAAAATGGTAACGGTCTGATAGACACGATCTAAACCACTGAATACCAGTAAATTTTGTAATCGATCTAATTGTATTTTTAAGATCGTGTTGAACACATCACTAAGATCAAGTAAAACTAGTATTGAGATACAGCCTTGGTCAGAAGCTGACTATTACAAATAGTCCTTTGTAATTTTAACGAGTTCAGTGTCTGTTTCATTTGTGTTTTCACATTCGCCATTATAACAGTTAACAGTAATCTTCTTACGGTGTCCAGTCTTCCTGAGTCCACCATCTCTCAACCACGAGCGCCCTCTCCTGAGTTCTAGTGCGTTGTATACGCTCTTATTAGTATGCATCATTTACGCTGTTATTACCCAGCACCTGTTCTGCATTATTGATCATTGCTCAGCCTTTATCTGCTTCTTGCCTCACTACGTGTGCATGTCCGAGCCGTTTCTGTGTATCAAGATTTCCTGTGTTACTGATCCTCGCTATTTTAACCTTTTCTGATTGTCTGCAGCCTGCTTCTCGACCCACAGCCTGACCTGGATTCTGATTCTTGCCGCCTGCCCAGACCTTTACGCCTGTCCCTGTTATCCGAACTCTCGGCATCTGCCTTCTACTTCAAGCCTGGTTTCTGCCCGCAGTCTGTGCATCCTTTCTCAAGAATTCCTGTGTTTTTCACTGACTGTCTTTGAGTTATTAAAAGTTGTTGCATATGGATCTGCCTCAGCCTTCTGATTCGTTACAAATCTCTTGAGTGAAAATAGTGTAAACAACGCGCGACACCACGCTAGTGTTGCTAATGGACTAAAGCTAGTAGTGGATGTTCGGAAAGTTGGATACAAGGAGCGATATCAAAGCAATACGATTTGTCTCGATGTAGAATATTATCAGGGATATGTTCAACCCTTGTTACAACATAAAAATATTAGTTTATAAAATTGGTATAAAGATGAAATCAAGGATTAAGATTCAAGCTGACGGAGCTCCAAACTCAAACCGTGTGGCAGCAACAAACACAAAGTGACGTAATGCTTATGGAGAACCTTAAACAGGGGCATTATTGGTTGGTCCTGATGAAGACAAATGCCTGAATTTCAACAGTAGATGTAAATAAGCTCTTGATATTACTGAATAAACATGCACTGCCACATTCAAATATATTTTAATAAATCTTGAAGTTTGTTTCAAATCTATGATTATTAGTATACAATAATCTGTTTTATATAATAGTTTTTCAACATTGCAGAATGATGATTACTTCTATGCTGGTGTTGCCATTGCCCTCTCCGTTGTCCATTGACACCATTGTCTTGAGTGTGCCACAGCAACAACACCATAAAGGTTTTTTGTTTTTAAATACAAACAATTACAAACAAACAAAAAAGGAACATAGATAATGCAAAAAACGGGAGAAAATATCTATCAAATAGTCTATCTTAATATTATTATAAACAATTACAATTATATACAATAAAGAATATCTCAACTATAGCAAACAAACACAATGGATTGACCATATCTGTGTTTGTTATATTTTGCAGCTAGTTTGGCTAGAATTTGTCTCTTTTAATTGTTTAATTGATCAGTAATTTGCCGATTTGGTGGTTCTATTTAGGGATGAATAGCACCGGAGTTTGGTTTGAAGGCAAAGCCGGATTATCCATAAGGGCACTTGGGCCAGTACCCAGGGGCACCAACCATTCACAACCACTAGGGGGGCAACACATGACACAAGCTTTAAAAATATTTTTAGTAAATTGTTATATTATTAACTTGAAATTCTTGAAAGAGCATACATAACTTGTTTATGAACACTAATTTAACAATAATAATAAATTATAAATAAAAAAAGATTACATGACCACTATCACTCCCCCCTCCCCAATCTGTCAGAGTTGAGTTGGTCCACAACAAGTACGCGCAAATGTGTCATTTTTATAACGGCTACAGAAAAGAAATCTGAATCCAAAATGGACAGACGTCAATTGAGTGGTTTTGCAAGTTAAAGAAAGACAAGGAAGCTAGACGTTTAGCTACAATTCAAAATGTTCCAGGGATCGAAAGTTTTTTGTTTCATGGACTATCAATGGACTATCTTTGTGGATGTACTTCAAGGAAGAAGCAATTCTGCTAAACTTCATACATGAAAACGTTTTACCAGATTTAGTGCTACACTTATTGTCACTTATTTGTTCCCCACTAAATGTGTTTTTCACTAAATGTTCAGATTTTATACAATTATTGTGCACTTGTGATTTTTCTAGACTAAATTTTTACTACTGATTTACCCACTAATCTAGTTTATAATATAATTTTTTCCATAGGTTATGATGATATTTTTTTGATTAGTTGTTTTCCTTTATAATGAAGTTGTCTGTATTAAGTAGATTGTGTTTAACACACAAAAGAGTGATTATCAGTTCAACACACAGAGTTATAGAAATTCTACTTGATTTTTTTAAAAACTGCGCAGGTATTGGATCGGTATCGGTCGATACTCAGAATTTTTGGTATCGAATTGGATCGGTTCAGAAAAAATGGTATCGGGACATCCCTAATATTTTCTGGTAGGCTATATCTAAGTTACTCAGGAGCTCTGTTGACATAGGCTTAGCTAACGTTAGCTACAGCTTGACGAACGTTGAACACAGCAGGAGAGAACGCAAGCCAGCTAGCTAAAGCTCTGGTGGAAAATTATTAGCTAATGCTACGGAGGCCATAATATTTTTTACTCATGGCTGAAGTAACGTTTCTTCAGCTCTCCCCAGGTTGGCAAAAAAAGCATCTCAAAATGCATCAGATTGATGCTTTAAAATATGGAATATTTAAAATTTTCTTCCCCCGGACCCCCCTAAAGGGGTAATATCGTTCTCACCTTTTTCACCCCTGATCAATGAATTTATGTACATTTTGAATTGAGACATTTGAATATAGTGCTCACTGCCCAATTATGCCTGCATGTATGTAGTTGGGGGTGGGGTGGGGGTGGGACGACGACACTATTTTTGAGGTATAGTGTCTTTTTGAGGTATAGTGTCTTTTTGATGGGGGGGGACACTATTTTTAAGGTATAGTGTCTTTTAGAGGTATAGTGTCTTTTTGAGGGGGGGGGGCACTATTTTTAAGGGTATAGTGTCTTTTTGAGGTATAGTGGGGGGGGGCAAGGTTCTTTTTTTTATCCTACAGAGAACGATTCCTGCAGGTTATTTTTGGGTTTTATTTTATAACCTAAACAGAACCTTCCCAGAATGTCCCCTTTTATAACCATTTACAACCACCTAAAGGATTATTAGGATTATTATTTCACAATCTGCTCAGTTACTGAGATTTTCACACACAACCATTTTATAGGGTTTACAAAGAATGGTGTGAAAAGGGAAAAACATCCAGTATGCGGCAGTCCTGTGGGCTAAAATGCCTTGTTGATGCTAGAGGTCAGAGGAGAATGGGGCGACTGATTCAAGCTGATAGAAGAGCAACTTTCACTGAAATAACCACTCGTTACAACCGAGGTATCCAGCAAAGCATTTGTGAATTCACAACACGGACAACCTTGAGGCGGATGGGCTACAACAGCAGAAGACCCCACCGGGTACCACTCATCTCCACTACAAATAGGAAAAGAGGCTACAATTTGCAAGAGCTCACCAAAATTGGACAGTTGAAGACTGGAAAAATGTTGCCTGGTCTGATGACTCTCGATTTCTGTTGAGACATTCAGATGGTAGAGTCAGAATTTGGCGTAAACAGAATGAGAACATGGATCCATCATGCCTTGTTACCACTGTGCAGGCTGATGGTGGTGGTGTAATGGTGTGGGGGATGTTTTCTTGGCACACTTTATGCCCCTTAGTGCCAATTGGGCATCGTTTAAATGCCACAGCCTACCTGAGCATTGTTTCTGACCATGTCCATCCCTTTATGGCCACCATGTACCCATCCTCTGATGGCTACTTCCAGCAGGATAATGCACCATGTCACAAAGCTCGAATCACTTCAAATTAGTTTCTTGAACATGACAATGAGTTCACTGTACTAAAATGGCCCCCACAGTCACCAGATCTCAACCCAATAGAGCATCTTTGGGATGTGGTGGAACGGGAGCTTCGTGCCCTGGATGTGCATCCCACAAATCTCCATCAACTGCAAGATGCTATCCTATCAATATGGGCCAACATTTCTAAAGAATGCTTTCAGCACCTTGTTGAATCAATGCCACGTAGAATTAAGGCAGTTCTGAAGGCGAAAGGGGGTCAAACACAGTATTAGTATGGTGTTTCTAATAATCCTTTAGGTGAGTGTATAAACAAACTATATAATGTTTGAATACCATCGCACACTGTCGCAAAGCTCAGTTTAAGGCTGATTTATACTCCTGCTTCAGACCTACGGCGCTGTAGGCTACACCTCGGTTTTCATTTATACTTCTGCGTCGTTGTCCATGTTGACATGCAATTACACATTCAGAGGGAACATGTGAAACCCATGGGAGGGGTTCTAGCAGACCAATCACAGCGCTTGTGTTTCACGTATAATTGACGCGTTGTTACATTTTTAGAGAGGTGCTTGTCAGTTTACGTCGTAGGGTATGCATGCTACACAGCCTACGACATGACTTGACGCAGAAGTATGAATTGGGCTGGTGTCCACATGAGCGCGAAGATGCGCGCTGCAAAAATGATGTCATCGCGGTGTGGACGGTCGTGCGTGTATTATCACCTGCAAGGCCCCATTTCGCTTGGAAGTGTGGACGTCATTTTTTTTTTCTCTGAAGCAAATGGTGAAACTCGCCAAACTGGGTTCGCCTCCGGAGGGTCTGATGGACCCAAGTATGGTGACGATGACCCCTACGCCACTGTTCTGCTGCTCTCCAGAGCAAATACAGAGCTATAACTCTCTCGATGAATGCTTGATCAACATCAGCCATCTTGCAAACTAGACAACCGCCTAGCACTGGCCCCACAAGAAGCGGATTTCGCCTCGGACAATTTCGCTTTGGGCGCGCGAATGTGTCACCGGGTGAGACAAATAGGAACCTTAAAACCGGGATTTGTTGCACAGGGGAGCGACTTCCGGTGTAACACCGGGCCGGTTCCGGTGACATGTCATGGCCGCCGGCATTGACGAGCGCCAGCTGTGGACACCAATCAGGCCGTTATCAGCAAGCACATGCGGGAAAAGGCATATATAAGGAGAAGTTTGAAGACATAGGGGGTTGGTTCTTGGTGCTTGAGCTCAGTGGGGAATGAAAACAGAGTGAAGACAGGGAGAGAGGCACAGAAAGACAGCGAAGGGAAGCCGCGAGAGAGAACTTGTGGTATGTTTATTCCTCAGAGACTGGAGAACCCCAAGCCAGCGGCACGAAGGATCCTGGCAGAGATATGAATGGAGGCTTAATTCACTGGGAGGTATTGTGGATTGCAGTGTCTAGTGTGGAAATAAGCACGTTTGAAGTCTCGAGTGTTTTACTGATTGCACGAGTGCGGGGAATCCTAAATTCTACTTTCACTCATAGTCCCAGCTGTTGCTGATCCCCTGTTCAGTCTCTGTCATCAGGAATGAAGAATCACTGAGCCGGTGAGCGAATGAGAAGCTATGAGCTGTTACTGACCCTCTGATGTTCAGAGCTGGAGGAACCATTGAGCCGGTGAGCGAGTGAGAAGCTAAGAGCTGTTGCTGACCCCCAGTTGTTCAGTCTCTGTCGCCTGGAATGAAGAAGCACTGAGCCGGTGAGCGAAAGAGAAGCTGGAAGCTGTTACTGACCCTCTGCTTTTCAGCCACTGTCACCAGAAAAAAGAACCACGAAGCCAACTTTTAAGACTTTTAATAATCCAATAAAGAAACATTGTTATTTATTTTAACCCTGTCTGCCTCATGTGTCCCACGGTATGCTCCTCGGGGCGGTGTTGCGGTTTAGGGGTGGGCGGCCCGCTGGAGCTCAGCCCGACCTGTGACAAATGGATCCAAAATGTTCAAGCGTCCAACTAGACGCAAATTTCACACTCAATTCGCGTTTGGTGTGAACGCAGCATTAGGCAAACTATCCCTTTAATGGAAAAGCCCTGACTGTCACGACACACACACACACACGGGGAATAGAGATCCAAAAGCAGATTTATTTAAAGGGTAATCCGTACTCACAACCAGTCCAGGTAAAGGTCAAAATCCAAAAAGGCCATCCAAAAACATAAAAGACAAACACTAGAAACAGACTTGAAATAACAACGGAAGTGTGGGGACAATATACAAGGACTCCGTGACAAACACTGAAACAGACAGGGTATATATATTAGAGTGCGGATCGGGCCAAATTTTTTTGTCCGAGCCCGGCCCGCGTCCGACAGAGCAGTAACCGAACCTGACCCGAGCCCGACAGGCATAAAAATATTTATGCCTGACCCGAGGCCGACAGTTAAAATCCCATTTTTTTTCTCATACTAATGACACGTGTGCGTTTGTGTGGAAAGCCTGCTTTTATTAAGCAACTGTAGGAAGACATTTGGAAATGTCAGCAGGATGAGTGCATCAGCGCACGGAGAAACAGGCGCACTTAACGCAGGCGCGCATGCACGTGTTTCGTTGTCACGGCTACATAAACAAATTTCCGCACACAGGAAGACAGATGTTATGGTAATATTTTACATGTATTTTAATCACAAAAATGAACAGGGCTGACTTCTAATAGTCGAGGATTCGACGATTCGATTCGGAGAGGTCTGATTCGACTATGAACCTCATAGTCGAACAGTAGGGAAGTGTTATGTAACCAATAGGGGTGTGACGGTTATCATATAACCATGAGACCGACAGTGTCATTAGAACTCCATAACCGCCAAAACCGTGCTATTAAAATATTTTTTACAAAAATTTTTTATCATAGAGAATGTTTAAATACTAATATCAGCTTACGAGGGAAACGGAGGCGGAGTTAGTGGTGGTTCGGAGGCTGAGTGCTGGAGATCATTCGGGAGAGGTCTGTGCACCTTCACCGATCAGAACGCGCGCTGACACGGAGAAAGCCTTGTTTATACCAGACGCGTCCGCACGAGCGCGAAGGTGCGCATGGCAAAAAATGACGCGTTGCGTGTGCAAGACCGGCAAGACCCCATTTCGCTTGGCTGTGTGCACGGCTTTTTTTGTAACAGCGCGCGCGACACCGCATCCGAGGATGAACGGCTTCAAGCCGAATCTGCTCGGGCATGTACGTCTCACCGACCGCACCGGCAACCAGTTTGCGCGTCTAAATTTCAAAGTTCATTGCAAAGTTTTTTTGTTAAGGTTTTGTTTACTGTGTGTGATTTATTTAAAACAAAGCTTTTTTTGTTGTTGTTAAGGATTCATTTAATGGAAAGCACATTCACTTCTAGTTGTCTTGCTGTTCATTTTAAACGTAGAGCGAGTTGTCCTATAAGAGACGAACAGTTATTCAACCGAACGTCTAGCTGCTATCTAAAAAAATAAATAAAAAAAAGGTTCGACTATCAGTCGACTACGGCAAAATCTAACGAATCAGATTCGACTATGAAAATCCTTCGTCGAAAACAGCCCTAGTTTGCATCACGTGAAAGCATCAGGCACATTGGGTACCAACATAATGAGCTGTTTTAAATTTAAAATGTTCAATGCCATATCGCGCTGATGTGACCGAGCCCGACCCGAACCCGAACATAATTTCTAAATATCTGTCCGAACCCGGCCCGGCCCGTCGGGTACCGACGGGTCCCGTCGGGCTCGGGTCGGTTATCCATCCTCTAATATATATAGGCTAGTGACAATGCCCCGAAATCTTTAAATACCCCTACCGGAGGTAGAACTAAACCCAACAATGTTTTTCCTCATCTCTAAGGTCTCGCATATATGAAATGGATTCTTGGCTCAAAATATTTTACTGCTAAGATTGTTAAATTAACAGATATTGTTATACACCCCAAAACCAAAAAAGGACTAAAATATAGCCTGTCCGTATGGGAGTTAAGGCATTTAAACTAGTACAAATCAATCACACAAGCTCTGAGAGGTTTGAAACTTGACATGTTTATAGGCAGGAAGTTGCTTTAACTACTAGAAAAGACTGGATGTGAATATCTTGATGTATGGAATAAATAGAGACATATAAACACATACCTAAAATAAGCGGACTTGCACAAATTGAATATCCATGCAGAATGTTTTAATTTACTTTATGGTTGCTTTGCCAGGGATTATCATAGAAACACATATGATGACTTGTTGGAAAGGTGGGGTTGTGCTGAATCCAGAAATACCAAATATGTAAATATAGCATGACAAAAAATGGTGTTCTGTCTCTCAATGTATGAGGTGTACAAAATGAAAGAAAACAAAACACTGACAAAATAGACTCAAATCCAAATCACATTATCAGTGTTGAGAAGAATGTTGACAAATTCATTGTTACTGCAAAGTAAGTTACATTAGATACGTGCTGATATATATTTATGATACATTTAATGATGCATTTCATAAGGCACAGTATACTTTACAATTTATATGAGACACAGATCCAGATTGAATCAGGTTAACATTGGAATGGAACACCTTTATTAAAATATGTATATCCATTTGAATTTTGTTTTGGTCAAGTCTGTAACGAAGAGGCAGAGTCGAGCGGATCCATTCGCAGTAACTTTTATTGACAGACAGCAAACAGAGAGCAAACAGTGAATAGCTGTAGTGAAGGGCAAATCCAAACTCAGAGACGATACCAGGCTGGGGTCGGGGCAGGCAGCAGACAATTACTCAGTAGACCAGGAGAGCAGGCAAGGATCAGGAAACCAGGATAAACAATGGAACGTAGAATGCTCAGAAGTGTAGGCAGTAGCTGATACAAGACTTCGCACTGGTGTAGTGAGTGGAAGGGGTTTATATGTGTGTGTGAATGAGATGCAGGTGTGTGTGTAATCAGCACAGTGCAGGTGTATGGTGTAATCTGTCCAGGGAGATGTATGATGGGAAATGTAGTTCAGTAAAACCAAGAAGTGCGTGGCTAATCGTGATAGAGCCCCCCCTTTAAGAGCGGCTTCCAGACGCTCAAAAACAAAACAAAACAAAACACAAGAGTTCAGGAGGGTGGTGAAGCGGAGGTGGTCTTGGGGGAGGGAAGGAGGGCCAGGTCCATGCAGAGGAACAGGACCAGGGCATGCAATGGTCCCATCATGAAGCGTGGGTGGACCTGGGTCGTGGAGCGTGGGCGGAACCGGCTGTGCAGATGGCCAGGGTGGACAAGGCAGAGAAGACCCTTCGGGCGGCCACGGCGGAGAAGACAATTCGGGCGACCACGGCGGTGAAGACCCTTTGGATGACCGTGGAGGTGAAGACCCCTCGGGTGGCCGTGGCGGTGAAGCCCCTTCGGGTGGCCGTGGCGGTGAGGAGCCCTCGGGCGGCCACGGCGGTGAGGAGCCCTCGGGCGGCCACGGCGGTGAGGAGCCCTCGGGTGGCCACGGCGGTGACCTACTGCCCCCCCCCCCCCCCCCCAACATTTTCTTGGGGGTAGCTACGGGGACATAGGCTGGAGCAGGCGCCGGCTCGGGAACAGGAACAGACCGTGGCTCAGGAACAGACACCGGCTCAGGAACAGGAACGGTCTCTGGCTGGGCAGACGGGACGTGAACAGTTTCTGGCTGGACGTGGCTGACGTGAAGCTCTGGCGCAGGCTCGGCATGGCTGACGTGAAGCTCTGGCTCGACAGGCGTGACGTGAAGCTCTGGCTCGGCAGGCGTGACGTGAGGCTCTGGCTCGGCAGCGGCCATCTTGTCCGGAGACACTGGCTCGGCGGCGGCCATCTTGTCCGGAGACACTGGCTCGGCGGCGGCCATCTTGTCCGGAGACACTGGCTCGGCGGACGTGACATGAACAGACTCTGGATCGGCCGGGACCAGCGGTGAGGTCTCTCTGCTGGACGGGGCCAGCGGCGAGGGCTCTGGAAGTTCGGCTGAGACATGACGAGGCTCTGGAAACTCGGCTGAGACGTGACGAGGCTCTGGAAGCTTGGCTGAGACGTGACGAGGCTCTGGAAGCTCGGCTGAGACGTGACGAGGCTCTGGAAGCTCGGCTGAGACGAGACGAGGCTCTGGCTGGACAGCCTCTGGAATGACAGTCTTCTTGGCCTTCCACACTGAATTCAGCGGGGGCTGTGCCACGGCGGACATCAGTCCTGGACGCCCATAGACCGAAGCCATGGCCAGCTTGATGGTTGAAGTGACGAGAAGATTCGCGGGCAGTGCGGTCGTGGTAACATCCTCCACCACCCTCCCTATAGTGAAGGGGGATCCACAACACTCCAGGACAAAGTCAATATACTGTGCCAGGGTCCAGCTGGGGTCTTCCTCTGGTAAATTTGAGCTAATGTCCTGGTCTAGTCCACTCCAGAAACAGTCCTTTAGCATAGCCTCATCACCAGGAACGAGGTGACTATAAAAAAGAAACTCCTTCACATAATCCTCAATGATGCGATTGAATTGATAAATAGAACACAGTTTACTCAGCGGGCTGTGGATGGTACCTGTTAGATCCATATTGGTCAGTTGTGCTGCTGGATCCTGAGGTGGCGAAGTCTTCTGTAACGAAGAGGCAGAGTCGAGCGGATCCATTCGCAGTAACTTTTATTGACAGACAGCAAACAGAGAGCAAACAGTGAATAGCTGTAGTGAAGGGCAAATCCAAACTCAGAGACGATACCAGGCTGGGGTCGGGGCAGGCAGCAGACAATTACTCAGTAGACCAGGAGAGCAGGCAAGGATCATGAAACCAGGATAAACAATGGAACGTAGAATGCTCAGAAGTGTAGGCAGTAGCTGATACAAGACTTCGCACTGGTGTAGTGAGTGGAAGGGGTTTATATGTGTGTGTGAATGAGATGCAGGTGTGTGTGTAATCAGCACAGTGCAGGTGTATGGTGTAATCTGTCCAGGGAGATGTATGATGGGAAATGTAGTTCAGTAAAACCAAGTGCGTGGCTAATCGTGACAAAGTCATTACTGAATAATAAAAAATAATATTGTTAGCTTTTGTCTGTCCTGACCAGCGGTGGACAGTAGAGCCTACACTGCTTACTTCACCACATTGGTGTGATCTTTGATTAGATAAGAACAAGATAGTAGATATTTTTCATTTGATAAGCGTATTGTGGTCTAGTGAGTTGACTACTGTTAGGCTAATGGTTGGATCCAGCTGTAGCTACAGACCTGGCAACCTTTAGCCAACCTGTACGCATTTTGCGTAGCGGGCACGCATTTTGACCTCAAAGTACGCTGGTACGATTTGTCACTCTAAACTACGCAAAAACCTGGCACTAATGATCTTCGACTCCGCCAGTCTGAGATCACCAAAATTAATATGAGGTGTGTGAACTCGCAAGTACAATGTCAGGCACTGTAATTTTCTCTGGCCACCTTCCTGTTCGCAGGAGTGATGAGATAGTTAGTTGATTGTGTTCGCTCAATGGCAGGTTGTCTGAGTGGTGTCCGCATAATAATGTAGAATTCATAGACAATTGGAAAAGTTTTTGGGGCAAGCCTGACCTGTTGAAAAGAGATGGTATCCATCCCTCCTGGGCTGGTACTGCTCTTCTCTCTAGTAATTTGGCTCATAGTCTTAGAGATAAAACATGACAATCTGGGGCTCAGGTCAGGAAGCAGACAGACTGGCTAAACCGACCGTCTGCTAGCGGCCTCACGTCACCAAGGTCAGATAAATCCCATCACATAGAGCCTCTTTCACCTAGATATCATCATATAGAGACTGTGTCTGTTCCCCGAATTTGGTAATCCAAAAAACATCCAAACCCATCTAAGGTTAAAAATGTAAGTGATGTTCAACAAATAAAAAACAGATATAATACAGATGAGCAAATGATAAAGCTTGGGTTGCTGAATATTTGATCCCTTACTTCAAAATCACTCATAGTTAATGATATGATTTCAGATTATAATCTAGATGTGCTCTGTTTGACAGAAACCTGGCTAAAACCAGACGATTACATTACTTTAAATGAGTCCACCCCACAAGATTACAGTTATAAACATGAACCTCGTCTGAAAGGCAAAGGTGGAGGTGTTGCTGTAATTTATAGTCATATTTTCAAAACCACTAAGAAATCTAGTTTTAAATATACTTCTTTTGAAGTGTTATTAATGTAGTAATGTAGTGCTTAATGTAAAAATACACTCACCTAAAGGATTATTAGGAACACCATACTAACACTGTGTTTGACCCCCTTTCGCCTTCAGAACTGCCTTAATTCTACGTGGCATTGATTCAACAAGGTGCTGAAAGCATTCTTTAGAAATGTTGGCCCATATTGATAGGATAGCATCTTGCAGTTGATGGAGATTTGTGGGATGCACATCCAGGGCACGAAGCTCCCGTTCCACCACATCCCAAAGATGCTCTATTGGGTTGAGATCTGGTGACTGTGGGGGCCATTTTAGTACAGTGAACTCATTGTCATGTTCAAGAAACCAATTTGAAATGATTCGAGCTTTGTGACATGGTGCATTATCCTGCTGGAAGTAGCCATCAGAGGACGGGTACATGGTGGCCATAAAGGGATGGACATGGTCAGAAACAATGCTCAGGTAGGCCGTGGCATTTAAACGATGCCCAATTGGCACTAAGAGGCCTAAAGTGTGCCAAGAAAACATCCCCCACACCATTACACCACCACCACCAGCATGCACAGTGGTAACAAGGCAAGATGGATCCATGTTCTCATTCTGTTTACGCCAAATTCTGACTCTACAATCTGAATGTCTCAACAGAAATGGAGACTCATCAGACCAGGCAACATTTTTCCAGTCTTCAACTGTCCAATTTTGGTGAGCTCTTGCAAATTGTAGCCTCTTTTTCCTATTTATAGTGGAGATGAGTGGTACCCGGTGGGGTCTTCTGCTGTTGTAGCCCATCCGCCTCAAGGTTGTGCGTGTTGTGGCTTCACAAATGCTTTGCTGCATACCTCGGTTGTAACGAGTGGTTATTTCAGTCAAAGCTGCTCTTCTATCAGCTTGAATCAATCGGCCCATTCTCTTCTGACCTCTAGCATCAACAAGGTATTTTCGCCCACAGAACTGCAACCATGCCATGCTCAAAATTGCTTAAATCACCTTTCTTTCCCATTCTGACATTCAGTTTGGAGTTCAGGAGATTGTCTTGAGCAGGACCACACCCCTAAATGCATTGAAGCAACTGCCATGTTGATTAGATCATTGTATTAATGAGAAATTGAACAGGTGTTCCAAATAATCATTTAGGTGAGTGTATATAGTGTAAACGATAAATCACGTTTGGGAATTATGCTGGCTACTGTATACAGGCCACCAGGGCACCATAAAGATTTTATCAAAGAATTTGCAGACTTCTATCAGAATTAGTATTGGCTGCAGATAAAGTACTAATTATTGGTGATTTTAATATACATGTAGATAATGAAAAAGATGCATTGGGATTGGCATTTAAAGACATTGTAAACTCAATTGGATTTAGACAACACGTGTCAGGACCTACTTATTGTCGTAATCATACTCTAGATCTAATATTATCACATGGAATAGATGTTGATGCCGTTGAAATTCTGCAGCAGAGCAATGACATCTCAGATCATTATCTAGTCGCATGTAAATGACATTTAGCCAAGGCTGCAAAGCCGACTCCATGTTATAAATACGTTAGACCTATAACTTCTGCCACTAAAGATTGCTTTATCAACAATCTTCCTAATCAGTTTCATAAGGAATGATACTCAGCTGTATATTTCTTCACGCCCTGACGAAACTTACCAATTCACAAAATTAACGGAATGCATAGCTGAAATAAGAAATTGGATGACTAGTAATTTCCTACTACTAAATTCTGAAAAAAAAAACAGAAATTCTAATCGCTGGACAAAAAACTTGTCTAAAATACTGTCTAACACTTGATGGCTGCTCTGTTAAGTCTTCGTCGTCGGTTAGGAACCTGGGTGTGCTCTTTGATGCCAATCTTTCATTTGAAAGTCACGTGTCTAATATCTGTAAAACCGCATTTTTCAATCTTAAAAAATATATCTAAATTACACCATATGCTGTAATTGACAAATGCGGAACAATTAGTTCATGCGTTCATGACCTCCAGGCTAGACTATTGTAATGCTCTACTGGGTGGTTGCCCTGCACGCTTAATAAATAAACTACAGCTAGTTCAAAACGCAGCAGCTCGAGTTCTTACCAGAACCAGGAAGTATGACCATATTAGCCCGGTTCTGTCAACACTGCATTGGCTCCCTATTAAACATCGTATAAATTTTAAAATATTGCTGATTACTTACAAAGCCCTAAATGGTTTAGCTCCGCAGTACTTGAGCGAGCTCTTAACGCATTATAGTCCTTCACGTCTATTGTGATCTCAAAATTCCAGCCAGTTAATAATACCTAGTGCTGGTGGTAGATCCTTTTCCTATTTAGCAGCAAAACTTTGGAACAATCTTCCTGTAGATTAGGGGCTCATTCCCCCTCAGAGTGTTTGTTTTGTTTGATTGCCATTTGTTTGATTTAAGACAGTAAATTAATTTGTATTTTGTGAAGTTAAGTTATAGTTTTATTAAAAGGCTCAAGGTCAAACTGCAATCCTGACTCATTTTCTCCTGTTTGTGCTTTGGTAAGGTGTTATCTTTCGATTTCAATCTTTGTTTTAATATAGTACAAGGTGCCATATGGAATGTTTCATAATTAAATGTATCTTATATTTGAATTTCTCAACATTCTTCTTACCACTGACAATGGCCTTTGGACTAAATGTCAGTGTTCCATTTTCTATAATTTTGTACACCTCATACATTGAGAGACAGAACACCCTTTTTGTCATGCTATATTTACATATTTCGTATTTCTGGATTCAGCACAACCCCACCTTTCCAACAAGTCATCATATGTGTTTCTATGATAATCCCTGGCAAAGCAACCATAAAGTAAATTAAAACATTCTGCATGGATATTCAATTTGTGCAAGTCCGCTTATTTTAGGTATGTGTTTATACTGTATGTCTCTATTTATTCCATACATCAAGATATTCACATCCAGTCTTTTCTAGTAGTTAAAGCAACTGCCTGACTACTAACTTGTCAAGTTTCAAAGCTCTCAGAGCTTGTGTGATTGATTTGTACTGGTTTAAATTCCTTAACTCCCATACGGACAGGCTATATTTTAGTCCTTTTTTGGTTTTGGGGTGTATAACAATATATGTTAATTTAACAATCTTAGCAGTAAAATATTTTGAGCCAAGAATCCATTTCATATATGGGAGACCTTAGAGATGAGGAAAAACATTGTTGGGTTTAGTTCTACCTCCGGTAGGGGTATCTCAAAAACTAAAGCACTTTTTGACCATTTGTCACTAGCCTATATACACAAGTGCTAACATTGTGACGATAAACAGCTGTAAGGCAATGAACAATCAGTGACAGACAGGATCATGGGAATTGTAGTGAGAATGCATAGACACTGTGAAAACTGAGGACCTCTAGTGTTTAACCCAGGGAACAACCAAACACTGTGACACTGACACCATGACTTTTATTTCTTAAAGTCCCTGTAAAGGAAATTCTACCAAAAAATTCTAAACACATTATAAATGTTACAAATGTATTGCTAAAACATATTACAAAGACTGTGAACTGTGAAGTACTGAAATGCGGAGTTAGACCGTTAAACACCATTGCTATTTTACGGATTTTTTGGGCGGGGCTAAAACAGGGTCGATGACGCACTGGAGCCCCTGAGCTCATGGACACGCCCCTACTTGATGACACACCGAGGCCACTGAGGCTGATCTCTCCCGACCCCATTAGCATTCGCCGCTCAAACGCGAGTTACTGTCAGTACTATTAGTTACTACAGCCTACTGTTTGCTAGCTAGCTATGCCTTCAACACGGAAATGCATATAGGCTACTACCTGGATGCGATCATGTACTAAACAGATCGGTGTCTTTATTTAAATTTCCTAAAAACGATCACATCAAGAAGAGGTGGATTAATTTTGTGTAGAGCCATCCTTGATGGAGAGCTTAGGATCACCGCCAACACCCGCCTCTGTAGTGATCATTTTACACAGGATCGTTTTATAAACTTTCCTCAGAGACAACTGGGATTCACTGATAATCCGCCGTTACTGGTGAACGGGGCCGAAACGACTATCCCCTGCCAGCGTTCATCCTCCCGTCCCGAAAGCAGTATCACCTAATATCACTGTCTGCAGCTTTCCCACGAGTGGCCGTGGTTTCAGCGCAGCCAGCGGACACGCCCCCAGCGTTTGAGAGCAGAGAATAATGCTAATTTTTTCAAGATTTTGATAGCTTATTTTATGTACTTGCCGGCTTTTTTTATCATTCAAATTTGGCTGGATGGCTAATAACACATTTTTCTGTGGTGTGACATACTCAGAACACATACTTAATTTTGACTTTACAGGGACTTTAACTGACTCCAAGTTGAATTTCTAGATTAGTGTTTCTCAACGGGGGCGTATGGACAGTCTTGGGGGGCGGTGTGAACGAGGCAGCAGAGAGGGGGGCGCACAGGCAGAAATGGGGGACGCTGAGGCACATCCGCATTCATTTTATGGACCGCGTCATGCAAAAGATGAATTTGAGATCAAAGGTTGAGCAAATATTAGACAGTAGCCACGTTTCCATTACCCTTCAAATTACGCAAATTGAAATTGCGAATTGAAACTCGTGTGCCATAGGTTGCCGACCCCTGGCATAGGCTATTAAAGAAATGCAATTTTGCCAAAGATGCAGCCTACTCCACTGTAATAGCCTATGTTACGATATCATCGTGCTTAACTCTGAGAATTTTAATTGTAATGTGATGATCGGGTGAGAAAATCATTAGTGATGTTGAGTTTGTTTTTAACAGCTGATTCGGGTGACGTTAGAGCTGATCCGCGCATCTCTACTCTGCGATGTGTAATTGGCCGATGGGAATAATAAAGTCAAAGCAACGCTCACGTCTAACTGACAGACTGTCTTAGAGCAGCTTCCAGTGAGCAACAGCCAGACCTGAAATCACTGGTAAAAAGAATGCAGACTCAGACTTCCCACTAGTAATAAGGACTACTTTTCATCAGGGCTTAAGTAGCCTGTATTTGCTCAATGATTTTATTAATACTAAGAGTATTAAAAACCTCAAAATGTGTTAACCCATTTTTTATTTTATGTTAATCTACATTTTTGTTCCATATTTTTTCATTTTTATTTTCATGTTCAGCATTACTTTAAATTGGACAAAGACTAGCAAGACTTACCTTGCAAGGAGTTTTTTAATACTCTGAGTATGAACTTTTTTTTTTTTGCATTAATATTGCTAGAAAACTGTTAATCCACTTTATTGTTCCATTTTTTATTTTCACGTTCAGTATTAGCTTACTTTAAATAGGACAAAGACTAGCAAGACTTACCTAGCTAGATAGGTAATAAACTGCATTTCTAAATAGGTAAAAACGGTAAATACTGTCATGAATAAACTTACGATGCAAGTTGTAATTTGTGGCCCTTCACATTTTATGTGGTTTAAATGTGGCCCCTTGGCATCTGAACTTGAGTACCGAAGCTGCCAGATCAGACAAAAAATATAAGTTCAAGATGCACTGAATCCAGTAAGAACGCATTTAATCTTTCTAGTCTTTCCTAATGGAATTTATGTGCTTACTTGGAAATGTGGTTTTTAGCGATTTGGATTATTATTTTCACTTAATTATTTAGATTGAATAGACCCGTGCTGTTAAAATAAGTTTTATATTATTAGTGACGTTCACAGCGCCATCATTAACATTTTTATAAAGCCTATTAGCAATTTAAAGCATGTTAACATCACTGCAAAAAGACATCTAATATAAAATCTATATTTATTCACCTAGTATAATAAAAGTAAGTTCTCTCCCTCGTGTCCCGCATTATCAGGTCTGGTGACCCGCAACAGAGCAATAGCCAGGTGGCCACCCTACGTTACTCACTGTTATTCATCACAACTTTTAAGCCTCTGACAACACATACAATGTTCATTTGAATGTAAAATAAAATTATGTCTGTGCAAATTAATGAATTAATATTTAAATGTTGCTAGTAGCCCACTCAGCTAGTTACCGGCAAATGATCTCCATTGCAACGCCTAAAAACAAATGCCGCACCCGGCAGCTGTCAGAGTGGTAGAAATAATGTGTCCAATCAAAATGTACACAAGCTTTGCGGTTTAAGATAAATGTGTCGAATCTAAATGCACATAAGCACAATTACGTAGGCTAAGACAATTTTGATATCAAAACACATTCAAACATCATGGCGGAAAACAAGAAGAAGTGCAGACAGTATAGTGTTGAGTACATTAGATATGGCTTTATTCCCGATGTGCCTGCTTTGCCAGCAGGTTTTCTCTAACAAGGCAATGAAACCATCCCGTCTAAAGGAGCACCTAACTAAAATTCACCCCGATAAGGCATCCAAGGATGCTGCATATTTCCAGAACCTCAAGGAGCAACTTTCAAAACAGTCCATCTCCAAGATGTTCGCTAGGAAGGTAAACCAGACAGAGAGTGGGTTACTGGCCTCCTTTAACATCTCTCTCCTGACAGCTAAGTCCGGGTTGCCATTTACAGTGGGGGAGAAGCTGGTTATCCCAGCGATTAAAGAGGCCATCTCCACCATCATGGAGAGAGACCCATCGCCAGTGATGCAGGCCATCCCGCTCAGCAATGATAGTGTGGCTCAGAGAATAAAGGAGATGGCGCTGGATACAGAGCAGCAGTTGTGTGCCACACTGCGTGAAAATCCATTCAGTATCCAGCTGGATGAAACCACGACAATAGACAATAATGTTCTGCTGATGGCGTATGTGCGTTATATGTCTGAGAGAGATGTGGCCGAGAACGTTTTGTTTGCCAAATATCTCTCCACTGACACACGAGGAGAGACGATCTTCAGGGCCCTGAGTGACTACCTGCCAAAAATATAAGTTCTTCTCTCCACCAGTCTCTGAACATCGCTGTCAGGGCCATAAACAAAATTAAGGCCCATGCTCTGAATGATCGGATCTTCAGGCAGCTGTACGAGGAGAACGATGAAGCGTTTCAGCGCTTGCTGCTCCAGACCGAGGTACGCTGGCTATCCAAGGGCAACTGTCTGGCTAGGCTGTGTGAGTTGTTCACAGGTTTCCTGGAGTTTCTTGCCGGTGCCGACGCAGTCGGTGCCTCTAAGGGACACACTGTGGTCCTGTCGCGGTGACATCTTTTACCTGGCAGATTTCTTCGGGAAGATGAATGAAGTGTCACTCAAGCTCCAGGGAGATGCCATGACACTGGTCCATTCAAAGGCCACCATCTGCAGTTTCCTCGCCAAGCTGGAGCTGTACAAACAAAATTTGAGCAGGCATCAATTCAATTTCCTTCAGCTGGCCAAGGTAGCCTATTATTATTATTAGTAGTATTATTAGGTACTCCGCACTCCGGCTCAAGCTGACATCATTGTGTCCTGATGTTAAAAGGTTGGCTGCCAGTCACAAAGCTCAGGGCTCACACGAATGACCGTAATTATTTGCGGTGGTTGTTTTTGATGTAGTTTTTTCTTCGGTTCAGTTCAGGTGGCCGAGCTGTTGTCTTCTTTGTTCGTAATTTGAAATGACTGTTTGTAGGCTATTCAAAATTGAATCCTAGTATATACAGTGCCTTGCGAAAGTATTCGCCCCCCCTTGAACTTTTCGACCTTTTGCCACATTTTAGGCTTCAAACATAAGGATATAAAACGTCTCGGTTACTGATGTAACCCTCGTTCCCCGAAGGAGGGAACGGGAGACGTGACGTCGACGTGACGACGTTAGGGGATCACTTCTGGGAGCCCTATCAACTTCGATTATCTAAGAACAAGCCAATGAACGTTGGCGTGCGTGAACGCGTCACGCGCCCCCGCCCCGCAGCGCGGGTATAAAACAGGAAGCGGGCGCGCGCACCCACCGTTTTTCACTGAGGAGCCGAGTTTAGTGACGGCCGTACAGCGATGGTCAGCAACTGTGGCGGCGGGACGTCACGTCTCCCGTTCCCTCCTTCGGGGAACGAGGGTTACATCAGTAACCGAGACGTTCCCCTTCAGTCGCTCACGTTCGACGTGACGTCGACGTGACGACGTTAGGGGATCCCATGGAAAGCGCCAACGGTTGCTGCCACTTCCAGTGCCCTACGCAAGACTCTCAGACCCCCCCATGCTGGGGCGGAAGACCTGCGTAGAGGGAGAACCTGCTGTTCCACATACCCACGCAGTGAACTCTTGAATAACACTGGGAAGCGTGCCTCTCCAGGGGAGAGGGACGCTGCGGAGCCACATCCTGCCCGAAGGGAGGTACCATGTGGAGAATACACATATGGACTGGCCGGTTGGGGCAGTGCAACATATGGAATGTCACTGGGGTGGCTCCACCTAAGGAGGGGGAGGCTACACCAGACAGTGACAGCAGAGCGAGCTCTGCCAAGGGAAAGACACGGGCTCACCGCAGGGAGCTGATCGTGGAAAATACTCATATGGGATCGCCACAGGGATCACACATACGGAACCCAGCCTAGCACAAGTTACACAAGCATACGAGCACTAGGCCTGGCGTCGGACGCTCCGCAACGTCCAACTGCCGAAGGGGTGTGGAGGAACTCACAGGGTTCGCCTGGGGGGGAACTCGACTGGAGCAAAGAGCGCACGTATCCGCTCCGTAGAGGGGAGTGGCGCAGCAAGCCGACACTAGAGCGGAAACTTCGGTGTTACCGGCTGGTTGAAGCGAGCACACAGGAAGAAACCGGCTCAACACGTAAGCTATAGAATCTAGCGAACGTGTTAGGTGTCGCCCAGCCCGCAGCTCTACAGATATCTGTCAGCGAGGCGCCGTGTGCCAGCGCCCAAGAAGAAGCGACACTCCTAGTGGAGTGGGCTCTCAACCCAGGCGGGCAAGGCACGCCTTGGGCTTCGTAAGCCAAGGCGATAGCATCCACTATCCAGTGGGCCATCCTCTGCTTGGAGACAGCCTTTCCCTTCTGCTGGCCTCCGTAACAGACGAAGAGCTGGTCTGAGGTCCTGAGGCTTTGCGTTCTGTCCACGTACAAACGCAGAGCGCGGACGGGACAGAGAAAAGCCAGGGCTGGGTCTGCCTCCTCCAAAGGCAGCGCTTGCAGGTTCACCACCTGGTCCCGGAAGGGAGTAGTAGGAACCTTGGGCACGTATCCGGGCCGGGGTCTCAGGATCACGTGAGAGTTATCCGGGCCGAATTCCAGGCACGATTCGTCGACCGAAAATGCATGTAGGTCCCCTACCCTCTTGATAGAGGCCAATGCAACCAGGAGAACTGTCTTACAGGACAGGATTTTTAACTCAGCCAATTGCAGAGGCTCAAAGGGTGGTCTCTGAAGAGCCGAAAGGACCAGAGACAAATCCCAAGAGGGTATAGAGAGCGGGCGAGGAGGATTCAGTCTCCTCGCTCCCCTCAGGAACCTAACGATCAGGTCGTGCTTCCCCAAGGACTTACCATCAATTGCATCGTGATGTGCGGCAATAGCGGCAACGTACACTTTAAGGGTGGAGGGAGACAGCCTTCGCTCCAACCCATCTTGCAGGAAGGAAAGCACGGCTCTGATCGAGCATGATCGGGGGTTCTCCTCGTGAGAAGAACACCATTCAACGAATAGGTTCCACTTCAACGCATAGAGGCGCCTCGTAGAGGGGGCTCTAGCAGAAGTGATGGTGTCAACTACCGCTGAGGGTAGGTCACCTAGAACCTCCGCGTCCCGTCCAGGGACCAGACATGGAGCTTCCAAAGGTCTGGACGCGGGTGCCACAGGGTGCCCCGTCTCTGAGAGAGCAGGTCCTGTCTCAGAGGGATGGGCCAGGGAGGGGCTGTCGCGAGGAGCACTAGTTCCGGGAACCAGGTCCGGTTGGGCCAATATGGCGCAACTAACAAGACCTGCTCCTCGTCCTCCCTGACTTTGCACAAGGTCTGTGCCAGAAGGCTCACTGGGGGAAACGCATACTTGCGAAGACCCCGGGGCCAGCTGTGTGCCAGAGCATCCGTGCCGAGGGTCCCCTCGGTCAGGGAATAGAACAACTGGCAGTGAGACGTGTCCGGGGCGGCAAACAGATCTATCTGTGCGGTCCCGAAGCGCCTGAAAATCAGCTGGACCACCTGGGGATGGAGTCGCCATTCTCCCGGTAGCACCTGCTGCCGTGAAAGCTCGTCGGCTGCACGGTTGAGCAGGCCCGGAATGTAAACGGCACGAAGCGACCTCAGATGCTTCTGACTCCAAAGGAGGAGATGGCGGGCGAGTTGTGACATGCGGCGGGAGCGTAGACCACCCTGACGGTTGATGTACGCAACGGTCGCAGTGTTGTCTGTACGGACCAGTACATGCTTGCCCTGTAGCGACGTTTTGAAGCGGCCCAGCGCAAGATGTACTGCTAACAACTCGAGGCAGTTGATGTGCCAATGCAGTTGAGGCCCCGTCCACAGACCTGAAGCTGCATGCCCGTTGTACGTGGCCCCCCAGCCGGTGATAGAGGCATCCGTGGAGACCACAGAGTGCCTGGACACTTGTTCTAGGGGAACACCTGCCCGCAGGAACGAAGGGTCCGACCACAAGCTGAGAGTTTGGCGACAGTGCGGGGTCACTGGAACCCGGCACGAGCCGCTCTGCCACGCCCATCTCGGGACTCGATCGTGGAGCCAGTGTTGGAGCGGTCTCATATGAAGCAATCCGAGCGGCGTTACCGCGGCTGCAGATGCCATATGCCCCAGGAGCCTCTGAAATAATTTCAGTGGTGCCGCTGTTCTGCGTCTGAGCGTACTCACGCAGTTCAACACTGACTGGACGCGGGCCTCGGTGAGACGCGCTGTCACGTTGATCGAGTCCAACTCCATACCGAGAAAAGAGATCCTCTGCCCGGGGGTGAGTTTGCTCTTCTCCCAGTTGACCCGAAGCCCTAGGTGGCTGAGGTGACTGAGCACCAAATCCCTGTGTTCGCACAACTGCTCCCTCGACTGGGCGAGAATAAGCCAGTCGTCGAGATAGTTGAGAATGCGAACACCACGCTCGCACATGGGAGCAATGGCCGCCTCCGCAACTTTCGTGAAGACGCGGGGCGACAGGGCCAGCCCGAAGGGTAAGACTTTGTACTGATATGCCCTCCCCTCGAACGCAAAGCGAAGAAACGGTCTGTGTCGAGGGAGAATTGAGACATGAAAGTACGCGTCCTTCAGGTCGATGGCTGCAAACCAATCTTGGGGACGGATGCACTTGAAAATGCGTTTCTGCGTAAGCATCTTGAACGGCAGCCTGTGAATGTCCGCCAGGTTGAGCCAAAGGTGGCGCTCCTGGACCACCAAGGTGGACATCGCCTGACCGACTGAACGTGCAGTTTCCTTCGTCGCCCGGAGGGCGAGGTCGGTAGCCACACGGAGCTCCCGGAGGAGCTCTGGGTCAGGACCACCCTCGTTCATGTCCATGAGCGCCTGGGCCTGGTGGACCTGCAAGAGCGCCATGGCATGAAGAGCGGAAGCAGCCTGTCCACAGGCCTTGTAAGCCCTCGCCGTTAGACCGGACGAGAACTTACAGGCCTTGGACGGGAGGCGTGGGTCACCCCGCCAGGAGGAGGCGGACGCCGGACACAACTGCATCGCGACAGCCCGCTCCACTGGGGGGATCCCCACATACCCCTTAGCTGCCCCGCCGTCGAGGGTGGCGAGGGGTGAGGAGCCACTAGGACGGCTTCGGGCACTATACGGTGCCTTCCACGTCCTAGAAAGCTCCTCATGCACTTCCGGAAAGAAAGGTACCGGGGCGGTGCACTGAGAACCAGCACGGCCCGCCCCGAGAAACCAATCGTCCAGCCGAGAAGGTTCGGGACGTGGTGGAGGATTCCACACAAGCCCAACCCTCTCGGCGGCCCGGGAAAGCATAGCGGTCCACTCTGGATCCGGCTCGGACAACGCTACACACCCCGAAGGGGGCAGCGCAGCCGAGTCGTCATCTCCAGATGACCGCTCCCCCTCCGATGCTGCGATCGACATCTGATCGTCAGCTGGTGCCCCAAAGGAAACGACTGGTCGTTCCGGAGAAGGACCGAGCCGTTCACAAAGGGGCGCCGATGGCAACAGCACCTGAGAGGCGTGAGGGGCCCGCGGAGATTGTCTCGGCGGGGAAGCCCTCACGGTAATCCTCAGATCACCCTGGTCATGCGCTGAAATAGGTCTATTCTGCGGGGCAGAATAAACACTAGATCGGGGCATAGGCGAGGGGACTGCACCTCCCTTGAGGTAAGCGAGTCTCGATCTAAGTGCTGCGATAGTCATGTTCCCGCAATGAGAACATGAACTATCCACAAAAGCTGCTTCAGCGTGCCGAATGCCCAAACACGAGATGCAGCTATTGTGGCCATCTGCTGGCGCCAGGGAACGACGGCATCCAGAAACGCACAAGCGGAATGACATCTTGAAAAAGACGCAGGGTCCGCTTGTGTTGCTCTTTTAGTAAAATGAAAAACAAAGGAAAATTACTCTCACAGTGCTGAGGCGCCCAGGGGTAGCCACTGTGTGGACACACACACACACACACACACACAAACAATAGTGGTGGAAGAACAGCAGTTGAGAGCTGCACTGCTCGCGGCCACCGCTGATCGCGCCGTCACACCAACACTGGAACAGAGATCTTCCTGAAGTCTTCAAAGGCGTTGAATCTCAGACAATGAGTCATAGGAAACTCGCGCTCCGAAATGAAAGACGGTGGGTGCGCGCGCCCGCTTCCTGTTTTATACCCGCCCTGCGGGGCGGGGGGCGCGTGACGCGTTCACGCACGCCAACGTTCATTGGCTTGTTCTTAGATAATCGAAGTTGATAGGGCTCCCAGAAGAACGTCACGTCGAACGTGAGCGACTGAAGGGGAACTGTAGTTTTTTGTGAAGAATCAACAACAAGTGGGACACAATCATGAAGTGGAACGAAATTTATTGGATATTTCAAACTTTTTTAACAAATAAAAAACTGAAAAATTGGGCGTGCAAAATTATTCAGCCCCCTTAAGTTAATACTTTGTAGCGCCACCTTTTGCTGCGATTACAGCTGTAAGTCGCTTGGGGTATGTCTCTATCAGTTTTGCACATAGAGAGACTGAAATTTTTGCCCATTCCTCCTTGCAAAACAGCTCGAGCTCAGTGAGGTTGGATGGAGAGCGTTTGTGAACGGAGTTTTCAGTTCTTTCCACAGATTCTCGATTGGATTCAGGTCTGGACTTTGACTTGGCCATTCTAACACCTGGATATGTTTATTTGTGAACCATTCCATTGTAGATTTTGCTTTATGTTTTGGATCATTGTCTTGTTGGAAGACAAATCTCCATCCCAGTCTCAGGTCTTTTGCAGACTCCATCAGGTTTTCTTCCAGAATGGTCCTGTATTTGGCTCCATCCATCTTCCCATCAATTTTAAGTCAAGTCAAGTCAAGTTATCTTCATTTATATAGCGCTTTTAACAATGGATTGTTTCAAAGCAGCTTTACAGAGATAAACATATAATTTAAGGTAACAGATTGTTTTGGCATTATAGCGGTTCTTGAATAATGTTATTTCCAGCTAAAGTTAACTTTGATTGATTCACCTCCGTCGAAATGATCGGACTTTTAAACGCGAACCTGTGATTAACGCTGACGGCGTTCACATGCTCATTCAGAATTGATTCTATAGTTATGTGCTTTTTAAAATATGTGCGCAGGTTTATAATTCATACAACCAATTCATACAACCAATTCATTTAACCATCTTCCCTGTCCCTGCTGAAGAAAAGCAGGCCCAAACCATGATGCTGCCACCACCATGTTTGACAGTGGGGATGGTGTGTTCAGGGTGATGAGCTGTGGTGCTTTTACGCCCAAACATAATGTTTTGCATTGTTGCCAAAAAGTTCGATTTTGGTTTCATCTGACCAGGGCACCTTCTTCCACATGTTTGGTGTGTCTCCCAGGTGGCGTGTGGCAAACTTTAAACGACACTTTTTATGGATATCTTTAGGAAATGGCTTTCTTCTTGCCACTTTTCCATAAAGGCCAGATTTGTGCAGTATACGACTGATTGTTGTCCTATGGACAGAGTCTCCCACCTCAGCTGTAGATCTCTGCAGTTCATCCAGAGTGATCATGGGCCTCTTGGCTGCATCTCTGATCAGTCTTCTCCTTGTATGAGCTGAAAGTTTAGAGGGACGGTCGGGTCTTGGAAGATTTGCAGTGGTCTGATACTCCTTCCATTTCAATATTATCACTTGCACAGTGCTCCTTGGGATGTTTAAAGCTTGGGAAATCTTTCTGTATCCAAATCCGGCTTTAAACTTCTCCACAACAGTATCTCGGACCTGCCTGGTGTGTTCCTTGTTCTTCATGATGCTCTCTGTGCTTTAAACGGGCTATCACAGAGCAGGTGCATTTATACGGAGACTTGATTACACACAGGTGGATTCTATTTATCATCATTAGTCATTTAGGTCAACATTGGATCATTCAGAGATGCTGCACTGAAAGTAAAGGGGCTGAATAATTTTGCTCGCCCAATTTTTTAGTTTTTTATTTGTTAAATTTTTTTAAATATCCAATAAATTTCGTTCCACTTCATGATTGTGTCCCACCTGTTGTTGATTCTTCACAAAAAATTACAGTTTTATATCTTTATGTTTGAAGCCTGAAATGTGGCAAAAGGTCGAAAAGTTCAAGGGGGCCGAATACTTTCGCAAGGCACTGTATATATATATATTGCCTAATTGAGTGTGTGAACGGCCGCTGCTTTTTCATTGGCCATTTAGGTTACGTTATTGTTCACATGATTGGTTAATCTTAAAAAAATGTGTATCAGTGTTGCAATTGTTTGGCTGTAATAGTATTTTTGAAGTGTTTTTTTTTTTTTTTAGAAGGTGGGGGTGGGGATGTTAAGAGGATCATGAATAGGTCAGGAGGGTGTTTGTTCAAAAAGGGTTGAGAACCACTGGTCTAGCTTGTTAGCATTAATGTATAAGCTTTTATCATGAGTGTAAGGAGGAAAGTGTTTAAGACGGAACATTTTCAGAAACAGGAGAAGAAATACTCAAGAGCACTGTTGTGTGCCACTTTGTTTAGCGTCATCCAAATTTAACGGAGTACTTAGTCTTCACAGCTTTCCGACTCATGCCGACCTGAGAAGACAGCGGCTTGTAAACATACGCCGGGATTAGTTCGCCATCTCCTCTCACACTAAGCTCTGTAGCAGACACTTCACCACTGATCAGCTCATAGAGCCAACAATCCTCGCTGGTCGAAGAAGGTTTGTTAAAGGTTCTGTACTGACACTCTTTGACTCTTAAATGGATACGCCGTTGAAAAACAGTAGCGTCCGCTTATGATATTTGAAATTGTCGTCAAAATTAATTTCTTTCTTGTGTTAGTTTGTTGGTGTATTTCACACTGGACTAGAAGATATGGGTTAAGGGTTGTATTGTCATTAGGGGTGTGAATCACTGGGTACCTCACGATAGGATTAATTAAATGTAACATTTTAAGTAAATTAAATAGATGTCCTGTCAACTAGACAATAATGACACTGTTTGTTCGATGGCCAAAAGAGAACTGGCCCCCCGACTGAGCCTTGTTTCTGCCAAGGTTTCTTTCTCCATTCTTTCAGCTGATGGATTTGGATTCATTGCCACTGTCACCATTGACTGTTACACTCTCAAATTCGGAGGCACTAGAGAAAGAAACAAGGGGGCAGAGCAACAGAAAGATCTGGCACCATGTTCGTTCCCAGCGTCTGACTTTGAAATCAAGTGGTCTGATGTAGACAGTGTCCTAGAGTGCAAGTAGCTTTCTGTAAGAGCAGATGGTATTGCTTGCTCTTAAAACCAGATGACTGGACAAATGGGAATCACAGGGATGACATGGTGTAACTTTTTGACTTCACTTTGAAGGAAATGGGAGTCAGTAAAAACGAAGTATGAAGTAGACTCAGCTTTAAGTCAGACGTTTTTTTATGAGTGAGGTTTGAAGGTTTTAAGTTTGAAAGTGTAATAATGCAAAGAAACGACTTGCATCACAATATATGTAATTGTGATTGCCAAAACATTTGGTAACTAAACAGAATTTTATGAATAACAGAATAACATGTTAAAATGTTTATGGTACAATGACTGAAAGGCTTCTGTTTGTATTATTGCTTAACACAATTTTCACAATTTCAATTCAATTCCTGGGATTTGATTTTAATCTTGCTTTAATATTGACTCATTTGGATAAATATTAGGTAGGCTACAGTAGATAACCTACATGTTCATTTTTCTCAAGAAAAAATATATCTCACATAATACTGTAAACATACAGAGCCCTATTAGATTAACAAATAAAAATGATCAAATCAATTAAATATTGTTACGTCCCTCTTTTCTTTAACTAGGGAATGAAGAAGTAACACTTATAAAAATAGTGTGTGTACCTCAAAGTGCAGGACAGAACAAGAAAAGAAAACCGTACTCTCAAAACTCAGCTCAACAGGATTTATTAACCCTCATTGCCATAGAAGAAAGTAATATTTGCCACATGAACAAACAATAAATAAGAGCAATAACAAACATACGACATTGAACAGATATACAAGGTGGGAAAGCGAGCACGAGAGATGCCAAATCAAAGAAATCAATAAAACAAACTAGCTAAAGGTTAATTAAACTAAACTAACTACCAAACAAAAAATGTAGAAAAGACCAATCTTCGGCATCAAGACGCTCTAACTAAAACTACACTAACTAAATGACAAAATTTAAAAAATGGGCACTCTCTTAAACTAGTGTGTCTAACATAATCAAAAACATCCTAAGTGCAAAGTGTATGTCGCGCGACCTACTAACCTGCTCTCTTCCCAGCTTTACACACTCCGTGTAAACTGATCAGGCTGAACAGTATACTCTCAAGACACTAAGCAACAATAAACAGAACTCGAATGTTAGATAGACACAGAAACTCATTGACAACAAGTCAAACACGCGCAACAGACAAAGGTGAGCAAACAGCTGTCGGACATTGGAGTGAGCACAGTCTTTAACTGCAGTAGTGAGATGTGATTGGCGGAGGCGAACCGAAACGTCATCGTCATGATGAAGATCGACAGCAGATTGATCCAACGGACACCTGAAACACACACCACAACAACAACACACCCACATGTCCATATTGCAACACTAAACTACGTACGAGTACATAACACTTCCCCCCTTAAAGATTAAAAAAAAAATTTTTTAAATAAAACATTGAAAACATATGCATAACCACACACAAAAATATTTTTAGTTACCTATTATGCTCTCGACAAGGCGTCAGCAACAACATTTTCAGAACCCTTCTTATGCTTAATGTTGAGGTTGTAATTCTGCATAAACAACGACCAACGCATGAGTCGTTGGTTATGATCATACATCTTCGATAAAAATACTAACGGGTTATGATCAGTATATACCGTAACAGGTAAAGCAGAAGAACCGACATAAACCTCAAAAAACTCCAACGCTAGAAGAAGTCCAAGGGCTTTCTTCTCTATTGTAGAGTAATTTATCTGATGCTTGTTAAATTTTCGCGAAAAATAACAAACTGGATGATCTAGGCAAATGTCATCTTCTTGAAGTAGTACGGCGCCAGTAGCCAGTGCACTAGCATCCACTTCAAGCTTAAAGGGGCGCGAGAAGTCCGGAGCGGACAGGTGCACTACTTAATAGGATCTTTACACTATTAAAAGCATGTTGGCATGATTCTGACCATATGAAATCAGTCGCAGGACTTAATAGATTGGTAAGGGAATGTACAACAGTTGAGAAATTTCAGCAAAAATTCCTATAATACCCAGCCATGCCTAGGAAACGACGTAACTCTCGTCGTGTGGTGGGCACAGGAAAATCAACAATAGCGGAAACTTTTGCACCCACCGGCCGGACTTGACCCTGGCCGACTACCTTACCTAGGTATGTAATTGTGGCTTTCCCAAACTCACATTTTGCCAGATTTATAGTTAAGGACGCACTTGCTAAACGTTTGAATACGGTTCTCAGGAGAGACAAATGGTCAAGCCAGTCGGAGGAATATATCACCAGGTCATCAAGGTATGCATTACAATTTGGTACTCCTGTTAATACAATATTGACAAGCCGCTGAAATGTTGCCGGAGCGTTTCGCAATCCGAACGCCATTACCTTGTATTGTAGAAAATTATCAGGAGTTACAAAAGCGGATATTTCTGCAGAGCGTGGTGTAAGAGAGGACCTGCCAGTAACCTTTAAGTAGATCTAATTTGGTTACGAATTTTGAAGAGCCCAAGTTGTCTATACAGTCCTCCATCCTAGGTAGAGGATAACTGTCCGGAACAGTAACAGAGTTTACCTTTCTATAGTCTGTACAGAATCGAAATGTACCATCTGGTTTTGAGACAAGAAGACAGGGTGAACTCCATGGGCTAAAACTGGGTTCAGCTAGATCGCTCTTTAGTAAGTACTCAACTTCTGTTTTCATCACTGATCGTTTCGTACTATTTACTTGATAAGCGTGTTGTTTGACTGGAAAATCACATGTGATCTGAATGTCATGTTGTAACAGTTGTTTGGGATGGGATATCACCAAACAGCATAGGGAAATCACGAATTACTTTTATAACATCCTGCTTCTTGCCTTTGGACAAATCAGATAGAAACAATGGTAATGACTGTAGTATTTCAGAATTAGACAGTCTGGCACACCCATGAGCATTACGAAGGGAAACGCCATCATCAACAAACGACTCACCAGCAGATGGCGATATCACCGCGCAATCCTTGGCAGTGGGTGCTGAAACAACTGCAACAGACGTAGGCGAGCAAACAGCTGTCCGACATTGGACTGAGCACGGTCTTTAACTGCAGTAGTGAGATGTGATTGGCGGAGGCGAACCGAAACGTCATCGTCATGATGAAGATCGACAGCAGATTGATCCAACGGACACCTGAAACACACACCACAACAACAACACACCCACATGTCCATATTGCAACACTAAACTATAAATTGGGAGGTGGTCAACTCAAGTGTGATCGTGTCTCGAATGGGGACGGGCAAGAGAGTTCAAATGTTAATTTCCAGAAAGGTCCTTTGTCTTCTCGAGGAGTGGTCGTTCCTCAACCAGTTCTTCCAGTTTCTCCAGCTTACACTTCTGTGCCATAATTGTTCTCCTGCTGTTTTATTGACCACTTTACGTGGTTTAAAAACACTGATTGATTGATATTATGTATGAGGCATATACCTTTCAGTAAGTTGTACTGTATCTTTAAATAAAAATGAACACATGATCGGTTTACTTAAACTGAGGCGCCAACAATCTGTCACGTCACATTTACAAGTAGCAAAACTGTATTTATTGTCTGAATTTTGTAATAAAATGGACATAACCTGAGAGCTGAGATTTTTTTTTTCATTTCAAATCTGCTCTGTCTAGTCTGTCAGTGTCAGCGTCCTCTTTGCTCTGTAGCGTTTATACGCCGTATTAATATAACTAATTATTATTCATAACGGATTATGATCAATAATTAATAATTTCATTATTTTCAGAATTTACTGTTGCAAAATCAATAGTATGATCATTTTATCAGTTCATCCAATGAACGGAAAGCATAAACAATTATTAATTCTAGGAAATATAATATCTTCCTGGCCAAGAAAGACTAATTCCCAGCTAACAGCTAAATTAAGAAATAATTCAAGGGTAAAAGCATAAGTAGCTTATAGATCGCAGTTCAAGACAATAAATTCGTAAGCACATAACACAATGCTTCTCTTTTCAAATACAAACAATACTTTATTGATTATAAGCCTATGACTAGCACATAAAACTAATATCTAACACACACAGACAGTACCTTATTGATTATGAGACTAACACATAAAACTAATATCTAACACACACACACACACATTCATACGAGTTGCAGAAAGAAAGAGAGTGAGGAAGAAATGAGTTTTAGGAGTCAGATGGTGAGATCCCAAGTTTCTATATGCACTTAAAAGACATGACCTGAACGAACCATCAATCATCGATTTAACCCTTCTATCGTTTCTTAGGCAGGTTATTCAATTTTATATTAATGCACCAGTTCAGTTAAAAGTCTGGAGAGGTTACTTGCTTGCCTTCGGTTTGCTTTGGGATTCTCCTTTTGTCGGTGTAAAGGGGGTTTCCCGGGTCTGTTGCTTTGCTGGCGGTCTCCTCGTGCCTGCTAGATCTTGGGCAGCCAATCACGTGGTGTGTTGGCGGATGGATGAAAGTCTTTGAAGTTGGAAGCGCGTTGCATTCGAAACGTTTAAACTAAACTTTGCAGCAAAACTTAACTTAGAACCGAGACTCTTAACGGAAAAGAAAACAAAGGAAAAGAAAGGAAGTGAGACGAGTTAGATGGTTTGAATGAAACTGCGGTTTAACAACTGTGTTATCTTCGTTCGTCTACATGGTAACTTTAACCATCGTCTGCTCCACCCGACTTGTTCTGCCGAGACCTTTCCCGAGGGAGAGAGTGGGGCAGAGAGAGAGAGAGCAAGAGCACCAGAGGGCAGAGGGCAAGAGCGAGCACAAGAGAGCACAAGAGAGAGCGATTCTGTGTTCGGGTCTAAGATTTTAAACTCAAAGTTTGTCCAACCTCCCGGATGGGTTCTGGCCAATTGGGCACTGGCTTAATTTAGGAGGTGGCCCTATTTTCTCCTTATCGTAAATCATGGGTTATCTGTGATCTCCTTGTTCTCCAGCACCAGCAGAGAGAACAATAGGCCACAGTTTAGACATTATTACTATTATACGAATACAAAACATTTTACACAGATTTCAAATCAAACCATCTTTTTGAATTAAAAATACGATCCTGCTGACAGGAAACACGGCACACTTTCATTCACACACCTAATATTTATAACAATTATGAATTGTATGGCATCTAAGCATATGAAACATACACATATAACATAGAATTATGTGGTTGCATGATGTGATTATAAGTCCATCGAGAATTGTTCTGGGATGAGTTTTTGGATTTCGATATGTAAAGTGTTAGTGTGTAAAGTTTAGGGGGTTTAAGCCATTCTAGTCTGAGGTCCTTCTTGCTGATGTCTGTTTGGTCCCCATGTCATGGGACCTTGGACCTTAAGAAAGAGTAGTCTGTTAGTCGCAGGGGTCAGGTGACCTCTTGTTAGGGCCTCTTGTTTCACCATTTCTGAACAGATCTGTTCTTGCCAAATTATAAAACATTGACAACATTCTTCCTTTAGTTAAACAATAAAAAGTCTTTTTTGGTTGTAGAGCCTGGGGTAATCTGGAATGTGAAGCCTCTTTCGTGTGATTATGTATGAAAGCTTCAATTGTGTTTGGTTCATTCTCATAAGTTGCTACAGCTCCAAATTTGAGCGTGTGAAAAGTGTCAATTGCGCTGAATGCGTGAGAGTTGGCAGCCCTGAAATAACGTTAAGATGGTTTGTAATAAGTGAAGCTGGTAATGCTGTTTTTGGAGTTATTGAATCATTCTCTACTGAGATCTTGAGAGATGTAATGTGTTATTTTATTTGCAGTTGATTTCATCTAAGGCTGTGTAGCTGTAAATCTGTTATTGTTTCCATCTCTTCTCTTTTTCTGTTCTTGTTCCTCTTTCCTTCAGTGATTCTGCTTGTTAACAGCAGGTTTTCATCACTAATGCTCACTCATGACTTGATTAATCAAACATCTCATTATCTTAAAGGGTAACTAAAGATAGAGGGGACGAACCGAGGGCGGGGCTGAGTGAGGGAGACCCGCAGTGACAGCTGCTGTCAGACTCTAAAATGGAGAGTGAAGAGTGACACAAGTAGCTTTGCAACAGAGCGGTCATTTGAAGTCGAGGACTTTTCTCCCCCACCTTCACCTGAAGTGGAGGAGGGTGAATTGTCTGTGGACACAGGGCCATTTCAATGCTAACTTGAAGCTATCCTAACTGTACTATGTTACTAACTAACTAGGCTACACAAAATAATCTAAATAACTATATAAATGCTATGCTAAATAGATGCTAAAATACTCTATCCTGATCGTTTTTAATACTCGTAATTCCAACTCTTGACTCGCAGTGGTTTTGACGAAACAAGATGGTTTTCATACTGCCAAGGGCGTGGTGAGCTGGAACCTGCTTACGCCAGCTTTCCCCGCTACGTCACGAAAGCACCGCAAACATCCAATAGGAAAATTCAACTGCAGTAGCCACCGTTCAAACTGAAGAGGGCAGCACTCAGACGTTTTTACACCATATATTGTAGAATTAAAACACTTTATACCCAAATGTCAAAAAAGTTACTCGAATCAATGATCAGCACTAATAAAGCCCCATTCTTACAGATCATTAACTAAAAAAGTTGGTTTGGGTTTAGTTGCCCTTTAAACACTGGTTTCATTGTTATTTTAACACTCTCTTAGTGTGGGACACGTACACTGAGCAGTATTTTTTAACTGAGAATTTTGCTCAGTAGGGTATGAATGTTTGTTATGATGTTGTGCAATTTAATGACAAGATGGAAGTTACTTTAATATGTTGATTAAAACTACTTTCACAAAGATACATATTTTCTGGTGCCATTTTCGTGCCACATCTGCACGACCTGCTGTAAGTGTGATAACAAAATATTTTTTTATTACACTGATCAAATTAAATGGTCTTCCTCCAGAGTGAATGTGTAATTTGAAACTGCTCTATTTTGAAACCTCTTGCCACACTGAACAACACTACAATTTCTTTCCAGTATTAGTTTTCAAATGATGTTCTTGGTCTCTTTGATTTGTAAAAATCTTCTTACACTGAAGGCAGGTGAAAGGCTTCTCACTGGTGTGAATTTTTTACATGATTATTGAGGTGTTTCCTGTCTGTGAAACTCATTCCACATTGATGAGACATAAAACAGTTTCCTTTTGTGTGACTCCTCATGTGGTTTTTAAGGTATATTTTACAATTTGAAACTATTTCCACACTGATCACGTGTGAACAGCTTCTCTCCGGTGTTCTCATGTGAACTTTAAGGTTTCCTTTTCGGCTGAAACATATTCCACACAGTTTGCAGGTGTAAGCCTTCCCTTCAGTGTGAGTTCGCATGTGTGCATTAAGGGTTCCCTTACGCGAAAAACTATTTCCACATTGATGTCAAGTGTAAGGTTTCTCTCCAGTTTGAATGCTCATGTGGCGTTTAATGCTGCTTTTGTTTGAGTGAAAAACTTTCTACACTGTTTGCAGGTGTTAGGCTTCTCTCTAGTGTGAGATTTCATGTGAACTTTAAAGTTTCCTTTTCGACTGAAACTTATTCCACACTGTTGGCAGGTGTAATCTTCAGTGTGAGTTTGGATGTGTGCATTAAGGGCTGTCTTACGTAAAAAACTCTGTTCACATTGACGGCAACTGAAAGGCTTCTTTCCAGTGTGAATTACCATGTGGTATTGAAGGCTTCCCTTTTGAGTGAAACCCTTTCCACATTGAGGGCAGGTGTAAGGCTTCTCTCCAGTGTGAACTCTCATGTGGGCTATAAGGCCTCCTTTTTGAGCGAAACCCTTTCCACATTGAGGGCAGGTGTAAGGCTTCTCTCCAGTGTGAGTTCTCATGTGAACTGCAAGATTTTCTTGTTGATCAAAACCCTTTCCACACTGAAAGCAGGTGAAATAACTTGTAGTTGTTGTCTTTTCAGTCTTTGAGGAATTTAAAGATTTTTCTCCAGTTGCGAAATCATGATGATTGTCGTGCTGATTTCGTATTTCATTCAGTTTTTGACTCTCTGCTTTCAGCGCCATCAGGTCTATGGTGAAAAGTGACAAATACAAGTTAAACCCAGTTTAATGACACAAAGCAACAGACATAAAAATATTGGCCTAAAATAGCATCCTTTTATTCATGTTTAGTTTTGCAGAGTAACCGTTTTGTTTTTAGTTTCTATTCTCATTAGAGGTTACATAGACGACAGCCTTCTCTTGGATAACTTGAGAAATATGTTTGCCTTTGTGGACAAATGTATATTTGACACCTGTATATTTTAAGTAGAGATGCACCGATTGATCGGCTGGTGACTGGAATTGGCCGTTTTTCGCGTGATCGGCCATGATCGGCCGGTCAGTCTGACTGACCAATTTTATGCCGGTCAAATGCACTCGGGCGCATACGTAGGACCGCAAGCGTGAGCGGCGCGTATTTTTTCCGGTGTGCATGTTAATCAATGAGTACATTCACACCGGCAGCAGGAGCAGCGCGTGAGCGTCGCAGTATACATTGAACACACTGAACAGGATAATATGAGTGAACCGCTCAGGGAGCAGCCAAAAAAAAAAAAAAAAAATCACAGCAGTCAGATCAGATCATAGAGTGAATATTTATAATGAGCTTTATTCATCCTCTGAATCCCTGGGACTGTACCTATTGGCGGCAAAGATGGAGCAATGGTGTGACCAATACCCTATAAATTCTCTGGTGCTGTAAAATCCACCAAGGACTCCTTTCTTTCCATCCCCGAAATACCCTACTGGCATTTCTTTATAAAAGTACCCACAAAACAAGCTATTATTAAACTCATATGACCAGCAGTGAAGCAGGGGTTTAGGCGCAGAGTGTATTCTTGCTGCGCTGCTCACGCTCAATTAAAGTGAAAGCACACTTTTGATGGACAAAATAAATATGGTTTCACACAAAAAGTGCCCAAAATGCACAGAATGTGCACGTCTACTATGTTTTAACAAGAACTGGAGTAGCCTATGTCAGAAAAGAAAATGAAGACTCAAAACTATTTATAGAAAATGTACCCATTTAAACATGTTTTTATTATTTAGTTTGGGTAAAAGGATAAAAGGATAGGATATTTGGATAAAAAAATATATATAGAGAAAATAAATATTTGTGTTTGTTGTAAAGTGGTTAAATGAAATTGGAATCGGCTAAAATCGGTATCGGCAGGTCAAACTCAATGAAAAATCGGAATCGGCCTAGAAATTTGTAATCAGTGCATCTCTAATTTTAAGTCCTGTTTATCTGACTATTACCACTTGTATTCAAAGAAATAAAATAATGGCTAAATAACAAGTCATTGGACAACATTACTTACATATAAAAATAATCAAAATGCATGTGCCATAAATAGTTTTAATGAAACACAGACAATAATGAAATGATTTAATTAAACCATATTGTTGATGAAAATAATACGAGACTAATTAAAGTTCTAGTTATTATTAATAATGCATCAATGTTTTAGAAAATGAAACATCTAAAATTAATATAAGCTACTGTTTCAAATAACAGCACTGATCATCATGCGCTGAAGCTGGAGAGCTTCTTGAACTATGACCGTTTACATCTGGTATTGAAGGGGTCCTATTATGCCCTTTTACGAAGCCTTGATTTTGTTTTTGGGCTGTACTAGATTATGTTTAAATGCTTGATTGTTCAAAAAATTTTCACATATTTTATATTATTACATCTCACCTCTCCCCAGTCTGTCTCAAATGTGTTGGTTTCAACTAAGCCCCTCCTTCCAAAATATGAAATGTGCTTTGATTGGTTAGCTGGCCCAGTGTGTTGTGATTGGCAGCGTTTAGTGCATTTTCAGGAAATGTCCTGTCCCTCCATAACCGTGAGCTCTACTAAGATATAAATATTAAGGATGACGTCAATATAAAGATAATTCGAGCCCGATTCAGACCCTGACACTGTTAATCAACAAGAGGATCGTGCAGAACGGATTTCATGCACAGACTTTGCAAGCACCTAATTTCTTTATAAATTATAGATACGATGAGATCCACCATTTAATTGTGATATTTGTCTGAAAACTAAGGTAATACAAACTGTAATCGATCACAAAACCAATCGATTATGGTTAACTTTCCTAAGGAGCATTCAAAGCTTTAAGGAGCTTTCAAAAATGAGAGCGTACAAAAGCTACAGAAAACAAGCTGTTCTCCATAAAATGTGCAGCGCACAGATAAACATTGGGGTATGTTCACCACTCTAAGTTCGTCAGCCTGCGGAAGGTCAAACAAATGAGTTTTGGAAACGGGGTGGAAAAAACAGCATCTCTTCAACATAGCAACAACACTGTCTTCTCTAATGCAGCTCAACCAGGCCTCCACCTTTTTTTACATTTTCCGTGGTTGGGGATTATTTAAATGAGCAACATTATGACTTCATAAAGCCCGGAAAAATCGCGTTGTAGTCCAAAAAAGGCGTTTGTTGTAGTTTGGATCACAAGTGGACGACACTAAATACAGGTATAAACGGGGTCTAAAATGTCCACTTTGCTTGGACAAGCTCAAAACATGTTTAAGGGGTTAGTTCACCCAAAAAAATTCTGTCAGTAATTACTCACCCTCATGATGTTATACCCCGTAAGACTTTCGTTCATCTTCGGAACACAAATTAAGATATTTTTGATTAAATCTGAGAGCAGGATCACTCCATAGGCTTCTATGGGATTGAAACTTGCCAGCCCAGAAAGTTAGAAAAAAACATGTTTAAAATAGTCCAAGTGACTACAGTGGCTCAACCTTAAGTTTATCAAGCGATAAGAATACTTTGTGCACAAAAAAAAATAACGACTTTATACAACTATTCATTTTCTTCTGTGTGGGCCTCTGACGCGAGTTCCCGTAGTGTAACAGCGCAGCTGGGTTGTACGTCAGAATGTAGGCTCGCTATTGGCCGATGCTGGTCATGTGTGTGATGCGTGTGACGGACTAAGCTGTAATGTGTCTCCTCCGTCTACTTGTGATCTGATCGACCAAAACACATCTTAATATCAGGTGTAAACATACGCTGACTGTGTAAATCCTGTTGTGGATCAACGTGCTGTGCTGCAACTAAATCCAATGAATTCACAACATTTTATAACAACAAGTGTTCTCATTATAATGTTACGTAATAGCCCAAGTTATTAATGTCTGTTTGAGACGTTTTGACACGTTTTACTACCGTGTTAATTAACTTAGCCAAACGCATCCTATATGAGATCAATCAGATTTATATACACAAAATAAACATATTACAACTTACAATTGCATAAAACAAAAGGCTATGAATGCACAAGCGAACTCTGCTAGTTATGAAAATGTAACAAAGTGCTAAAACTATGAAGGTATATTTGGTGCAAAACCACTGAACGCCTGTGACAGTGACATTTGTAGCTGTAGAGAATATCCACACGTGTATCAGTAAATTTGAAGTCACAGAGAGAAATGTTTTAAGAGTTGCAAACATTGCGGTTCACACCGCAAGTCCTAATGCTCAATTATGATTTTTTGCTCAGATCCGATTTTTTGATTGGCTGTTCACATTACCTTTTAAAATGTGACCTATATCTGATTGCAGTGTGAACTGTTTGAGGTCTCAAACTAACCGGCATGCGCAAAAGAACAATAACAATGACATCCGACGCAGCACGCGGTTGCACTAAAGTTCGGGAGGTTATGGAGGAAGTAAGCATATTCGCATTTATTTCATAATGTTTGTGTAATGGAAACTTTTGCGGGTTTATGGTTGCAAATTCACTACAGAGATCTGTGTGGATGCGTAGACGAAGCCAGGAGTGGTGGGAATATGACGTGAATAGTTTCACTGAGACGCCGTTCTCCTGTGTCCCCGTTCTTCCATTTTGTGTGCAATTTTTTCAAAAATGGAGCGGTTACGGTAGGTCCTTCTAGCTTGAATTGAAGTATCTCCCCATCTACTACTTAGATCTAACACCTCACTCTTATTGACTCGCTTCATCGCTGTTCTCCATATCTAGTCAAGTTTTTAATGTTAGGCTACTGTCTGTGTCTGCTGTGTCTAGGGCTTCGCCGGCGCATAATTGTGACAAATGTCGACGTAGATTGACGTAAAAGTCGCATCAAATCCGCCTTGATTGTTCACACTGCGGCCGCATTGAAAAAAATCAGATCTGGGTCTGATTCAGGACCACATGTGTATGTGGTCTAAATCTGATTTGAAAAAATCAGATCTAGGCTAGATTTGAGTGTTCAGACTACCTCTGAAGAAGTCTGACCTGGTCACTTGACCCCAAAGAAATCAGATTTGGGCCACTTTTGCCTGCGGTGTGAACGGGGCCATAGTTGCCAAGTCCGCTTATAATACGCGACTTTGGGCTTTGTTTTTTAGTAAGTTGCGTTTTTTTGGGCTTATTAATAAAAATATGGTTGCTTGTTAGGAAAATCTGACAAGCAACTTTGTTTTCTTTACATCTATGGTTACGGTTGCCGTTTTCTCAACCTCCGATACATTGATTGACACTTTCTGCTCACAACTATAGCCAATCAGTGCAATCATTTAAGTGCTGTGGTGTAATTCGTCAAAACATCCCGCCGAATCCGCCCCCTTGTCCCCCTCATTGGAGAAAAATATCATGTGCAGGCGAGTCCCGCGACGCAGTAATCTATATGATATCATAGATTTCAATTTCTACAATGGCTCCAACGAAGTGGTCCAAATATGGAAAGAAATACAACAAAGACTGGGAGAAGGATACAAAGCTTAAAGACTGGATAGGTCAAGTGGTTGGGGACCAGAGTAAAGCGATGTGCAGGTACTGTAAAACAGAGATTCGTGCTCACCATGGAGACCTCCTACAATATGTAAGCACAGAAAGGAGAGGGATGACCTTCTTTTGTGAGGTAAATTTGTAATTTTTTTACTATGTTTTTTTTTTTTTAAATATATAAATTATCACATGCTTTAATAAAAAGCAGAATATACATATGGTTCAAATTAATTTTATTACGCTAAATATATGTTACAGCAACCCCTTAATGCGCTTGTCTTTTTGTCCTTTTCCATCTCTCCAATCCTATCCAGCCTCACAGGTGATCGGAGATGAGGATAGTGCGTGCTCTCCGCTTTGTTGCAGTTCGCTGATTTTTTTTTTTTAATCCTTTTTTACTTTTCTAATAAAGTAGTGGTTTCAGTTTAATATGTTGCAGGCTCATTTATTGGTAATAAATTATAATGCTGAAACTAAATAATCTAATAATATTTTGGGCTTGTTTTTGAAGCTCCAGTTGCTTATTTATCTGCAAACGTTTTTTTCTCTCTTCCACAAACACAACACAACAGTTACACCTTCTCAAATTCTCCGTTGCAGGTGCACAAATCCAAGTCGATTAATGTCATCTCATTGTGACACTTTTTTAACTTATTGCATTCATAGAGCGAGCCTTTCACTGAATTACACCTTGTGAAGCTTTAAAACTGTGTATTTCACTAATTGTTATCATTTGTTGATTGCAATAAATTAAATAAACCCTCGTAACTGTATATGTGGGCTAACACTTTTTTTTTTACAAATATATCCTGGTGTGATTGTTCTTAAATTCATGTTCATTTAAATAAGCCAACTCATTTAAGACCACACACAAGCATGAATGTGTTGCTTTAATACTTAAGTACAATTTGGATTAAACAAAATTGTATGGACAAAAGTGGATAAATTACATTTGGTACAACTAGGTTACTGTAAATGAGGAAAAAAAACACTTAACATTCTTTTACGGAATATAATAAGCAACCAATTTGATGTTCTAAAAAAATTATATTTACAAATATACCTACTGGCAAAATAACGTAACACAATTTTTTTTATGTTTTGGTTGAAAGGTGTGCCTGTGCTGGTTTTGGTATAATAATATATACACTACTGTTCAAAAGTTTGGTATTAGTAAGGTTCTGAGTAGGGTACCAAGACTACATTTATTTGAAAAACAGCAATATTGTGAAATATTTGTATCAATTGTTTTCTATTTTAATGTTTAATAAAAGTGATTGTGATGGCAGAGCTCATTACTCTAGATTGCAGTGTCGCACAACTCTTCAGAAATCATTCTAATACTGATTTGCTGCTCAGGAAACATTTCTGATTATGACCACAGTTGAAAATGGTTGTGCGAAAAGTGAGGAAATCATTATGGAGCATATGTTTTCAGACGGAATTTTTTTGTAACATTATAAATGTCTTTGCTGTCATCTGTGATCAATTTAGGGCATCCTTGACCTTGCCTGTGATAAAAGTAGTATTATTCTTTTTAATCATAGTGATTCCAAACTTTTGTCATGCAAATCTTAAGTGATGAAAATGCCAGAATGTCATGTTTTAACATCGATCCAACAAAGTTGGATTTTTTTTGCGAATTAAGGAATTCATTTCACAAATGGAGAACAAGTCATTCTGAGCAAACATGAGTAGTTTCATAAACATTGTATTCATATATTCATATAATTGTATATGAGCTAGTCTCAGGATCAAATGACAGTTCAGCTGTGAGAATGAAAATCAAGTTAGTTCTGGCGGGTTATGTTAGTCAAGATGGCATCAGCTGACCCTTTCACAACTCCTCCAGTGTTATCAACAGCTATGGCGAATTACCCTCCTCCTCTCGCCCGTCAGATCTGGTCTGCTGATTCCCCTTTCAATCAGACTAATTCCTCGAATTATGTTCTACATTAAAATATGGACATTAATGATATCTGCAATATGTTTATAATTAGTTATCGCTGCTCTCCCTCCTCTTATCTATGCTAGACTGGCAGGGTGCAAACTGTATGCTAATTGTCAATCGTATTCGACGACAGTGGTCCTGACAGAACCAACCTGTTTGTTCTTCTGTATCTTCTTGTTTCACTCCGAAAGCTTCTTCAATCTTCATGTCTTCACTCTCCTCTTTCAATAACACCATATTTGTTTGTTCCTCAGTTTCTTCATGTATCACTCTGAATGTTTCTTCAATCTTCATGTCTTCACTCTCCACTTTAATAAACGCCATCTTTATAATAGTGTGACGTGGATCTCAGTCGCTTCACCAGAAGTTTTTCTGTGTGTTTGTCCTGTTGAAGATGAGAATAATTAACAGAAAGAAAAATAAATCCACACTAAATCTCTGTCTCAATCAGCTCTAGTTCAGTTCACTGGTAAGAGAGAGAGAGAGAGAGAGAGAGAGAGACAGTGTTAATGGACATAAATCCCCTGATTAGACTAAAACACTCAAAACTGGCACTACAAATTAATAAAACAATTAAATATTAGACATTCATATTTAGGTATTTGTGATTTATATTTGGTATTTAATGACTTGTCACATTCAATCGATTAAACAATAAGATTTGTGATTTGTTTGTAAAAGTTGTTAATACACATTTGTGTTCTCGTTGTATTTACACTGTTTTGACCAGCAAGTGACGTCAGCATGTGGTGATTAATTATGGTGATTAACGAAGAAATATTCATTTTCATCCACTTCTTCTAATAGATCAAATTGTCTCAAATTATTTCTCAATGAATGTGTATCAATTCTAAATGTCACAGTTTATTGGAAAGCTTTTCTTCCTGATATTGTCTGGAGAAAAGTTTTGGCTAATTCTGAATAGATACTTAATTATGAATAAGATAATAGAAGTTTCCATCCCAATTGTCCATCGTGTATATTCCCTTAAAGGGATAGTTCGGCCAAAAATGATATTTAAACCATGCATTACTCACCCTCAAGCCGTTCGAGATGCATCTGTCAATCTTGTTTCAGACGAACACATTTTCAGTTATTTTTGAAAATGTCTTCGACCCTTCAGTGGATATAATGTGAAGCAATGGGGTCCACCTCCTTCAAGTCCCAAAATGTGCATACATCCTTCACAAAAGTAATCCATCCGGCTCCAGGGGGATAAACGAAGGCCTTCTGAGGGTAATCCGTGCGGTTTTGTCCTAAAAATATACATATTTAAAACTTTATATATGAAAATATCTGACTTCCGGCAACGATCGACGCGCGTTCACGGGTGATGGAAGTCGGCGTACGAGGTAGGACGTAGAGTAGGAACTGTTGTGACGTAGAATGAACGCGCCAGCGCAGCCAGAGAGCAGAGCAAAACAAAACACGAAAGCGCGTGAACGCACGCGTGTCGATCGTTGCCGGAAGTCAGATATTTTCATTTATAAAGTTTTAAATATGTATATTTTTACGACAAAACCGCACGGATTACCCTCAGAAGGCCTTCGTTTATCCCCCTGGAGCCGGATGGATTACTATTGTGAAGGATGTATGCACATTTTGGGACTTGAAGGAGGTGGACCCCATTGCTTCACATTATATCCACTGAAGGGTCTAAGACATTTTCTAAAATAACTGAAAATGTGTTCGTCTGAAACAAGATTGACATATGCATCTCGAACGGCTTGAGGGTGAGTAATGCATGGGTTAAATATCATTTTTGGCCGAACTATCCCTTTAATACCTTCTCAAAGAAATTCAAAAAAGGTATTAATTTTTGTAAACAGCACCCAGAGACTATAGTGCATTTATTTTGGCTTTGCCATTACTCTAAATTATGGTGAAAAGGCTTTTGTTTTTGAAAACATTGATAAGGATTTTTCTCTACTTAAGGAAAATGTTTTGTTTGGAATTGTCATTTGGAAAAAGAGCAATTACACAAAAACAAAATATGCTTACTTAATATGCATCTTTTTTAAACCAAATTTTATATACATAAAATGTATATTTTTAGGTCAGAAACCACTTTTCTATGTTTTGTTTACTGAAAGTACAGCATTACTTTGGGTCTGTCTATAAGGCTTTCAAAGCAATACCCCGGTCTTGTCTTTTTTTCCTTTTGTTTATTTGTTCTACATTGTGAGTGTTTTCTACTTTGTTTATAATTGAATTTTTAAATCATCTTTGCCTTATTTGTTTTTATGAGAAACTGATACAGGGAGCGAAATGAGACGCAATTCTGTTACTAATGTGTTGATGCACTTTTCTGAAATTAAAAATAACATTACCCAGCCAACACACCCATTTGGGGCCCAAAGGGGTTACACTTGGGCTGATATGTGGGGCCCACCTGGGCTACCCAACTGGGACCCTGGTAATTTTGTCCTCAGTTTCCATGGAGGCCCCACATGGGTTAGCCCAGATGGGTTGATGATGGGATCTTGATGGGCTCCATATCGGACCCATATGGGTAACCTAGGTAGCTCCCACTTAGGACCTACAGGAGTCTGCCCACATGGGTTGATGATGGGACCCAGATAGGTCTTATATAGGGCTCTTATGGGCCACAACAGGTATATATATGGGCTACTATATTTGTTTGTTTGGGTTACCTTATTTTACAGTAAACCCCTAAATACAAACATTACATAGTGCACTAAACTACACTAAAATGTTAAAGGTATTCAATGATCAGAAAGCAGTAGTTCATGCTTTACTTTATTAAGCAAGTTATAATAATTAACATGACTATTAGAACATTGCACATTTACAACTTTATAAAACACAAGTATCAAAATGTTAACTATAAAAAAAAGTTAAAGCTCCTGACAATTTCCAAAACAGCTTCTCACTCCCCTGTTGTCGCTCTCCCAACGGCCCTTTGAAAAGAGAAAATAAATGAATCAACATTATGCCACTTTTTAAATTCCTTTTCACAGTTCAAACAGATGTGTAAGGTTAGCCTTTTGGTGCCCCACATCAAGTTTATCAAAATAAGGGGTTTGCAAACCTGTCCTGGAACACCATCTGCACAAATTGAATGGACAAAATGTACATTTTGACCCACTTTTGAAGTCATTTCAATATTCAAGTCATTAAATGTTCACTTTGTTGTTAAACCGTTATGCTGCCTCATAAGTCTGTCTGAAATATAAAACAAAATTCTGTATCAAAATTTATAGGCAAGAAAAGTAGTTTGTTTAGGCTGGGTTGTATGAATTATAAACCTGCGCACATATTTTAAAAAGCACATAACTATAGAATGAATTCTGAATGAGCATGTGAACGCCGTCAGCGTTAATCACAGGTTCGCGTTTAAAAGTCTGATCATTTCGACGGAGGTGAATCAAAGTTAACTTTAGCTGGAAATAACATTATTCAAGAACCGCTATAATGCCAAAACAATCTGTTACCTTAAATTATATGTTTATCTCTGTAAAGCTGCTTTGAAACAATCCATTGTTAAAAGCGCTATATAAATGAAGATGACTTGACTTGACTTGAAATCAGTTTTGTGAGGCACCTTAGTGTGTAAACGCTGCCTGCTAAGACATTGCCTGATAGGGCAGCGAGGCAATGAGTCAGCGGAAGTTTTCGGATGCAGCCTTTGTATGTCTCCCACATTCGCTCATTAGTAGAAACTGCAAGATCTGAAGTGGGTGTGCAGTGCTGAGGGTTCCCAGGACAAGTTTGAAAACCCCTGATTCAATATCTTTTGGCAACGATCATTCTTGTCTTTTTAAAGTTTGTATTTCCAAAAACAAGCATATCTTAAAACTTTTACCCATCTTGCTCTCCACCATGTGCCCTCGCAGTACGCTTTCTTCCCCTGTCCCCGATTAGCCACTTTGACACTGACTTTTCGGCATCTCTTCTGGCAATTTGGTTTGTAAGGGCATTTTTTTTCAAGCCTCCTGAAAAATACATAAAGAGCATTAGAGTGAGATTAAATTCCATATTTGAGCCCTTGCAGCAAAGCAGTTATCTCCACCTTGACATTTTTCAGGAAATACAATAGTATTGGATATAAAAATCATTGTCAAGACATAGACTATACAGTGTAAAGATTGCATAAGGCCATCCTCAACCTTACAGTAGGCTTCTTGTATGACACTCCATCTGACACGATTTCTGTTCAGCAATCAACGATTGTTGTTATGCACTGGGCTAACGTTAGTTAGTTACCGAACTAAACTGCCAATGTGAAAGCACCCTCAGTCACTTAGCCTGCGAATTCCTAGCTAGCAGTTACTGGCGTATACAAATAGGCGCTAACATGTACAGTAGGCTACTAAAGTTGGCTTACTTGAAAAGTCTAGGGTGCTTTCACACTGGCAGTTTAGTTTGGAACGGAGCACTGTTTGCATGAAAAATCACTAATGTGAACGCTGTCATGCGGACCCGCACTCGGGTGCGCACTTGTTCAGGAAGTAAAGTGACCTGCGCATGCTTTTTAGCTGATTATGATGTATTTAGTTAAATAAAACACATGTGAGGGGTGATAGTGTTGATAATTTACCTTGGATAAGAGCGAGAGTGAGTCCACCATGCCAACCTAAGGAAAAACAAGATTATCATTATGGGGGAGACAACACAAAAAATTAACCTGAATCGCAATTACATTTCCTCCCAAATCGTGCAGCCATAGGTTAATTGATGGCTATTTTACATCAGAAGTAGTAATCTATTGTGTGTATTATTGTGTATCGAGTCATACACTAGATAGATACACAATACATACAATACAATATACAATACACAATACATACACTAACATTATGGATTCAGAAGGCAATAAAAATCACGACTTACCCCTGTAAATGTTTAAAATAATGTACATGTGTGTTACCAAATCCATCAAAATGAATTACTAATTATTTGAAACAGTATTCTAAAGTGTTACTATATTGGGTATCTTTTGTGCAGTTGTTTTTGAATTAGCACTAAATAAAGAAAGGAAAAAATAGCACAGGAATTCAAAGGGTTGCCGAGATGGTGTTAAAGCTTCTCAGATCTCATAATTCAGTGAAAACTAGTTGTTCTGTGACAAAATAGACATTTATTAAAGATTTATTTAAAATTAAACATCAACAATGTAGCCTAAATATTTTATTGAATGTGCACACTTTTAGAATAAAAGCTAAAATGGTCGCTGTATGGCGCTGTTCTGTGATCACAATATAGACGGTAGCAGACAGATTAAACAGGCTTGTCTGGCAACGTTGATTAAATTCGAAATATTAATAAGTCCTGCTTTCCTTTTGAGTGTTTAATGTGCACATCTTATAAACATTAAGAAATTGCTGCCATTGTGGGATTTATATTGTAAAACAGTGGTACAATTTTTAAGCTGGAGTCTCAACTCCAATCAACTTGTTATAGTACACAATTCAGTATTATTTCGACTATTTTTGACTGACAAAAAGCCGGCGGCCAGAAACAACATAATACGGTCAATCTTAATCTTCCGTCATAATTAAGTTATGCTTTTAAACGAAGGTTTGCCACAGGTAGATTCACAAAAAGGCCCTAGGTTGCATTTTTGGGAGAGTTAACCTTTAACAATTATAAGAAACTAAGAATGATGCTATAATAGCGTGCAGAGCGCCAGAAATAAGGGAAAATGGCGCGATCTGAGGGAACTCGAAATTCTAACTGAAATTCTAACGTGACAATAAGCTTTTGGTTAACATTATGTTTTGAAAACAATGTATTTTAATTAACATTTCAGTTTTTAAATGATTGTAGTTCTTACCTTGAATACACTGACAGCAAGAATCTCCTCCCGAAAATGACAGCAGAATGAGTGAGTGCAATGGCGCCCGCGCGGTTCAGGGCGTGGAGTGGGGGATGGGAATTGCTGAATGAAATCTCGCGAGATCCATCCTGCCAAAGTTTTGTACACTTTCAAGTCTTTTTCTCTGTATCCGCAGGCTCTTGGTCCTTTTAAATGGCAAAAAATTGGGTACAATTGCAATTGTGTTGGTATTTATAGATTTTTAATAGATTAAAGTCACATGTTAAAGTGTCAAAATAACAAAACAAAAAAATTTCAAAGGTGCAGTGTAATCAATCTTTGGTATTGACTGTTTGCACTTGTCTTGGTAAACGGAATTAGTCCCCTTGTAGCCCATTTTTAACCCATGTACTCAATTTCCCATTAGTGAACCAACTAGGCCCCATATGGGGAGCCCACCTGGGTTTGCCCATGTTGGACCTACTTAGTTGACCCAAGTGGGCCCCAGACAAGATGCCCATTTTGAGCCCATGCCCACTCTGTACCCACGTAGCCCATGTGTAACCCATGTGGGCCCCACATACACGTGTTTGCTGATTACTGTTAGATAAATCATTACAACGGTATATCAATAATGACAATTCATTTAACATCGCTTGTAAAAACTATAGCATAAACTGAACAGTTTCAATGATTTAAATGCTTAAAAACACAAACCTTTCTCCAGCAGAATCACAACAGACGCAGGAGCGCGACTCTATGACGTCACATCGCCACGCCAAAATAAAAGTCCTGTTCTTCTTCTCTTCTTCTTCTAATGGAGTTTTATGGCGGTTGGCAAACCAACTGGACTGGAGTGTGAAGCACTAATAAGCATGTAGAAATTAACAACTTAAATAAAAGTAACAAAAGAAAAAAAATTATAATAACTTTAACCCAATTACTTTAAATTCTCCAGTCTATTCCTATTGCTTTAACATATTTCATAATATCACTATATATTTTATCTTGTTCTGCATGTAATTTCAAAATGCTTTCCATATTAAATGATTCAACACCCAAGTTTCTTACTTCCTTCATATTTGATACATTTTATTAAAACATGTTCAATTGTTTCTGCCTGATCACAATAATTACATTTACCTGTTTTGTTTTTTCTATTTTGGACAAAGAATGATTTAGTCTAGTGTGCCCTATTCGATTGCGAGAAATAATTGTATCTTCTTTTCTATTCCTAAAAACTCTTCTTCCATTTCCTACCTGTTTCTGTATACTATACATATGTCTTCCCTTGTTATCACTGTTCCATACTTCTAGCCATCTGTTATTTATTAATTCTTTAATTTGACCCTTAACCTCTCTTTCGCTCAGAGTCACTTGAATATGTATCTCTGTGTTTTACAGCTTGCTTAGCTAGTTTATCACCCACTTCATTAGCCTCCACTCCCACAAGAACACTTGACGGCCCATAAAGTCATTAAAGAAAATGTTTAAATATTCCATGTCACAACAGTGGCTCAACTATAAGTTTATCAAGCGACGAGAATACTTTTTGTGCGAAAAAACAAACAAAAGTAACGACTTTATTCGACTATTCCTTTTCTTCCTTGTAGGCCTGAAACGAGACTTCAAGAGATTTCCACGACGCGCACGCGCGAGAACTTAACTGAAGTAGTTGAAGGAGATCGCAATTCTCGCGCATGCGTCGTGGAAATCTCTTGAAGTCTCGTTTCAGGCCTACAAGGAAGAAAAGGAATAGTCGAATAAAGTCGTTACTTTCTGGGACGTCAGGACTCATTCCCTTAGGGAGCCTATGGAGGAGTGATCCAGCTGTCACATTTAATCAAAAATATCTTCATTTGTGTTCCGAAGACGAACGAAGGTCTTACGGGGTTGGTACAGCATGGGGGTGAGCAATTAATGACTTAATTTTCATTTTTGGGTGAACTAACCCTTTAACTGGGTACACATCAAAATAACATTCAGCTAGCTAGGCTAATTGATGTATAATCATATTATTCTGTCTAATATTTAACCCCTTAACTGTCACCCCCTTTTTTGAGCATTGACGTGAAAACGCACTACCCAAACGTAAACGGTTGTAATTCATGAACCCTTTGGACTAAAGACTTACGGTTAGTCTCTTTTAAAAGAAGACACTTGGCAGATTATTGCTGAAGTGGAATAAATTAACAGAATTAAATTATATAAAAGTTATCGAAGTTTAAGTTTATTGTTATTTAAATATGTATTTTTTCTTTTATTAAAAAATATATAAATTAATATAGGTTTCAGCCTAAAAATGACAGAAAGTCAAAGCAATGTAGGTCAAAATCTCAAATAATGAGCTTTCTGTGCGACTTTTAGCTTCATCACCTCCAAAAATCCAGTAGGGGTCAGGCACTCCATTTAGGTGATTTCTAAAGGTCACTTAGTTACTTGATCTGGCATATGGACACCACAGCACACATTGATGTTTTCTGTTGTTTTTACTGTTTGATTGCTTTTATACAAATAAATGTTACATTTCTATAAAAAATTCATTTGGAACAAACAAATAAGACAATGAATCAAAAAAGAAAACTGAAAACTAAACCACAAACATTTTATAATTTTTTTTACAATCTAAACTATTTACGATTTTCATCTATTTACCCTTTTGTTAACAACTATTTACAACTTTTTTATGGTTATACTACAAGTTTTGGACATCGTGCCAGTAATTGAAGCAGTCTCGTGCTGCCTGGAAACAAAAGTGCAAATCACATGCACAGCAGATCACAGCAGGTTTTTTTTTTTGCACACTCTACAAATTCTTCTGCAATCTGTGCTGCATTCAGATGCGATGAAGTTTGGCCTGTGGCATGCATGGCCTAGAAGTCTTCATGTCATTTAAGGAGCTGGGGGCAGGAGGAGCGGAAGGACTAGGATCATTTCGGGGCATCCAGTCGGCAAGTTCCAGAACCAAAGCTTCCCGAAATTCTCTCTGTGTCTTTGCTTTTTGGTTCTGTGATGCAGCCATCTGCTGGTGGAGAATGAATGCATTCACTATCGCGATGTCTACGAAATGGTAGAATAAGGAGTGGTACCACTTCCTGGTCTACCTGAGAACTGTATAATAGCTGATGAGGGCATCGGAGAGATCCACTCCTCCCATGTTCCTTTGTGGAAAATAATAGGACATATTTCAAAAATAAAGGCAAATATATCCAAGTAAATAGAATGATACATTTGAGTAAACAATTTTTCACACAGCATGACTAAATAAATTCAACTTACTTATTGTAGTCAGAAACTGTAGCAGGTATTGGAACTGTCAGTTCTGCCCATTGTCTCTTGTCCTCACTCTTCTCTTGACAGTGAGATTTTCATTTGCTGAATGGAAAGAGGAGCACATGAGGACTTCCCTGGTGTCCTTCCATTCAACATAGAGCAGCTCATAGTCCCGAATCCAACGGATACTCCCACGAGGAGCATTTCTGGGCAGCTTATTGATGGTGGTTTTTGGGACGCCCACACGGTTACTCCAAAGAGTCCCACAGGACCAGATGCCCTTCTGGAGGAGGTCTTTGAACAGTGATGGGCTGGTGTAGAAATGATCAACATACAGTTTGTAGCCTGTTCCGAGGTTTTTCTCATCCACCAGCGTCATCACTGATTCATAGCTCAGCCCCTTGCTTTCTCGGCTTGGTGGTACAGGAGCTTTTCCTTCATAAATGAAAAAATCCCATGTATAAAAATTTGCTGAGTCCGCTAAAAAAATAGCTTGTACCCCCATTTTGTCGGCTTCTCTTTGTGGTACTGTTTTAGGGCAATCCTGGCCTTGGATGCCACCATCCTCTCATCTATAGCAATGTTTTGATGGGGATGAAAAAAAGTCTTGCATGCATCACGCATCTCCTGATACACTGGCTTCAATTTCCCCAGCCGGTCATAAGCAGGTGTCCCCTTTTTTCTCATATTTTCAGCATCCATCTTTGGATCACTCAGATGAAGTGCTGAGGATATGGCTTGAAACTTCCGGCACGAGATAACGGTGGCGGGAAAGCCAAGACTGTACACTCTGGATCCATTCCAATAATCTGTCAGTGCTGGTAACTTTACCAGACCCATGTAAACCAGAACTGACAGATAGGAGTACAGGTCCTTCAGGGACATGTCCTGCCATGGCTTACGTGTGGTGTCCTGATGCTCAGCTGCGTATGCATTTGAGTTCTGAATAATCGTCTGACAAACTGTTGGTGAAAAAAACAACTGAAAAAGCTCCAGAGCTCTGTAGGACTCTGTGGAGATAAGCTGAGGGCCAGGAGTCCGTGCTGGTCTGAATGTTGTTTGAGATGGTGGCATGTCTGGTTCATCTGAGGTGTGCCATCTTGCCTCAGTGTTGCCAGGGGAAACAATAGGTTCTATTGGTCTTCCTCTGGTTTGTCCTCTCGCTCTCCCTCTTCCTCTGGTTTGTCCTCTCTCTCTCCCTCTTCCTCCGGTTTGTCGTCTCTCCATCACTCTTCCTCTGGTTTGTCCTCTCTCTCTCCCTCTTCCTCTGGTTTGTCCTCTCTCTCTCCCTCTTCCTCTGGTTTGTCCTCTCGCTCTCCCTCTGGTTTGTCCTCTCGCTCTCCCTCTTCCTCCGGTTTGTCGTCTCTCCATCACTCTTCCTCTGGTTTGTCCTCTCTCTCTCCCTCTTCCTCCGGTTTGTCCTCTCTCTCTCCCTCTTCCTCTGGTTTGTCCTCTCGCTCTCCCTCTTCCTCCGGTTTGTCCTCTCGCTCTCCCTCTTCCTCCGGTTTGTCCTCTCGCTCTCCCTCTTCCTCCGGTTTGTCGTCTCTCCATCACTCTTCCTCTGGTTTGTCCTCTCTCTCTCCCTCTTCCTCTGGTTTGTCCTCTCTCTCTCCCTCTTCCTCTGGTTTGTCCTCTCTCTCTCCCTCTTCCTCTGGTTTGTCCTCTCTCTCTCCCTCTTCCTCTGGTTTGTCCTCTCGCTCTCCCTCTTCCTCCGGTTTGTCCTCTCGCTCTCCCTCTTCCTCCGGTTTGTCGTCTCTCCATCACTCTTCCTCTGGTTTGTCCTCTCTCTCTCCCTCTTCCTCTGGTTAGTCCTCTCTCTCTCCCTCTTCCTCTGGTTTGTCCTCTCACTCTCTCTCTCCCTCTGGTTTGTCGTCTCTCCATCACTCTTCCTCTGGTTTGTCCTCTCTCTCTCCCTCTTCCTCTGGTTTGTCCTTTCTCCATCACTCTTCCTCTGGTTTGTCCTCTCTCCATCACTCTTCCTCTGGTTTGTCCTCTCTCTCCCCCTCTCCCTCTGCTCTGTCCTCTCCCTCTGCCTTCATTTCCAAACCTTCTGAAATTATCAGCTGATGTTGATGCAGCAGATGTAGAAGGTTCACATCTCTCACCAGGTAAGTTCACACAATCATCATCTGAATACCTATTGAAAAAATATAAAACTGACTATAAAACAACTATATCACATGTAATTCATTATCCATCTACATACACATCTATATTGATAACTGTCACATAAGTTGATGTAATATTTACTTGTATCCCACTAAAGATAGTACAGATAATAAGCTCACATAGTAAAGGTACATTAGTGAGAAAAAAAGTGTAAACTCACTGTTCTTGAGATGAATCAGACATCTCTTCCGGTAAAAGCGCATCAGGCTCGTCATCGCTGGAGTGATGATTTTGTTCTTCATCGCTTGAATTACACAGTTCATCAATAACTTCCAAAAGTGTATAACACTTTTTAGGCCTAGGTCGAGCCATCTTGAGATTGTGCAGTTGAGAATGAAAGTGCAGCCAGTATGTGTGGCTTTCTGTTGTGCACGTTTACAAAACATTCAGCAGCATTTCCAAACAGACGCTTGATTACTATTGGCAGATGTTTCCAATTAAATGTAAACGTGGTTTCTACTGGTTAACGTTTGTGTCAATATCAGATTTCAAATAGATCATTGGCCCACTGAGAGGCGGACATCACTTGAGCGTTAGTAACAGCTCTGGCAGCTCTGTTTGGCTACTGAGACTGTCTTACCTTGCTGTTATTGGACATAATGTTGTGAGGGAGGACTACCAACACGGCAACATATATTAGTTGATGTATCATGTATCATGTATTGAATGAAGAAATTATAATGGGCATTTTGTTATAAAATCTATTTGGTTTTGCAATAATGTATACAGCATAGCGGTAGGTAGACATTCTCTATGTGTATAATATTATTTTCTAAATATTTTTAGCTAAATACTAGAATCAATGTTTCTTTTATGAACTCTGATCATAAAAATCAAAGTTTGAATGATTAAAAGTGTGGTTGTTGACTTTTTGTTACAAAGGTGAAAACTCCTGTAATGATACAGATTTTTTGATGCGCACTCTTGTCATATATTAATCCAGTTAAGGGGTTAAATACAAAACGGCTCTCAAATGGGAACCGATTCTCACTCAACTCGTTCGCGAATGCTGGACGATTTCAAAAATAGAAAAGAGCCACCATATGACTCAGGAACGGATTTACTACATTTCAAAAGTGTCATTTTCATACAATTACGTCACATTTGTTTATATAGCGCTTTTTACAATAGGCTACAGATGTTTCAAAGAAGCTTTACAGTGATAACAGGAAAATGATGCAACCAATTTTTATTTCTACTATAAAGCATATCTAGAAGAAAATGGTGTCATAGTCCAGCCTACAAGTAAGTGCGATGATGGTTAATTTGTGTAAAAAAGTTTTATTTGTGTAAAAAAGACTTTATTCATGCAGAACATTGTTATTTTTAACTAGTAATAGGGTAAAGAAAAGAAAATGAGACTGAATTATTTCATGGAAAATTAAAGTTGAATGTATGAATCAGAAGCCGAAGATTATAATAGAAAATCACTAAATAATCCAATCCCACCTATATAAATTGTCCCTAAAATATACAAAGCATTATTATTTCAGAAAGTTTAATACAATGTGTTATTATAAGTGCTGTTGCATAATAGTATCTAACATAAAAGTTTGCTTTTATATAAAATGTTTATGTATTATATTTATATGTATACAGTCTGTGTGTATGCAATTTTGTATATATACATACACACAAATATATAATATATAAACAAACTTTTAAGTTTAACCAAATAATTCAATGCAATGTTCAATATTCACTATTTATTCAGTTCCTTTTTCTCTCTCTATACACACTTCATTCTTCGTGGAATTTTACAGCCGTACAGAAGCTTATCTAATATTGTGAATGCACAAATGATTTTTGAAATTGCTCCTTTTACTAAACCTCATGCACAGATCACTCCAGTTTCTTGTCAGAATGAGTGTCCATATGACGTTTCAGGTCTCTTTTATACATAAAACTCTTTCCACACTGAGGGCACGTGAAAGGCCTCTCTCCTGTGTGAACTCTTATGTGAATCTTTAGGTTTCCTTTAAATGTGAAACTCTTGTCACACTGAGGGCAGATGTAAAGCTTCTCTCCCGTGTGAATTCTTATGTGAACGTCAAGGTTTGCTTTGTTTTTACAAGTCTTTCCACAGTGATGACACATGAAAGGCTTCTCTCCAATGTGAGTTATTACATGATTCTTAAGGTGATCACCATCTATGAAACTCCTTTCACACTGATGACATGTAAAACTGTTTCCTCTTGAGTGAATCCTCATGTGCTTATTATAAGTGGCTTTAAATCTCATACTCTTTCCACACTGGTCACATGTGAATGGGTTCTCTCCGGTGTGAACTCTCATGTGGGTCTTAAGACCTCCTTTTCGTGAGAAGCTCTTTCCACAATGATTGCAGATGAAAGCGTCTCCTCCCGTGTGAATTTTCATGTGGACATTAAAGTTTCCTCTTTGAGTGAAACTCATTCCACACTGTTGGCAGGTGAAAGGCTTCTCTCCTTTATGAAGTCTCATGTGGACATTAAGGTTTCCTCTATGAGTGAAACTTTTCTCACACTGTTGGCAGTTAAAATGACGTCTGGTTTTTGCCTTTTGACCTCTTTTTCGTGAGGAGGTCTTTTTTGTCTTTGAGCAACCAAAACATTTTTTTCCATTTATAATATCCTGGTCTTTCTCATTTTGAATTTTCACTTCAATTTCCTTTGGTTCTTGACCCTCCTCTTTCAGCTGCATCAGGTCTAAAACAAAACAAACACCAGTTAACCACAGACATCAAAACCAACATAAAAGCATCCAAAACAAATAGCATCAACACCAGCAATAAGTATACTAGATACTACACACACTAAGCTACTAAAAGAGGTGTTAAAAGTTTTATTCCAAATAATTACATTTGCAGATTAATTAAATCGTAAACTAGGCAGAGAAATAACCCCCAAAAGATCATTTAGTCATTATTGTGCAAGATGATAAAAGTATTGAGTAGACATTACAAAAAAGTTATTTTAAAAATACGTATTTTATACTATTAACTAATTAATTTACACACTTTTCAGGCTGCATCCTCTAACTTGCACATGGTCTCGCCCCAATGCAGCAATAGACTTGTTTCGAAATAACCTTCCAGAATATAGGCAGCTGCTGATATATGAATAGAAAAAACACAGGTCAAGTCAAATTACTCGTTTACACAACGTACTAAAAACAGAAGATTTTTCTTTGTGCAAAAGGCAACTTTGTAGAAAAGATCCCCGTTCAGACGGATCCGCGAAAAATGAATAAAAATGCTGTAATATGCATGCCAGGCCAGTAGTTGGCGATGTCACTTTGCAAGAAACACTACGCGCATGCGCACATACAATCAATCAAGATGGCAAAAGCATCAAACTTTTTTATCTGGATAGACAATAAGGTTTCTTTATTGCTACAAGTGATTCTGGACTAAAAAGCGGCAACATGTCAGGAAAATGTGGACTGGGAGTCATGCCAGTCTTAGTATTCTGATATCTTGGAGGCATATTTCAATTGACGCCAGAGGTTGTTAAGTCCCGAAGAGACCTTCTTCAAGTAGGTTTGGTCATTACTTTCCAACGTTGTTTTAGCCATCCAAAGTCATGGAGAGTATTGATCTAAACTTTTGTTTTGCCCCCATTTTTCATGAGCTGACCTCAACAATGTAGGACGTTTTCTATGCACACAGATTTAGACAGATTTGTGAACAATATTTGTGTTAGTGAGCACTTCTCCTTTGCCGAGATAATCCATCCACCTCACAGGTGTGGCATACAGATGCTGATTAGACAGCATGATTGCACAGGTGTGCCTTAGGCTGGCCACAATAAAAGGCCACTCTAAAATGTGGTTTTATCAAACAGCACAATGCCACAGATGTCGCAAGTTTTGAGGGAGCATGCAAACGGTATGCTGACTGCAGGAATGTCCAGCAGAGCTGTTACCCGTGAATTGAATGTTCATCTCTCTACCATAAGCCGTCTCCAAAGGCGTTTCAGAGAATTTGGCAGTACATCCAACCAGCCTCACGACCGCAGACCACGTGTAAGCACACCAGCCCAGGACCTCCAGATCCAGTATCTTCACCTCCAAGATCGTCTCAGACCGGACAGCTGCTGCAACAATCGGTTTGCATAACCAAAGAATTTCTGCACAAACTGTCAGAAACAGTCTCAGGGAAGCTCATCTGCATGCGCGTCATCCTCATCGGGGCCTCGACTTGACTGCAGTTTGTCGTCGTAACCGACTTGAGTGGGCAAATGCTCAGATTCTATGGCATCTGGCACTTTGAGGGGTGTTCTCTTCACAGATGAATCCCGGTTTTCACTGTACAGGGGAGATGGCAGACAATGTGATCAAGCTAATATGTTAGGCTAGCATCGCTAGTTTTAAGATGGCTGCCAGGGGGTTGGACAGTTGCAACAGATTGTTGCAACTGTCCCTAATGACAATAATAATAATGACAATAAGATAAAATTCATATAAAGGGCAATTCAGTGGTTTGATAAAGAAGAATAGCCAGGTGTCTCCTCTTTGTATTTCAGCAAATTGCTTTTTTTAAAGTCAAACTAGGCTGCAGTGTATCCTACATTTTCTGTTCTGTTTTTCCAGTGTGCCACGAGACAGGAAAGAGACAACAGATAGGGGTGTCCCTCTACCTATTCTGTCCTTAGCTGCTGCTGTAGTGAGCTATGACGGCAGGACAGTGAGGTCTGTGGCAAAACAGTATTCAATTTGCCACACAACCCTCTACCACTTTATTAAAAAGAGAGAGAGGCTAAGTCCAGGAGAGGAGATGAGGACATGTTACTGGACCCCGAGGAGGGTCTTCTCAGTCCAACAGGAAGATAGCCTGGCAGAATACCTAAAAAGAGCAGCTGATCTTTTCTATGGTCTCAGCACTAAAGACGTAGGCCTAAGCATGAGGAAGGTATTAAAGCAGAGTGTAGGCTTAAAGGGAGGGCTGGTAGGGAGAATTACATAATAATATTGAGACCGTAAAATAATAATATAAGAGAAATTACCATTCTACCTCCATTTTCATTTATCATCCATTTCGCAGGTTCGTCGATAGGCCTTCCAACTGGCTGTCTACTACGAGTGCTCCCTGACTGGCCGGGATTGGTTTATGGAGTTCATGAAAAGACAGCCCAGTCTGTCTATACGATGCCCTCAAGCTACCAGTCTCAAACGGAACACAAGCTTCAACCGTCACAATGTATCCTTGTTTTACGACAATCTTGCCAATGTGCTTGACAAAAACAAATTTGAAGGGAAGGACATCTGGAATATGGATGAGACTGGGGTCACAACAGACCAAACAGAAAATGTTGTTCCCAGGCGTGGCGTCAGACAGGTTGGGGCAGTAACCTCCAGAGAGAGGAACACTGGTAACAGTTGCATGTGCAGGCAATGCATTAGGGAACATGATTCCACCCATGTTAACTTCAAGGACCATTTCATCTGCGATGGCCCGCCTGGATGCATTGGAGCCACCAATACATCAGGGTGGATGGAGGACCATTTCCTTCTGTTCCTTAAACATTTCCACCACCACACGAGGGCCTCATTGGATGCCAAAGTCCTCTTGATCCTTGATAATCATAACTCCTATCTCTCTGTAAGAGGAATAGATTTCTGCAGAGAAAATGGCATTGTCATGCTATTGTTTCCACCCCATTGCTCACACAAATTACAGCCACTGGATCGTACCGTTTATGGCCCCCTAAAACTTCTCTGGATGAGAAGTCACCCAGGCCTGACGATGTCCATCTACGACATTCCTGGAATTGTTAGGTTGGCCCTCCAATTGGCTAGAACACCTGGCAATGTGCAGAATGGCTTTAGCAGCACTGGAATTTGGCCTTATAACCGTGATAAATTCAAAGACAGTGACTTAGCACCATCTTTGGTGACAGACCGGCCGCCACCACCACCAGTTCTTCCAGCGAAAGCTGGGACATCTGCTCCTTTGGAAGTTTCTCCAGTGCAAGCTGAGTTCTCACCTGAGACTGTTAGACCTCACCCCAGAGCAGGACCACGGAAGATAACGAAAGCAAACGGTAGGAAAAAATGCAAATCGGCCATTGACAGACACCCCCGAAAAGGAGGCTTTGGAGAGGGAGAAAGCAAAAGTTAAGAGAAAACTGACAAAAAAACACACTGGAAACAAGCCAACAAACCAAAACCGAGAAGAAAAAGCATACAGAGAAGGACAATGTCTCTGAGAAAGAAGAAGATTTTTGCATTGTCTGTTTGGAGAGCTACTCCAGACCGAGAGAGGTGTGGCTTCAGTGTTGGCAGTGCAAGGCATGGGCTCATGAAGGCTGCACTGATGGTGGTTCCATTTACATTTGCCACAATTGTAAGTCAGATGGGTTATATATTGTTATTAGGTCAATGAACTCTGTCTGGTCTAAGATAAATAATAGATGTGACAAATGAGTGATCCCATGATCCTTTATTTTAAGTAATTTTAAATAATCCCTTAGGCCCTACATAAATCAGTTTGTGGGATTTTGACAAAGGTGTTACATGGTTGTGTACAAGGGCGTAGGTTTAGGGGGGGATGCTAGATACTAGTCCCAATCAATATTTTGAGATGACAAATTTGTCCCCACCAATATTTAGCAAGCTCCTTTGACCTGCTATTTTGATATTTGTGCTGCATTTGGATCTTTGCGCTGCTATTTGGAACGATTCCAACGGCCAGGATGACGACAGTACAAGATACGCCGTAATTTGATTGGCGGCGGTGTATCTGACAGGCAGGCTACACGCGCGGGCCGGGACTACTTTTTGTGCTTGCACTCACTGTGTGTGTGTGTGTGTGTGTGTGTGTGTGTGTGTGTGTCTGCGCGTGACGACGCCGACGGTAAGTTACCAGGGCTGTCTCTCTGCCTGCCATATACAAAGGCCAGAGTAAAACATTTTAACATTCCGTTTTTTTTGCCCCTTTTTGTACTTTGTAGATCAGCTATGTCACCCAAGAAGAAAGGGGACATACAAAGCTTTTTCATAAAGCAGAGTGTAAGTAGGCAAACATAACTAGCCACACAAATAACTAGCAGTAGTAGTGACTGACCAGGCTTTCAAATGCAGATTCTACTGTGGAAAATAGTATTAACTGGTGATCCTGGTTACCCAGGATATTGTTACAGTTAAACCTAGCTTCTGCAATCTTTCGAGGTTAGGAGCATTAATTAGGGGTGTGCAGCACGGATAGACTCATAGAAGTCGCGCTATCATGATAGAATGCTATGTTAGCAAGTCACTGAATGTTAATTAGCCTACCTTAAAGGGTTAGTTCACCCAAAAATGAAAATTAAGTCATTAATTACTCACCCCCATGCTGTACCAACCCCGCAAGACCTTCGTTCGTCTTCGGAACACAAATGAAGATATTTTTGATTAAATGTGACAGCTGGATCACTCCTCCATAGGCTCCCTAAGGGATTGAAACCTGACGGCCCAGAAAGTCAATGAAGAAAATGTTTAAATATTCCATGTCACAACAGTCGTGGAAATCTCTTGAAGTCTCGTTTCAGGCCTACAAGGAAGAAAAGGAATAGTCGAATAAAGTCGTTATTTTTGTTTTATTTCCGCACAAAAAGTAGTCTCGTCGCTTGATAAACTTATAGTTGAGCCACTGTTGTAACATGGAATATTTAAACATTTTCTTCATTGACTTTCTGGGCCGTCAGGTTTCAATCCCTTAGGGAGCCTATGGAGGAGTGATCCAGCTGTCACATTTAATCAAAAATATCTTCATTTGTTTTCCGAAGACGAACGAAGGTCTTGCGGGGTTGGTACAGCATGGGGGTGAGTAATTAACCCTTTGATGCACAACATGGGTCTAAATAGACCCGACTGAGTTTTAATTTTCTATATCTTTGCAAGAAATTAATTTCATCATTCAGTATTCCAGGTATTCCTCAATTAACTTGTTTTTGATCATCACAAATCCTTATTTTTATTTTTACTTTCTTACTTTTTGAATAAAAATAGTTTTTGTATCACAACCCTTCTAATGCGCAACATGGGTCTAAAAAGACCCGTATTCATTTCCTATGTTATTTCAGTGATGGCTGAGTGTTTTCTTTGCTGAATCTTTAAAATATATGTATTTTATCATTTGTTATTCCAGGTATTCATTAAATATCTTGTTTTTGATTTCCATAAATCATTATGTTTATGTTTCCTTTCTTACTTTATAAACAAACACAGTTTTTGTATTTCTACATCAATTTTACATACATGGGTCTAAAATGACCCGTATTCATTTCCTATGTTATTTCAGTCATGGCTGAGTGTTTCTTTGCTGAATCTTTAATATATATGCATTTTATCATTTGTTATTCCAGATATTCATTAAATATTGATATTTATATTTTCTTTCTTACTTTATTTACAAACAGAGTTTTTGTATTTCTACATACATTTTACATACATGGGTCAAAAATGACCCATATAGAAACCTTTGATATTTGCACATATTTGCAAGTAGGAACATATTTACTGCATAAATACTATTACTATAGTATTATTGCATAATACTATTCACCTGCCACACATTTCACAACTCAACACTGCTGCTTTTGTATATTTGATGCAAGTCTTATTTTATTTTAACCACAGAAAATATTTGATATTTTGTAAAAGATAACTGGACATAATATTTGAATATTAGGCTATGGTTACTTGACCATGAAATCCTAGTGAGAAATTACTTGTGAGAAAGAGAAACATATCCAATACTATTAGCTAGCTAGCTGTCGACATATTCTATTCTAGCTAGCTAATGTTAGCTACACTAAAAAAAGATGGGTTTTTAAAGGGGAACTCAGCAACTCTAGCTATTTCTTCGCTGATTTTCACTTTTGTTGTCGCATGTTTTCTCAACGAGCTCCCCCTACAGCTGTGGGACGTATATTTCACAACAATGTTGTAAAAAAACTCACTTGCGGCCCCTCCTCCCCCTTTCTACCGCTGCTCATGTGCATTTGTTATTATCGGAGCCGGCCAACTTTATCGTGTGGAGCTATACCGAGGTGGGTAATACATCATACACATTTGAGGGCGGCGTGTGTGTTTATGTCGAATTGCCATAAAGCATTTTGTGTTTCTCGCTCGTTCTCGCCTCTCACAAGACTTCCTGTTTCCAACTTACTGGGACGTTAGTCCCCATGTTGCAAGGTTGGTTTTCCGCCTAGGAACGTTGGGGGGAGCAGGGAAAAATCACCATTTTCACCAGAACAGGTTATTAAACCATCCAAATGATTTCTAAACGGTTTTATTAAGTTGAAATAGTTGCCAAATGCCCCTTTAAAGCTTATTATAGAAGACCTAAAAGTTCTATTAAGAACCGTATAGTCTTGAATAAGCCATTATGCTGAAATGGTTCGATGTGTTAAGAGTTTAGGGTCCTTTTTTCCCCGCCTTTTGATTTTAAAATCTGTAACTGTCAAAGCCACCTGAAATAACATAGGAAATGAATACGGTCATTTTAGACCTGTGTATGTAAAATTGATGTAGAAATACAAAAACTGTGTTTGTTTATAAAGTAAGAATGAAAACATAAACATAATGATTTGTGGAAATCAAAAACAAAGATATTTAATGAATACCTGGAATAACAAATGATAAAATACATATATTTTAAAGATTCAGCAAAGAAACATTCAGCCATGACTGAAATAACATAGGAAATGAATACGGGTCTTTTTAGACCCATGTTGCGCATTAGAAGGGGTATCCATAGCTTGCGCATCAAAGGGTTAATGACTTAATTTTCATTTTTGGGTGAACTAACCCTTTAACTTAGATGATCCACTGTTTATGACTGCAAGATTCTGAGACATTTTTCGTTTCTACATTCTGTTTATGTAATGTATTTGTGAGTGTAGCCTACTTGCTAGACACATGTGCTGGAAAAACATGTTGGCAATGTTAAAAAGGCAAAAGTTAACACTTTGGTTATTCAAATATAATGAATCATTATTTGATTGATAATATCCAAATAACAATATCTGGTAGGAGGGTTAAACTTGCTAGCCATAGGATAGACTACAAAATTATTAACCATTTTGTATGCAGGAAAGACAACATCAAACCACAACAGATTTACATTTATTCATTTAGCAGACACTTTTTATCCAAAGCGACTTACAATTGAGAACAATAGAAGCAGTAAACCTAAGATAACAATATGCAAGTTTTATGACCCTTCCCAGTTTAATCTAATGCACTTTTTTTTAAGAATAGAATATATCAATAGAATAGAAGATACAATTTTAGTATTAATAGAATACTGTAATAATGGATTATAATAATAATGGATTAGTTATTCCACAAAACCATGTCCCCTTCATATTTAAATTGCTTTAAAATATAAACATGATGTGTTGAATGCATACTATGATATGTGTATTTTATTCATAAGTTTATTTAATTACATATAGGAAACTCAGACATCTTGTGAAGGTGTCAGAGCATTTGAGGAATAAGTAGCTGGACCATCAGGGCTTCAGGTGAGGTCTTTATGAACTATGAATTATTAAAACGTGAGTAAAAGAAATCATGCATGTTAAAAGTTTTGAAAACCATGTCCCCTTCATATTTAAATTGGTCTGAAATATAAACATGAAGTAGCTGGACCTTCAGGGCTTCAGGTGAGGTCTTAAAGTGTTAAATCGTCTTAAAGTAAATTTGGGGGGGGGGGGGGGGGGGGGGGGGTAAGCTTAGACCAAACCTACGCCCATGCTTTAATAAGTTAACTCAATGAACTTTGTTCTCAAATAAACTAAAAAAAGATTTGAAAAATGATGCCGAAGTATGAGTTTTATTACATCTAAATGACTGTTGCAACTGCCCCTCGGTACTGTTGAGTTGCAACATTTTTCAGGGTTAATTTAAGTACAAATTACTTTCATATTATCATATGTACACATGTTGCAACAGTATGGGCAGGTAGGTGACATACATGGGTTTAATATATATAGTTTTCATCTTTATAATAACAGTAGCTGAGAAACTGAAGGAAATGTAAAAAGTGTTGCAACCGCCCCACTCCCCCCTACTTACCTAACCTAACATCTTATATTTCTCTGTTACATTTAGGCTCTTCATTGGTGTGAACTCTGAGAGAGGAACAAAGACCAGCAAGGTCTGAGGGTGGTGTCCAGGAATCCAACTGTGGCCACCCTTGTATAAAACCTAATGGACTTTAAATTGGGCTTTTAGTCATGTGAAGTCACCGCATTGTGTTCTGTTTAGCCCAGTCTCACTGGTGAAGTGGAAATAGCATCAATTTATGAATGTATTTGATGCAATATTAACTTATTAAAATATCCAGCTCTACAGAAATGTGTGATAGGTTTGAGTTCATTTAGGTTCAGGTTTGAGAATAAAGCCAACCTGTTTGTGTCTCAGTATCTTCATTTTCCACTTCTTCAATCTTCATGTTTTCACTCTCCTCTTTAATAAATGCCATCTTTGTCATGTGGATCTCAGTTGCTCCAACCTGAGTTGTCCTGTCAAATTGAAGATAATAATAAACAACAGAAAGAAAAATAAATCAAAACTACAACTCTGTGTGCGTCTCAATCTCTATGTGTTTACTTAACAGGGCTGCACTACTGTTTTTAAACCGGAACCGTGATTTAAAAGGGTGTGATTTTTCCGTTTTTCCAAAGCATTAAACGGAATTAAGGATCTTGTCGTCAAGCTGATGGATCTTTAATGGATGAATGAATATATTGATGTTTTTAACATGACTGTGGTATGAAGCAGGGCGCGATTGCTAATGAGAGACGTATACCAGCAGCACACACAACGCGAGCGGATATAAAGGAATAAGGAGGTTTCATTCTACCGAACTACACGCAAGTGCTGAATTAATAAGTTACTCACAGGTCAGTTTATTAGACGAATTAAACTTGAGATAACGCAGCGCTGTTTCACTTGCTCTAACAGTTACACTATCAAACGGCATTTGAGTGTGTTGAATGTTGTTAGTTAGGTTGTTTGTTGGCTATATGAGTAAGCTAGATTAACATTAGAATAACATACAGATCATATTCTAACATTTCATCATGTTGAACTAAATAACATGGATTAATTTTATGTACATTTGCTCACCTGTCTAATAAAGTACATGCAACACTCGCGTCTGTCAAGTCGAAGTTAGTCGCGGACGTGGAGCTCTCGGCATCTCGAAAGATGTTGATCTTCATTCTAGTCCTCTTTTTGTCTCAAAGTCTGCTTGCCATGGTCCTTAATATTTGAACAAAACAACAACAGCGTGAGCGTCCTGCTAGGCATAACCCAGCTGTATTATGACACCATTAACTGGCGACTCCTCACCCCTGCTCACACGCCCCGTTTCCTTGGCTAAAAATCGCAATTTTCACACGATTTACAAATAGTTGGAAACATTTGGGATATTGTAAGTAATCAACTAAACAAAATATATAACATTGGCCTAGTGGTTTTGGGATATTTTACTGCAATAATCCTACATATTGTACCTTTAAGACTTGGAAGAAAACATTGCATTGGGTAACAGTTTTGTATATTAGGAGTTTCGACTGCCCCGTCAGTTCACGTGGGGAATTGTTTTGAAAACTTCCAATGTGAAAAAATGGCAACCGGAATGATTCGCCCACACATGTTGGAACCAGAGTCTGACCATGAATCGCAGGACAATACGTCCTTCATAGTTGCACCCTTCTGTGACTGTTACAGATCGTTTGATATGGATCATGTGTGTGTGTTTAACCAATGCAATACTAGCACAAAAAAACATTTTTCTCTCACATAAGTGTGTGGCACCGTTCCTGTCGGATCCAACATAGAAGGGACAGCATCATTTTTTAATCTCATTCTGTCTGCAAATCCAGCCTTGACCTTTGTCTTGTTTACACAAGAATCCAGGGTGAAATGGGGCAAAACAAACGCACACAGTCCTACCATTATCATACCATATCATCGTTAAAAATCAAGTTCAACCACTCATTCCTAAAATTGTAATCTGAAGGAAGCTTATATGCAGCGACTGTTCTTACACAACCAGGCACTGCACAATATTTTGTAATCTTCAGCGGCATTTTTATTGCTTGGTAGCTCGATCTGGTTTAGCGCAACGTAGGCCTATGTTATTTACCTATTACATGTCATGGGCGAATCGGTGGGCGGGGCAGACATCAAATACACATCTCTGAGATGCTATCAGGTTTGATGCTGAGCTAAAAGAGGTGGAATATTACACAACCACATAACATGTGACCCAAGCGGACGGCTGAATCATATCAAAGTCTCACGGTTCAGCTCTTATGAGAGGATTTTGAATTAAAGAGTTGTTTACAAACGTTGTACTTTACAATTGACCATACGGAAGACACACTTCTGGATGTGCGAGCTGGCTGTTTTGGCGATTCAAACTACGCTACGGTAACGCCAAAACGAAGGTGGCCAGATGTTCATCACCACTGACAACGCAGCCAACATAATAAGGGTAGTAGAATTAAATGGATGGATCAGGCTTCAGTGCTTTGGTCACAGACTCCATATTGCTTTCGGTAAGTGTTCATATATAATATACACAATATAATTGGAAATTATTTATATATAAATGACACGACATGATCATGTCTTCTATATGAAGACATTAGAATGGCAACAACAAAATATATTGGTAACTTTATAGTAAAATTCAAACTGTTAAAAATAATGTTGGGTCTTTAATTCAAGTAAGGAATAATTGACGACAGGCCAAATGCGGCCACGACGTAGAGTGTTATTTTTCTAATAATTCAACGGCCCGGAGTCAATTATTCCGCTCATACTATGGTTACCACACCTCAAAACATTGTTCAGAGAACAGCACTGGTTTTCCTTCGCCAGTGAGAAATGAACAACTTAAGTTGTTTAACTGTTTTAACTGATGAAATCGTCAGAGCAGTGCTGACAACACCCAAGTGTGTGTCCATACTGCAAATTACAATGAAGCGCAATTGTTTTCATACAAACAGTAGTTAATTTCGTACAAGTAGTGAATTTTGAAGTGATCTTAGTAAACTCAGATGTGGATTCAGACAGCAAATAAATGACCTTTAAAAAAAAAAAAAAAAAAAAAAAAAAAAAAGTAATTTGGCTTGGGATTTCTACATGGGTGGTGGGAGAAAAACACTGATATTATGGATTCGGGTGGCAATAAAATACAAACTAACCCCTGTAAAAGCTGAAAATACTTTGTCCACATGAAAAAACCATAATCATCCGAACGGTGCTATTGTTGCAACCTTAATGTAGGTTATTGTCAGTGTTTGTATTCTTAAAAGATTATTTTTATTCCAGTTACTATAGTTATTTGCTGAATTTGTCATGACAGATGTATCATGACAACTTTATTTGAAAAATAAATAAATTAAATGCCACAATGTCAGTGTTTTAAATAATCATTAAAACAGTTTGTGATTACGATACAAACCTGTAGCTCTTTTTTAAATAATAGTAAATCGCAATTTGGATCAAAAAAAAGGAAAGAAAAATCTCAATTCGATTTTTCCTCCAAATCGTGCAGCCCCATTACTACTTAATTTAACAGATTACACTTTTATTACATTCAGGGTTCACATTACATTTTTAGAAATTGACCAACAATCATTTGCATTTCAACCTAAATTTTAGGTCACAATAAAATGGTGTCAGATAAGACTTTAATTGAAATTAAAATTACTTTACACACCTGATTCACGATATAGAGCGAGAAATGAGACGCTTTGCAATCATTCATTTGTGGACTCTCTTTACTCAATAACAATAACGTTTATTATTGTTAGTTATGCATTACAATGTTACATTCAAAAATAATAAATTAATGCACAACAATTATAAAAACTATAAAATAGAGAGAACAGTTTGCATCGATTTAAATGCATAAAAACACAAACCTTTCTTCAGCCGAATCACAAGAGATGCAGGAGAGCGGCGCCGCCTTATGACGTCAGATCGCCAAACCAAAATAAAAGTCCCGCTCGCGCTGCTGTATCTAAAATCACAAGTGCATAGAAAAACATACTATGATAATAAAATAACATATCAGGGCTATTAAGAGTTGAAAGTGAAATAGTGAAATACATATTTAAATACGTTGTCCAATTATGTGCTGAACTGTATAGAGTATAGCTATCTAATATTTAGGTGAAAAACAGGTTGAATGCAAACAATATGGAAAAGTTTTGGAAAAGATTTTTTTTTTCAAGTTAATTTATGCTTAGTTTTTCATGAAAGAACCGTAGAATAACCGTTATACAATAAACAAGATGTTTCATTAAAATTTAATCTTAATTAGGGCCATATGCTACTTTAAAAACACAAAAACAAATACACAACATCAATATGTTGCTGTGTGTTATTAATATAATGTGCAGCATTAATTGTGATTGCACTCATTGCAGGCCACTCCCTTTTTTCGCATAACCTGACGAACTAACCCATACAGAAGTCACATATATTGAAATATATTAGTAATAAATACATTTCCATGTATTTAAATCTATTAATTCAAAATAGAAGAAAATATTTTTTAACTTGTATTTAAATACATTTTGAAATATATGTTAAAAATATATTTAAATATTTGATTTTGGCCCCTTTTTAATATTTTTCACATATATTAAGCATATGTAAATATATTTTTATTGCAAATATTTAAATATATTTATTTTCTTAATATGTCAATATGTTTAGATATCCATCTATGTAAATACATTAATGTTCAATATATGTGCATATATTAATTTATAATATATGTTAATATATTAGTTATCTGTATATGTAAATATATTAATGTAATATATGTTAATATATTAGTTATATGTAAATATATTAATTTATAATATATGTTAATATATTAGTTATCTGTATATGTAAATATATTTAGAAATGTACTGTTCAAATATTTAAGTAATGCCCCATAGTATGAGTGTCTCCATATGTAAATATTTTCATATATATATTTATACATAAAATGTTACCCTTCCCTGTAAATCAAACAGTCAAAATGCTATTTTCCAGGAATGCAAAGATGTTGACCCAGTGGACATAATCAAAATGTGCTAGTTATTGGACAATGCATTAAGGGGTTACAGAGAACACCTACAACACAAAAATAATGTGGAATTTTTATTTATGTTAACAAAAAGTAAAAGTACACAGCATATATAAAATTATCTGCACAATACCAAAATGATTAAAAGTATACCAAAAAATAAAATAATAAATAAATAAATAAAAATGAAGACTTTTTCTCAGGCTACTTTCCTGCTGGGACACGTCCCCTCAGTCGGAGGGGCAAAACATCCTTAAGCATTACTGGCTTTAATAAGGGAAATTGCAAAAACAGTTGGACTCGACACTTATACAACTTACCAAAAAGACTGTGGTCAATGGACATTGACATATGCCCAGGAATCGGGTTAATAAAGACTGAAAAGAACTTTACAGTTATCCAGAATATTAGATGGTAAATATTTAATTGATGAGTTGCCAATACAATATATGACCCAGGATATGATTTTACCCCTAAATTCAACATAATTTTAACCCATTCACTCCATGTTTTGCTGCCTGGATCCCAGCTGTTTCTGCGAATTGCAGCAATCTATTCGCTTCTCTTTTCTGTAACTTTTGGCAGTGTGTAAAAAGATAGTTCTTGTTAAATCTATTTGTACAGTCGAACACACAGCTCTCAAGTGCACACCCTCTTATTCTGGAACCTCCCCACTGAGCAAAATGATGTCCAAAAGACATCTTTTAAAAGTCTTTGTCACAAAAGTCGGACGTTGAAAAGACGTCCACTGAGGAGCCAGAATGAAAGTTTTTATGACGTCTTTTTTTGACGTGTTCTGGACGTCCGATATAGACGTTCATCGACCCTCTTCGTACAAGGTTAAAAACTAGTTCTAACACAATGTTTTAACACAATTTATGGTCTCATTTAGACATAATTCCTTTGACTATTGCTGTCAGATGATCTTAGTGAGAATTAACAGAGGTTTAGATGTTGATATTTGTTTCATTAGAAGTCACCATTGTGGAGATCATCGTTTGTTTTAGTTGGGCTCCTTTATTTTTACTTTTGGTACATGCTGTACCAACCCCGTAAGACCTTCGTTCGTCTTCGGAACACAAATGAAGATATTTATGATTAAATCTGAGAGGTTTATGACTGCTACATAGGCTGCCTAAGGGACTGACACCGGACGGCCCAGAAAGTCATTAAAGAAAATGTTTAAATATTCCATGTCGCAACAGTGGCTCAACTATAAGTTTATCAAGCGACGAGAATACTTTTTGTGCGAAAAAACAAACAAAAATAACGACTTTATTCGACTATTCCTTTTCTTCCTTGTAGGCCTGAAACGAGACTTCAAGAGATTTCCACGACTCGCACGCGCGAGAACTTAACTGAAGTAGTTGAAGGAGATCGCAATTCTCGCGCATGCGTCGTGGAAATCTCTTGAAGTCTCGTTTCAGGCCTACAAGGAATAAAGTCGTTATTTTTGTTTGTTTTTTCGCACAAAAAGTATTCTCGTCGCTTGATAAACTTATAGTTGAGCCACTGTTGCGACATGGAATATTTAAACATTTTCTTCATTGACTTTCTGGGACGTCAGGATTCATTCCCTTAGGGAGCCAATGGAGGAGTCATAAACCTCTCAGATTTAATCATAAATATCTTCATTTGTGTTCCGAAGACGAACGAAGGCCTTACGGGGTTGGTACAGCATGGCGGTGTGTAATTAATGATTTAATTTTCATTTTTGGGTGAACTAACCCTTTAAAGGCCATGTCAATGGAATAAAGAGCCACTTATTTTCAACACCATGACATCTCTATCTCTATCTTAGGTAGAGGTGTGTTTGCTAGCATGTCCATTGACAAAGGATGCTTCATTCTTGAATACCGTGGAGAGTTACTTTCCAAAGAGGAGAGCCAAATAAGACAGAATAAATACAATGAAACAGAAAATACCTTCCTGTTTGACTTTGATTGGAATGGAAGAAAATGGTGGTAGCATTTTGACTGACTATTTTTGACTTATTGGAAACAAATTTAGTGTTTTTTCCTCTCTCCCATTTTAGCATTGATGCCTCAAAAGAAGATGGTTCAATTGGGAGAGTCGATAATTACAAGTCTTTTAATTGTAAAATGAAAAAAAAAAAGGTATTGAAGGCAAACCACATCTGTGTTTGTTTTCAATTAAAGACATAGCTTCAGGAGAAGAATTAGCGTACAACTACGGAGATTTAAAGTGGCCATGGCTTACTCTGGTAATTAGATCTCTATTTAGTTTGTGTTGGTATTGTTGAGTTATGCGTTAGTTGACTTTGTGTGTTGTATTACCTAATGAACAGAACAAAACAACTTGAATGGTCTCTGGACTGTCTATTAAATAATCATGATGCAGTTTTGACACAGAATTGCATAGTACAGTCATCCACTTTTTTTGTTGTTGTTGAAATGGCCTTCAAATATTCAGAGCATGTTCTCTCTTTACAGATGAACCGAGCAGCCCCTCGCAGTGAGGATAACACACCATCAGAAGTGTGTTCATGCCTGCCAGCCAAATGAACAGGTAGACATTTTTGGTTTAAAGGGGTCATATAATGCCATTTTTGTACAAGTTAATATGAATGTTTAGGGTCTAAATGAAAACTTTGTAATATACTTTTATTAAAAATTCTCATTAGTATTGTAAGAACATGCTAAGTTTACCTGGTCAAAAACAGCTCTGTTTTTTAGCACGCCGTTTCAGTGCATATGCCTTTAAATGATAATGAGCTTCGCTGACTCCGCCCCTCTGTTCTGCTGCCGTTTAGACACAGCGCACGTGGAGAGTTGCCTTGACAACAGTTGAGGGTATATTTTGGAGAAAGAGTGGCAGGTGGAGTCTCTGAGGACACATCTGTGCAACCGTATCAGTTTGAACCGGAGTCGGACCCGGAACAAGATGACGGCCGCAAAGAAGTTCGACAATTAAGGCTCGAACAGGACGTTTCTGAATGGTTGGTTAACGTAATGTCACTTTGATCTATTTTTGTATGCACTAGCAGGGTAGAGTAGTGAGATACGAACGCTACGCGTTTACTGATTGACAGATTTACGTTACGACTAATGGTCATGAAAAACTTTTTTTGCGATTTGCAAAGATTAATATAAAGGTTCATAAAACTTTACACTCACTTCTTCTGGAGGTGCAGCAGGAACACAAATAGTTGGTACCGATTCTTTTTTCAGGAGCAGCTTCTTAGCAAAACCAGCTTTATACTGACCCTCGTTTATAAAGCAGTCTGCTGAGAAATGATTCGTGCAAACATGAGAGCATTGACGTTGCTCGTGGGGAATATTCCCTTCGAAAACAAACTCAGCCACTGCGTCTTCAGCGATTCGGATTTAGGAACATCAAAATGACTGTGTTCATTATTACACCATAGAACAGAACACCACAATCGCTTAGACGCCATTCTGCTCCAGCGTATCAACAATGACGGACTATGACGTCACACGGTCGAACGGCTCGATTTGAGGCAGGGGAAAACATAAGGAGATTAAAACAAAAACACTGGATGGATTTTTATCATTATATGATGGTTGTGTACAGGCACTGCCAACACACATTTCAGTACAATCAACTTGTAAAAGTGTATGTACCATTATATGACCCCTTTAAGTCAAGCTCTTGATCTGATGCGCAACGGGGATATTGATCCATTTAGACCCTCAGTAGAATTCAAATATAATTTATTTTAGTATTGTCCAATAGACTTATTTTTTAACATACTAAGAATGTCCTCATTTTTAAACTGTGACGTTGTTTGAGGATTCCATGAGTGTGTAATGAGAGCCTGTCCAATGTACTGACATTGATGTGGTGTGAAACGTGTCATGTGTGTTTGGATGTCCTGATGTTTCTCCAGTATGAAATTAATACAGTGTGTGTCTTAATTATGGATGATTGGTGTGGAATCAAATGGAATGTGTTTTATATGCTTTCACACATGTAACAACGGTGACTGTAAAGAGAGTAACAGATCCATTTGCTGTTGATTATCTTTGTAACAGGTTGTTTCTGCCCTGATCTAATGTGTATGTTTCTTATTTAATCAGATTGGGAGTCATTTGTCTGATCCCAGGCCTTCAAAAAGTGACCAATGCACCAACCGCAACAGTGACCATTCATCCACAGCTTCTGACACTATGGAGAAACATTCTCAGGTTAGATCTCTAGCAACAAAACCCTTGTCACATGGACTGATGGCAAAACCACTAACCAAATTGAGACAACCATTGGTTGCCCATATCAGCACCAATCACTGAACTCAACACAGTACAGTACAGCCAATCATCCCTACATGACCTTTACACCGTTTTGAATTGTACTTCATGGAACCACATTAATGTTACGGGTCTTTTGAGTATTCAAACATTGTAGTTTACTAAGTGAATTGTAGTTGTAGTTTTTTTTGCATTGTAGTTCATTGTAGTTCACTAAGTGTCCTCTCTTAACAAATGTGTCTAGTTTTTTATTACTGTATAATATTAGGGGTGTGCGATATCACGATTTTTGATCGTGGACTATTAAAATGTCTCCATGATCTGCTTTTGAAGAAATATGGTAGTATTGTGTCAGTGCATTATCAGTTCAGTTCTGCTGCCTCTGACCCAACATACTGTACAACGCGACGTACGTTCACATCACATGTTAATGCAGAGGTAGCCTGGTTACAACTCATGGGATACTGACATTCAGAAAAGTTCATTATTTACATGTGCTTTAAAGCCTTGGCGTTTAAACATTTAATTTGCGTGCTAATTCGCTGTTCTAAAAGGCGAAGCGCACATGTCAAGTCAAGTCATCCTCATTTATATAGCGCTTTTAACAATGTAGATTTTTTCAAAGCAGCTTTACAGAGATAAAAAAAAATTACAATCAGAGATTGTTTTGGCTTTATAGCGATTTTTGAATAATGCTATTTCCAGCTAAAGTTAGTTATGATTGTTTCTCTTCCAGCAAAATTATCATTTGTTATCAAATTAGGGCCCACTAAGATGACGGCGTTCTCTCTAAACAGACTTTAAACGCGAACCTGTGACCGGATGGCGTTCACATGCGCATTAAGAATTGATTCTATTGTTAGATTCGTTTGAATATATGTGCGCAGGTTTGTAATTTCCCTACAAACCATGCCTAAACAAACTACTTGTCTTGCCTATACATCTGATAAAGAATTTTGTGTTATTTTATCACTTCGGGGTGCGCGAACCGGATTTTCAACAACGTGCACTAACAGCCTGTCAAGCAGCGCCTGTTACTGGACGAAGTTATCTTTCGAGTCTTATTGCGCTAATACTGTCAAATACACAAAATATTTACATAAACACAGTTGGTTATGTCTAAAGTGAAAGCAAACATTTTAGAGAAAATCTGGTGCGTCATATGCATTAGGGGTGTGACGAGATCTCGCGAGACTAAAATATGACGAGATTTCCCGTTGAGTGAAAAGCTGTCTCGCGATATCGCCATGACTGAGCGTGAGGGTGAGATTACAATACAATATTCCACCGCTACTGTACACTCACATTCGCCTAAACTATCATTTTGCTGTTTTATAATAAATAATAACCATTATAAACTAATGTAAAAGTCTGCTCTGCTCATCCAGCACGAGTTGCCGTTGCAATCAGTGCAGCACGAATCACACTTCACTGTTCGCGTGACGATGGCGGAGGATTCGTTGCGCAACATAGACTAAACGTCTGATAAATGTCTTATCTTGTAGAATGCACGCTCAGCACCGCTGCTCCCTATACACAGAGTATGCGCGATCACCAATTTGAAAGTAAAACACAAGCTCCCTGATGTGCATTACGCACAAATTAGGCTTCATAGTCCGTCTCCCAATACCCATCTCTGGACTGTTTATTTGCGGCTATGGTCTCTGTTTGCACTTCGAATATTGAGAGAGTACTGTAATGTCTAACAGACAAGGGAGGCTCTGTTTCTGAACTTATAATCGGAACACAAGAACAACAGAGACAAACACACCAGCCGTTTCTCTCTAGCCGGCTTTTTCCGAACTCGGCGCATTAACCCTATAACTGCCGGTGCAAAATAAAACAGCAATTTCAAAACAATTATAAAGAGTCTGTGTGCTAACTTTGATTATGGTTGCACTTGCACTTCAGACTTCAATGAGTTCAGTTAGGAGGTGACACACAGCCTCAATCAGAAGTTCTGAAGGCTCTTATGTACAGGTCTGAAGAGACGCATGTGAAATCAAACAGGAGAAAAGCCGGTCAATAAAAACCTTTTACAGTGTTTGTATATTGTTTTCTTTCATGAATTTTGTCATTGAGGATTTCTGAAAAATTGTGCAAAAATCTCGTCTCGTTCTCGTGAACCCAATCTCGTGTCTCGTCTCGTGAGATAAGCGTCTCGTCACACCCCTAATATGCGTGTAGATGTATGCACGAGCGCGAAGGTGCGCACTGCAAAAATGATGCGTTGGATGTGCAAGACACCATTTTGCTTGGCGGTGTCCACGGCTTTTTTTTGTAACAGCACGCGGCTCCGAACTGAATCTGGCCAAGCATGTACACTCACCTAAAGGATTATTAGGAACACCTGTTCAATTTCTCATTAATGCAATTATCTAATCAACCAATCACATGGCAGTTGCTTCAATGCATTTAGGGGTGTGGTCCTGATCAAGACAATCTCCTGAACGCCAAACTGAATGTCAGAATGGGAAAAAAGGTGATTTAAGCAATTTGGAGCGTGGCATGGTTGTTTGTGCCAGACGGGCCGGTCTGAGTATTTCACAATCTGCTCAGTTACTGGGATTTTCACGCACAACCATTTCTAGGGTTTACAAAGAATGGTGTGAAAAGGGAAAAACATCCAGTATGCGGCAGTCCTGTGGGCGAAAATGCCTTGTTGATGCTAGAGGTCAGAGGAGAATGGGCCGACTGATTCAAGCTGATAGAAGAGCAACTTTGACTGAAATAACCACTCGCTACAACCGAGGTATGCAGCAAAGCATTTGTGAAGCCACAACACAACACGAGACTTCAAGAGATTTCCACAACGCATGCGCGAGAATTGCGATCTCCTTCAACTACTTCAGTTAAGTTCTCGCGTGTGCGTCGTGGAAATCTCTTGAAGTCTCGTTTCAGGCCTACAAGGAAGAAAAGGAATAGTCGAATAAAGTCGTTACTTTTGTTTGTTTTTTCAAACAAAAAGTATTCTCTTGATAAACTTATAGTTGAGCCACTGTTGTGACATGGAATATATAAACATTTAATTGCAAATGTGGCATCTAAAGAGTGGGTTTCGTTACTCTGGACTCAACTATAATTACAGCACCGACTACGCCACCCTGGGAATTTCACCCAGGGAAATAATGGTCCAATAAGGACACCAGTTCGTTCCCACAATACAGAGCAGAGACGTGAACTTGTAAAATAACAATACTTTATTATAACTAAAATCAAAACTCCACACACACAGTTCAATACACAATGTGACTTCAAAAATCAAAATAAAGAGCATAAACGAAACCAATCAGTCAATCCAAGGCGACATGTCAGATGGCAACCCGAGGTAACAAACCTACTCCATTCCACTTCACTACAAGCACTTCAACCGTATGTACTCATTTCACCACAAGCACACGTGCATTTCAGTGACAAACAAATTCGAAAGAATCAAAATCACTCAGTGAACAAGGGTACCCATTAGTTTGGACCTGGAGCAGTCAGCACTCTAAGGGGGCTTTCACACTAGCACTTTTGGTGCGCACCCGGGTTCGAATGACGTCAGAGTTCGGTTCGTTTGGATGATGTGAACACTGTCTTCCGAACTCGGGTGCGCACCCGCGAACCGTACTCGGGTCCGCTTAAAAAGGTGGTCTTCATGTGAACTCGGGTACGGTTCGCTGCTGATATGAACGCTATCGAACCAAACCGCGGAAGTGAACCGTTATTGATGTATGTGGTCGTCAGGACAGTCGGCTGTCGCACGCGCATCACTTTCTCTTTCGTGCATGCGTGTGTGTATGTGTGTGTGTATATATACCTTGATGAAAAGCGGGATTGACGCACTGCAAGCAGAGAGATAATTTCTGCTTGCCTCTGCAAAAATTGTCTTCGGCGGACAGCCCGCTGTCTTTGAAACTTTTTCAGAATTTTTGCGGTAGACAGATGCAAGTGTGTTTCTGTATGTCTATGTTGAAAACAAAACCAAAGGTTAAAAAATAGAAGAACAAATGTCAACCGAGCAAGTCTCCATTTTGGGCGCCTTTTCATTCGCGGTGACCAAGCAACACCATTACGCCAGCTGCAGCCTGATGACGCAAGCGTACCGCGGCTCGGATAGAAATAATATAATGTGAACACAGTCCATCGGGGGAGGGGGGGAGCAATCGAACTCGGGTTCGGAACAGGCAATCGAACCAAGTGTGAAAGCGCCCTTAGCCAATCCGAAAAAAAAATAAATAAATCACAAATTATCACAAGTAAACAAAAAAAGAAAATACAATCACATCGTAAATGAAACAAAAAGAAAATACAATCAAATTGTATTTCAACTCAATAAAGGAAAAAATACAAAAGTTAAACACCAAAATAACAAATACAAGTCACATTACTCTTGATCCATAAACCACATGCGCACACACACACACTTTAAGATCACACCAGCGTCAATACGCGTTTCTCACAAGGGCACTTGCACACACACACACACAACCGACAAACACTCACCCAACTCGCACCATCTCATGGGTTCATTCACACACCACACGAATTCCACAAACGCTCTTCCAGTTGAAACAGTGCGGGGGCGATCAGCGACCACTGAGAATAAGCTACACAAGTCTCGCGCTCCCCAGCGTCGAGTCCACGGGATGCGGGCCAGTCGCAGGCACAGATGAAGCGAGGCAAGGCAAAGGCACACGGCAAAGGGACGAGACGAAGAAGCACGAAACCCCAAGGGGAAGAAATAAATAAGGAAAAAGGGAAGCCAGGTCACAATCCCAATCAGCTCGCTGCACTCATGCCGACATTACTCGCTCGTCCACTAGAACAGAGGAGGAACACAACATAAACAATGTCTTTTCATGAATATTCTCCCATGAAGTCAACAATTTACCCACCTGATTTTCCGCAAATCAGTCTCTGATAACATCTCTGATAAGGTTCCCAAGGATGAGGCAGTCAGCCTCCATCTCGCACGACACTCGCGTTTTAACACGTAATAAAAGATAACTTTGACCAATACAGTTTGTTTTACTATGAATTTATTAATCGACATCCAAGCAGGGCCACTGGAAACCTTTGTATGTTTGTCCCTCCTCTGCAAACTGCCTCCTTATTGCTGACACAACACATGAAGGTATGGCTTTCCTAATGTCCCTGCCTAGTATTCCGTACGCCCAGCGGACAACCTGCCTGTATGCTGTGTATCGGAACTGCCTGTGGTGAAGATTGGGACCTAATTACATTTTGATCATACCATGTTTTCATAGTAAACAATTCCAATGGTAAATATTGCATGTCCTGTTGGCTGATATTCTACTGTACTACACAACACTAAAGTTGTTTTTATAGTAAGTATATGGAAGCCACTGAGTTTAAAAACCTGCTTAACAGGATTTACTATTTTGGTGTAGAAAAGCTGGTTCTTTAAATTGCAGTGTGAAATAATTTTTGCCCAAAACATACTTTGGCCTGCTGGCTTGGAGAGGGCCATGCTCCTGTCTGAAGTTCAAGTATGCTATCTGCAGCACAAAAGGATTCATACAGGATGCTGCAAACCCTGGATGGAGGGTGAGGCTGGTAATGTCGTCTGGGTGATCTCGGTTTTGGACAAGGGACCAATAGGCGTCGACCTCCCTACAGCACACACTCTCCACTGCTGATGGCATAGCCTCACATCTACCACACAAGCACCTGTTAAACAAAATGTGCCAAGATAAACTCGCGCATTTATCTGCATGCCTTACACCCAGTCCACGTGACAATAAAAGATCCTTGTAACAATTACTATATTTACATGAACAGCATATTCCCGTCCTAACCGGAACACTAACTGCTTTCATACACATACTCCGAAGTACATGCAAGCTCATTTACATAATGTCCGTCGGAAATACTAGGGGAGTAGTATAACAGCCGGCTAAGTTTGGAAAATCTGGGATTTAAATTAAACATTTTAAGACGCATGTTGCTAGCATAGATGGTGACAATATACATGGATGCTTGAAAAACAACAACGGCGACAGCATTATTGCTAAATACGACGTCTGTAAACTAGGAAATGAACTTGCGCTCCCTGGGCGGGTTTGCGCAAAAAGAAAAGGAGGCGTGTTTCGGCGCAAACATTCCCTAGTGCTATTTTGCAGTTCCAGAAAACAATTCCGCCACTGACCAGAAAAAAACTAGTCTAAAGTCAGAGGCGCGTTGCTATTTTAAGCGCGCATGTTTGGCCATAATGTAGCGGGTGCACAACGCGCATACACTTTCATTCTCTCATCAACACAGATGCAGCAGTTTTTATTTTTGCAAATCATACAATATAACAAGGAATAAAATTAACACATGAGGGAAATCATTGTGGTGTCCATGAAGATGTAAAAAAAAATGTAGGCCTAAATCTAGCTTACACATTTACCCAAAATTTTTCAGGCTAATTGTAGTAATGACGGATCAGAGCTGTTTGCCCAAAGTGGCAAGACACATATGTATATAAGGACATCAGACAAATTAGTTTGTCCGTCAAGAACCAGAAAAAAAAAACTCCCATCCCCATACAACGTCACTTCTCTGTCTTTCACTGCCCTGACAAGAACCCCGGTCTCCTCGGCTGTGAACCGCTCCTGCCGCGCGCCTGGTAAATCCGCCATAATAATAACAATCCGCCATGCAAAATCCACACCTGCTCTTAAAGGGTATGTTTGATGACGCTCTGATTGGTTTATTTCACGTTACGCCCAAACCACACCGATGACTAATGAAGCCATTTCAGACCAACCCCTTTAAAACTTGCGTCGGGCGCAAGAGTCATTTATCCCGTGGTAAAAGAGCAACAGAACCAAAACCCGCCCACAAAGTTACTTGCGCTTTGCGCTTGATACTTGCATTTCAGATCGTTAAAATAGGGCCCATTGTGGCTGGATTTCTTTTATTAATATTTATTTTTCATGACCAAAATAACATTATGCACAGCGAAGAGCACATTGCTTGTGTGATATCTACTGACTCGCCTTCATGGTTTAAAATGTAAATATTTCCAATATTGTGCGAAAATTTCCTTTATCAACAAAGTTGCTAAGTATACTTCATTTGACTTTTATGTGTACACAGCCGTTCAATGCATGCGCAGTTTTTCATACAACCCATGTAAATATCTTTGTATTATTTCACGAATTGTACAAATGTAGGTTCTTTCTAACCTCTTTGCACAATCTTCTGTAGCTTGCATGCGTTCAGGTCTGTTCTGTTTATGCAGTTTTTCTTTGATTACCTTGTGAATCGACATCCCCAGGGAAGGTTGCCACCTTGTAGATAAACTAATTTAAAAAATCCGGCTCGCGTTCGCTTAAAAAGTGAAGTATATACTTTGGCCATTCTCTGTTGTATCTTGGGTAGTGGTTAATGCTAAATATTGTCTGAATATTACTAAATATTACTGTCTAGTCTATATTGGGGAGTACAGGCGGTCAAGCGATGGGAGCTTTCCATCTAGTGCCTGACCAATGGCCGAGCCAGCAAAGATGTTGGAGGTGCTAGATGATCAGCAACTACCAGGATCAGAGCATCTGGGGAACATGAAATGAAATGTTTTTTTTTGTTTATCCACGAGAAGGTTTGAAAATGCAATAAACTAAACGTTTATCCATTTTTACCTTTTGAAGACAAAAAGGAATAAACAAATCGTTTCTATATTCTACCGAATCAAATCAATTTAATCAAATCAATTGATTGTTGATAAATGTCATCATCAGGCTTAAATATATACAGTGGCACATACAGCATGCAAACAAGCTATTCTGAAATGTTGGTAATGAGGTGTTTATATTAAATGTGTTTTCTATTGTCTTTTCACTAGCTGATGGGTGCAGAAAAAGGTAGAAGTCTTACAGAGACACCTACAGAAAAGAGAGGAGGAATGAGGCAGAGAGGAAGAGGAGTGGAGCAGGGGCGAGCAATGTCTAGCGAGGCAGCCCAGTGTCTCATGAGACATGACTCGCTTCCTTGAAATGTAAGTACCTACACAGATCCATGTGTATGATGTATTACCCACCTCGGTAGACATACCTCCACATGATAAAGTTGGCCAGCTCCGATAATAACAAATGGACATGAGCAGAGGTAGAAAGGGGGAGGGAAGGTGCCGCAAGGGAGTTTTTTTTACGACCGTGTTGTGAAATATACGCCCCACAGCTGTAGGGGGAGCTCGCTGAGACAACTTGCGACAACAAAAGTGAAAATAAGCGAAGAAATGGCAAGAGTTGCCAAGTTCCCATTTAAGCGGTCGTGAATGCAGCAAACCAGATCGCTAGCAGCTGCTGAGGCAATCTGCCGTTCGCTCCATGCTGAATGAACAGTCTTCTTCTGGCTGCTCGCGCTACGTACTTTCATAATAAGAGTCCCCGGTACGGTTAGCACGACAGCACTCTGACATTCTCTTACTCATTAAAGCAGCACTCAGTAGGAATTCTGTTTTTGTCAAACGGCAACCCCTAGAGTCGCTGTGGAGTACTTGTACTGTCGTGAATAGCACTCACGCAGAGATGGCTCGCACTCACGGCCGGATCCCCTCCCCCTGTACACCGGTACCTGTTCAGTAGGATGGACGCTGTAACGAGTGGAAATAAGGTATGGCCCCTTTAAGAGCTGCGCGCGCCCAACACCACATGTATACGGCGCCGGGTTATTTCTGTTTGATGCTCATTTTATCAGATCTGTTTTTTGCCGTAAAGCAATTCGTTACCTCGCGAGACCTGATATCACACGATACTTGCCGGCCCAAAGTTGCAAGGGTGGTTTTGCGGCTCACAGGCACCAGGGGGGTGCGAGACGACCACCATTCAACACGAAATCAGTAATATAAACATTACAATGACTCCAAAGCTGTTCGGTTAAGGTAAAAAAGTTACTTAGTTCACCTTTAACTAAATGCAGAGTTTTAGACTTATCTTCTTCAAATTTTAAATATAACATGGTCAGACATGAGGCTTTAGTTGCAGTGCATTTCTAGATTGATACAATGCCAACTTCAATTTTATTTTTTATGAAGATGTTTCATAAAAATACATTTCTAATAACTTTACAAAACTTTGAAGACATTTTTAATATTTTTTTTTCATTATGACTAATTAATTCCACATTTACAATAAACTGCCAGGTGTCAGCTTTCAAATGAGATCTTACTTGTGCTTTTAGTACAAAGGGTTCATGAACTGTTTCAGTTTGGGTATGCCATTTCTGGGGATTTTTCAAAAGTGGGGTTGAAGCTTAACAGGTTAAAAAGTCTTTTGATCAGGTACCAGCTCTGTGTGACATTCGGAACAAAGCTAAAAAGGTGGTCACCTATTTTCGAAGCAGCACCTCTGCCACAGAAATGTTGACCCATGTGCAGCAAGAGATGAACAGGCCAGTTCTTAAACTTGTGAATGAAGTGGAAACACGCTGGAACAGCACTTTTCACATGTTTCAACGGCTGCATGGGGAAAGGCAAACTGTGGGAGCATCCCTTGCCTCACTTAAAACTGATATAGCTCCACTTCATGCACAGGACTATGAAGCCATACAGCAAGTTCTGTGTGTTCTCGCCCCATTCCACCAGGCCACAGTAGAGCTGTCCGAGGAAAAACGTGTGTCTGGCTCCGAAGTAATTCCTTTGCTAAAAATGAATCACCATTCATTACAGGTTGAACAACTAAGGTATTTATTTTTATTTGTGTAGAATACTCTTAATTATTAAATTACTGAATTATTAAATTTGTATTTTTGCACAGAGTAAATAATTTTCTATTTCATAGGTTAACCATGCCAATAACAAAGGAATTAACTGAAAAGCTTATCAGGCGTCTGAGGGAGCATATCTGGAATATGGAGTCGCTCAGTATAATGACCATGGCAACTCTGTTGGACCCAAGGTTTAAAAAGTTGGGTTTCCTTAACCAAACTAAAATGACAGAGGCTGTCAAACGGCTAAAAGCAGAATGTGGTAATGTCATCAGGGCCGAAGATGAAAGACCATCCACATCATCAAGCACTCAGTCAACAGAAGCACCATCATCAACCCAACAGCCCACACCAAGCTCAAGTATTTATTTATTTTTATTTATTTATTGTATTTTATAATTGTTGACCGTTGATGTGTCTTATATTCAATCAATGTATATGTACAGTCACTCCCAATAAACATAATAATAATTAAAGCTGCAAGCAGCATTTAGCGGTGTTCAAGCAGTTAAGGCCTTTAAGGCCGTTAAGCACAAAAGCATCAAAAGACATTAAGTTTTATTTAGCATACTGTAGTGGCAATTTTAATGATATTCATTGATCTTTAGTAAAATATAGATGATTCAAAGAATGTCACATGTGTGTCTCTCACTGTAGTGAGAGGATTCTGTTTATGTACCTGGGGAGGCAGAAGAGGGAGACACTCCAGAGAACAGACGAACAAGGACCTCTGACCTAGATGTCAGAAGGCCATTTGGTGCAGGGGAGCTTAGTGGGCCAACTAGTGACGTCTATGGAAAACTACTGGGAGGAAGGCTCTGGGGGGAAGAAGGCTTTGAAACTAAGATAAAAGCTAGTTCAGTCTGTCTGGGGGTGTGTCACTCTTCTGCACAGGGTAACAACTGTGTATTAGACTGCTCCTATTCTTGCAAGAATAAATAGCCTACTTCTATTTTATATAATTTGACTCTGAGTGTCTCTTACGCAGTGATGTTTGTTTGAGAATTTTTTCCACAACAGTTTTGGTGTCAGAAGTGGGATTCCTTGGACATGCCTCCTGGACCTGAGATCGGACGGTGTTTGGCCACCTGGACTAAGTAAGTTCCAGCTCTACCTCGTAAACTTGAGAGAGAGGGGCCGACCGATATCAGGGCCGGGAGAGTCGACCACTGGAATCTAAAGAACCCGCAAGTGGCACGAAACAACGTCTCTGGTAAGGGTCATTTAAATTCGGTTTAATTGGGGGAAGAGTGAAATTGAACCATATTGGCTGAGGGCTGTTTCTGTGGTACGTAATCTGAGATTAATTGAGATCTATATATAGATCAAGAGGTTTCAAACAGATACGAGAGAAAATTATCTGAGATTAATTGAGGTCTGTAACAGATCAAGAGATTTCAAACAGATAGGTACCCTGAAAATCAGTTGTTCCACCACTGAGCAAATTGTTTTTAGGTACTGAGGCTAATTAGGGGGAACCAGAATTTTTTTTGGTAAACCATAATTAGGAGGGCACTAAATAGTGCAACCCGACCGATTTGGGTTAAAAGAAAAGAGTCGGATTTGTTAGGGACGCCTAACAGATTAAAGAAAACGCGCGTTGAAGAGAAATCCACAGAGAACAGAAAACAGCCGGTATGGGGATGTCTCAAAAGCAAGCTTGCGAAATTTGGTACACCGGTGTTTTGCCAAATGAGGTATTGAGCTCCACAACATTAAAGATGGTGCGGGAATCAGTTGAACAGAGCAGTGAGAAACAAAAGTTGTGTCTGCGTTCAACATGTGTGTAAAAAAATGTGAACAGATAATGGATTGTTGGCTTGAAGATAAAATGTCGAACTGCCAGGAGAAATAATGTTTTTTTTACTTCTTCATCCAGTAAATGGATGCATGACATTAGATGTCTATAGAACTTAAATTCATATGACAAGGATTGAAGTAGCAAGAAGCAATAAGGCTGTCTGTGTGAAATAGGGGGAACTGTAAGTGAGACTTGGTGGAAGAGGGAAGTGAAAAAAAAAACAAAAAGGTTGGTGTGTGAGACATGCGTGTACTGGTTAGATAATGAAGGAACTGGCATGTTTGAGAAAAGAAAGGAGAAATATAGTAGAAAACTATATGTGATGAAAATAGACATGGTCTGACAGAATTTATGGAAGTCAAATTAACTGTTTAAATGGTGAAATGAAAAGTCAGTTTTAGAATAAAATAAGGCATTGTATGATTGACAGCGATTAACATGATATGAAGAATGTTTTAAGCAGAATGGGGAACAATTCTAGATTTTGATAAAATAAGGATGAAATGATGATATATCTGCTTTATTTTATTAATGTTAAGAAAATAAGGGTATTGAAGCAAGTAGCTATAATGGTTGTCTGTGTAATTTACGGACTGAGTAATATAATCTGTTTTGGAGAAACAGTAGAGATAAGACTGAGACAATAATGATAATATTAAGTTGAATCTGCAGACTAACCATGTGATGGAAGGGAAAAGGCTTCAAACCAGTTGTAATGAAAATAATGATGTACAAATTGTTACACTTTATGAAGAGTAACGGAACAGTCCGGGAAAATAAATAAATAAATAAATAGTGAGACAGAAGAGAGCAAATGCTGTAAACAGCTCTGCTCAGAAGATCTCGCTGCTCATGAAATTATGTTCCGCCAATAAAATGATGAAGATTATGATTTGGCTATTGTGATTAAATCCGCGACTGGTGGACTGTAAAAGAATACAGAGGACTGCTTATCAGTGGCTCTGTTTACATTCCTGAAATGGGACACACACTGCTTCAAGGGTGTGCAGTAAGTTGGAGCCGTTTGCAAGCTCACAGTGATCAAACTATAGTCAAGGTGTCTGATGCTGTAATTGAGGCTGACACATGAACCCACCAGATGACAGAGTGATAGTGACACATTTCTGATAATAATGTGGGTTTGAAAGTAGATCAGTGTTTAAACGACGACATTGACATTTTGTCTGAGAAATAAGAGATAGAAAACAAGGTCGAAAGATTGAAGTCTTAAAGTGAATCCTTTTGAAGAAAAGATCTATAATAGTGAATTGATGAATACAGGTTGATGTAAAATTAATGACTCCAACAAATGTGAGTTGCAAAATATATCAAAGTAACTAACAGGATGATTGTGTTTTAATTAAACATTTTAGAAAGGGTTTAGATTAAGGAGAGAGACTAATCTCACGAATGATTTATAATAATTGCAAAAGATGTATCAAGCAGAGAGTGCTAGCCTTGTCAAAGTTAACGTAATTGAGAACTTGACAACTAAAATGCTGATTGAGAAATGTGAAACGTTATTGAGAACTGGAATAATTATTTTTATTTAAGATCAAGTAAGCAGAAGCAATACTGGATTAACAGTTGCTGAATGCTGATTAAACAAACAGCTTGAAAAGTTGGCCATGAAAGAACTAGAAGCTGATGTTTTTGCTTTCAAAAGATAAGTTTATTATTGGCTGTAATGAAACAGTTTGCTTATCTAAATCTGATGTGTACTGTGGCTGAAACTGCCAGTGCAACAGAGACTCAATCTGAGTGGAAATTTGTAATGTCTAAATAAAGACAACTATAAAAATTGTTTATTCGGAAACACATGTAATTTCTGGCAAATATGCCTTAAGCTGGGATAGAGTTATAGGATGGTAGATAAAAGTTTGATGTTAGAAGTTTATGAGAGTGCAGTGTGCCAGTCCTGAATGCCTCAGAGTCTCTCTCATTCAATGTCAGCTAAAAGCTGTTATCTGTGATAAGCTATTTGTAGTAAAGCACAGTTTCAGTTGAAGAATCATAGACACAGTTTAAAGAAACAATTGCCATAAAGGGCAATTTGTATTTGTAAATGTAAAACTGAATGACTTTAAAGAAATCTTTAAAATAATAATGCAGAACTTGAAGACATTTTATTTTATTTTAGGACCAGTAACTTCTTTGTCTCATTTAGTCTCCACCATTCAGGACCGATGGCTCCGTCTACAGGTAAAGTTCACTGAACGTACGGATGGTCCAAATTCGCTGAGTATAGTCTAAGCAGCTAGGTTTCTGCTTTTAAGATGGTTAATGGATTTAAGTGATTAAATACTGTTGTTATTGACCTGTCTCCCTGTGTGAACACTATTAGGCAATCGGAATGGCTCTGGTGACTCTTGAACGTGCCTTTCCTAAGCTCCAGAGAACAACAGATTTTGTTGAAGAAAACGGTCAAAGATTCTGTGATGGGAAAAAAGCGGTCACCAGTGGGCACGAGTGACCATCTCTATGACGGGTAAGACCTTCTTTGGCCAGACAGGGGGCAACCCAAGCCAGAGGGCTCACGTAAAGTCATTGGGCATCTCCTGAATGGGGGTGTTTTATGTGAGACAGGTATGAGGGTTGAGCAGGAGCTGTGAGGCCAGCAGCGTCCTTATGCCGTTAAGGGGAGATGACGCGGTGACGAGTTACTGCATGTCTCCCCAATAAAGCAAAGCTCCTCTATATATAATACCACTCGCTAGAAGAAACCGCATTAGTTGTATGGCTTGTTTTCATTGTGACAAGTGTCTGCAACTATACCCAGGGGGGACAACACCCTGAGGAGAAGAAAATTATAGATAAAGAGCTAATGGCAATGGGCTTTCAAGAGCCAGCTGAGACCGTGAGCGGATTGCCATTATTAATTGTTGTGGAGACAGTAATAAAACTTTTTGATGTCGGTTGCCTTATGGGCAAGGAAAATGTATAGAAGTTGATTTAGAACTAGTCTATAACATGGTTTTTAACTCCTGAAGGTCGTTAGACATGGTGGTGACTAAAGATGAAGACAGCTTTGTAGATTTAAGTCTGGATAACAAAGGTGGATGGTCAAAGGTTATTGTAATGAATTTAATATTACATTTTGTATAAGAAATGTATTTATAGTGAGAGAGACTGCTTGAGCGGAGGAAGGAATGGTAACTGTGTCTGTCTTTCTGTTATCGGCCTGCTAGAGCAAGCTGAAGAAAAATAATGATAATGAAACAAACCAACCCAGCTGACTTGTCTAAAAAATTAAATGAATAATGAACAAGACATGCTTTGAAAGTGGTTAAGAGACCATGTAAAATTAGATAGAAGCTACAGGAAAATGTGAAGTTTAAAATCTTATTTAAAATTTAAATCCTTTTAACGATGATATAAGGAAAGGGCAAACATTGAGAATGAGCAGTTAACATATGTGTGTCTAGTATGAGTGTGTGTGTGATGGTGACAGCACTTTATGTCTTGTATGTATTAGTTTGGGGTACTAATATTAGAACAGTATTGAAATTAGAACAGAACAGTTTTATCATTACAGATGGGTTAAGGCAAATGACAAATTTTAAAGAAGCCGATAATTCTGAGTGGAACGGTTGAAAAGACAATACAGAACATGGGACGAGCTTTAAGTTGATTGGACATCAAGCTCTGTCTGGTAGTAATACTTTTGTCATGCAGGATGTCGATTTGAATTATGTTCTGGATCAGTTTAAGTATTTGTGTAAATTGGAATTGTGTAGTTGTAGATCACCATCTGGCATGGGCTGAGATAAATGAAAATGTTGTAGATTTGATGGCAACAACAAAATGACATATTGGCTAAGTCAATTTCGAAGTATCAAGAGAGCCCTTAACATTTATGATAATTGTGAACAAAGGGGGAGAAATGATTGACTGACATTGACCAAGTCTGTACAGCACGACCTGACCTGATAGGGAAAATTGTTGACTTTAGAAATGTTTGTAGATGACTGACTTGAGAGACCAAACAACAGGCCTGAAAAGCAGGATTCGCTGTGAGACTCAGGGACGTTGCCTTTCAAATACCGCGAGAAGAAGATGAGATTGTGGCTTTAAGTGAAGAATGTAATATTTTTGTTTCAGAGGCAGAGAAATTTGTCTGAAGGACAACGTTTGGGTTAGTGTTGATGGCAAACTTTATAAAAAACACTATGTTAAATGTTATGTTAAATTGATGCTCGAGTTGTGTCGTGCATCAAGAGGGAGATGGTATAACAATTGCCAAATATGGTTTACTTGGGTCCCAAACAAAATTTGCTGTCTGTACATGTATTTGCAGGACTGTTTCAACAGGAACGCTAGGGCAGATGCAGCAGCGAAGGCCGTGGCAGCACAGCAGACAAAAGAAACTACGTATTTTACTATCTGAAAATAACCTCGACATTGTTTTTCTCTACAGATCATGCAGACTTTTGATACAGGGGAAAATGGGCCCAGTAAAATGATGGCTATGGATGGATTTGGCTAACTATCCTGGCCTGGATTGTTTTTGTAGCAGAAAGAAACAAGGCCACACCTGCGCAGCGCAAACTTAAATTTTCCTTTTACAGAATGTCAGGATGGGTTCCAGAAAACAGAACTGATTCTGTTCCAAATGTATAAATATTGTTTTTCAGGGGAAAAGGATCCTGAGTGCTATTAAGTGAGCGAGAAATTATCCGGTGATAATGTTTCAGGTTGATTCCACAGGTCACACCAAAAGGGGACGAGCGGCTAGACAAGCGGTCACTAACAAAATACTTAAGGTCTCCATTCACAGGTGACAGTTCACTCCAGTGGGGGTGCGGTCGTGATTTAAGGGAAAACCTTATAAGGATCAGACACCTGGGTCCAAGCCTCTCACCTTAGACAACACCAACAGGCCACAACCATCCCATAGTCCATGGGGCGAACGAGATGATCAACACGCCTGGAGGAGGATGTGAACCGACTAATGGTTTAAGAATGGGGTTTTGTGATTATTTTGAGGATTTGATTTGATTAAATCAAAATAGGGCTTAGTATTGATATACAGTGGATCAAAAGATTTGATTGGTTACTTATTCATTAGGAAATATTTAAGGAAAATGTTTTTGGGAAGAGAAGATCTATTAATTAATGTAAATTATAGGGATAATTGTTGAAGCTTATTAAGTAGAACCACAGCATGTTTGAATTAAAAGTATTGATTTGATTGTAAATGTAGAAAATATATTGATTGTGTCCGTAATGGAAATATTAGAGTTAATATTGAACAACTGCATTGGTTAGAAGAATGGATAAAATTATAAGACTTCTCTGGTTAGATTTTGTTAAATATGGCATTAAATAGAGCTTACTAAATTGAATTAGAAGTAAATGAAATATGGAGATGGGCGTAGATTAATGGAAAAGGCTTAATGATAGGAGTTAGGATTGTTATTCTAATAATTTTGTTATTCATGGGTGAATATGATTACAGTGACAGGTGAAACATGCTGTCTGTTCAATTGGTGAAAATGACAGTCTATCCCAAGGATGAACAAAATTATGTGACGATACAGGTAGCGGGAGCTACAGTGAGATATGTGTTAAATGTATGTTCTGTTTGTTTTTCTTCTATTTTGTTTATTTTCTGAGAAAGATTAAGGGCAAAAGATTTAAAGGGGGTTAAAAGCAGCAGTCATCCGTGTTACGAGATGGCGTACAAAGATAGGGTTTGAAACTGAGGGATTTTTTATTTTACTTTTATCTGGTTGTTTCCTTGCTATGTTATAACTACCTTTTCCTTACTGGTGTGACTGAGGGTCTGTTTACAGGAGCGCAGGAACAGAGATTTCTCGCTTAGCCCGACGCAGTGAAATGTTTACTTGCTTGCTAAAATATTACGGGGCCTTTCCCCCACAAAAACAGCCTTACGCTTCTTCATTCTAAACTTTTCTTCACAGGTTCAAGGAGAGTGATCATTTATGCAAAAATCAGAGATGAAAAGTATAAGTGTGATGATATGACTTAAAATTTGTCTTATTGTTTATTATTGTGATTATGGGTAATCAGAATGATAAAAAGTGAGGAGTTGTGGTGGCAATTTTAATGATATTCATTGATCTTTAGTTAAATATAGATGATTCAAAGAATGTCACGTGTGTGTCTCTCACTTGTAGTGAGAGGATTCTGTTTATGTACCTGGGGAGGCAGAAGAGGGAGACACTCCAGAGAACAGACGAACAAGGACCTCTGACCTAGATGTCAGAAGGCCATTTGGTGCAGGGGAGCTTAGTGGGCCAACTAGTGACGTCTATGGAAAACTACTGGGAGGAAGGCTCTGGGGGGAAGAAGGCCTTGAAACTAAGATAAAAGCTAGTTCAGTCTGTCTGGGGGTGTGTCACTCTTCTGCACAGGGTAACAACTGTGTATTAGACTGCTCCTATTCTTGCAAGAATAAATACTTCTATTTTATATAATTTGACTCTGAGTGTCTCTTACGCAGTGATGTTTGTTTGAGAATTTTTGCCACAACAATACATTTAAACACTGACATAATAGATGGAAAAGACCATTTACAGCCAATACAGGCAATTTACCATAGGAAATACATGGTTTTAAAGCTTTCAACAGTTATATCGAGATTCAAATCGAGAATCCGAGATATACATCTTGTCCGTCTTGAGCCAAGGAACACAGTGGTGCAAAAGGCTTGATTCTAGGTCAAACGGTCGAGGAGTTATGGGCAATTTAGTACTTTTGGTTGCTGTAGCGCCACCTATGGGCCAATCAGGGTCATACTCTGATAGGTTCTCCCCAAACTGAGGCCCTACCACCTGGCCAGGTTTCAAGTCTCTAGGCCTTACGGTTTGGGCTGCACGATGCGTTTTAGGTTTTGTTATTTTTCAAATAGCAATTACAATAGGTTTTCAGCACTTCGTGCTTGAACACCTAATAATAGGCGACCTTTTTGACAGTTATAGCGCCACCTATGGTCCGATCTCCATGAAACTTTGCATGCTTCTTCACCATGTTATGACACATGTGCTCAGTGTTAACATGTACTCTTAACACAGTGGTGTAAAAAACTTGATTCTAAGTCAAACGGACATCTACAGATGTCCGTGTTGTTTTGTTCCAAACCGCCCATTTCGCCAATGTGTGTGTGGTGAGCGCACTGTCTCCACCTATAGCTGGTGTGTGTGTGGTGAACGCACTGTGTGTGGTGAGCGCACTGTCTCCACCTATAGCTGGTGTGTGTGTGGTGAGCGCACTGTCTCCACCTATAGCTGGTGTGTGTGTGTGGTGAGTGCACTGTCTCCACCTATAGCTGGTGTGTGTGTGTGTGTGTGGTGAGCGCACTGTCTCCGCCTATAGCTGGTGTGTGTGTGTGTGTGTGTGGTGAGCGCACTGTCTCCACCTATAGCTGGTGTGTGTGTGTGGTGAGCGCACTGTCTCCACCTATAGCTGGTGTGTGTGTGGTGAGCGCACTGTCTCCACCTATAGCTGGTGTGTGTGTGGTGAGCGCACTGTCTCCACCTATAGCTGGTGTGTGTGTGGTGAGCGCACTGTCTCCACCTATAGCTGGTGTGTGTGTGTGGTGAGTGCACTGTCTCCACCTATAGCTGGTGTGTGTGTGTGTGTGTGTGTGTGGTGAGCGCACTGTCTCCGCCTATAGCTGGTGTGTGTGTGTGTGTGTGTGGTGAGCGCACTGTCTCCACCTATAGCTGGTGTGTGTGTGTGTGTGCGTGTGTGTGTGTGTGTGTGTGTGTGTGGTGAGCGCACTGTCTCCACCTATAGCTGGTGTGTGTGTGGTGAGCGCACTGTCTCCACCTATAGCTGGTGTGTGTGTGGTGAGCGCACTGTCTCCACCTATAGCTGGTGTGTGTGTGGTGAGCGCACTGTCTCCACCTATAGCTGGTGTGTGTGTGTGGTGAGCGCACTGTCTCCGCCTATAGCTGGTGTGTGTGTGTGTGTGTGTGGTGAGCGCACTGTCTCCACCTATAGCTGGTGTGTGTGTGTGTGTGTGCGTGTGTGTGTGTGTGTGTGTGTGTGTGTGTGTGGTGAGCGCACTGTCTCCACCTATAGCTGGTGTGTGTGTGGTGAGCGCACTGTCTCCACCTATAGCTGGTGTGTGTGTGGTGAGTGCACTGTCTCCACCTATAGCTGGTGTGTGTGTGTGTGTGGTGAGCGCACTGTCTCCGCCTATAGCTGGTGTGTGTGTGGTGAGCGCACTGTCTCCACCTATAGCTGGTGTGTGTGTGTGTGTGCGTGTGTGTGTGCGTGTGTGTGTGTGTGTGTGTGTGTGTGGTGAGCGCACTGTCTCCACCTATAGCTGGTATGTGTGAGTGTGTGTGAGTGTGCGTGTGTGTGTGTGTGTGTGTGTGTGTGTGTGTGTGTGTGTGTGTGGTGAGCGCACTGTCTCCACCTATAGCTGGTGTGTGTTTGTGTGTGCGTGTGTGTGCGTGTGTGTGTGCGTGTGTGTGTGTGTGTGGTGAGGGCACTGTCTCCACCTATAGCTGGTATGTGTGAGTGTGCGTGTGTGTGTGTGTGTGTGTGTGTGTGTGTGGTGCCGTTGTACTGTGGCTGCCATTGCATAATCCCAGTGGATGCTGCACACTGGTGGTGTTGAGGAGAGATTCCCTGACATGATTGTAAAGTGCTTTGGGTGTACAGTAGTACATATGAAAGCGCTATATAAATGCCTCATTCATTCAATCATTCATCTTCATCATCATCATCTTCTTCCTCATCATCTTCCTCCTCATCATCATCCACTGAAACAGCTGGACTGAGAGATTGAGAGGAACGAGAGAGCTCAGATTCTACATGAGGAACTCAACATGAAACTCAACACATAACACAGGAGAGATGCTGGAAATGCTCTTCATGAACGTTGTTGTTTCTTTATTTGTTTCTGACTGTAGATCTTAGTTGATTGTCAGATTGTTGAGGTTGTTGAGTGAAGCAGAATTAAAGCACATCAACCGCATTTATACAGGACACTCAATCTTTTCATATCTTTTTATAGTGTCTTTATGATTTGGGCCAAGTTATGGAATGATAAAAAGTGAGGAGTTGTGGTGGCAATTTTAATGATATTCATTGATCTTTAGTAAAATATAGATGATTCAAAGAATGTCACGTGTGTGTCTCTCACTTGTAGTGAGAGGATTCTGTTTATGTACCTGGGGAGGCAGAAGAGGGAGACACTCCAGAGAACAGACGAACAAGGACCTCTGACCTAGATGTCAGAAGGCCATTTGGTGCAGGGGAGCTTAGTGGGCCAACTAGTGACGTCTATGGAAAACTACTGGGAGGAAGGCTCTGGGGGGAAGAAGGCCTTGAAACTAAGATAAAAGCTAGTTCAGTCTGTCTGGGGGTGTGTCACTCTTCTGCACAGGGTAACAACTGTGTATTAGACTGCTCCTATTCTTGCAAGAATAAATACTTCTATTTTATATAATTTGACTCTGAGTGTCTCTTACGCAGTGATGTTTGTTTGAGAATTTTTGCCACAACAATACATTTAAACACTGACATAATAGATGGAAAAGACCATTTACAGCCAATACAGGCAATTTACCATAGGAAATACATGGTTTTAAAGCTTTTCAACAGTTATATCGAGATTCAAATCGAGAATCCGAGATATACATCTTGTCCGTCTTGAGCCAAGGAACACAGTGGTGCAAAAGGCTTGATTCTAGGTCAAACGGTCGAGGAGTTATGGGCAATTTAGTACTTTTGGTTGCTGTAGCACCACCTATGGGCCAATCAGGGTCATACTCTGATAGGTTCTCCCCAAACTGAGGCCCTACCACCTGGCCAGGTTTCAAGTCTCTAGGCCTTACGGTTTGGGCTGCACGATGCGTTTTAGGTTTTGTTATTTTTCAAATAGCAATTACAATAGGTTTTCAGCACTTCGTGCTTGAACACCTAATAATAGGCGACCTTTTTGACAGTTATAGCGCCACCTATGGTCCGATCTCCATGAAACTTTGCATGCTTCTTCACCATGTTATGACACATGTGCTCAGTGTTAACATGTACTCTTAACACAGTGGTGTAAAAAACTTGATTCTAAGTCAAACGGACATCTACAGATGTCCGTGTTGTTTTGTTCCAAACCGCCCATTTCGCCAATGTGTGTGTGGTGAGCGCACTGTCTCAACCTATAGCTGGTGTGTGTGTGGTGAACGCACTGTGTGTGGTGAGCGCACTGTCTCCACCTATAGCTGGTGTGTGTGTGGTGAGCGCACTGTCTCAACCTATAGCTGGTGTGTGTGTGGTGAGCGCACTGTCTCCACCTATAGCTGGTGTGTGTGTGTGTGGTGAGCGCACTGTCTCCACCTATAGCTGGTGTGTGTGTGTGTGTGGTGAGCGCACTGTCTCCACCTATAGCTGGTGTGTGTGTGTGTGGTGAGCGCACTGTCTCCACCTATAGCTGGTGTGTGTGTGTGTGGTGAGCGCACTGTCTCCACCTATAGCTGGTGTGTGTGTGTGTGTGGTGAGCGCACTGTCTCCACCTATAGCTGGTGTGTGTGTGGTGAGCGCACTGTCTCAACCTATAGCTGGTGTGTGTGTGGTGAGCGCACTGTCTCCACCTATAGCTGGTGTGTGTGTGTGTGGTGAGCGCACTGTCTCCACCTATAGCTGGTGTGTGTGTGTGTGTGGTGAGCGCACTGTCTCCGCCTATAGCTGGTGTGTGTGTGGTGAACGCACTGTGTGTGGTGAGCGCACTGTCTCCACCTATAGCTGGTGTGTGTGTGGTGAGCGCACTGTCTCCACCTATAGCTGGTGTGTGTGTGTGGTGAGTGCACTGTCTCCACCTATAGCTGGTGTGTGTGTGTGTGTGGTGAGCGCACTGTCTCCGCCTATAGCTGGTGTGTGTGTGTGTGTGTGTGGTGAGCGCACTGTCTCCACCTATAGCTGGTGTGTGTGTGGTGAGCGCACTGTCTCCACCTATAGCTGGTGTGTGTGTGGTGAGCGCACTGTCTCCACCTATAGCTGGTGTGTGTGTGTGTGTGTGGTGAGCGCACTGTCTCCGCCTATAGCTGGTGTGTGTGTGGTGAGTGCACTGTCTCCACCTATAGCTGGTGTGTGTGTGTGTGTGTGTGTGTGTGGTGAGCGCACTGTCTCCGCCTATAGCTGGTGTGTGTGTGGTGAGTGCACTGTCTCCACCTATAGCTGGTGTGTGTGTGTGTGTGTGGTGAGCGCACTGTCTCCACCTATAGCTGGTGTGTGTGTGGTGAGTGCACTGTCTCCACCTATAGCTGGTGTGTGTGTGTGTGTGTGGTGAGCGCACTGTCTCCGCCTATAGCTGGTGTGTGTGTGTGTGTGTGTGGTGAGCGCACTGTCTCCACCTATAGCTGGTGTGTGTGTGTGCGTGTGTGTGTGTGTGTGTGTGTGTGTGGTGAGCGCACTGTCTCCACCTATAGCTGGTGTGTGTGTGGTGAGCGCACTGTCTCCACCTATAGCTGGTGTGTGTGTGGTGAGCGCACTGTCTCCACCTATAGCTGGTGTGTGTGTGTGGTGAGTGCACTGTCTCCACCTATAGCTGGTGTGTGTGTGTGTGTGTGTGTGGTGAGCGCACTGTCTCCGCCTATAGCTGGTGTGTGTGTGTGTGTGGTGAGCGCACTGTCTCCACCTATAGCTGGTGTGTGTGTGTGTGTGCGTGTGTGTGTGCGTGTGTGTGTGTGTGTGTGTGTGTGTGTGTGTGTGTGTGTGGTGAGCGCACTGTCTCCACCTATAGCTGGTATGTGTGAGTGTGTGTGAGTGTGCGTGTGTGTGTGTGTGTGTGTGTGTGTGTGGTGCCGTTGTACTGTGGCTGCCATTGCATAATCCCAGTGGATGCTGCACACTGGTGGTGTTGAGGAGAGATTCCCTGACATGATTGTAAAGTGCTTTGGGTGTACAGTAGTACATATGAAAGCGCTATATAAATGCCTCATTCATTCAATCATTCATCTTCATCATCATCATCTTCTTCCTCATCATCTTCCTCCTCATCATCATCCACTGAAACAGCTGGACTGAGAGATTGAGAGGAACGAGAGAGCTCAGATTCTACATGAGGAACTCAACATGAAACTCAACACATAACACAGGAGAGATGCTGGAAATGCTCTTCATGAACGTTGTTGTTTCTTTATTTGTTTCTGACTGTAGATCTTAGTTGATTGTCAGATTGTTGAGGTTGTTGAGTGAAGCAGAATTAAAGCACATCAACCGCATTTATACAGGACACTCAATCTTTTCATATCTTTTTATCCTGTCTTTATGATTTGGGCCAAGTTATGGAGAGTATCAGTGATTAAATCATTATTAAACTATACCCATGATGAGACTTTAAAAAAAATGAACTATGGTTACCCTCTTCATTCACTGATTATATTGTTTAAATAATTTATGAATTGATGTGTTCAGTTTTCTGTACTCTGTACATGGTTAAATAATCTGTAATGTTAAAAATGTTGCTTAGTGTGTGTAACACTAAATAAAGGGTTTTTGGACATAAAAACAAGACAATTCCCTATAAAGTTAGCATTAGGGTTTGTTTTTTACAGTAGAGAATAAAAGCCTAAATTCAATCTGTTCATCATATAAAGCGATCGAGTCTCTTCAGGAGATTTGGACTAAACTACTTGATTTAAATAGATTAACAATCTTGTTAACTCTGTTGCATGGAAATCTGTCAGATTTAATTTAAAATATCTTCATTTGTGTTCCGAAGAAGATCGAAAGTTTCACGGGTTTGGAACGAGATGAGTGTGATTAAATGATGACCCTTTTTTAATTGTTGGTGAACTGTCTCTTTAAATGTGTTCACGGCGATCGATCGACCGCGCGCAGAGCAGCCGCTGTGACGTCACCGGCAGCGGGAGTTCCAAATTACGTCACAGGCCGAGTTGTTCAGTGCAGCGATTATCAGACTCAGAGTTAGTCAGTCTAACATTGTAGAAACGCATTTGCAGCTGTAAAGCCCAGGATCTGTAGTGGACATGATGTTTGCACACTCCCCAGTGGACGAGGAGATCTGCAGTGAAGTGTTGGAGGAGCCGCGGGGCGGCGCTGTTGAGGAGAGAAACACAACAGAGGAGTGTGAAGCTCCCGCTCCCCCTAGAGTCGCGTGGGGGAACAACACCACAGGTTCATTTACACACCGCACACACACACACACACACACACACACCAATACACCACAGGTTCATTCTCTCTCTCACACACACACCAATACACCACAGGTTCATTCACACACACACCAATACACCACAGGTTCATTCACACACCACACACGCGCGCGCGCACACACACACACACACACACACCAATACACCACAGGTTCATTCTCTCTCTCACACATACACCAATACACCACAGGTTCATTCTCTCTCACACACACACACACACACCAATACACCACAGGTTCATTCACACACACAGCAATACACCACAGGTTTATTCACACACACACCAATGGTTCATTCACACTACACACACACTCACACAGCACACACCAATACACTTTTGACCACATTATATTAGACGATGCGTGCCGGAGTGTGAAGTCTGGATGTCCTGTAAAGAACACGTTCATATTCCTATGAATATTAGATAATATTATGAAAATGTTGCCAATTATTACTCCCATTATTTAGGATGCCAGCATTTTTTTCTGCCACAGGCATTAAAATGCTTAAATGAAAGATAGTGGGTTTTTTCCTCTATTGTAGAGTTTACTGAGTTTTCCTCAGTGCAGAGTCTGGGGGAATTGTTTCTGTTTTTGTCATTGATTTTGTGATTTTTAAAATGTGTTTTTGTATTTGCGTATTTATGTACATTGTTTGTTCTTTCTGTGTACGCATGTTGAAACTCATTGCAACACAATTTCTCCTTGGGGAAAATAAAAGTCAACAACAAGAACAAATTAATATCCAAATTAGATACAGTGTACATATACGTTGTATTGAATGGGGATTACATTTATGGCCATTTTACCCTCATATTGCATAAAGTAAAATGAAATGGCATATCAATTCATTCCGATATATCTTCCATAACATAGTTGAGAATCATCTTTATACAAAGTTTGGTTAAAAAAAAATCCTGAAACCTAAACATTTTTTGGTGAATGAAAATAAATAAATCCCAATGTCATTTCATGCAATTTTATTTTTAAACAACCGAGTCCTGGTGTCCACTACAGAGGACATATAACATATGAACAAAATATCATTTTTCACAAATGTTTTCCCCCATTTGTTTCTTATGCTCTAAACAAAGTAATGACATTAAAAAATGACTAAATTCACAAAACTTTTTTTCTCTGGCTCTCTGGAGCATGTAGACAGAAATAAACAGAAGGAGACAATTATAATGTGACTTCCAGCTTTAGCAACGAGTGTGTGTGTGTGTGTGTCATTGTTCTAGTGTTCTTCAATGCAAAACTAGTGAATCATTCAGCTGTAATCTGTGCTAATAAAACACACGTGTCTCATCAATATTGTTGTTTGCAGAAAAGCACTCAAAGTGGACGAGAGTGTGTGCTGGCGCCTCGAGAGCATGGAAGGCTGGGAAACGTCTCTTCCACACCAACGAAACCGAAGTGTGTGCTTTTGTGCCTGAGCAGGAGCGTCCACACACACCGACAGGTCCGCCGGAGTCCAGGCCGACACACACACCGACAGATCCGCCGGAGTCCAGGCCGACACGTACACCGACAGATCCGCCGGAGTCCAGGCCGACACACACACCGACAGATCCGCCGGAGTCCAGGCCGACACACACACCGACAGATCCGCCGGAGTCCAGGCCGACACACACACCGACAGATCCGCCGGAGTCCAGGCCGACACACACACCGACAGATCCGCCGGAGTCCAGGCCGACACACACACCGACAGATCCGCCGGAGTCCAGGCCGACACACACACCGACAGATCCGCCGGAGTCCAGGCCGACACACAGGCGCAGGGACAGGTCGACACGCAGTGAGTGTTCATTATTATGACTCTGATTCATCTCCTCTTCCGCCTGATAGTTCAATCTCTACTCCTGGCCTCAGGTGTGTGTGTGCTGGACTTCAGGCTCATGCTGGACATTAAAATGCTAACGTGTTTGTTTTTTTTAGGATACTTTGAATCTCAGTATGAGGTGGTGAAGGAACTGAAATCCAGAGACGATCGCAGTGATTATCTGGGATTTCGAAGCTCGGACAGCAAACCAGTATGTTACTCAAACTTTCCCCTCTTGTTTCCTTCTGCCTTTAGTCTTTCCGTCCTGACATAAACATACAGTTTTGATCAGAAATGTAAAGATTGTAGATTATCATGCACACAAACAAAAATGGATCAGATTACTTACGTTTGCAACAATTTTCTTCATTTTTTAGGTGATCATCAGCTTTTTTCAGAAGAGCCAGCCTGAGAAGCTGGTGAAAATGGTAAGTTGACTAATTTATTCTTCGTGAAATTCTACAAAAATCGTTTTATTAATTCTAATTTGGTAATTGATAAACCTGCATGTAGACAGTATAAGATATAGTTGAAAGCCGATCAACTGTAAAGAACATGGTTTTCATCTTTAATAAACTCTTTAAGCCCAAAGAATGTGGTTTAGCACCTCAAATTAATTTAATTTAAGTAATTAAATGAATATAAATATGTGATTGACTAATGGCTTGAATAAATGACTACTCTGTAGTCAGTGCAGCCCAAGAGTTTACTTATGGAAAATGAAGTTTCCCGGGCCTTTAGTCACGAGATTAGAGATTAGTTAGGAATCAACTAACCTTCAGTCAATCTCTTTTCTTTAGCCGGGATATTCCACACCTTTGAGTCGAGACGCAGCTGCAATGGTGCTGCTACAGAAGCCTCCAACTAGCACACATATCATACAACTATATGACATGTTTGTCATGGAAGATCAAGACATCCTGGTTCTGGAGTATCCACAAAACGCCATGACCTTTTATGAGTACGTCGAGCGAAACCGAGGCAGCCTGACCGAATACGCAGTGAAGTGCATCATTCGGCAGCTCGTTGTTGCGCTGCAGCACTGCATGGATCATGGCGTTTATCGCGACACACACTTTAAGAACGTTTTCGTCTACTCGAACAGCCTGCAAGTCAAGCTGATGGACTTCAGAGGCGCACTGCTCCTCCCAGAAGGACGTGAGTCGGCTTCTCCAACACCGCTCGCTGTTGATGTGTTTGATGATGCTTTACTAAACACTGGAAATGTATTCTTACAGGAGCTGATGAACCCATTTTAAACGCAGCGGTCAGAAAGTACGCCGAGTGGGCCGCGACTGACGACATACGCAAACTGCTGGATGCAGTGCTCCCGAGAATAACCCGTTGGTTTTGGCAAATGTCACATCTGTCCAAAGGTGAGACCAACAACAAGAACGAAATGGAAATAACATTGCTTGAAAAACATATAGAGCTCAGTAAAATGATTAGTGTAAAGTGTAAAACTCAGCGGATTGACAATGAATGTTTAGCAATGAATAAATGTTCACGGGCATCCAGAGAATATCTTAGTGACAGCAAGAAATGCTGTGTATTTCATGGTAACATGACCTCACATGAACTACATTTCTCAAAATCTGTTTAAGAGTGTCTATAAGGACAAACGTGACTAATCAACTGTCTTCTGAAAACGTTTACAGAATTGCTGGATCTTCTTGAAAAACTTCATGACAGAGGGTCACGGATCACCTTAGATGCCATTTTACAGCATGACTTGTTCAAAAAGCCTTCAAAGAGAAGAAAGACGTTCCCCTTCAGCATTTTCCAGCGTCCCTGATGGATTGTTGCAGCAGCTGCAAGATGTTCTTCTCAAAGAGGCCAGTTTCAGCTCAAGCCCAGACGTTTTCAGGTAAACCAGTTGGCTTTCCCATTGCTGTGACTGTGGCCGGGGGATTTCACACGCTTCTCCCCGTGTTCCTGTGGTCAGAGAGTCCCGTGTGCCGTCCGTCTGCCAAGAGTTTAGATGGACTGGTCAGCCAGCAGTGGCATTTTCTCACCACACACAATAAGGAGATCAATGTAATCGAAAGAACCATCAGACACGATGCAAGACAGCGCATAATAAGCAGAGAAGCACTTGTCATATACAGTATACAATAACAATCCTATGTGTAAATGTGGCCTTAGGATGCCAACCCCCTACAGTCGGCAAGTGTCATGGTTCATGAATTCACTGACTTTTTCTCACTACATGTTGTTGTGTGTGCAGGTGGGCGTGTTTACTGATCAGTACCGCTGATCAGCGGTTCCACCTGCAGCTGATCAGCGGCGCCTACTTATGCTCACAGTTTCGTCTTGTCTTTGTCAGATCGTTGTTGAGGGTTCCCGGTGTGTTGTATCCTGCCTGTCCTCGTATCTTCTGTGTTTGCACCTGTATCCAGTATTCCTGTCCTCTTCACTCTGCATTCTTCCACAGAGGTTCTGTTCTTCTGGTCCCCGAGTCCTGGCCGCCAGCGCATTGGATTTCCATCATCCTTCACCATCGCGACTGACTGGGTTGTCCATCAGCGTCCCTGCGCTACCAAGGGCATTTATTCCTGGACTCTTGCTTCTGACTACTCACTATCTTATCAACTATACTTCAATAAACTGAGTTTTACTTGCATTTGAATCCACTATTTATTGACCATGACAGGCAAGTACCACTTAAAGTCAAGTGTGTGGGAACCCGCAGGAGCCAAAAGGCTTTGAATTTTGCCTCAGACAACGCTAAAATTAATGTAGGAACATATAAGGTCAGCACACTATCTGTTCTGACAGATGGAGAGACAAATCTGTTGATAAAACACAGCAGTGACCCAGAATTCAAAAAGGGTGGGTCATATAAGATAAAAAACTTCACCCTCTCTAGGAGATATGGCCGGCCATGCATTTTTGTAAACGGAGAAAGTAGAAAACTTAGAACCTATCCCAGAGCCGCCGCCAGCCGAGCGCTGATGACGGGGCATCTGAAATACCGAGATGACAGAGCACATCATCTTACTAATATAAATAAAATAAACAGCCTAAAGTTGAAACAACCTGAACCGCTATAATGACAATGACAAAATAACACTGACAACTGTTTGGCAAAATATTTAATCGTACCTTTAGCCTCAGTAGAGCTGCAATCTTCTCTTCGATGAGTGAAACCACCTCATCGGTAAAGCTCCTTGCACACTCCGAAATTCTCGCACGTTAAAAAATAAATACCTATGACCTCACGTTAGGGCTGGGCGATAAAACGATAACGATAGTTATCGCGAAACAATTTTTCTCGATAAAACGATATCAAGAGTTCGATAAATGTTCGATAATGTTTATGTGCCAAAAGCGGAACGAAACTCATTTAAATCATTGACTGTTTATCCGCTCGCCTCAAAGTCCAAACGGCAGCGCAGCGCGAGCTCACTGGAGCAGACGCGTTTACTCTGATCGGCCTCGGTCACAAGATCCAGTGAGAAGCGCTCGAATTCAGCGAAGAACACAAATGTCTCAGTGATTTAAACCAGTTTAACCCTCTGGGGTCGGCTATCGCTCCGGCGCGACGAGCTCACTTTTTTTTTTCTTATCAGTGCAAAAGAGACTCAAATTACTCTGTTGATTTTGACCATACATAAAAGAAAAGAAAAGGCTGGTTGTGTGGCTACGCGTGGGTTGTATTTTCCCCCACATGTTTTAATAATTTTTTCAATCATGATAGAGCCAGTTTAATAAAGGCTTTTTAATTTTCTAAAGAAGAGTGCCTTGGATTTCCTTTTCTACATGACATTGAACTCTCGACCCCAAAGAGCACCTTCTAATACTTTTTTTGAACTCCTTGAGCACCCTGGACTTTTTGTCTTTTTCAAATGAATCCTTAACTTTGAAATATGTATGATAAAATGTATTGGCCTGCTTTAAAAAATAATACTTTATAAGAGATTTATGGAAAAAGACAATTTTCTTTTCAAGATGTTTCCAACCCTAACTTTGAACCAATTCTATAGAATGGCCCATATAGCCTATTTGAACAGGATTTGTTTCCAGGTATGAATAAAAATGTGCTTTTAACTTTCATTAATATTTTGATTATATATATATATATATATATATCACACATTCATACACACACACATATACCCAGCCGGCATTTCAACGTTGATTCACCGTTGAAACAACGTCAGGTACCATGGTTGAATCAACGGTGAATTACCTTTCGATTTTGCAAAACGGATCAATGTTGATATTGTGACGTTTTTTCACCGCGGAAGAAACAACGTTGATTCACCGTTGAAATCGCGACGTCGTTTCACTCTTACCTTTCGGGTTATGGTCTTCTGTGGACGTTGAATCACCTTTCGATTTTACAAATTTGGTCATTGTTGATATTTTAACACGGTACCCGGTGTAGCCTGTAATTTTGCTTAAACGTCAACACTGAAATGTAAACTTTGATTTTCGGTGCATATTTAGTATTTTCAGCAACTAATAAAACTTGCTGTACATGATTTGGAATTGGACGGCATAAAAAAAACACTTTCTAACTATTAGATGTTCATAAATCTACAGTGGAGGGATGAGATGCTTCATTGTCTAAAGAAAAAGTTTAATAATTACACCAAATGGAAAAGTAATTTTCTTAGAATTTAAATATACATCTATATTGTACATTTTACACTTACATTTACATTTATTCATTTAGCTGACGCTTTTATCCAAAGCGACTTACAATTGTTATATTTGTCAGAGGTCGCACGCCTCTGGAGCAACTAGGGGTTAAGTGTCTTGCTCAGGGACACATTGGTGTCTCACAGTGGATTCGAACCCGGGTCTCTCACACCAAAGGCATGTGTCTTATCCACTGAGCCATCACCACCCATCACCACCCACACTTTCACATAATGTATTGAAAAAAATTCTCATTCAACAACAAAGCACTTTCTTAAGGGTTTAATGATATCAGAATGCAGAGGGAAAAAGCTTTTAATTTTAATACTGTTACATACAGCCCGTGCCGGCCTATGCAACAGAGAGGGGAGACCCCGCGGATTATGAGATTTCAAATGATATATTTATTAAAGACAAAGAATGAGTAACCTAAAATAATTAAAGTCAGTATAAATGTACAACTTGAAACGAAAACAAAAGCGATCAGGGTATGTGAAGTGTCATGCAAAAAGAAACAAAAATCAGCAAAACGGTGCGGGAGAGAAGGAGAAGCGGTGGCCTCCTTCAACCAGGTCTGGAAAGCTTTTAACACCCAGGATACTGGAAGCAACCACACGCGGTCCTGGAGCAATCATCTGCAACACACCACACCTGTGCTCCTCTCACCTATAGGGGAGACGTAATGAACAGCAAACCGCAAAGGAGGAGGAGCTGACTGGTCCGAGACCGTCACACCCCCTCCCTTAAAACAGAGGCCCCTAAAAGGCCTCTGCAAAAACCTTCAAAACCCCACACAACACAAACAAATTTTATTTATTTTTTTATCTAAAAGTGAGCACTTAACTTTAGTTCCGAGATATGGATAATCCGCATACATAGACTGGACAGAAAAACCCTTCTGTCCACAGGACCCCAACCCCTCTACCAGCTCCAATCGCCCCTCCTCATCCCAGAACTCCAGCAAATCCCGGTACCTGGAAAGCTACATTTAAGGAGACTAAGCAGAAGAAGAGAGTGTAGAAACAGGAAGGGAGAAAAATGGGACAAGACAAAACATTCAATCCAGCCCACCCGGAGCACGGGACAAAGCGTCTGCCATCACATTGTCCACGCCCCGAATATGCCGTATCTCTAAATTGTATGGCTGTAAAAATAAAGCCCAGCGCATAAGGCGCTGACTTGGACTCTTCAAAGAGTGGAGGAATGTCAGTGGATTATGGTCAGTGTAAACAGTGATAGGAACAGCAACCCCAGCTAAATATACATCAAACTGCTGTAGACCCCAAACTAACGCCAATGTTTCTTTCTCAATAGTTGAATAATTCAACTGATGACAATTAAACTTTCTTGAGAAATAACATGTTGGCCTGTCCACCCCCTTCTCATCACTCTGCAGGAGCACCGCACCAGCCCCCACATGACTTGCATCAACCTGCATCCGGAAAGGCTGATCTAAACGGGGTGCCATCAAAACTGGAGCAGAGGTCAACAACAACTTGACATTATCAAAAGCAATCTGAGAGGTCACAGTCCATTCAAACTTCACTTTAGCTTTTAACAGGTTAGTCAAAGGGGCTACTACCGTAGAAAAATTGGAACAAAAACTACGGTAATACCCTACCATCCCCAAAAAGCGTCGCAACTCAGTTTTGGTGGTAGGAACAGGAAACTTATCAACAGCCACCACCTTAGCATGGACCGGCTTCACTTGACCCTGCCCTACGATCTTCCCCAAATATGCAACTGTAGCCTGGGCAAACTCGCACTTGGCCAGATTTATAGTGAGACGAGCGTCAACAAGCCTAGTAAAGAGAGCCCGAACACGGTCCAGATGTTCAGACCACTCCTCGCTATACACAACCACATCATCAAGGTACACAGCACACCCCTGCAAACCAGATACGACACGGTTCATAAGTCGCTGAAATGTGGCTGGAGCGTTTCGCAAACCAAAACTCATAACAGAGTAAGAATATAGCCCAGATGATGTTATAAAAGCTGAAACTTCCTGAGCTCGAGATGACAAAGGGACTTGATAATAACCCTTCAACAAATCAAACTTACTTACAAACCTTGCGGATCCTCCTCGATCAACACAATCTTCAACTCTTGGAAGTGGAAAAGAATCTGGTTTCGTGATGTTATTCAATTTACGATAATCAGTACAGAATCTATATGTCCCATCAGGTTTACTGACCAATAAACAGGGAGAAGACCAACTCGAATAGGAAGGCTTAGCCAACCCATTATCCAACAGGTACTTCACCTCTGCCTCTAAATGTCGCTGTTTATCTTGTGACACCCGATAGAACCGCTGTCTTATTGGTTCTGCGTCACCAACATCAATATCATGCTCAATTAAATGAGTACATGATGGTGTATCTGAAAATAAAGAAGGAAAATCAGACAACAAAGACGACAGTTCTAATACACGTTCCTCTGGCAAATGTCCAACCAATGTATTCAACTCCCCCAGTTTTTCAGAGTTCCTCAGACGAGGTTTCAACATACCGTCATCAGGACCTACCATATCCTCACCACTACAAGCTGCTACCATGTAGGGAGTCTCCAAGGCACTAGGAGCCTCAACAGCAGCGACTAAAGAAACGGCCATCACCCGGTCACTAGACTCTGCTGTCCCAGAGACTGAAGACCTGCTATAATAGGACTTCAACAGATTTATGTGACAGAGCTGAGTAGAACGCCTACGATTTGGTGTAGAAAGTAAATAATTCAGGTCTGACACCTGTCGAATCACCCTATAAGGACCCGTATATTTTGCAAGGAAAGGAGAGTTTACTATTGGCAACAAGGCCAAAACCTGATCACCCGGAGTAAAGGCCCTTGGTTCAGCTCGACGGTCATACCAACTCTTCATTTTCTGTTGGGCTTTAGTCAGGTTGTCCGTCGCCATCTCACAGGCTAAAAACAACCTACGACGAAAACCATTAACGTAGTCCAACAGATTAACAGGAGACTCAGGACTCTTTAGCTCCCCCTGTAAAACTGCTAAAGGCCCACGAACTCTATGGCCGAAGACCAGATCATTAGGCGAGAAACCCGTACTCTCCTGGGTTACCTCTCGTGCTGCCAACATTAGCCATGGGAGCCCTTCTTCCCAGTCTTTGTTAAGCTCAACACAATAACCCCTGAGAAGAGACTTCAGTGTCTGATGAAACTGCTCCAGAACACCTTGGCTCTGGGCGTGATAAGCACTACTACGTTGATGTTTCAAACGCAACTGCTCGAGCACTTCTCTGAACATGCGTGACGTAAAGTTAGATCCTCTGTCACTCTGTATTGTATGAGGGATACCGAAAATAGAAATAAATTGTGAAAGGGCTTTCACCACCGATCTAGTGGTTATTGTTCGCAAAGCATAGGCAGCAGGATATCGGGTTGACTGACACATCACAGTAAGCAGGTAACCACACCCTGACTTAGATGGAGGCAATGGTCCCACACAATCAATTAATAGATGTTCAAATGGTTTACCTACAGCTGGAATAGGGTAGAGTGGAGCTGGCTTTAACACCTGATTAGGCTTCCCTGTTAACTGGCATACATGACACGTCTTAATGAAGGATGCCACATCCTTCTTTATACGAGGCCAATAGAAGTACTTCATAAGACGGTCATAGGTTTTCCTTACCCCCAAGTGCCCAGCTACCTCCCCATGAGCTGTCTGTAGGACCAAATCTCTAAACTTAACTGGTACTATCACCTGAAATACTGGATCCTCAACCCCCTCGTCAGTGTGAGAAGACCACTTCCGGATCAACAACCCGTCCTGAACCAAATAACCCCTTACTGCATTGCGCAACTCCTCAGGTGGTAACACCCCAACGAACAGATCTTTTAATGTCGCATCCTCCTTTTGAGCTGCAACAAAATCACTATGAGAGAGAGAAGGTGGTAGATTAGGCACAATAACAGACTTAAACTCTCTAGTCTGGGAAACATCATCATTAACGCCACGGCTCATAGCCCGTGTCACCGCACAAGCCGTAAAGACAGAAAAATTCTGACCATGAACGTCACTATCATCTGCAATAGAGGGGACATTCTTAACAATTACAGGGGGCGGTATATCACGCCAAACACGGCCTCCAGCCAGATTGTTACCCAAGAGAATATGAACACCCTCTATAGGTAAGGAAGGGCGGACTGCTATTTTAACTTCCCCCTGTACTAAATCAGACTGCAGATTAACTCTGTGCAAAGGAACAGAAACAACCTGCAATCCAATCCCCCGGACTAAAACATTGTTCCCAGTACTCGAGTCAACAGAAAAAGGCAACACAGACCCCAAGATAAAAGACTCAGACGCCCCTGTGTCCCTAAGTATCTTAACCGGCACCTGGATGGAACTACCCACCAGGGAAACTAAGCCATCTGTAACAAAAGGAAAGTAACCACTTCCACCCGTTACAACTGAATCAGCCCTACCATTTCTCTCACTAACTTCAGCAGAACTCAGGCCTGATGTCTGAGATGAAGTCACAACGCCTTCAGCTTTAGCCTCAGTCTCACCCACCAAAACTTTAGCAGGTATAACTGACTCAGATACAGCAAGTGTGACCCCCCTAACAACATCAGTCCCATTTCTCTGACTTTTCCCCTTTAAAACCGGACAGTCTTTCTTCCAATGCCCCTTTTCTAAACAATATCGACACACATCAGCATCGTTCTTAGCCTGACCACCAGGTGTAAACGCAGAATACCTAGAGTCTCTGCGAAAACTCACAACACCTCTGTGTGACTGATTTGAGCGTGAATCTGTTTTCCTCTGAGTAGTTGACTCCAATGGACCCAACGAAGAAGACCCCAAAACTCTATTGAAACGTCCAAAACGTTGTTCCTGATAACCCTTACCCGTATTGTTTTCTTTTAAACTATACTTATGTGTCAAAGCAAAATCGTCAGCCATAACTGCGGCTTCCGTTGCGGTTTTCATCTTATGCTCGAATACATGTGTAGCAACACGCTCAGGAAGGATATTTCTGAACTGTTCTAAAACAATTAAATGAGACAATTCTTCAAAAGTAGTGACTCCCACTGCAGAGCACCAACGATTAAAGTGGCTGTTCAACTCCCTCGCTACCTCGGTATACGTCTGTTTTTCTCCTTTTCTCCAACTGCGAAACCGCAAACGATAAGCCTCAGGAACTAATTCATAAATTTTAAGCACTGCCTCTTTTACTCTGACATATTTTTTCCTATCTGCCACAGGCAACGCAATAAACGCTTCTTGTGCTCTACCTACCAGAACACTTTGGACTAACAACGTTCTCTCAGAGTCAGACCATCCACGGTCATCAGCCACACTCTCAAATAAAGAAAAGAAAATATCGGGATCTCTCTCATTGAATTTCGGCAGCAACCTAACCATGTTAGATATATCAGGGGAACGCACAAACCCCCTAAGAGCAGTACCCTCACCTCCATCAACTGAAAGCCTACCTTCAGCGCTCAGTCTCAACCGTTCTAAAGCCACATCACGTTCACTTTTTATTCTTTCTATCTCTACCTCTCGTTGAGCTTCTCTCTCTCTGCTCTCCGCCTCACGCTCAGCTTCTCTCTCTTTACGTTCAGCTTCTCTCTCTCTCTGATCTGCCTCACGTTGAGCTTCTCTCTCTTTCTGTTGCATTTCTATCAACGCCTTTTGTTGCTCAAACGTAAGTGACATTTTAGAGAATTCGGTCGAAAGAGGTGTCGACGTTGCTTCTCCGAACTCTAACTCATCCATAATTAGAGATGCAGGTGACGAAAGAATATTCCTAACGACCAATTCCGCCTGAACTGACACTCTAATCTGGGCTAATTTCGCTGTTCTGGGTAAACCCAAATCAAAGTTATAAATGTTCACAAACTTGGCCCAACTGATCCTTTGTCAAATTATTCAGAACCTCCACAGATAGAGCTACAAAAAAATCCTCCAAACTAGCCATAAAAATTAAACTAATTCTACAGCATACAATTCTTACAGATAACCTACTAAAGAAAAAAAACAAGCTCACCTTTTCACATTGTAAGTGTGGCCACAACACTGTGCATCAAGACGAGACAAAACGGAGCTGCCCTATAAAAAAAAAACAAAAAAAAACAAGAAAAACAACGATCCTTTTCATGCCTATCCCAAGGACAGAGATTTTTAATACACAATATCAGCGGTGCCTTAACTCCCCCGACAAAATGCCGTTAAAGCAGGCATCCACGACGGTGCCCTCTGCCCAGGATAGCACAAAAATAACAAACTAAAATAACAAACAAACATTAAAACTTGACGGGCACTCGCAAAGCTCCGATGATTATCTTATCGAATACTTTATTAATAACTCAATCTTGCACGCGCAGTGCAGACCCACACTCACCCAACAATGGCACACCGCAAACTCTTCAACCTGGCTTCCTTCAAAAACAGCCCAGGCACAAATTAAACAAAAATATTCTCCTCCTCTCCGCACCACTAACAAAATATAAATTAAATACTTTTGAACGAAACTAATTTCAAACTAATCCACATGCGTCTTCCCAATGATTCAAAAACAAAACGTTCAACTCAATGAACTATCAAAGCGCTTTCCAAATCAAACGTACCTAAATGCAACGGTCCTAATATATTTAAAGCTTCTAACGCCCAGGCCATTCAAAACCTAGATATAAGCATCAAAAATATATTTACCGATGTCGTTTCAAATCCTTATTTTGACGAGCCCCCCAGTCTGTTTGTTGTTTCAGATCCCGAACGTTCAAATCCCTTGACGAGCCACCAATCTGTTACATACAGCCCGTGCCGGCCTATGCAACAGAGAGGGGAGACCCCGCGGATTATATGATTTCAAATGATATATTTATTAAAGACAAAGAATGAGTAACCTAAAATAATTAAAGTCAGTATAAATGTACAACTTGAAACGAAAACAAAAGCGATCAGGGTATGTGAAGTGTCATGCAAAAAGAAACAAAAATCAGCAAAACGGTGCGGGAGAGAAGGAGAAGCGGTGGCCTCCTTCAACCAGGTCTGGAAAGCTTTTAACACCCAGGATACTGGAAGCAACCACACGCGGTCCTGGAGCAATCATCTGCAACACACCACACCTGTGCTCCTCTCACCTATAGGGGAGACGTAATGAACAGCAAACCGCAAAGGAGGAGGAGCTGACTGGTCCGAGACCGTCACAATACACACTGCAAATATTCACACAATAGCCTATATATAAATAGTTACAAATATGGTTTGGAAACTTGCTCAAGTCTGTTTGACCAAAAATACATAAACCGTAACACTGACACTTAAAATTGAGAAGGACATGATTTTCTCTCGACATAATTTTCTCTAGGTACTGTGAACATATTTTCAGAAGCCTGTTCTGTCAGTAGTACTTCCTGCACAATCTTCTCTCAGAAGGTTCTCAGAATTTATGGTTCCACAAACACCAGTCCGGGCAAAAACAAAAGAATGATCCTCCGAGTCACTCCTAAAAAGCGCTATTGCAAGAAATTCTGCATTTTGCCGTCTCCATTTTTTATGGTTCGCCATCTATAAAATAAAATAAAAAGTATGAATTTCAAATGTCATAACAAGAAGGTACAGGACACTGATAAAACTATTTTGAAAATTGTCTAAAAATATATATAATATTTTGGGCTGATTAATCTTTCCCACAGTGGGAATGGGATTGTAAAAAACGGTCGATTACAATTTAATATTATCTAGTTTTGTTAAAGGGTGTGTAAAGTAAAATTTGAGAATTTGTGAATTGTAAACACATAAATGACAGAAATGCATTGTTGAAACATGTTACAAAGACTGTGAACTAAATAATACTTGATATTTATACCGGTAAACAGTTTTTCACCATTTTTTATGAGCAGGATTTATTGGGCAGGCAGGGATGCTCCGATTGATCGGACGCCGATCATGATCGGCCGATATTGGCTAAAAATAGATTGATCGGCGAACCCCAAAAGTGCAGATCAAAAAAGCCGATCACGTGACGTAAATTACTCGCGTGACTTTTTCCCACCTGCATGCGTGGCGCACGGGCACACAACAGCAGAGTGGAGCTTGGCAGTGTCAACATGAGTTCTCCTTCACCGGAACAAATAGGGAGTCTCCCAACGGATTGAAGCGCGCGTCCGAGTGAAGACTGTGCACCGCGCGAGCCACAACAGAATGCGGTATCCGCGCCACTGATCGCTGCGGCAACGAGCACGTTGATCACTTGATTAAAAAATAAAACATTTCAGCGCTAGATCGCCTCTTATTTAACAAATGAACAAAATTAATGCTCTGCTAGTTAACTGGAGATGTTTTTATTTATTTGCAGTGGTGTAAAGTAACGAATTACAAATACTCTCGTTACTGTAATTGAGTAGTTTTTTTTAGGAATTGTACTTTTTTAAGTAGTTTAAAAACAGTGTACTTTAACTTTTACTTGAGTACATTTTAAGTGCTGTATCGGTACTTTTACTGCGCTATTTTCCCTGAACCTGCCGTCGCTACATTTATATTAATATTTATTTTTATAATAAGTCATCATGTGACTCCATGCGTGATTCCCGTCAAATCAAATCGCGCGCGGAAAACTTTGCGTCAAACCAGCATCAACAGACTTCGAGACACCTGGCGCCAATTTATTTTGTTCACGAAGTGACTTTCGGAGTGGATCTTGAGCCTGGAGGAAGTTCATGCATTTGTGTCTTCATATAGGCAAAAAAACAGCGCAAGCGTCACACCTCACACGTGCTTCAGTGTGTGTGTGTGTGTGTGGTAAATGAAACTGCGCGTCGGCTGCACCATTCATTCACACAGAACATGCAGGATTCGTATTTAAATTGTCTTTGTGGTTTAATATTCACACACACGCACACTATATCGCGATTTGATTTCAAGTGTACTGAACTGCTTTCTATTTATTCCTCAAAAAATTTACAAATTCCGTGAAATTCCGAGTTATAAATTCCTTTTTTATGACTGGATTTTGTCAGCATTTTAGGGGGGGCGGGGGTCGTCCAAAACAATGGTAGGGGAAACACTGTATTTTTAGTGCTAGCAGTCAAAAATAAAACTGTTGGAGAAATATTGAAATACTGTTTCTTTTTTTCTATGAATCTGTGATAAGAGTAAGCTACATTTTCAATTTGCAGGGTATAAGGTGGACTAACATTCATAGCATAATACTCACTACTCACTACTCTTGAGTACTTTTAAAAGGGCTACTTTTTACTCCTACTTTGAGTAGTTTTAGGACCGGTACTTTTACTCTACTCTCACTACATTTTTTGACAAGTAACAGTACTTTTACTTGAGTATGCTTTTTCAGTACTCTTTCCACCACTGTTTATTTGTATTGGTACATTTGTGCCGCGAGAGGGCTGGCCCGAATACCATTTTTTGAGCTTCGAAGCTTCGGTAATAATGAACATCGAATATTCGAAGCTTCTGAGAGAGGGGGCTGAACATATTCTTCTCACTAATAAAGGCAGGAATCTCTGTGTCTGTCTGTCTGTTTGCATTTTGATTATTTCGAGAACCGTTCATCCAACCGACTTCACAAGGGAGTGCAGTGTTGCATTTGGTGCAATATAGATGGACACGCGAGACGCGACACATTCAGAATTAATAAACTTTTAGTAAGCTACAGAACAGCGCGAGCGGAAGCAGCGCACCTCACGCGGGCAGGGTTTATATGCTCCGAGAACGGACACTCCAGTAGTGATATAAAACGCACACACACACAGGTCTGTTAAATTAAGCAATACTTTTAAGGTAGTCTAATATTTTCTGACTAACAAATTACTGACACAGTAAAGGGTAGATTTGAATAAAGAAAAACGAAATTTAAATAAAGAAAAAATAAATTTAAATAAGGAAAAACGAAATTTAAATAAAGAAAAACGAAACTTAAATAAAGAAAAAACAAAACAAAATTTAAATAAAGAAAAACGAAATTAAGTTAAATTAAAAACGAGATTAATTTAGATTGATAATAACGGGTAAAAGGCTAATACGTTTTGTTTCTATTATTCTATTTTCCACAATGTCAAAGCAACGCAGCTTAACCCAAAACACAAGCTCAGGCATGCACTTCGGTCCATACAAACTCCGCTGTTCTGCTCTAGCCAGAGAACACTCCCGTTGCAGTTAGGCGTCGGTTCTATTTCTAGCATGCACGCATTTTCCGCGTGGCTCGAGCCGCGCCTGAGACGCGTGTTTCACACAGACAGTGTGCAAACTCCAACCTGTTAACCCATTCACACTACACGCGACCAAGCGACGCGATACCATTCATTTCAATGGTGAGTGGGCGACTTCCGGCGACACCGACCGTTGGCGACTAGATGGGGCGTGTCTGGCGACGCGACAAAGTTGAGAAATTTTTAACTTTATGCAAATGAAGAGCGATTTTCACGAGCGACAACCAATAGGAGTGGAGCGCACGTGATCCTTCTCCTTCTCCTCAGCCCCTGGGCCTGCAGTGATGGATGAAAAATTGATGGTGGTTAGCAATTTTCCCGTTTTATTTGATATGTCTCTGCCCACGTACAGGGACATAAATAAAAAGAATGATGTGTGGAAAGGAGTTTCGGCGATTGTGGGGATTCCAAGTAGGTTTAAATGATTGAATAGTCTGTACAATTAACTATATTTTTTTGACAGAGACAGTTAACAAAACCTAACGTACTATAGTGGCCTTTCTAATATTTTAGTGCTGTTTACACTCTCCATTTACATATAATGTGTATATAATGTACTCCATAATGTTATTGAAATCAATGTATACTAGATATAAATAACCTATTACTGTACTGTACAACCTATTACATCAGTACTGTATACTGATGGACACATATTAATATTATATGTATTCTATGAAATAGTCAGTATATCTTGTATCTGTATACAGATATTAATATTGTAATGCAACATATCACAGAATAAAATAGGCCCATACTATGCTTACTCATTGCATCTGATCATACTTTGTTATACATTTTCATAAAAGTAATATTTGTGCCACATTTGTGTGCTCATACATATGTTTTTTTTTTTTTTTTTAGTTGAAGAATGCTAAAAAAAATGGAAAAATCTCCGTGATGTATACAGGAGGGAAATAAATAAAAATAAAAACAAAAAAAGTGGCTCAGCAGCTGATCATGCTAAGCCTTGGAAATACAGTGCCTTCATGGGCTTCCCCTTTATGGAGTTCAGAAGCACTAGTGGAAACATGCCTCAAGGGTTTGGACAGTCAGCGGGTCAGGGAGAGCCAGCCTTCCAGCCATATCCTGAGACAATCCAGCTACAGACTTCAAGCAGCCAGCTAGATCCAACCAGCAGCCAGCTAGATCCAACCAGCAGCCAGCTAGATCCAACCAGCAGCCAGCTTGATTTAACCAGCAGCCAGCTTGATTTAACCAGCAGCCAGCTTGATCCAACCAGCAGCCAGCTTGATTTAACCAGCAGCCAGCTTGATCCAACCAGCAGCCAGCTTGATCCAACCAGCAGCCAGCTTGATTTAACCAGCAGCCAGCTTGATTTAACCAGCAGCCAGCTTGATCCAACCAGCAGCCAGCTTGATCCAACCAGCAGCCAGCTTGATTTAACCAGCAGCCAGCTTGATCCAACCAGCAGCCAGCTTGATCCAACCAGCAGCCAGCTTGATTTAACCAGCAGCCAGCTTGATCCAACCAGCAGCCAGCTTGATCCAACCAGCAGCCAGCTTGATCCAACCAGCAGCCAGCTTGATTTAACCAGCAGCCAGCTTGATTTAACCAGCAGCCAGCTTGATTTAACCAGCAGCCAGCTTGATCCAACCAGCAGCCAGCTTGATCCAACCAGCAGCCAGCTTGATTTAACCAGCAGCCAGCTTGATTTAACCAGCAGCCAGCTTGATCCAACCAGCAGCCAGCTTGATCCAACCAGCAGCCAGCTTGATTTAACCAGCAGCCAGCTTGATCCAACCAGCAGCCAGCTTGATCCAACCAGCAGCCAGCTTGATTTAACCAGCAGCCAGCTTGATCCAACCAGCAGCCAGCTTGATCCAACCAGCAGCCAGCTTGATCCAACCAGCAGCCAGCTTGATTTAACCAGCAGCCAGCTTGATTTAACCAGCAGCCAGCTTGATCCAACCAGCAGCCAGCTTGATTTAACCAGCAGCCAGCTTGATCCAACCAGCAGCCAGCTTGATCCAACCAGCAGCCAGCTTGATCCAACCAGCAGCCAGCTTGATTTAACCAGCAGCCAGCTTGATCCAACCAGCAGCCAGCTTGATTTAACCAGCAGCCAGCTTGATTTAACCAGCAGCCAGCTTGATCCAACCAGCAGCCAGCTTGATCCAACCAGCAGCCAGCTTGATTTAACCAGCAGCCAGCTTGATTTAACCAGCAGCCAGCTTGATCCAACCAGCAGCCAGCTTGATCCAACCAGCAGCCAGCTTGATCCAACCAGCAGCCAGCTTGATTTAACCAGCAGCCAGCTTGATCCAACCAGCAGCCAGCTTGATCCAACCAGCAGCCAGCTTGATTTAACCAGCAGCCAGCTTGATCCAACCAGCAGCCAGCTTGATCCAACCAGCAGCCAGCTTGATCCAACCAGCAGCCAGCTTGATTTAACCAGCAGCCAGCTTGATTTAACCAGCAGCCAGCTTGATCCAACCAGCAGCCAGCTTGATTTAACCAGCAGCCAGCTTGATCCAACCAGCAGCCAGCTTGATCCAACCAGCAGCAGAAAGCAACCAAGACAGGAGAAAGAAAAGTTTACACAGGGCACTTCAAAAAGGCAGCGGGGGTAGGGGGGGGGGCAGAGGCAGCACCATCCAATCCTCCACCAGCATCTGAAGACCCAGATGAACTTTTCCTCCGTAGCCTGTTGCCACAAATCAAAACTCTCACATCTAGAAGGAGGGAAAGAGTGAAATTTGATATTCACCGAATTATCTTTGAGGCACAGTGCAGCCAGGAACAGGAAGAGAGCGGGGTACAGCTGACAAGGCCATGAGGGGTGTTCGTAAGCTTATTTACCCTCGTGGTCCTGTCAGCTGTACCCTGCATCCAAGGTTAATATTGTTAAGTGTTTTTGTTATTATGAGAACAAGGTACAGCTGACAAGGTTGAGCTATAATTACAGTTTACCCTCATGTAGTCCAGCTTCATGTTGAGTTTTGTTTTGTTGTTGTTTGGGGGTGGGGGGCCTGTTTAAAAATAAACCAATTAAAATAACAATAACTTTTAGGTCATTCTTCAAATAAAAATACATTTGTTCCAGAATGTTCAATGTTTCTTAAAAATATATATATACTTTTTTAAGGGTAAATTTCTTCAGCACACCACAAATAATATTTAGAAGAATTTTGTTCATGTATTAAGTCAGTTGGATCCAGTACTGATTTCATGAAATTATTAAGTATATATATCTATATATATCTATATTAAAGTTTGTAGCATTTCATAGTGTGATTGCCATAGTGCAGTCACTTATTATTCATATGTTTTGCTGTTATGTATATTGGAAAGAAATGTTTATTGAGCATATCTTATAGTATAGCCATGCAGGATATAATTTAGTATTGAGAAGAGATGATGGAAACACATGGAAACACTGCTCTTTTATTATAATGTGGGTGGCTCTTAAAAGAGCCTTTGGTTTACTGCAGAAAAGATCCTTTCATGCCTGTCACACCGGTGGCTGCCAGGAAACTGCACCCTCAGCACAGAAGTAGTCGACCAGGGTCTCCCTCACACGCATGGCATCGCGGGAAGCGTTGTTGCTCCCTGCTCTGCTGATGTTCTGCAGTGCAGAGGCTTCCCCTTCCATGGCCAGGGTTGGTGCGTTCCGCATACTCCATGTTGTCCTCCGCAGAAAGTTGTGTAGAACACAGGTTGCTTTAACACAGGCTTCCACATGATCAGGGCTGACCCCAATCACACGCCGATACATTCGCCACTGTGCTGCGAGTATACCGAACGCATTCTCAACTGTCAGCCTTGCCCGTGAAAGCCTGTAGTTAAACACCCTGTGTCTACTGGGAAGGAGGGTGGTGGTACCTGGGAAGGGTCGCATCAAGTTTCTGCGGAGAGGGAAGGCCTCATCTGCCACAAAGACGTGAGGCTGGGGTCCCAGGTGTTCTGCTCCTGGTAGCAGCGTGTCCTCTGGTAGGCCAAGGGTTCCACTTTGAAGACCGTATCCAAAGGGACAATTTGCCAGAGTCCCACCATCACTGGACTTCCCATAACTGCCAACATCTATGATGCGGAAACAGTACCTGGCATCTACAACTGCCAAGAGGACAATAGAGAATGTCCCCTTGTAGTTATAGAATAATGATCCAGAGTTGTTGGGAGCCTGGATCACCACATGTTTCCCATCAATAGAACCAAGACAGTTTGGGAAGTTCCAGCGATGGTAGAAATCTGCTGAAATGTCCCTCCAATCTTCGGTGGAAGGAACCGGCATGTAGTCCTCAACCATGGAGTGCCAAATGGCCTTTGACACCTCTGCCACGATACCAGCTACAGTGCTATGCCCAACCCGGTAGCTGAAGGCAATAGTGCGGTATGAATCCCCTGTTGCAAGGAATCTGTGGAAATATGTATTAAGAATTAAAGTATACATTTTTATGAAAAGAAAGTATATTATTCTACAATATTGCACTTAAATAAATACATTATATATTTATTTTCATTTTTATAATAATTTAACCGACACATTAAATAAGATTCAACATGTAATATATGATTCTTCTTTGATACACACAAAGCTATAATATATACACACACTTTATAAGTATAAACAAGTATAAATATAAACACACACACACAGGCATTTAAATATATATATATACACATGATATATATCCTATATATATATATACATGATATATATCCTATATATATATATATGTGTCCTCTAGGTCTATCACAGATAGCAAGGTGTCATTGATTAAATATTGAAACATATGTGTGTATTTATTTACTGATTAAATTAAACGTGTAAGTCTTAGTCTATATAAAAGCATCTAAATCGATTAAATATTTTAATCAACCTGGTTCGGTACGCATTTAAATAGGCTTACTTACCGTAAACAAATTGCCAGCCGTTCACCGGGGGAAATGGCTCGGCGGAACCGTGTATTGTCCTTGCAAATTAGGGGACCCACCCTCCGCAGCAGCACATCAAACTGGGTCCTGTCCAGCCTGAAGTACTGCTGGAACCGGACTTCATCCAGCCGCAGTTCCTGCACCAGCCGGTGGTACTCGCCGTGCTGTCTCCGAGCCCAAAAGGTCTCGTGAACCCAGATAGACCGGCGTTTGCGCTTATGCCGTAGATAAACGGCCGCAACGAGAAAAATCGACTTCTGTGTCTCATTCATCTTCATGCTTCACTACAGACGTTTTTATGTACGGAGTATATTTATATTTAGTATTTTCCCTCCAGAAATTGTGTTTTTTAGCGGCAAGAAAGCTGATTCGCTGTCTTTTGGATGTCATACTAGTCAACCAGTAGTGGGAACGCCCACTAGCGACCTCGTCGCCAGCGAACTGGCGACTTGCAGCGTCAAAGTCGCGTGTAGTGTGAACGGGGCTTGAGAACCGTTTCGCGGGGGATCCCAGGTGTGCAAACCCCCCCCAAAAAACGAATATTCGAATGTAAAATTTTCAAATCGAATACCAACCCACTGAACGAATATTCGAATATTCTGGTCCAGCCCTAGAGATGTTTCAAAAGTGGTGGTGGTATTTTTTTATTTTTTTTTATCTGACGTAGTTGGTTCCTCAACTACATCAGATTCAGACTATTGTATTGAATGCCATGTCAGCATTCAAAGCAATTTTCATGGCAAAAATTCAATTATAAAAATACAAATATCATATAAATACAATAAAACAAAACAAATATAAACAAGAAGTCATTTTATACAATATATATTTTTAAATGAACATATGATAAAAAATCCAAAACCTTTTTAGGCATAATCTCATTAAATATGTCCTTTAATGAAGTAACTTCATAAAAGAGCATTCTGCTCAACTACATCAGACGTTCAGAATAATGAAAAACTTGCCATAGTTTTGTTCTTTTATCAGTAGCCAGTTTTGGTGTAACAAGTTGTACATTTTGTTGCCAATTAGTAAATGTAGTGGGTGTATTAAGAGGCTACAATTTCCAAGTATGCCTAAGTGTAACTTGATCCTCTCCCTTTAGGCTGATCTGATGTGTGTTGGTCTGCCTGACCCTTCTTTGTTTGGAATAATTTAATGTTACTCTGCCTTATTTGGGAAAGCTGGCCTACAGTAGCCTTAAGACATCTCATTTTTTTAAATACAATTAAATAAACACATTTCTACAAATGGTGCAAACTCTGCTAGATTATAGATACAAGATTCCCATTCCCCTGCCATTCTGTGATCGGCAATCGGCAGATCATGATTTTGGTGATCGGCCCCAAAAATGCTGATCGGAGCATCGCTATGGGCAGGGGATCAAAAATCATTAAAAGTTTAGTTAGAAAGCCAGATTCAGACATATCCCTGCCTTTTGATTCCACTAAAACAAAAAGATGGATAATATGATGCTTTGAGTGACAGCATGAGCTCTCCTGTTTGCAGTAACAGTTAAAACAGATAAATAATGCAATTTTCATTGTCTTTTTAAGAAAATTATGCAAAATAGATGTGCATGGCCAGTGAAAAATAATTCTAGACCCCATTAACAAACCTTATTTTTTAATTCCGACTAATAGCGGTTTCATGCTGTAAAATGCAGGACTCACTGTGAGTTGGCTGGTTTCTCTGAGAAAACTCTGAGCACGAAGTCTCCCTCTTTGCTGGGCTCGAAGGTGGACGGCACGATGATGTACTCTCCGGCCGGCAGACGAAAGCGTGAGCTCACCTCCGGCAGGTTGATGAAGAGCTCCGAGCGAGCGCTGGACACGTGACTGAGGAAGAAATCTCGCTTTAGGTGCATGGCTGACCTGCCCGTATACTGAGCGGAGAAAGACACACAACATTAACTGAGGGTTGAAACTCTGAGGGTCAAAACTCTGAAATATATCTCACAATCTAAAATTCAGTCATTCAAACGGCCTCTCATCGTACCTCATTTATTGACGCAAGGGAGCCACCGAGCACTGCCCCCACTGCTTAGGGAAGAAATAATACAAATTAAATAAATACACAAATAAAAACCTTTGTACCTTTTATAGTTAGCAGAATAGATAGCAGAACATTACAATCTAAAATGGCTATTTAAAGCATTAAAATCACAAAAGTAAAAGTATATTTTAGTTGCTATGAGACACACACATTAACTTAGTAATTAGGACGAATTTGCTTGCAGTATTTTATTAGCTTATTTTATTTACAATAACTAACCCCTTTAGCGTTACTGCTATTATAAAAATACATGTAGGTTTCAAATTCTACAAAAGGCACATACTCTGTGCAGTGAGCCGCACTTTCAGTTAGATGTAATGAAGACTTTTAAATATGAACATAACTCGTCTGTTAATATGCTCATAGTTTGTTACTCAGACGCAAAAAGTGTGCTGAATGAAATAAAAGGGTACTAGCCAAAACCACCACACAGTTGCTTTAAGTGTGAGTTAGATGTCACAAGGTGACGAACCAGCAGCGGAACTATATACTCCACGGAGGAATGTTTCCACCCGGAGCGCTTTCAACGGAACACCCAGCCAGCCTTGTATGCATCGCTACCATAGCAACAGCAGCTGCTGATGACAGAGTGACAGCAGGTGCGGCGCATCAAGGGGCTGTTTGATGATTGGGACACACAGCGTTTTGACACAGATAAAAACCAAGCTTTGGGAGACCAAGGGTGTTCAGTTCAGTGCAGTGTTCGGTGTTTCGGTGTTCGGGTACTGTGTCCTGACTTTGTTCCGTCGAGGAGGGCTGAGAGTTTCTGTGTGACAAATCGGCTGGTGAGATCGACCCGCGGAAGGGAATCCGCTACGAAGGATTGGCTGGTGTGGAACAGAGAAGCAGAGGAGAAGTCGCCTTGGAAATATCAAGTCCCCTTCTTGGGTAGAGATAAGTGCAAACCTTTTACTGGCCGTATGGTATGTGATTTATACACAAAGACACTGTATATGAAGAGAAGCGATCTAGGAAAAGGAGTCTAGACACCGTAAATGAGAAGACAGCTGTTGTGATGCATGATTGAGGTTGCTATATATCCTTCCGTCTTACTGTCCCCGCTGTTCAGAACAAGGAGGTGGGCTGTGGCCTTATATTTCACAGAGTGGTTGAGAGTGACGTGTGTTGATGCTGTGCCCCACCGGGTGTGTTTGAAGTGAAGTTACTGCCTGCTTACTATACCGAATTCTGTCACGTGCCCATCGGCCTTGCCCTGTGTTGCAGTTTGGAGTTGCTGAGGAAGAGATTAAGTGACGGTGTAATTTAAAGCTTGCTGTGTTTTGATTCATCATTGATGCTGTCCTGGAGAACGGAGGAAATCCAGTTATCTGCTGTTCTGAGTGTCCCCCATCTAAGGCCGCTTGCATACTGTTCCATCATCGCTGTTGTGGAGAGCGGAGAAAACCCAGGTATCTGTCGTTCGGAGTGTTGTACCTTCCAAGCCTGCCGTGTTCTGATTCATCATTGATGCTGCCCTGGAGAACGGAGGAAATCCAGTTATCTACTGTACTTGGAGTGCCCACTTGCTGTCCGGTCGACGTCTGTCACCGTCGTGAGCTTCTGTATCCGCTATACGGGGAGGAACCAATTGTACTCGGAGTACCTACTGGCTGTCTAGTCGACGCCCCTTTCACGGCCGTAAGCTTTCTGCATCCCCTGTATGGGGAAGAACCAACCGTACTCGAAGTACCCACCTGCTGTCTAGTCGACGCCTTTCCACAGCTGTAAGCTCTCTGCATCCCCACCTGCTGTCTAGTCGACGCCTTTCCACAGCTGTAAGCTCTCTGCATCCCCTGTATAGGGAAGAACCAACCGTACTCGAAGTACTCACCTGCTGTCTAGTCGACGCCTTTTCCACAGCTGTAAGCTCTCTGCATCCCCTGTATAGGGAAGAACCAACCGTACTCGAAGTACTCACCTGCTGTCTAGTCGACGCCTTTTCCACAGCTGTAAGCTCTCCGCACCCACCGTCTAGGGAAGAACCAACCGTACCTGGAGTACCTACTTGCTGTCCAGTCGACGCCCCTCTTCACCGCTGTCAACTTCTGCACTTGAGAGATCGAGAAGAGTACAGTCTACTTAGAGCCCGAGAAGGATAAGCCGTGCTTAGAGTACTTACCTGCTGGTCAATCCGCGTCCCCTCCATAGCCGAGAGCCTTGGCATCCGGAAAGTCTGAGGGGTTGAGTGGACCGAGTCCCCGCCTGTTGTCCGGCCGACGTCCCGGCGGCCACTGGATGCTGGGGAGGAAGGAGGAGTTTTAATTAGGATCTACAGATTCTTTTAATCAATAAAGCTTGTTACATTTTACTTTCCTTGTCCGCCTGGTTTCTGGTTTGCTCCTCAGTGGTACATTCTAAAGGGAGGGGGTAGACCCAGTCGACCCTCCTGACCTGTGACATAGATGTATATTAATTTTATCAGACAATGCCACGATTATAGCCAATAAATCAGGATTTGAGTATAGTAAGAGTGATTCCTGGTTAACACAATGTAGCCTTTATTAATGGGTCGTGTTTACTATTTATACTTGTTTTATGTATCACAACAGAAAATATAATGTCATCATAAATATGTAAATAGTTCTGTGACGTCACATGCCACCACAAGTATCACAAAATCCTGTGGGAAACACACACACATATACATATATATATATATATATATATATATATATATATATATATATATTAGGGCCGGGACTTTAACGCGTTAATTAAGATTAATTAACTACAGACTTTAACGCGTTAATTAATTACACAAATTATTTTTAATCGCACTTATTTTTGCACCGCGGAACGTTTCTCACTGGATGAGTTTCGGCGGACCGATTATACTGGCGCACCAACTAGCGTTCATGACGAAGAAGCTGACGAGATCGCTTTGGTTGGCCGGTGGATGGGAAATTTTGTTACAAAAACGAACGGATGGAAGCGTCGATAAGAGCATGGTTGTGTGCAAGCTATGCAACAAGGAATTCGCTATTGCTATTAGTGTAGTGTAGCAATATGCTATTGCTACACTTAATGGCAAAAAACACCGGTCTACTGGTCTTGGTTGAACCAAAATAAACAATATTTTGTTGCTTAAGCTTATGTATTCAGTCATTATTCAATGGTATACTAAAAATCCATGTGAAAAAAATTACTTCTCACTGTTCTCAGGTCAAATATTTATGCAATTAAAATGCGATTAATTTCGATTAATTACAAAGCCTCTAATTAATTAGATTATTTTTTTTAATCGAGTCTCGGCCCTATATATATATATAATGAAGAGTTCAGATGCAGAAGCCTCTAAATGCCAATTGTAACTTTCTTGTACAATTAGTATTTTTATCAGTGTAGGTTCAGTTATTTCACTTTTAAATAGCAATGAATAGGTTATTTTCTGGAATTTACCACTGCCTCTGATGTTTCTATAATAGAGGGAATGCATTAACGTCACTTCCCCGCCGGAACACGCCCCCCTCAGCCGGACTGAGTGGCAGAAGAGCTGCTGCGTGACTGGAGTTAATAGGGGAAACTGCGAAAACGCGAGTAAAACAAACTATTATCAGTTTAAACTAAAAGTTGGACTCGATATAGTGTTCCTTACAACTTATCAAAGATCCAGTGATCCATGGATATTGACATGCAGCCAGGAATCGTGTTTCCTGACATTTATATGTGCCTGATTTCGACGCCGGGGAAATAAATTAAGAAAATTTGCCTGTAAACGTTTTATATAAATACAATATAGATAGGTCTAAATCCGAGTGATCACTTACATTAATGTTACACTGTATATCATCATATCGTCCCCGTATAGTTTTTGGTCAGTGTTTATTTAAAAACATCCAATTATGCAGAATATAGTCTGTTTTGTAGCTTTTTGCAGCCTGTAAAAATATACAGTACCTCAGATTTCTGGTCAAAACTAGTTGTACAGTCAATCGCAAAGCTCTTTCCCGTTTTAGATGTGTTTTGTGTGTTTTTCACGGCATTCACGCTGAAAACAAATGCTGCCGCTCAGTCTTTTTGCCACTTGTGGGCGTGACCGCATTCACTCCGGCCGACGGTGACGTCATGCGCATACCCTCTATTGTTAAAGATAATTCTGACGATGTTATGAAAGCATATCGCCCAACATTAGTCTAATTAAACTATTATTTTATCAGACAACTTGCAAAATAGTAAAACTAACATGAAAAAGAATCGTGATAATATTGTGAATCATATTTAAAACAATAAAATAAAATAAACTCGATTGGATATTGTTTTCCATATCGCCCATCTCTTTCTTTCCCTTGGCCAGTCTCGCTTCGAATCTCGTGATATTACCGTGAATGGACAGTAATGACGACGACTCTTAAACGGAAAAATTAGCTTATTGAACGTTACACTTTTGTTTCCTGATTTTTTTTTTATCTGTGTGTACATGTATAATGTCTTCTCCCTGAAAATCGACGTAGCAACCGCAAAAGCACAAAACGACACTGAAGCAGCACGAGTAACGTTAGGCCTGTGTAATCGACATCTGTAAAAGTAGGCCTCCGCGACACAAATTTGGAAAAGCATTTCCTGAATATCGAGTTAATAAATTTCTTCAACAAACTGCATTTACAATTTTCCAAGCACTGACATGCATTTAACTCATGACTGCGTATATTTGTGAAATCAGGCTTACCTTTTAGATCCCGCGCCCTCACAGATCACTTTCTTTCGTGCTGTTCCCCTTGGCTAATCTCGCGATCTGACAGACGGTCAGGATAACGGTCATATTTTCAAACTTAAAATGGCGCGCACAGTTTCATTGGCCAGTTTCATTGGCCAGTTTCATGAATGACAGACAGATTAACCAATCATGATCAAAGCAAATAAGCTTAAATAACCAATAGGAATTGTTTCAGTGTGGTAAAGCAGCGCAATGTTTTATAATATTTATTTCAGGAGGTTCATGATAAAAATGTAAAATGATAATACAATAATAATAATGATCTTAATAATAATTTAAAAGGCAGAAATTATTTATTCTGTACATACATTAATTGATTAAACATAGATCTTGAAAAAAAAATCAAAGTTGATTTATAAGTGGTTTTTTTACCCTTTTTCAACCATTTAGCATTAACCCTTTGAGGTCTGAGGTGTTTTTGGGGTCCTTGAGATGTTTTGACATGCCCTGACATTTGTGCTTTTTTCAGTTGCTTAGAAACATATTAATGGCACTGGTGTAATTACACTCTATTTAGCACAAACAGGGCTACCATAATATGTTAGCAACATGTTTGTACATGTTTGTATTTTTTAGAGAATATTGTTTATGCGTGGTTATTGAAAAAACAAAAAAATAAAGTTTCTGAAATAAGGCCACAAAACACACACTAAATATGCGTCCACAAGACTTTTGACTAATGGATGTTGTCGCCTAGAGTTTAGGCTTCAAAATGATCTGAAAACCATCCTGTCTAATCATTCACATAAAACAATAGATTGTTTTAAATTGTGAAAAACATTTTTTTTGTTTGCAAAGGCAATATGCGGATGGGCATGAACGGCCCAACCCCTATCATGAATAATTAAGTGGTTCTCACCTGAGCAGACAATGACCCTGCATAATAATGAGCCTTTCATTCAGGGGTGTCACACAAGAAAGAATGCAAGGACAATAAATACATAAATAAATAAATATATATATATATATATATATATATATATATATATATATATATATATATATACAAACAATCAAAATATAAATGAAAGCCAAAAGCACATTTTTAGTCATACCTGGAAACAAATCCTGGTCAAATAGGTTGTATGGGCAATTCTGCAGAATTGGTTCAAAGTTAGGGTTGGAAACATCTTGAAAAGAAAATTGTCTTTTTCCATAAATCTCTTATAAAGTATTATTTTTTTAAAGCAGGCCAATACATTTTATCATACATATTTCAAAGTTAAGGATTCATTTGAAAAAGACAAAAAGTCCAGGGTGCTCAAGGAGTTCAAAAAAAGTATTAGAAGGTGCTCTTTGGGGTCGAGAGTTCAATGTCATGTAGAAAAGGAAATCCAAGGCACTCTTCTTTAGAAAATTAAAAAGCCTTTATTAAACTGGCTCTATCATGATTGAAAAAATTATTAAAACATGTGGGGGAAAATACAACCCACGCGTAGCCGCACAACCAGCCTTTTCTTTTCTTTTATGTAAGGTCAAAATCAACAGAGTAATTTGAGTCTCTTTTGCACTGATAAGAAAAAAAAAAGTGAGCTCGTCGCGCCGGAGCGATAGCCGACCCCAGAGGGTTAAACTGGTTTAAATCACTGAGACATTTGTGTTCTTCGCTGAATTCGAGCGCTTCTCACTGGATCTTGTGACCGAGGCCGATCAGAGTAAACGCGTCTGCTCCAGTGAGCTCGCGCTGCGCTGCCGTTTGGACTTTGAGGCGAGCGGATAAACAGTCAATGATTTAAATGAGTTTCGTTCCGCTTTTGGCACATAAACATTATCGAACATTTATCGAACTCTTGATATCGTTTTATCGAGAAAAATTGTTTCGCGATAACTATCGTTATCGTTTTATCGCCCAGCCCTAACGTGAGGTCATAGGTATTTATTTTTTAACGTGCGAGAATTTCGGAGTGTGCAAGGAGCTTTACCGATGAGGTGGTTTCACTCATCGAAGAGAAGATTGCAGCTCTACTGAGGCTAAAGGTACGATTAAATATTTTGCCAAACAGTTGTCAGTGTTATTTTGTCATTGTCATTATAGCGGTTCAGGTTGTTTCAACTTTAGGCTGTTTATTTTATTTATATTAGTAAGATGATGTGCTCTGTCATCTCGGTATTTCAGATGCCCCGTCATCAGCGCTCGGCTGGCGGCGGCTCTGGGATAGGTTCTAAGTTTTCTACTTTCTCCGTTTACAAAAATGCATGGCCGGCCATATCTCCTAGAGAGGGTGAAGTTTTTTATCTTATATGACCCACCCTTTTTGAATTCTGGGTCACTGCTGTGTTTTATCAACAGATTTGTCTCTCCATCTGTCAGAACAGATAGTGTGCTGACCTTATATGTTCCTACATTAATTTTAGCGTTGTCTGAGGCAAAATTCAAAGCCTTTTGGCTCCTGCGGGTTCCCACACACTTGACTTTAAGTGGTACTTGCCTGTCATGGTCAATAAATAGTGGATTCAAATGCAAGTAAAACTCAGTTTATTGAAGTATAGTTGATAAGATAGTGAGTAGTCAGAAGCAAGAGTCCAGGAATAAATGCCCTTGGTAGCGCAGGGACGCTGATGGACAACCCAGTCAGTCGCGATGGTGAAGGATGATGGAAATCCAATGCGCTGGCGGCCAGGACTCGGGGACCAGAAGAACAGAACCTCTGTGGAAGAATGCAGAGTGAAGAGGACAGGAATACTGGATACAGGTGCAAACACAGAAGATACGAGGACAGGCAGGATACAACACACCGGGAACCCTCAACAACGATCTGACAAAGACAAGACGAAACTGTGAGCATAAGTAGGCGCCGCTGATCAGCTGCAGGTGGAACCGCTGATCAGCGGTACTGATCAGTAAACACGCCCACCTGCACACACAACAACATGTAGTGAGAAAAAGTCAGTGAATTCATGAACCATGACACTTGCCGACTGTAGGGGGTTGGCATCCTAAGGCCACATTTACACATAGGATTGTTATTGTATACTGTATATGACAAGTGCTTCTCTGCTTATTATGCGCTGTCTTGCATCGTGTCTGATGGTTCTTTCGATTACATTGATCTCCTTATTGTGTGTGGTGAGAAAATGCCACTGCTGGCTGACCAGTCCATCTAAACTCTTGGCAGACGGACGGCACACGGGACTCTCTGACCACAGGAACACGGGGAGAAGCGTGTGAAATCCCCCGGCCACAGTCACAGCAATGGGAAAGCCAACTGGTTTACCTGAAAACGTCTGGGCTTGAGCTGAAACTGGCCTCTTTGAGAAGAACATCTTGCAGCTGCTGCAACAATCCATCAGGGACGCTGGAAAATGCTGAAGGGGAACGTCTTTCTTCTCTTTGAAGGCTTTTTGAACAAGTCATGCTGTAAAATGGCATCTAAGGTGATCCGTGACCCTCTGTCATGAAGTTTTTCAAGAAGATCCAGCAATTCTGTAAACGTTTTCAGAAGACAGTTGATTAGTCACGTTTGTCCTTATAGACACTCTTAAACAGATTTTGAGAAATGTAGTTCATGTGAGGTCATGTTACCATGAAATACACAGCATTTCTTGCTGTCACTAAGATATTCTCTGGATGCCCGTGAACATTTATTCATTGCTAAACATTCATTGTCAATCCGCTGAGTTTTACACTTTACACTAATCATTTTACTGAGCTCTATATGTTTTTCAAGCAATGTTATTTCCATTTCGTTCTTGTTGTTGGTCTCACCTTTGGACAGATGTGACATTTGCCAAAACCAACGGGTTATTCTCGGGAGCACTGCATCCAGCAGTTTGCGTATGTCGTCAGTCGCGGCCCACTCGGCGTACTTTCTGACCGCTGCGTTTAAAATGGGTTCATCAGCTCCTGTAAGAATACATTTCCAGTGTTTAGTAAAGCATCATCAAACACATCAACAGCGAGCGGTGTTGGAGAAGCCGACTCACGTCCTTCTGGGAGGAGCAGTGCGCCTCTGAAGTCCATCAGCTTGACTTGCAGGCTGTTCGAGTAGACGAGAACGTTCTTAAAGTGTGTGTCGCGATAAACGCCATGATCCATGCAGTGCTGCAGCGCAACAACGAGCTGCCGAATGATGCGCTTCACTGCGTATTCGGTCAGGCTGCCTCGGTTTCGCTCGACGTACTCATAAAAGGTCATGGCGTTTTGTGGATACTCCAGAACCAGGATGTCTTGATCTTCCATGACAAACATGTCATATAGTTGTATGATATGTGTGCTAGTTGGAGGCTTCTGTAGCAGCACCATTGCAGCTGCGTCTCGACTCAAAGGTGTGGAATATCCCGGCTAAAGAAAAGAGATTGACTGAAGGTTAGTTGATTCCTAACTAATCTCTAATCTCGTGACTAAAGGCCTGGGAAACTTCATTTTCCATAAGTAAACTCTTGGGCTGCACTGACTACAGAGTAGTCATTTAATCAAGCCATTAGTCAATCACATATTTATATTCATTTAATTACTTAAATTAAATTAATTTGAGGTGCTAAACCACATTCTTTGGGCTTAAAGAGTTTATTAAAGATGAAAACCATGTTCTTTACAGTTGATCGGCTTTCAACTATATCTTATACTGTCTACATGCAGGTTTATCAATTACCAAATTAGAATTAATAAAACGATTTTTGTAGAATTTCACGAAGAATAAATTAGTCAACTTACCATTTTCACCAGCTTCTCAGGCTGGCTCTTCTGAAAAAAGCTGATGATCACCTAAAAAATGAAGAAAATTGTTGCAAACGTAAGTAATCTGATCCATTTTTGTTTGTGTGCATGATAATCTACAATCTTTACATTTCTGATCAAAACTGTATGTTTATGTCAGGACGGAAAGACTAAAGGCAGAAGGAAACAAGAGGGGAAAGTTTGAGTAACATACTGGTTTGCTGTCCGAGCTTCGAAATCCCAGATAATCACTGCGATCGTCTCTGGATTTCAGTTCCTTCACCACCTCATACTGAGATTCAAAGTATCCTAAAAAAAACAAACACGTTAGCATTTTAATGTCCAGCATGAGCCTGAAGTCCAGCACACACACACCTGAGGCCAGGAGTAGAGATTGAACTATCAGGCGGAAGAGGAGATGAATCAGAGTCATAATAATGAACACTCACTGCGTGTCGACCTGTCCCTGCGCCTGTGTGTCGGCCTGGACTCCGGCGGATCTGTCGGTGTGTGTGTCGGCCTGGACTCCGGCGGATCTGTCGGTGTGTGTGTCGGCCTGGACTCCGGCGGATCTGTCGGTGTGTGTGTCGGCCTGGACTCCGGCGGATCTGTCGGTGTGTGTGTCGGCCTGGACTCCGGCGGATCTGTCGGTGTATGTGTCGGCCTGGACTCCGGCGGACCTGTCGGTGTGTGTGGACGCTCCTGCTCAGGCACAAAAGCACACACTTCGGTTTCGTTGGTGTGGAAGAGACGTTTCCCAGCCTTCCATGCTCTCGAGGCGCCAGCACACACTCTCGTCCACTTTGAGTGCTTTTCTGCAAACAACAATATTGATGAGACACGTGTGTTTTATTAGCACAGATTACAGCTGAATGATTCACTAGTTTTGCATTGAAGAACACTAGAACAATGACACACACACACACACACTCGTTGCTAAAGCTGGAAGTCACATTATAATTGTCTCCTTCTGTTTATTTCTGTCTACATGCTCCAGAGAGCCAGAGAAAAAAAGTTTTGTGAATTTAGTCATTTTTTAATGTCATTACTTTGTTTAGAGCATAAGAAACAAATGGGGGAAAACATTTGTGAAAAATGATATTTTGTTCATATGTTATATGTCCTCTGTAGTGGACACCAGGACTCGGTTGTTTAAAAATAAAATTGCATGAAATGACATTGGGATTTATTTATTTTCATTCACCAAAAAATGTTTAGGTTTCAGGATTTTTTTTTAACCAAACTTTGTATAAAGATGATTCTCAACTATGTTATGGAAGATATATCGGAATGAATTGATATGCCATTTCATTTTACTTTATGCAATATGAGGGTAAAATGGCCATAAATGTAATCCCCATTCAATACAACGTATATGTACACTGTATCTAATTTGGATATTAATTTGTTCTTGTTGTTGACTTTTATTTTCCCCAAGGAGAAATTGTGTTGCAATGAGTTTCAACATGCGTACACAGAAAGAACAAACAATGTACATAAATACGCAAATACAAAAACACATTTTAAAAATCACAAAATCAATGACAAAAACAGAAACAATTCCCCCAGACTCTGCACTGAGGAAAACTCAGTAAACTCTACAATAGAGGAAAAAACCCACTATCTTTCATTTAAGCATTTTAATGCCTGTGGCAGAAAAAAATGCTGGCATCCTAAATAATGGGAGTAATAATTGGCAACATTTTCATAATATTATCTAATATTCATAGGAATATGAACGTGTTCTTTACAGGACATCCAGACTTCACACTCCGGCACGCATCGTCTAATATAATGTGGTCAAAAGTGTATTGGTGTGTGCTGTGTGAGTGTGTGTGTAGTGTGAATGAACCATTGGTGTGTGTGTGTGTGGTGTGTGAATAAACCTGTGGTGTATTGCTGTGTGTGTGAATGAACCTGTGGTGTATTGGTGTGTGTGTGTGTGTGTGAGAGAGAATGAACCTGTGGTGTATTGGTGTATGTGTGAGAGAGAGAATGAACCTGTGGTGTATTGGTGTGTGTGTGTGTGTGTGTGTGCGCGCGCGCGCGTGTGTGGTGTGTGAATGAACCTGTGGTGTATTGGTGTGTGTGTGAATGAACCTGTGGTGTATTGGTGTGTGTGTGAGAGAGAGAATGAACCTGTGGTGTATTGGTGTGTGTGTGTGCGCGCGCGTGTGTGGTGTGTGAATGAACATGTGGTGTATTGGTGTGTGTGTGTGGTGTGTAAATGAACCTGTGGTGTTGTTCCCCCACGCGACTCTAGGGGGAGCGGGAGCTTCACACTCCTCTGTTGTGTTTCTCTCCTCAACAGCGCCGCCCCGCGGCTCCTCCAACACTTCACTGCAGATCTCCTCGTCCACTGGAGAGTGTGCAAACATCATGTCCACTACAGATCCTGGGCTTTACAGCTGCAAATGCGTTTCTACAATGTTAGACTGACTAACTCTGAGTCTGATAATCGCTGCACTGAACAACTCGGCCTGTGACGTAATTTGGAACTCCCGCTGCCGGTGACGTCACAGCGGCTGCTCTGCGCGCGGTCGATCGATCGCCGTGAACACATTTAAAGAGACAGTTCACCAACAATTAAAAAAGGGTCATCATTTAATCACACTCATGTCGTTCCAAACCCGTGAAACTTTCGATCTTCTTCGGAACACAAATGAAGATATTTTAAATTAAATCTGACAGATTTCCATGCAACAGAGTTAACAAGATTGTTAATCTATTTAAATCAAGTAGTTTAGTCCAAATCTCCTGAAGAGACTCGATCGCTTTATATGATGAACAGATTGAATTTAGGCTTTTATTCTCTACTGTAAAAAACAAACCCTAATGCTAACTTTATAGGGAATTGTCTTGTTTTTATGTCCAAAAACCCTTTATTTAGTGTTACACACACTAAGCAACATTTTTAACATTACAGATTATTTAACCATGTACAGAGTACAGAAAACTGAACACATCAATTCATAAATTATTTAAACAATATAATCAGTGAATGAAGAGGGTAACCATAGTTCATTTTTTTTAAAAGTCTCATCATGGGTATAGTTTAATAATGATTTAATCACTGATACTCTCCATAACTTGGCCCAAATCATAAAGACAGGATAAAAAGATATGAAAAGATTGAGTGTCCTGTATAAATGCGGTTGATGTGCTTTAATTCTGCTTCACTCAACAACCTCAACAATCTGACAATCAACTAAGATCTACAGTCAGAAACAAATAAAGAAACAACAACGTTCATGAAGAGCATTTCCAGCATCTCTCCTGTGTTATGTGTTGAGTTTCATGTTGAGTTCCTCATGTAGAATCTGAGCTCTCTCGTTCCTCTCAATCTCTCAGTCCAGCTGTTTCAGTGGATGATGATGAGGAGGAAGATGATGAGGAAGAAGATGATGATGATGAAGATGAATGATTGAATGAATGAGGCATTTATATAGCGCTTTCATATGTACTACTGTACACCCAAAGCACTTTACAATCATGTCAGGGAATCTCTCCTCAACACCACCAGTGTGCAGCATCCACTGGGATTATGCAATGGCAGCCACAGTACAACGGCACCACACACACACACACACACACACACACACACGCACACTCACACACACTCACACATACCAGCTATAGGTGGAGACAGTGCGCTCACCACACACACACACACACACACACACACACACACGCACACACACACACACACACCAGCTATAGGTGGAGACAGTGCGCTCACCACACACACACACACACACACCAGCTATAGGCGGAGACAGTGCGCTCACCACACACACACACACACACCAGCTATAGGTGGAGACAGTGCACTCACCACACACACACCAGCTATAGGTGGAGACAGTGCGCTCACCACACACACACCAGCTATAGGTGGAGACAGTGCGCTCACCACACACACACCAGCTATAGGTGGAGACAGTGCGCTCACCACACACACACACACACACACACACACACACACGCACACACACACCAGCTATAGGTGGAGACAGTGCGCTCACCACACACACACACACACACACACCAGCTATAGGCGGAGACAGTGCGCTCACCACACACACACACACACACCAGCTATAGGTGGAGACAGTGCACTCACCACACACACACACCAGCTATAGGTGGAGACAGTGCGCTCACCACACACACACACACACACACACCAGCTATAGGCGGAGACAGTGCGCTCACCACACACACACACACACACCAGCTATAGGTGGAGACAGTGCGCTCACCACACACACACCAGCTATAGGTGGAGACAGTGCGCTCACCACACACACACCAGCTATAGGTGGAGACAGTGCGCTCACCACACACACACACACACACACACACACACACCAGCTATAGGTGGAGACAGTGCGCTCACCACACACACACACACACCAGCTATAGGCGGAGACAGTGCGCTCACCACACACACACACACACCAGCTATAGGTGGAGACAGTGCACTCACCACACACACACACCAGCTATAGGTGGAGACAGTGCGCTCACCACACACACACCAGCTATAGGTGGAGACAGTGCGCTCACCACACACAGTGCGTTCACCACACACACACCAGCTATAGGTGGAGACAGTGCACTCACCACACACACACCAGCTATAGGTGGAGACAGTGCGCTCACCACACACACACCAGCTATAGGTGGAGACAGTGCGCTCACCACACACACGCCAGCTATAGGTGGAGACAGTGCGCTCACCACACACACACACACACACACACACACACACACGCACACACACACACACACCAGCTATAGGTGGAGACAGTGCGCTCACCACACACACACACACACACACCAGTTATAGGCGGAGACAGTGCGCTCACCACACACACACACACACACACCAGCTATAGGTGGAGACAGTGCACTCACCACACACACACCAGCTATAGGTGGAGACAGTGCGCTCACCACACACACACCAGCTATAGGTGGAGACAGTGCGCTCACCACACACACACCAGCTATAGGTGGAGACAGTGCGCTCACCACACACACACACCAGCTATAGGTGGAGACAGTGCGCTCACCACACACACACACACACACACCAGCTATAGGCGGAGACAGTGCGCTCACCACACACACACACACACACCAGCTATAGGTGGAGACAGTGCACTCACCACACACACACACCAGCTATAGGTGGAGACAGTGCGCTCACCACACACACACCAGCTATAGGTGGAGACAGTGCGCTCACCACACACAGTGCGTTCACCACACACACACCAGCTATAGGTGGAGACAGTGCGCTCACCACACACACACACACACACACACACCAGCTATAGGTTGAGACAGTGCGCTCACCACACACACACCAGCTATAGGTTGAGACAGTGCGCTCACCACACACACATTGGCGAAATGGGCGGTTTGGAACAAAACAACACGGACATCTGTAGATGTCCGTTTGACTTAGAATCAAGTTTTTTACACCACTGTGTTAAGAGTACATGTTAACACTGAGCACATGTGTCATAACATGGTGAAGAAGCATGCAAAGTTTCATGGAGATCGGACCATAGGTGGCGCTATAACTGTCAAAAAGGTCGCCTATTATTAGGTGTTCAAGCACGAAGTGCTGAAAACCTATTGGAATTGCTATTTGAAAAATAACAAAACCTAAAACGCATCGTGCAGCCCAAACCGTAAGGCCTAGAGACTTGAAACCTGGCCAGGTGGTAGGGCCTCAGTTTGGGGAGAACCTATCAGAGTATGACCCTGATTGGCCCATAGGTGGCGCTACAGCAACCAAAAGTACTAAATTGCCCATAACTCCTCGACCGTTTGACCTAGAATCAAGCCTTTTGCACCACTGTGTTCCTTGGCTCAAGACGGACAAGATGTATATCTCGGATTCTCGATTTGAATCTCGATATAACTGTTGAAAGCTTTAAAACCATGTATTTCCTATGGTAAATTGCCTGTATTGGCTGTAAATGGTCTTTTCCATCTATTATGTCAGTGTTTAAATGTATTGTTGTGGCAAAAATTCTCAAACAAACATCACTGCGTAAGAGACACTCAGAGTCAAATTATATAAAATAGAAGTATTTATTCTTGCAAGAATAGGAGCAGTCTAATACACAGTTGTTACCCTGTGCAGAAGAGTGACACACCCCCAGACAGACTGAACTAGCTTTTATCTTAGTTTCAAGGCCTTCTTCCCCCCCAGAGCCTTCCTCCCAGTAGTTTTCCATAGACGTCACTAGTTGGCCCACTAAGCTCCCCTGCACCAAATGGCCTTCTGACATCTAGGTCAGAGGTCCTTGTTCGTCTGTTCTCTGGAGTGTCTCCCTCTTCTGCCTCCCCAGGTACATAAACAGAATCCTCTCACTACAAGTGAGAGACACACACGTGACATTCTTTGAATCATCTATATTTTACTAAAGATCAATGAATATCATTAAAATTGCCACCACAACTCCTCACTTTTTATCATTCTGATTACCCATAATCACAATAATAAACAATAAGACAAATTTTAAGTCATATCATCACACTTATACTTTTCATCTCTGATTTTTGCATAAATGATCACTCTCCTTGAACCTGTGAAGAAAAGTTTAGAATGAAGAAGCGTAAGGCTGTTTTTGTGGGGGAAAGGCCCCGTAATATTTTAGCAAGCAAGTAAACATTTCACTGCGTCGGGCTAAGCGAGAAATCTCTGTTCCTGCGCTCCTGTAAACAGACCCTCAGTCACACCAGTAAGGAAAAGGTAGTTATAACATAGCAAGGAAACAACCAGATAAAAGTAAAATAAAAAATCCCTCAGTTTCAAACCCTATCTTTGTACGCCATCTCGTAACACGGATGACTGCTGCTTTTAACCCCCTTTAAATCTTTTGCCCTTAATCTTTCTCAGAAAATAAACAAAATAGAAGAAAAACAAACAGAACATACATTTAACACATATCTCACTGTAGCTCCCGCTACCTGTATCGTCACATAATTTTGTTCATCCTTGGGATAGACTGTCATTTTCACCAATTGAACAGACAGCATGTTTCACCTGTCACTGTAATCATATTCACCCATGAATAACAAAATTATTAGAATAACAATCCTAACTCCTATCATTAAGCCTTTTCCATTAATCTACGCCCATCTCCATATTTCATTTACTTCTAATTCAATTTAGTAAGCTCTATTTAATGCCATATTTAACAAAATCTAACCAGAGAAGTCTTATAATTTTATCCATTCTTCTAACCAATGCAGTTGTTCAATATTAACTCTAATATTTCCATTACGGACACAATCAATATATTTTCTACATTTACAATCAAATCAATACTTTTAATTCAAACATGCTGTGGTTCTACTTAATAAGCTTCAACAATTATCCCTATAATTTACATTAATTAATAGATCTTCTCTTCCCAAAAACATTTTCCTTAAATATTTCCTAATGAATAAGTAACCAATCAAATCTTTTGATCCACTGTATATCAATACTAAGCCCTATTTTGATTTAATCAAATCAAATCCTCAAAATAATCACAAAACCCCATTCTTAAACCATTAGTCGGTTCACATCCTCCTCCAGGGGTGTTGATCATCTCGTTCGCCCCATGGACTATGGGATGGTTGTGGCCTGTTGGTGTTGTCTAAGGTGAGAGGCTTGGACCCAGGTGTCTGATCCTTATAAGGTTTTCCCTTATATCACGACCGCACCCCCACTGGAGTGAACTGTCACCTGTGAATGGAGACCTTAAGTATTTTGTTAGTGACCGCTTGTCTAGCCGCTCGTCCCCTTTGGTGTGACCTGTGGAATCAACCTGAAACATTATCACCGGATAATTTCTCGCTCACTTAATAGCACTCAGGATCCTTTTCCCCTGAAAAACAATATTTATACATTTGGAACAGAATCTGTTCTGTTTTCTGGAACCCATCCTGACATTCTGTAAAAGGAAAATTTAAGTTTGCGCTGCGCAGGTGTGGCCTTGTTTCTTTCTGCTACAAAAACAATCCAGGCCAGGATAGTTAGCCAAATCCATCCATAGCCATCATTTTACTGGGCCCATTTTCCCCTGTATCAAAAGTCTGCATGATCTGTAGAGAAAAACAATGTCGAGGTTATTTTCAGATAGTAAAATACGTAGTTTCTTTTGTCTGCTGTGCTGCCACGGCCTTCGCTGCTGCATCTGCCCTAGCGTTCCTGTTGAAACAGTCCTGCAAATACATGTACAGACAGCAAATTTTGTTTGGGACCCAAGTAAACCATATTTGGCAATTGTTATACCATCTCCCTCTTGATGCACGACACAACTCGAGCATCAATTTAACATAACATTTAACATAGTGTTTTTTATAAAGTTTGCCATCAACACTAACCCAAACGTTGTCCTTCAGACAAATTTCTCTGCCTCTGAAACAAAAATATTACATTCTTCACTTAAAGCCACAATCTCATCTTCTTCTCGCGGTATTTGAAAGGCAACGTCCCTGAGTCTCACAGCGAATCCTGCTTTTCAGGCCTGTTGTTTGGTCTCTCAAGTCAGTCATCTACAAACATTTCTAAAGTCAACAATTTTCCCTATCAGGTCAGGTCGTGCTGTACAGACTTGGTCAATGTCAGTCAATCATTTCTCCCCCTTTGTTCACAATTATCATAAATGTTAAGGGCTCTCTTGATACTTCGAAATTGACTTAGCCAATATGTCATTTTGTTGTTGCCATCAAATCTACAACATTTTCATTTATCTCAGCCCATGCCAGATGGTGATCTACAACTACACAATTCCAATTTACACAAATACTTAAACTGATCCAGAACATAATTCAAATCGACATCCTGCATGACAAAAGTATTACTACCAGACAGAGCTTGATGTCCAATCAACTTAAAGCTCGTCCCATGTTCTGTATTGTCTTTTCAACCGTTCCACTCAGAATTATCGGCTTCTTTAAAATTTGTCATTTGCCTTAACCCATCTGTAATGATAAAACTGTTCTGTTCTAATTTCAATACTGTTCTAATATTAGTACCCCAAACTAATACATACAAGACATAAAGTGCTGTCACCATCACACACACACTCATACTAGACACACATATGTTAACTGCTCATTCTCAATGTTTGCCCTTTCCTTATATCATCGTTAAAAGGATTTAAATTTTAAATAAGATTTTAAACTTCACATTTTCCTGTAGCTTCTATCTAATTTTACATGGTCTCTTAACCACTTTCAAAGCATGTCTTGTTCATTATTCATTTAATTTTTTAGACAAGTCAGCTGGGTTGGTTTGTTTCATTATCATTATTTTTCTTCAGCTTGCTCTAGCAGGCCGATAACAGAAAGACAGGCACAGTTACCATTCCTTCCTCCGCTCAAGCAGTCTCTCTCACTATAAATACATTTCTTATACAAAATGTAATATTAAATTCATTACAATAACCTTTGACCATCCACCTTTGTTATCCAGACTTAAATCTACAAAGCTGTCTTCATCTTTAGTCACCACCATGTCTAACGACCTTCAGGAGTTAAAAACCATGTTATAGACTAGTTCTAAATCAACTTCTATACATTTTCCTTGCCCATAAGGCAACCGACATCAAAAAGTTTTATTACTGTCTCCACAACAATTAATAATGGCAATCCGCTCACGGTCTCAGCTGGCTCTTGAAAGCCCATTGCCATTAGCTCTTTATCTATAATTTTCTTCTCCTCAGGGTGTTGTCCCCCCTGGGTATAGTTGCAGACACTTGTCACAATGAAAACAAGCCATACAACTAATGCGGTTTCTTCTAGCGAGTGGTATATATAGAGGAGCTTTGCTTTATTGGGGAGACATGCAGTAACTCGTCACCGCGTCATCTCCCCTTAACGCCATAAGGACGCTGCTGGCCTCACAGCTCCTGCTCAACCCTCATACCTGTCTCACATAAAACACCCCCATTCAGGAGATGCCCAATGACTTTACGTGAGCCCTCTGGCTTGGGTTGCCCCCTGTCTGGCCAAAGAAGGTCTTACCCGTCATAGAGATGGTCACTCGTGCCCACTGGTGACCGCTTTTTTCCCATCACAGAATCTTTGACCGTTTTCTTCAACAAAATCTGTTGTTCTCTGGAGCTTAGGAAAGGCACGTTCAAGAGTCACCAGAGCCATTCCGATTGCCTAATAGTGTTCACACAGGGAGACAGGTCAATAACAACAGTATTTAATCACTTAAATCCATTAACCATCTTAAAAGCAGAAACCTAGCTGCTTAGACTATACTCAGCGAATTTGGACCATCCGTACGTTCAGTGAACTTTACCTGTAGACGGAGCCATCGGTCCTGAATGGTGGAGACTAAATGAGACAAAGAAGTTACTGGTCCTAAAATAAAATAAAATGTCTTCAAGTTCTGCATTATTATTTTAAAGACTTCTTTAAAGTCATTCAGTTTTACATTTACAAATACAAATTGCCCTTTATGGCAATTGTTTCTTTAAACTGTGTCTATGATTCTTCAACTGAAACTGTGCTTTACTACAAATAGCTTATCACAGATAACAGCTTTTAGCTGACATTGAATGAGAGAGACTCTGAGGCATTCAGGACTGGCACACTGCACTCTCATAAACTTCTAACATCAAACTTTTATCTACCATCCTATAACTCTATCCCAGCTTAAGGCATATTTGCCAGAAATTACATGTGTTTCCGAATAAACAATTTTTATAGTTGTCTTTATTTAGACATTACAAATTTCCACTCAGATTGAGTCTCTGTTGCACTGGCAGTTTCAGCCACAGTACACATCAGATCCAGATAAGCAAACTGTTTCATTACAGCCAATAATAAACTTATCTTTTGAAAGCAAAAACATCAGCTTCTAGTTCTTTCATGGCCAACTTTTCAAGCTGTTTGTTTAATCAGCATTCAGCAACTGTTAATCCAGTATTGCTTCTGCTTACTTGATCTTAAATAAAAAAAATTATTCCAGTTCTCAATAACGTTTCACATTTCTCAATCAGCATTTTAGTTGTCAAGTTCTCAATTACGTTAACTTTGACAAGGCTAGCACTCTCTGCTTGATACATCTTTTGCAATTATTATAAATCATTCGTGAGATTAGTCTCTCTCCTTAATCTAAACCCTTTCTAAAATGTTTAATTAAAACACAATCATCCTGTTAGTTACTTTGATATATTTTGCAACTCACATTTGTTGGAGTCATTAATTTTACATCAACCTGTATTCATCAATTCACTATTATAGATCTTTTCTTCAAAAGGATTCACTTTAAGACTTCAATCTTTCGACCTTGTTTTCTATCTCTTATTTCTCAGACAAAATGTCAATGTCGTCGTTTAAACACTGATCTACTTTCAAACCCACATTATTATCAGAAATGTGTCACTATCACTCTGTCATCTGGTGGGTTCATGTGTCAGCCTCAATTACAGCATCAGACACCTTGACTATAGTTTGATCACTGTGAGCTTGCAAACGGCTCCAACTTACTGCACACCCTTGAAGCAGTGTGTGTCCCATTTCAGGAATGTAAACAGAGCCACTGATAAGCAGTCCTCTGTATTCTTTTACAGTCCACCAGTCGCGGATTTAATCACAATAGCCAAATCATAATCTTCATCATTTTATTGGCGGAACATAATTTCATGAGCAGCGAGATCTTCTGAGCAGAGCTGTTTACAGCATTTGCTCTCTTCTGTCTCACTATTTATTTATTTATTTATTTTCCCGGACTGTTCCGTTACTCTTCATAAAGTGTAACAATTTGTACATCATTATTTTCATTACAACTGGTTTGAAGCCTTTTCCCTTCCATCACATGGTTAGTCTGCAGATTCAACTTAATATTATCATTATTGTCTCAGTCTTATCTCTACTGTTTCTCCAAAACAGATTATATTACTCAGTCCGTAAATTACACAGACAACCATTATAGCTACTTGCTTCAATACCCTTATTTTCTTAACATTAATAAAATAAAGCAGATATATCATCATTTCATCCTTATTTTATCAAAATCTAGAATTGTTCCCCATTCTGCTTAAAACATTCTTCATATCATGTTAATCGCTGTCAATCATACAATGCCTTATTTTATTCTAAAACTGACTTTTCATTTCACCATTTAAACAGTTAATTTGACTTCCATAAATTCTGTCAGACCATGTCTATTTTCATCACATATAGTTTTCTACTATATTTCTCCTTTCTTTTCTCAAACATGCCAGTTCCTTCATTATCTAACCAGTACACGCATGTCTCACACACCAACCTTTTTGTTTTTTTTTCACTTCCCTCTTCCACCAAGTCTCACTTACAGTTCCCCCTATTTCACACAGACAGCCTTATTGCTTCTTGCTACTTCAATCCTTGTCATATGAATTTAAGTTCTATAGACATCTAATGTCATGCATCCATTTACTGGATGAAGAAGTAAAAAAAACATTATTTCTCCTGGCAGTTCGACATTTTATCTTCAAGCCAACAATCCATTATCTGTTCACATTTTTTTACACACATGTTGAACGCAGACACAACTTTTGTTTCTCACTGCTCTGTTCAACTGATTCCCGCACCATCTTTAATGTTGTGGCGCTCAATACCTCATTTGACAAAACACCGGTGTACCAAATTTCGCAAGCTTGCTTTTGAGACATCCCCATACCGGCTGTTTTCTGTTCTCTGTGGATTTTCTCTTCAACGCGCGTTTTCTTTAATCTGTTAGGCGTCCCTAACAAATCCGACTCTTTTCTTTTAACCCAAATCGGTCGGGTTGCACTATTTAGTGCCCTCCTAATTATGGTTTACCAAAAAAAATTCTGGTTCCCCCTAATTAGCCTCAGTACCTAAAAACAATTTGCTCCGTGGTGGAACAACTGATTTTCAGGGTACCTATCTGTTTGAAATCTCTTGATCTGTTACAAACCTCAATTAATCTCAGATAATTTTCTCTCGTATCTGTTTGAAACCTCTTGATCTATATATAGATCTCAATTAATCTCAGATTACGTACCACAGAAACAGCCCTCAGCCAATATGGTTCAATTTCACTCTTCCCCCAATTAAACCGAATTTAAATGACCCTTACCAGAGACGTTGTTTCGTGCCACTTGCGGGTTCTTTAGATTCCAGTGGTCGACTCTCCCGGCCCTGATATCGGTCGGCCCCTCTCTCTCAAGTTTACGAGGTAGAGCTGGAACTTACTTAGTCCAGGTGGCCAAACACCGTCCGATCTCAGGTCCAGGAGGCATGTCCAAGGAATCCCACTTCTGACACCAAAACTGTTGTGGCAAAAATTCTCAAACAAACATCACTGCGTAAGAGACACTCAGAGTCAAATTATATAAAATAGAAGTAGGCTATTTATTCTTGCAAGAATAGGAGCAGTCTAATACACAGTTGTTACCCTGTGCAGAAGAGTGACACACCCCCAGACAGACTGAACTAGCTTTTATCTTAGTTTCAAGGCCTTCTTCCCCCCAGAGCCTTCCTCCCAGTAGTTTTCCATAGACGTCACTAGTTGGCCCACTAAGCTCCCCTGCACCAAATGGCCTTCTGACATCTAGGTCAGAGGTCCTTGTTCGTCTGTTCTCTGGAGTGTCTCCCTCTTCTGCCTCCCCAGGTACATAAACAGAATCCTCTCACTACAAGTGAGAGACACACATGCGACATTCTTTGAATCATCTATATTTTACTAAAGATCAATGAATATCATTAAAATTGCCACTACAGTATGCTAAATAAAACTTAATGTCTTTTGATGCTTTTGTGCTTAACGGCCTTAAAAGCCTTAACTGCTTGAACACCGCTAAATGCTGCTTGCAGCTTTAATTATTATTATGTTTATTGGGAGTGACTGTACATATACATTGATTGAATATAAGACACATCAACGGTCAACAATTATAAAATACAATAAATAAATAAAAATAAATAAATACTTGAGCTTGGTGTGGGCTGTTGGGTTGATGATGGTGCTTCTGTTGACTGAGTGCTTGATGATGTGGATGGTCTTTCATCTTCGGCCCTGATGACATTACCACATTCTGCTTTTAGCCGTTTGACAGCCTCTGTCATTTTAGTTTGGTTAAGGAAACCCAACTTTTTAAACCTTGGGTCCAACAGAGTTGCCATGGTCATTATACTGAGCGACTCCATATTCCAGATATGCTCCCTCAGACGCCTGATAAGCTTTTCAGTTAATTCCTTTGTTATTGGCATGGTTAACCTATGAAATAGAAAATTATTTACTCTGTGCAAAAATACAAATTTAATAATTCAATAATTTAATAATTAAGAGTATTCTACACAAATAAAAATAAATACCTTAGTTGTTCAACCTGTAATGAATGGTGATTCATTTTTAGCAAAGGAATTACTTCGGAGCCAGACACACGTTTTTCCTCGGACAGCTCTACTGTGGCCTGGTGGAATGGGGCGAGAACACACAGAACTTGCTGTATGGCTTCATAGTCCTGTGCATGAAGTGGAGCTATATCAGTTTTAAGTGAGGCAAGGGATGCTCCCACAGTTTGCCTTTCCCCATGCAGCCGTTGAAACATGTGAAAAGTGCTGTTCCAGCGTGTTTCCACTTCATTCACAAGTTTAAGAACTGGCCTGTTCATCTCTTGCTGCACATGGGTCAACATTTCTGTGGCAGAGGTGCTGCTTCGAAAATAGGTGACCACCTTTTTAGCTTTGTTCCGAATGTCACACAGAGCTGGTACCTGATCAAAAGACTTTTTAACCTGTTAAGCTTCAACCCCACTTTTGAAAAATCCCCAGAAATGGCATACCCAAACTGAAACAGTTCATGAACCCTTTGTACTAAAAGCACAAGTAAGATCTCATTTGAAAGCTGACACCTGGCAGTTTATTGTAAATGTGGAATTAATTAGTCATAATGAAAAAAAAATATTAAAAATGTCTTCAAAGTTTTGTAAAGTTATTAGAAATGTATTTTTATGAAACATCTTCATAAAAAATAAAATTGAAGTTGGCATTGTATCAATCTAGAAATGCACTGCAACTAAAGCCTCATGTCTGACCATGTTATATTTAAAATTTAAAGAAGATAAGTCTAAAACTCTGCATTTAGTTAAAGGTGAACTAAGTAACTTTTTTACCTTAACCGAACAGCTTTGGAGTCATTGTAATGTTTATATTACTGATTTCGTGTTGAATGGTGGTCGTCTCGCACCCCCCTGGTGCCTGTGAGCCGCAAAACCACCCTTGCAACTTTGGGCCGGCAAGTATCGTGTGATATCAGGTCTCGCGAGGTAACGAATTGCTTTACGGCAAAAAACAGATCTGATAAAATGAGCATCAAACAGAAATAACCCGGCGCCGTATACATGTGGTGTTGGGCGCGCGCAGCTCTTAAAGGGGCCATACCTTATTTCCACTCGTTACAGCGTCCATCCTACTGAACAGGTACCGGTGTACAGGGGGAGGGGATCCGGCCGTGAGTGCGAGCCATCTCTGCGTGAGTGCTATTCACGACAGTACAAGTACTCCACAGCGACTCTAGGGGTTGCCGTTTGACAAAAACAGAATTCCTACTGAGTGCTGCTTTAATGAGTAAGAGAATGTCAGAGTGCTGTCGTGCTAACCGTACCGGGGACTCTTATTATGAAAGTACGTAGCGCGAGCAGCCAGAAGAAGACTGTTCATTCAGCATGGAGCGAACGGCAGATTGCCTCAGCAGCTGCTAGCGATCTGGTTTGCTGCATTCACGACCGCTTAAATGGGAACTTGGCAACTCTTGCCATTTCTTCGCTTATTTTCACTTTTGTTGTCGCAAGTTGTCTCAGCGAGCTCCCCCTACAGCTGTGGGGCGTATATTTCACAACACGGTCGTAAAAAAAACTCCCTTGCGGCACCTTCCCTCCCCCTTTCTACCTCTGCTCATGTCCATTTGTTATTATCGGAGCTGGCCAACTTTATCATGTGGAGGTATGTCTACCGAGGTGGGTAATACATCATACACATGGATCTGTGTAGGTACTTACATTTCAAGGAAGCGAGTCATGTCTCATGAGACACTGGGCTGCCTCGCTAGACATTGCTCGCCCCTGCTCCACTCCTCTTCCTCTCTGCCTCATTCCTCCTCTCTTTTCTGTAGGTGTCTCTGTAAGACTTCTACCTTTTTCTGCACCCATCAGCTAGTGAAAAGACAATAGAAAACACATTTAATATAAACACCTCATTACCAACATTTCAGAATAGCTTGTTTGCATGCTGTATGTGCCACTGTATATATTTAAGCCTGATGATGACATTCATCAACAATCAATTGATTTGATTAAATTGATTTGATTCGGTAGAATATAGAAACGATTTGTTTATTCCTTTTTGTCTTCAAAAGGTAAAAATGGATAAACGTTTAGTTTATTGCATTTTCAAACCTTCTCGTGGATAAACAAAAAAAAACATTTCATTTCATGTTCCCCAGATGCTCTGATCCTGGTAGTTGCTGATCATCTAGCATCTCCAACATCTTTGCTGGCTCGGCCATTGGTCAGGCACTAGATGGAAAGCTCCCATCGCTTGACCGCCTGTACTCCCCAATATAGACTAGACAGTAATATTTAGTAATATTCAGACAATATTTAGCATTAACCACTACCCAAGATACAACAGAGAATGGCCAAAGTATATACTTCACTTTTTAAGCGAACGCGAGCCGGATTTTTTAAATTAGTTTATCTACAAGGTGGCAACCTTCCCTGGGGATGTCGATTCACAAGGTAATCAAAGAAAAACTGCATAAACAGAACAGACCTGAACGCATGCAAGCTACAGAAGATTGTGCAAAGAGGTTAGAAAGAACCTACATTTGTACAATTCGTGAAAGAATACAAAGATATTTACATGGGTTGTATGAAAAACTGCGCATGCATTGAACGGCTGTGTACACATAAAAGTCAAATGAAGTATACTTAGCAACTTTGTTGATAAAGGAAATTTTCGCACAATATTGGAAATATTTACATTTTAAACCATGAAGGCGAGTCAGTAGATATCACACAAGCAATGTGCTCTTCGCTGTGCATAATGTTATTTTGGTCATGAAAAATAAATATTAATAAAAGAAATCCAGCCACAATGGGCCCTATTTTAACGATCTGAAATGCAAGTATCAAGCGCAAAGCGCAAGTAACTTTGTGGGCGGGTTTTGGTTCTGTTGCTCTTTTACCACGGGATAAATGACTCTTGCGCCCGACGCAAGTTTTAAAGGGGTTGGTCTGAAATGGCTTCATTAGTCATCGGTGTGGTTTGGGCGTAACGTGAAATAAACCAATCAGAGCGTCATCCAACATACCCTTTAAGAGCAGGTGTGGATTTTGCATGGCGGATTGTTATTATTATGGCGGATTTACCAGGCGCGCGGCAGGAGCGGTTCACAGCCGAGGAGACCGGGGTTCTTGTCAGGGCAGTGAAAGACAGAGAAGTGACGTTGTATGGGGATGGGAGTTTTTTTTTTCTGGTTCTTGACGGACAAACTAATTTGTCTGATGTCCTTATATACATATGTGTCTTGCCACTTTGGGCAAACAGCTCTGATCCGTCATTACTACAATTAGCCTGAAAAATTTTGGGTAAATGTGTAAGCTAGATTTAGGCCTACATTTTTTTTTACATCTTCATGGACACCACAATGATTTCCCTCATGTGTTAATTTTATTCCTTGTTATATTGTATGATTTGCAAAAATAAAAACTGCTGCATCTGTGTTGATGAGAGAATGAAAGTGTATGCGCGTTGTGCACCCGCTACATTATGGCCAAACATGCGCGCTTAAAATAGCAACGCGCCTCTGACTTTAGACTAGTTTTTTTCTGGTCAGTGGCGGAATTGTTTTCTGGAACTGCAAAATAGCACTAGGGAATGTTTGCGCCGAAACACGCCTCCTTTTCTTTTTGCGCAAACCCGCCCAGGGAGCGCAAGTTCATTTCCTAGTTTACAGACTTCGTATTTAGCAATAATGCTGTCGCCGTTGTTGTTTTTCAAGCATCCATGTATATTGTCACCATCTATGCTAGCAACATGCGTCTTAAAATGTTTAATTTAAATCCCAGATTTTCCAAACTTAGCCGGCTGTTATACTACTCCCCTAGTATTTCCGACGGACATTATGTAAATGAGCTTGCATGTACTTCGGAGTATGTGTATGAAAGCAGTTAGTGTTCCGGTTAGGACGGGAATATGCGGTTCATGTAAATATAGTAATTGTTACAAGGATCTTTTATTGTCACGTGGACTGGGTGTAAGGCATGCAGATAAATGCGCGAGTTTATCTTGGCACATTTTGTTTAACAGGTGCTTGTGTGGTAGATGTGAGGCTATGCCATCAGCAGTGGAGAGTGTGTGCTGTAGGGAGGTCGACGCCTATTGGTCCCTTGTCCAAAACCGAGATCACCCAGACGACATTACCAGCCTCACCCTCCATCCAGGGTTTGAAGCATCCTGTATGAATCCTTTTGTGCTGCAGATAGCATACTTGAACTTCAGACAGGAGCATGGCCCTCTCCAAGCCAGCAGGCCAAAGTAAATTGTTGACTTCATGGGAGAATATTCATGAAAAGACATTGTTTATGTTGTGTTCCTCCTCTGTTCTAGTGGACGAGCGAGTAATGTCGGCATGAGTGCAGCGAGCTGATTGGGATTGTGACCTGGCTTCCCTTTTTCCTTATTTATTTCTTCCCCTTGGGGTTTCGTGCTTCTTCGTCTCGTCCCTTTGCCGTGTGCCTTTGCCTTGCCTCGCTTCATCTGTGCCTGCGACTGGCCCGCATCCCGTGGACTCGACGCTGGGGAGCGCGAGACTTGTGTAGCTTATTCTCAGTGGTCGCTGATCGCCCCCGCACTGTTTCAACTGGAAGAGCGTTTGTGGAATTCGTGTGGTGTGTGAATGAACCCATGAGATGGTGCGAGTTGGGTGAGTGTTTGTCGGTTGTGTGTGTGTGTGTGCAAGTGCCCTTGTGAGAAACGCGTATTGACGCTGGTGTGATCTTAAAGTGTGTGTGTGTGCGCATGTGGTTTATGGATCAAGAGTAATGTGACTTGTATTTGTTATTTTGGTGTTTAACTTTTGTATTTTTTCCTTTATTGAGTTGAAATACAATTTGATTGTATTTTCTTTTTGTTTCATTTACGATGTGATTGTATTTTCTTTTTTTGTTTACTTGTGATAATTTGTGATTTATTTATTTTTTTTCGGATTGGCTAAGGGCGCTTTCACACTTGGTTCGATTGCCTGTTCCGAACCCGAGTTCGATTGCTCCCCCCCTCCCCCGATGGACTGTGTTCACATTATATTATTTCTATCCGAGCCGCGGTACGCTTGCGTCATCAGGCTGCAGCTGGCGTAATGGTGTTGCTTGGTCACCGCGAATGAAAAGGCGCCCAAAATGGAGACTTGCTCGGTTGACATTTGTTCTTCTATTTTTTAACCTTTGGTTTTGTTTTCAACATAGACATACAGAAACACACTTGCGTCTGTCTACCGCAAAAATTCTGAAAAAGTTTCAAAGACAGCGGGCTGTCCGCCGAAGACAATTTTTGCAGAGGCAAGCAGAAATTATCTCTCTGCTTGCAGTGCGTCAATCCCGCTTTTCATCAAGGTATATATACACACACACATACACACACGCATGCACGAAAGAGAAAGTGATGCGCGTGCGACAGCCGACTGTCCTGACGACCACATACATCAATAACGGTTCACTTCCGCGGTTTGGTTCGATAGCGTTCATATCAGCAGCGAACCGTACCCGAGTTCACATGAAGACCACCTTTTTAAGCGGACCCGAGTACGGTTCGCGGGTGCGCACCCGAGTTCGGAAGACAGTGTTCACATCATCCAAACGAACCGAACTCTGACGTCATTCGAACCCGGGTGCGCACCAAAAGTGCTAGTGTGAAAGCCCCCTTAGAGTGCTGACTGCTCCAGGTCCAAACTAATGGGTACCCTTGTTCACTGAGTGATTTTGATTCTTTCGAATTTGTTTGTCACTGAAATGCACGTGTGCTTGTGGTGAAATGAGTACATACGGTTGAAGTGCTTGTAGTGAAGTGGAATGGAGTAGGTTTGTTACCTCGGGTTGCCATCTGACATGTCGCCTTGGATTGACTGATTGGTTTCGTTTATGCTCTTTATTTTGATTTTTGAAGTCACATTGTGTATTGAACTGTGTGTGTGGAGTTTTGATTTTAGTTATAATAAAGTATTGTTATTTTACAAGTTCACGTCTCTGCTCTGTATTGTGGGAACGAACTGGTGTCCTTATTGGACCATTATTTCCCTGGGTGAAATTCCCAGGGTGGCGTAGTCGGTGCTGTAATTATAGTTGAGTCCAGAGTAACGAAACCCACTCTTTAGATGCCACATTTGCAATTAAATGTTTATATATTCCATGTCACAACAGTGGCTCAACTATAAGTTTATCAAGAGAATACTTTTTGTTTGAAAAAACAAACAAAAATAACGACTTTATTCGACTATTCCTTTTCTTCCTTGTAGGCCTGAAACGAGACTTCAAGAGATTTCCACGACGCACACGCGAGAACTGAACTGAAGTAGTTGAAGGAGATCGCAATTCTCGCGCATGCGTTGTGGAAATCTCTTGAAGTCTCGTGTTGTTTTGTGGCTTCACAAATGCTTTGCTGCATACCTCGGTTGTAGCGAGTGGTTATTTCAGTCAAAGTTGCTCTTCTATCAGCTTGAATCAGTCGGCCCATTCTCCTCTGACCTCTAGCATCAACAAGGCATTTTCGCCCACAGGACTGCCGCATACTGGATGTTTTTCCCTTTTCACACCATTCTTTGTAAACCCTAGAAATGGTTGTGCGTGAAAATCCCAGTAACTGAGCAGATTGTGAAATACTCAGACCGGCCCGTCTGGCACAAACAACCATGCCACGCTCAAAATTGCTTAAATCACCTTTTTTCCCATTCTGACATTCAGTTTGGCGTTCAGGAGATTGTCTTGATCAGGACCACACCCCTAAATGCATTGAAGCAACTGCCATGTGATTGGTTGATTAGATAATTGCATTAATGAGAAATTGAACAGGTGTTCCTAATAATCCTTTAGGTGAGTGTATATGCTTGGCCAGATTCAGTTCGGAGCCGCGTGCTGTTACAAAAACAAGCCGTGGACACCGCCAAGCAAAATGGTGTCTTGCACATCCAACGCATCATTTTTGCAGTGCGCACCTTCGCGCTCGTGCATACATCTACACGCATATTAGGGGTGTGACGAGACGCTTATCTCACGAGACGAGACACGAGATTGTGTGTGTGTGGTGAGTGCACTGTCTCCACCTATAGCTGGTGTGTGTGTGTGTGTGGTGAGCGCACTGTCTCCGCCTATAGCTGGTGTGTGTGTGTGTGTGTGTGGTGAGCGCACTGTCTCCACCTATAGCTGGTGTGTGTGTGTGTGTGTGTGTGTGTGTGTGTGTGTGTGGTGAGCGCACTGTCTCCACCTATAGCTGGTGTGTGTGTGGTGAGCGCACTGTCTCCACCTATAGCTGGTGTGTGTGTGGTGAGCGCACTGTCTCCACCTATAGCTGGTGTGTGTGTGGTGAGCGCACTGTCTCCACCTATAGCTGGTGTGTGTGTGTGGTGAGTGCACTGTCTCCACCTATAGCTGGTGTGTGTGTGTGGTGAGTGCACTGTCTCCACCTATAGCTGGTGTGTGTGTGTGTGTGTGGTGAGCGCACTGTCTCCGCCTATAGCTGGTGTGTGTGTGTGTGTGTGTGTGGTGAGCGCACTGTCTCCACCTATAGCTGGTGTGTGTGTGTGTGTGTGTGTGTGCGTGTGTGTGTGTGTGTGTGTGTGTGTGTGGTGAGCGCACTGTCTCCACCTATAGCTGGTGTGTGTGTGGTGAGCGCACTGTCTCCACCTATAGCTGGTGTGTGTGTGGTGAGCGCACTGTCTCCACCTATAGCTGGTGTGTGTGTGGTGAGTGCACTGTCTCCACCTATAGCTGGTGTGTGTGTGTGTGTGTGGTGAGCGCACTGTCTCCGCCTATAGCTGGTGTGTGTGTGTGTGTGTGTGGTGAGCGCACTGTCTCCACCTATAGCTGGTGTGTGTGTGTGTGTGCGTGTGTGTGTGCGTGTGTGTGTGTGTGTGGTGAGGGCACTGTCTCCACCTATAGCTGGTATGTGTGAGTGTGTGTGAGTGTGCGTGTGTGTGTGTGTGTGTGTGTGTGTGTGGTGCCGTTGTACTGTGGCTGCCATTGCATAATCCCAGTGGATGCTGCACACTGGTGGTGTTGAGGAGAGATTCCCTGACATGATTGTAAAGTGCTTTGGGTGTACAGTAGTACATATGAAAGCGCTATATAAATGCCTCATTCATTCAATCATTCATCTTCATCATCATCATCTTCTTCCTCATCATCTTCCTCCTCATCATCATCCACTGAAACAGCTGGACTGAGAGATTGAGAGGAACGAGAGAGCTCAGATTCTACATGAGGAACTCAACATGAAACTCAACACATAACACAGGAGAGATGCTGGAAATGCTCTTCATGAACGTTGTTGTTTCTTTATTTGTTTCTGACTGTAGATCTTAGTTGATTGTCAGATTGTTGAGGTTGTTGAGTGAAGCAGAATTAAAGCACATCAACCGCATTTATACAGGACACTCAATCTTTTCATATCTTTTTATCCTGTCTTTATGATTTGGGCCAAGTTATGGAGAGTATCAGTGATTAAATCATTATTAAACTATACCCATGATGAGACTTTAAAAAAAATGAACTATGGTTACCCTCTTCATTCACTGATTATATTGTTTAAATAATTTATGAATTGATGTGTTCAGTTTTCTGTACTCTGTACATGGTTAAATAATCTGTAATGTTAAAAATGTTGCTTAGTGTGTGTAACACTAAATAAAGGGTTTTTGGACATAAAAACAAGACAATTCCCTATAAAGTTAGCATTAGGGTTTGTTTTTTACAGTAGAGAATAAAAGCCTAAATTCAATCTGTTCATCATATAAAGCGATCGAGTCTCTTCAGGAGATTTGGACTAAACTACTTGATTTAAATAGATTAACAATCTTGTTAACTCTGTTGCATGGAAATCTGTCAGATTTAATTTAAAATATCTTCATTTGTGTTCCGAAGAAGATCGAAAGTTTCACGGGTTTGGAACGACATGAGTGTGATTAAATGATGACCCTTTTTTAATTGTTGGTGAACTGTCTCTTTAAATGTGTTCACGGCGATCGATCGACCGCGCGCAGAGCAGCCGCTGTGACGTCACCGGCAGCGGGAGTTCCAAATTACGTCACAGGCCGAGTTGTTCAGTGCAGCGATTATCAGACTCAGAGTTAGTCAGTCTAACATTGTAGAAACGCATTTGCAGCTGTAAAGCCCAGGATCTGTAGTGGACATGATGTTTGCACACTCCCCAGTGGACGAGGAGATCTGCAGTGAAGTGTTGGAGGAGCCGCGGGGCGGCGCTGTTGAGGAGAGAAACACAACAGAGGAGTGTGAAGCTCCCGCTCCCCCTAGAGTCGCGTGGGGGAACAACACCACAGGTTCATTTACACACCACACACACACACACCAATACACCACATGTTCATTCACACACCACACACGCGCGCGCACACACACACACCAATACACCACAGGTTCATTCTCTCTCTCACACACACACCAATACACCACAGGTTCATTCACACACACACCAATACACCACAGGTTCATTCACACACCACACACGCGCGCACACACACACACACACACACACACCAATACACCACAGGTTCATTCTCTCTCTCACACACACACACCAATACACCACAGGTTCATTCTCTCTCTCACACACACACACCAATACACCACAGGTTCATTCTCTCTCACACACACACACACACACACACACACACACACACACACACACACACACACACACCAATACACCACAGGTTCATTCACACACACAGCAATACACCACAGGTTTATTCACACACCACACACACACACACCAATGGTTCATTCACACTACACACACACTCACACAGCACACACCAATACACTTTTGACCACATTATATTAGACGATGCGTGCCGGAGTGTGAAGTCTGGATGTCCTGTAAAGAACACGTTCATATTCCTATGAATATTAGATAATATTATGAAAATGTTGCCAATTATTACTCCCATTATTTAGGATGCCAGCATTTTTTTCTGCCACAGGCATTAAAATGCTTAAATGAAAGATAGTGGGTTTTTTCCTCTATTGTAGAGTTTACTGAGTTTTCCTCAGTGCAGAGTCTGGGGGAATTGTTTCTGTTTTTGTCATTGATTTTGTGATTTTTAAAATGTGTTTTTGTATTTGCGTATTTATGTACATTGTTTGTTCTTTCTGTGTACGCATGTTGAAACTCATTGCAACACAATTTCTCCTTGGGGAAAATAAAAGTCAACAACAAGAACAAATTAATATCCAAATTAGATACAGTGTACATATACGTTGTATTGAATGGGGATTACATTTATGGCCATTTTACCCTCATATTGCATAAAGTAAAATGAAATGGCATATCAATTCATTCCGATATATCTTCCATAACATAGTTGAGAATCATCTTTATACAAAGTTTGGTTAAAAAAAAATCCTGAAACCTAAACATTTTTTGGTGAATGAAAATAAATAAATCCCAATGTCATTTCATGCAATTTTATTTTTAAACAACCGAGTCCTGGTGTCCACTACAGAGGACATGGGTGGGAGACATATAAGCCTGAAAAAAGTTTTTATTTTTTACTTCAAATATTAGGCATAAAAAATTTTTATTTGTGTTGTACTGACTCTTGCATTTCCCAAAATATATGTGGTCTTTTAGATTTTGTATTTGAAATTAGATTTATTCACCAATTTGTTGCATTCGTGCCTAAAATTGTCATATGGTGTGACAAAAGTTATTCTATTTAAAATGAAAATGGGATATACTCTCCCTAAGTAACTAACTTCAACATAAATCGTTATCATTACTATCTTAAGATTTAACAATTTTTTTGTGTAGATTCATTAGATTTTGTATTGTTTTTCTAAATCATCATGCAAAGGAAGTCATCTCTCCTCAGCCTTTCCAGATATTTTAGATTAATTATGTTAAACCCGATTATAAATCTATGAAAATGCTTGTGACTCTTGCTGATACTATTTCTCTTGTGTTCCGTTGACTTTTTATGATTTATAATTAAGAAAGTATTTTTACTGGCACAATTCTGAATGTCACACCAAATTATATAGTGTCACACTATATGATGAACTGCACCACACCACAATTTGTCAATGCAAAAAACTGTTTTTTATTTGCATTCAACATTCAATTAATTCAATTCAGTTAACATTAATCAAAATCAAAAAACATACTAACATTGTTTTAAAACTTTTAAAATTATAAGAAACTCAGAAATATGAGTAAATCAAACACCATCTCACTTCAAGAACATTCAACATGAACAATTTAAATTAAAGGAGTGTGTTGTAACAACATTTAGAAATGTTAAACAGTAAAAAACAAATCAATTTACAATTAGTTGAATGTTTTAGATTAAAAATTCATAGATATTAGTAAAACCAGATACAGTAAAAAACATACAATGTATCATTTGCATTATCCAATGAATCTTTAAACAAAAACAAAAATGTGTTTTTCACATGGGATCTTTAAACATCAGTTGAAGCTGAAAAGCCGAAAGCCGATAACATTTCAGACCATATTAAACTTCAGCCAGTCAATCTTAGAAAGCTTGGTAGACCTTTGAAGAGGTTCTGGCTCAGATATTGTGCAAACTATTTGATCACAGCTGTAAAATATGCAGTCTGGTTTATTTGGCCAGATGAAGTTATTCTTGTCACCAACTTGCTTCATGCAATTAATCTCTGCCTCGTTGTGACATATCTTCATGATCTGGCCCACATATGGCCTATCATCGTAGTTGACAATGACAAACTTTCCAACAGTGTATCTGGTGTCATCATCAGAATCAGTGCTTTCTGCTTCAGCTGGGTGGTTTGCTTCTTTTGGTTTCACACAGGTAACATCTTGGAGAAGAGCACTTTGCTGTTCCACATTGGCACTGCCAGCTTTAGAAGCAGAGACGTCAATGTGAAGTTTCTTCGGCTGATAACAAAGACACATCTCTGGGTACTTGCAAAAGCAACTCAGGCGTCTATATAGTATTTCCCCAGGTGAAAAGGAGAGCACTTGGTGTGTGTTACTAATTCCAACCACTGAGCACACTGTTGAAGGAAGCAAGCTATCCATGGAAGAGATTTCTTCTTCTTCAACCCATTCAATGGTCACTCTTTCTGTGTTTTGGCAAAGATAGTTGAACAAATCTTTAGGTGTTTGAAGATCTCCACCTCCATGGACATACTTGTCAGCGATACGTTTGAGAGCTCCGCCTACTCCATCAGGAGCCCCCTTGCCATGTGACCTCTCAGAAAAGTTCCAGGTAACCATTTTGAAACCCCAAGAGTATGGAATGCTGCTAAGAAGAAAGCAGTTTGCACGATTACGATACTGGGTTGCAGGACCATCACTTAGGATGTGGAGTGTATCAATTTCATGATCACTCTTGGCCTTAAAGTCCTCTATAACTGGCTTGATGTGAGCCCACACTGCCCTTTCATCATGTCTCAGAGACTGCGATATAGTTGCATAGCTCTGGGACCCACCAATACCATAGGCCACCCCTGTGTGTAGAGTTGCTTGTTGTCTGTTGCCTCCAAAGTGAAAGGCTTGAATTTCAGTGTTAAGCTTGCAAGCATAGTTTTCACTGAAATCAATATGAAGGACCATTTCATTGTTTTGCAAGTTCTCTTTGAGATGTCTGAACTCCCTAACCTGATGAATCCAATTGTAGTGATGACTAGCCAGTTCCTCAAGATCTTTCTGGATGACTACTAGCAGTTCTCCAATTGTACCCGCTTTGGTTCTTTTAACCCAGTTCTTGTAGGTTTTTTCTCCGACTGTAATCGGCTCTCTCTGCCACTGTTCCCATGTGACCCTCTCAGCGGGATTATGCTCTCTGAACTTAACCTCCTCAAAACAGCATTCTGTGCATTGCCGCCTCATGCACAAGTCATTATCCATGCTGCAGCATATGGATGACAGCAGTGTCGAAAGACTTTTTGTTGTGATTAGTCCTCTTTTTGAAAGAGTTGCAATCAGAAGCCTCATGTTTTCATGTTGATAGCATGCACATGTGTTACGATCACATGGTTTTGGTTGAGTGATGTAGAATGGTTTGTATCTGGTGAACTGCCTGTAAGACATTCTGTGCAATTTATCACTCTTATCATTAAAGACTTTATGAAGGTCTTTAAGTGTGCTTGTGAGGATCATTCTTTGTTTCTTCTCTTTTCTTCCAATTGTGTCCTTTTTTCCAGGAAGTAAAATGCTGTTCTCATCTAATTGCAGAAAAGCCTCAACCCTTTTTTTCCTCTCAATGGCCAATTTTTTTGCTGCTCGGTGGTTAAACTTCTCACTAACAGTGCGAGCAGGCTTTTGCACTATTTTTCGTTCACATTTTTTCCTGTATCTTTCTGCTTTGGAGTGTTCTTCTTTCAGTTTTTTCATAAGTACCTGATTCTGCTTTTTAACTTTCTTAAGTTGTTTCCTCAGCTTATCATTCTGATCTATCATCTTGCTTGGGATGGACACTTCAGACAACTGTAGATTCTCAGGAGGGCATTCAGGAGGAGAATTGGTAAAGGAATGTGACTGGACAGAAGGCTCTAGTGTGCTGTTGTTTGTTGGTGCCACAGCATCATCTTCATTCACTGATGCTTCAAGAGATGGAGGGGTTAGGTTCATAATGGCATTCACTTCTTTTTTCCTTTTTCTGTATTTCTTTTGTGCATCTCTCCACATCTCTCTCATTTTTTCTTGTCTTGAAGGATGAAGAGACTGTACACTGAATGCCTTGAGTTTTCCCTTTTGTTTCTTCTCTTTATACCTAGTAATGAAAAATATGTAATTAAGATATTTTCGTTCCTTTCAGTTTCACCATCTTCTAATAGTATCATGTGTTGAAGTTACACTATGTTGTGGCCTAGACTTTCATCCCTATAGTAGGTGTCTATTCTGTGTGAACTGGCATGATCTCTTTACTTTTTCCTCCTTTCCCTCAGGACCTCCTCTCTCCTTTCATGGTCAGCATTGAGTCTTTCCCTGTATTTTTGTGTCCTCTCTTTACTTGACATTTCTGCCTGACAGACAAAACATTGCATCTTTTAATAGGCAAAGCATTGCAAATATGGTGAAACATGGTTAAATTAAGTATAAAATTGAAAAGAAATACATTAATTGTATAGGTAATTTAATGTTCACTATTACATTCATTTAATATGTTTTGAATAGTTATTTATTTATCATTAAAAAAGGTGTATGTAATATTGTGTGACAAATATATCATATGGTGTGACTTAGAAAAACAGTCACACCATATGATACAGTGTCACACCATATGACGTTTTGTTCAGTTAAGCTAATCTCTTGGCTAACTAAAAACAGCTAGCTTATACTTAGCATGTAAATTACCACATGGCAGGAATGATTTTTAAGAATTAATAAGTAAAATTTGTATAAAAGTGTTTCATTTTTATGTAAATAATGTCACACCATAAGACACAAAACATTGACCACTAGTGAGCATATCAGATACAGAGTTTTTTAATTAAAAATTAAAAAGCCAGAACTCACCTCTTGACCTTGCAAACCACTCCAGAGATGACACTGCAACTTCCTGGTTGAGTGTGGACCTCTTCATCATAATGATGTCCAAATTATTGCCCGTTCAAAATATAAATTGCAGTGTCACACCATATGACGCCCATTTTACGGACAAAATGTATTTGGCCAGAACTTGCTTTAAAATCATACATAGACATCAACACTTTCTGTGTCTGTTGAAATAGCCTAATTCTGTTACTTAAACTGTAAATCTATCAATTATTTATACTTTGCTGATATATATTGTCATATTAGTAAGGTCACACATATCCCGGACAGTCACACCACATGACAATTTTGATGTTTAGATAAAAATTTGAAGTAGAGGTCTTAATACACCAACTACAGCTATGGTATGCTGGAATAATATCTTGTCAGAGGAACAACATGAAGATATATATTTTTAACAAATACCCATTTTTATTAGGTTATGACATCATGGACGGGTAGAATTGCATGTCATGTCTCCCACCCACATATAACATATGAACAAAATATCATTTTTCACAAATGTTTTCCCCCATTTGTTTCTTATGCTCTAAACAAAGTAATGACATTAAAAAATGACTAAATTCACAAAACTTTTTTTCTCTGGCTCTCTGGAGCATGTAGACAGAAATAAACAGAAGGAGACAATTATAATGTGACTTCCAGCTTTAGCAACGAGTGTGTGTGTGTGTGTGTGTGTCATTGTTCTAGTGTTCTTCAATGCAAAACTAGTGAATCATTCAGCTGTAATCTGTGCTAATAAAACACACGTGTCTCATCAATATTGTTGTTTGCAGAAAAGCACTCAAAGTGGACGAGAGTGTGTGCTGGCGCCTCGAGAGCATGGAAGGCTGGGAAACGTCTCTTCCACACCAACGAAACCGAAGTGTGTGCTTTTGTGCCTGAGCAGGAGCGTCCACACACACCGACAGGTCCGCCGGAGTCCAGGCCGACACATACACCGACAGATCCGCCGGAGTCCAGGCCGACACACACACCGACAGATCCGCCGGAGTCCAGGCCGACACACACACCGACAGATCCGCCGGAGTCCAGGCCGACACACAGGCGCAGGGACAGGTCGACACGCAGTGAGTGTTCATTATTATGACTCTGATTCATCTCCTCTTCCGCCTGATAGTTCAATCTCTACTCCTGGCCTCAGGTGTGTGTGTGCTGGACTTCAGGCTCATGCTGGACATTAAAATGCTAACGTGTTTGTTTTTTTTAGGATACTTTGAATCTCAGTATGAGGTGGTGAAGGAACTGAAATCCAGAGACGATCGCAGTGATTATCTGGGATTTCGAAGCTCGGACAGCAAACCAGTATGTTACTCAAACTTTCCCCTCTTGTTTCCTTCTGCCTTTAGTCTTTCCGTCCTGACATAAACATACAGTTTTGATCAGAAATGTAAAGATTGTAGATTATCATGCACACAAACAAAAATGGATCAGATTACTTACGTTTGCAACAATTTTCTTCATTTTTTAGGTGATCATCAGCTTTTTTCAGAAGAGCCAGCCTGAGAAGCTGGTGAAAATGGTAAGTTGACTAATTTATTCTTCGTGAAATTCTACAAAAATCGTTTTATTAATTCTAATTTGGTAATTGATAAACCTGTAGACAGTGTAGACAGTATAAGATATAGTTGAAAGCCGATCAACTGTAAAGAACATGGTTTTCATCTTTAATAAACTCTTTAAGCCCAAAGAATGTGGTTTAGCACCTCAAATTAATTTAATTTAAGTAATTAAATGAATATAAATATGTGATTGACTAATGGCTTGAATAAATGACTACTCTGTAGTCAGTGCAGCCCAAGAGTTTACTTATGGAAAATGAAGTTTCCCGGGCCTTTAGTCACGAGATTAGAGATTAGTTAGGAATCAACTAACCTTCAGTCAATCTCTTTTCTTTAGCCGGGATATTCCACACCTTTGAGTCGAGACGCAGCTGCAATGGTGCTGCTACAGAAGCCTCCAACTAGCACACATATCATACAACTATATGACATGTTTGTCATGGAAGATCAAGACATCCTGGTTCTGGAGTATCCACAAAACGCCATGACCTTTTATGAGTACGTCGAGCGAAACCGAGGCAGCCTGACCGAATACGCAGTGAAGCGCATCATTCGGCAGCTCGTTGTTGCGCTGCAGCACTGCATGGATCATGGCGTTTATCGCGACACACACTTTAAGAACGTTCTCGTCTACTCGAACAGCCTGCAAGTCAAGCTGATGGACTTCAGAGGCGCACTGCTCCTCCCAGAAGGACGTGAGTCGGCTTCTCCAACACCGCTCGCTGTTGATGTGTTTGATGATGCTTTACTAAACACTGGAAATGTATTCTTACAGGAGCTGATGAACCCATTTTAAACGCAGCGGTCAGAAAGTACGCCGAGTGGGCCGCGACTGACGACATACGCAAACTGCTGGATGCAGTGCTCCCGAGAATAACCCGTTGGTTTTGGCAAATGTCACATCTGTCCAAAGGTGAGACCAACAACAAGAACGAAATGGAAATAACATTGCTTGAAAAACATATAGAGCTCAGTAAAATGATTAGTGTAAAGTGTAAAACTCAGCGGATTGACAATGAATGTTTAGCAATGAATAAATGTTCACGGGCATCCAGAGAATATCTTAGTGACAGCAAGAAATGCTGTGTATTTCATGGTAACATGACCTCACATGAACTACATTTCTCAAAATCTGTTTATTAAGAGTGTCTATAAGGACAAACGTGACTAATCAACTGTCTTCTGAAAACGTTTACAGAATTGCTGGATCTTCTTGAGAAACTTCATGACAGAGGGTCACGGATCACCTTAGATGCCATTTTACAGCATGACTTGTTCAAAAAGCCTTCAAAGAGAAGAAAGACGTTCCCCTTCAGCATTTTCCAGCGTCCCTGATGGATTGTTGCAGCAGCTGCAAGATGTTCTTCTCAAAGAGGCCAGTTTCAGCTCAAGCCCAGACGTTTTCAGGTAAACCAGTTGGCTTTCCCATTGCTGTGACTGTGGCCGGGGGATTTCACACGCTTCTCCCCGTGTTCCTGTGGTCAGAGAGTCCCGTGTGCCGTCCGTCTGCCAAGAGTTTAGATGGACTGGTCAGCCAGCAGTGGCATTTTCTCACCACACACAATAAGGAGATCAATGTAATCGAAAGAACCATCAGACACGATGCAAGACAGCGCATAATAAGCAGAGAAGCACTTGTCATATACAGTATACAATAACAATCCTATGTGTAAATGTGGCCTTAGGATGCCAACCCCCTACAGTCGGCAAGTGTCATGGTTCATGAATTCACTGACTTTTTCTCACTACATGTTGTTGTGTGTGCAGGTGGGCGTGTTTACTGATCAGTACCGCTGATCAGCGGTTCCACCTGCAGCTGATCAGCGGCGCCTACTTATGCTCACAGTTTCGTCTTGTCTTTGTCAGATCGTTGTTGAGGGTTCCCGGTGTGTTGTATCCTGCCTGTCCTCGTATCTTCTGTGTTTGCACCTGTATCCAGTATTCCTGTCCTCTTCACTCTGCATTCTTCCACAGAGGTTCTGTTCTTCTGGTCCCCGAGTCCTGGCCGCCAGCGCATTGGATTTCCATCATCCTTCACCATCGCGACTGACTGGGTTGTCCATCAGCGTCCCTGCGCTACCAAGGGCATTTATTCCTGGACTCTTGCTTCTGACTACTCACTATCTTATCAACTATACTTCAATAAACTGAGTTTTACTTGCATTTGAATCCACTATTTATTGACCATGACAGGCAAGTACCACTTAAAGTCAAGTGTGTGGGAACCCGCAGGAGCCAAAAGGCTTTGAATTTTGCCTCAGACAACGCTAAAATTAATGTAGGAACATATAAGGTCAGCACACTATCTGTTCTGACAGATGGAGAGACAAATCTGTTGATAAAACACAGCAGTGACCCAGAATTCAAAAAGGGTGGGTCATATAAGATAAAAAACTTCACCCTCTCTAGGAGATATGGCCGGCCATGCATTTTTGTAAACGGAGAAAGTAGAAAACTTAGAACCTATCCCAGAGCCGCCGCCAGCCGAGCGCTGATGACGGGGCATCTGAAATACCGAGATGACAGAGCACATCATCTTACTAATATAAATAAAATAAACAGCCTAAAGTTGAAACAACCTGAACCGCTATAATGACAATGACAAAATAACACTGACAACTGTTTGGCAAAATATTTAATCGTACCTTTAGCCTCAGTAGAGCTGCAATCTTCTCTTCGATGAGTGAAACCACCTCATCGGTAAAGCTCCTTGCACACTCCGAAATTCTCGCACGTTAAAAAATAAATACCTATGACCTCACGTTAGGGCTGGGCGATAAAACGATAACGATAGTTATCGCGAAACAATTTTTCTCGATAAAACGATATCAAGAGTTCGATAAATGTTCGATAATGTTTATGTGCCAAAAGCGGAACGAAACTCATTTAAATCATTGACTGTTTATCCGCTCGCCTCAAAGTCCAAACGGCAGCGCAGCGCGAGCTCACTGGAGCAGACGCGTTTACTCTGATCGGCCTCGGTCACAAGATCCAGTGAGAAGCGCTCGAATTCAGCGAAGAACACAAATGTCTCAGTGATTTAAACCAGTTTAACCCTCTGGGGTCGGCTATCGCTCCGGCGCGACGAGCTCACTTTTTTTTTTCTTATCAGTGCAAAAGAGACTCAAATTACTCTGTTGATTTTGACCATACATAAAAGAAAAGAAAAGGCTGGTTGTGCGGCTACGCGTGGGTTGTATTTTCCCCCACATGTTTTAATAATTTTTTCAATCATGATAGAGCCAGTTTAATAAAGGCTTTTTAAATTTCTAAAGAAGAGTGCCTTGGATTTCCTTTTCTACATGACATTGAACTCTCGACCCCAAAGAGCACCTTCTAATACTTTTTTTGAACTCCTTGAGCACCCTGGACTTTTTGTCTTTTTCAAATGAATCCTTAACTTTGAAATATGTATGATAAAATGTATTGGCCTGCTTTAAAAAAATAATACTTTATAAGAGATTTATGGAAAAAGACAATTTTCTTTTCAAGATGTTTCCAACCCTAACTTTGAACCAATTCTGCAGAATTGCCCATACAACCTATTTGACCAGGATTTGTTTCCAGGTATGACTAAAAATGTGCTTTTGGCTTTCATTTATATTTTGATTGTTTGTATATATATATATATATATATATATATATATATATATATATATATATATATATATATATATTTATTTATTTATTTATTTATGTATTTATTGTCCTTGCATTCTTTCTTGTGTGACACCCCTGAATGAAAGGCTCATTATTATGCAGGGTCATTGTCTGCTCAGGTGAGAACCACTTAATTATTCATGATAGGGGTTGGGCCGTTCATGCCCATCCGCATATTGCCTTTGCAAACAAAAAAAATGTTTTTCACAATTTAAAACAATCTATTGTTTTATGTGAATGATTAGACAGGATGGTTTTCAGATCATTTTGAAGCCTAAACTCTAGGCGACAACATCCATTAGTCAAAAGTCTTGTGGACGCATATTTAGTGTGTGTTTTGTGGCCTTATTTCAGAAACTTTATTTTTTTGTTTTTTCAATAACCACGCATAAACAATATTCTCTAAAAAATACAAACATGTACAAACATGTTGCTAACATATTATGGTAGCCCTGTTTGTGCTAAATAGAGTGTAATTACACCAGTGCCATTAATATGTTTCTAAGCAACTGAAAAAAGCACAAATGTCAGGGCATGTCAAAACATCTCAAGGACCCCAAAAACACCTCAGACCTCAAAGGGTTAATGCTAAATGGTTGAAAAAGGGTAAAAAAAACACTTGAAGAGGTCTTTTCCAAAACGCTATAAATCCATTTCAATAGTTTTCAGGAAAATTACATTTTTTACCTAGACCCACACATTTTGTGAATATTCAATTTATCCTGTTAAAATGTTTTATTGGCTCAGTCTGAACATGTTGAACAATGATTATTAAATCAAACAACAATATTGTTTATGATAAATTAAAAGTTAATTTATTTTTTTTCCAAAACGCTATAAATCCATAAATTTTTTCCAAAACTGTATGGTTTGTCTTTAAAAAAAAAAAAACGAGAGCATGTAACATATAATCAGGGGCTCATACTATAAATTAAATTTAGTAACACATTTAGGCTAAAAGTCATTTGGTGCAGAACCTGAAAATAGTAATGATATCAATAGCTATTCAATAAGTTATTTAGTAATACATTCAGAGTCATTTTTAGTAAAGTGTCAAACCTGTAACAAGTAGGACCAATTTGTCCACTACATATGCGTAAAAAAAACAAATTATTAAAAATATTTAATAATGATAACGATATTCAAAAGTAGTGATGGGCACCCCTCCACCACACACACACACACACACACACACATGCTTGTATAGGCTACACAGCATGTGAACAAAGCGGAGCGGCGTGACGCTTACATATAGGCTAAGTTTAAAAAAAAACTTAAACATACGTTTCATATTTATGTTTAATAATATAGGCTAATGTTATTTTTTTTATTTAATCTATGTTGATTATATGAAAAGGGAACCGCATGAGATGAGTATGATAGGATCATAAGATGACCAATATATCGGAAAACATTTGGAATGGGTCAGACATGATTTTGACCACTTATTAAGTTTTGTTTAGTAGAAAGCCTTGCTTTAAAGTGAATTTCGTTTTGTATAAATTGTATCTTCATTTTAATCAATGTTTCATCAACAAATTGACTGGATTAATAATAAATAAATAAGCAAATATATAGCAGACATATAATCAGGACACGGAAGCGCCCGCGCGTGATCTGGAGAGCATCACATAAATGAACCGAAACACAGCGATACTTGCCTCACAATCCTGAGAAGTATATCTATAAAAAGCTTGAAATGTCTACATTTAAACAAAACAATAAAAAACGAAAAGAAATTGGCTACTCTCTGCGTATGTAGGCTAATTCAAAGTGTGCATTTCTCTCTATAGGCGCGTTCACTACTGCGAAGATGGCGAGTCAGCATATCAACTTTATCTTTTCAGCTATATCTGACAGAAAACACTAATTAAAAAATAAACAATTCAAAAGTTTCATGCATAGGCCTAATCATTACTTTTGTCGGTTCTTTGTGGCAAGCTTTATGCGTGAGATGCGGAATAGGCAATTAAAAAAATGGTCATTATGGTTTCTCTCCCATATTTAAATAATTAAATCAATAGAAATATGTGATTAAACTTAAATGAACTACTACTAGTCGATTAGAAAACTCACTCATTTTGAGGAATAAATGAACATAAACAAACCTCTGTTCAGAGCGCCACCCTGTTGGATTGCGTAGAACGTTCACCGAATTCTGATTAGTCGAGAGGATTTATAGCGTTTAGGCTAAAAATAGGTTTGGCGCTTATCGCGTTTTGGAAAGAAACTGCATCTTGTAGTACATTTTAAACAAGGAAATGTAGCGATTTGGCATGAAATGTTGATGGAGCAGTGAATAGGTTCAGTGCACAGCAACATGAGATGACAAACTCATTTTTTTTAAAAATGGCGTTTATCGCGTTTTGGAAAAGACCTCTTCACTTATAAATCAACTTTGATTTTTTTTTCAAGATCTATGTTTAATCAATTAATGTATGTACAGAATAAATAATTTCTGCCTTTTAAATTATTATTAAGATCATTATTATTATTGTATTATCATTTTACATTTTTATCATGAACCTCCTGAAATAAATATTATAAAACATTGCGCTGCTTTACCACACTGAAACAATTCCTATTGGTTATTTAAGCTTATTTGCTTTGATCATGATTGGTTAATCTGTCTGTCATTCATGAAACTGGCCAATGAAACTGGCCAATGAAACTGTGCGCGCCATTTTAAGTTTGAAAATATGACCGTTATCCTGACCGTCTGTCAGATCGCGAGATTAGCCAAGGGGAACAGCACGAAAGAAAGTGATCTGTGAGGGCGCGGGATCTAAAAGGTAAGCCTGATTTCACAAATATACGCAGTCATGAGTTAAATGCATGTCAGTGCTTGGAAAATTGTAAATGCAGTTTGTTGAAGAAATTTATTAACTCGATATTCAGGAAATGCTTTTCCAAATTTGTGTCGCGGAGGCCTACTTTTACAGATGTCGATTACACAGGCCTAACGTTACTCGTGCTGCTTCAGTGTCGTTTTGTGCTTTTGCGGTTGCTACGTCGATTTTCAGGGAGAAGACATTATACATGTACACACAGATAAAAAAAAAATCAGGAAACAAAAGTGTAACGTTCAATAAGCTAATTTTTCCGTTTAAGAGTCGTCGTCATTACTGTCCATTCACGGTAATATCACGAGATTCGAAGCGAGACTGGCCAAGGGAAAGAAAGAGATGGGCGATATGGAAAACAATATCCAATCGAGTTTATTTTATTTTATTGTTTTAAATATGATTCACAATATTATCACGATTCTTTTTCATGTTAGTTTTACTATTTTGCAAGTTGTCTGATAAAATAATAGTTTAATTAGACTAATGTTGGGCGATATGCTTTCATAACATCGTCAGAATTATCTTTAACAATAGAGGGTATGCGCATGACGTCACCGTCGGCCGGAGTGAATGCGGTCACGCCCACAAGTGGCAAAAAGACTGAGCGGCAGCATTTGTTTTCAGCGTGAATGCCGTGAAAAACACACAAAACACATCTAAAACGGGAAAGAGCTTTGCGATTGACTGTACAACTAGTTTTGACCAGAAATCTGAGGTACTGTATATTTTTACAGGCTGCAAAAAGCTACAAAACAGACTATGTTTATTTAAAAACATCCAATTATGCAGAATACTGACCAAAAACTATACGGGGACGATATGATGATATACAGTGTAACATTAATGTAAGTGATCACTCGGATTTAGACCTATCTATATTGTATTTATATAAAACGTTTACAGGCAAATTTTCTTAATTTATTTCCCCGGCGTCGAAATCAGGCACATATAAATGTCAGGAAACACGATTCCTGGCTGCATGTCAATATCCATGGATCACTGGATCTTTGATAAGTTGTAAGGAACACTATATCGAGTCCAACTTTTAGTTTAAACTGATAATAGTTTGTTTTACTCGCGTTTTCGCAGTTTCCCCTATTAACTCCAGTCACGCAGCAGCTCTTCTGCCACTCAGTCCGGCTGAGGGGGGCGTGTTCCGGCGGGGAAGTGACGTTAATGCATTCCCTCTATTATAGAGACATCAGAGGCAGTGGTAAATTCCAGAAAATAACCTATTCATTGCTATTTAAAAGTGAAATAACTGAACCTACACTGATAAAAATACTAATTGTACAAGAAAGTTACAATTGGCATTTAGAGGCTTCTGCATCTGAACTCTTCATTATATATATATATAGGGCCGAGACTCGATTAAAAAAAATAATCTAATTAATTAGAGGCTTTGTAATTAATCGAAATTAATCGCATTTTAATTGCATAAATATTTGACCTGAGAACAGTGAGAAGTAATTTTTTTCACATGGATTTTTAGTATACCATTGAATAATGACTGAATACATAAGCTTAAGCAACAAAATATTGTTTATTTTGGTTCAACCAAGACCAGTAGACCGGTGTTTTTTGCCATTAAGTGTAGCAATAGCATATTGCTACACTACACTAATAGCAATAGCGAATTCCTTGTTGCATAGCTTGCACACAACCATGCTCTTATCGACGCTTCCATCCGTTCGTTTTTGTAACAAAATTTCCCATCCACCGGCCAACCAAAGCGATCTCGTCAGCTTCTTCGTCATGAACGCTAGTTGGTGCGCCAGTATAATCGGTCCGCCGAAACTCATCCAGTGAGAAACGTTCCGCGGTGCAAAAATAAGTGCGATTAAAAATAATTTGTGTAATTAATTAACGCGTTAAAGTCTGTAGTTAATTAATCTTAATTAACGCGTTAAAGTCCCGGCCCTAATATATATATATATATGTGTGTGTGTTTCCCACAGGATTTTGTGATACTTGTGGTGGCATGTGACGTCACAGAACTATTTACATATTTATGATGACATTATATTTTCTGTTGTGATACATAAAACAAGTATAAATAGTAAACACGACCCATTAATAAAGGCTACATTGTGTTAACCAGGAATCACTCTTACTATACTCAAATCCTGATTTATTGGCTATAATCGTGGCATTGTCTGATAAAATTAATATACATCTATGTCACAGGTCAGGAGGGTCGACTGGGTCTACCCCCTCCCTTTAGAATGTACCACTGAGGAGCAAACCAGAAACCAGGCGGACAAGGAAAGTAAAATGTAACAAGCTTTATTGATTAAAAGAATCTGTAGATCCTAATTAAAACTCCTCCTTCCTCCCCAGCATCCAGTGGCCGCCGGGACGTCGGCCGGACAACAGGCGGGGACTCGGTCCACTCAACCCCTCAGACTTTCCGGATGCCAAGGCTCTCGGCTATGGAGGGGACGCGGATTGACCAGCAGGTAAGTACTCTAAGCACGGCTTATCCTTCTCGGGCTCTAAGTAGACTGTACTCTTCTCGATCTCTCAAGTGCAGAAGTTGACAGCGGTGAAGAGGGGCGTCGACTGGACAGCAAGTAGGTACTCCAGGTACGGTTGGTTCTTCCCTAGACGGTGGGTGCGGAGAGCTTACAGCTGTGGAAAGGCGTCGACTAGACAGCAGGTGGGGATGCAGAGAGCTTACAGCTGTGGAAAAGGCGTCGACTAGACAGCAGGTGAGTACTTCGAGTACGGTTGGTTCTTCCCTATACAGGGGATGCAGAGAGCTTACAGCTGTGGAAAGGCGTCGACTAGACAGCAGGTGGGTACTTCGAGTACGGTTGGTTCTTCCCCATACAGGGGATGCAGAGAGCTTACAGCTGTGGAAAGGCGTCGACTAGACAGCAGGTGGGTACTTCGAGTACGGTTGGTTCTTCCCCATACAGGGGATGCAGAGAGCTTACAGCTGTGGAAAGGCGTCGACTAGACAGCAGGTGGGTACTTCGAGTACGGTTGGTTCTTCCCTATACAGGGGATGCAGAGAGCTTACAGCTGTGGAAAAGGCGTCGACTAGACAGCAGGTGAGTACTTCGAGTACGGTTGGTTCTTCCCTATACAGGGGATGCAGAGAGCTTACAGCTGTGGAAAGGCGTCGACTAGACAGCAGGTGGGTACTTCGAGTACGGTTGGTTCTTCCCCATACAGGGGATGCAGAAAGCTTACGGCCGTGAAAGGGGCGTCGACTAGACAGCCAGTAGGTACTCCGAGTACAATTGGTTCCTCCCCGTATAGCGGATACAGAAGCTCACGACGGTGACAGACGTCGACCGGACAGCAAGTGGGCACTCCAAGTACAGTAGATAACTGGATTTCCTCCGTTCTCCAGGGCAGCATCAATGATGAATCAGAACACGGCAGGCTTGGAAGGTACAACACTCCGAACGACAGATACCTGGGTTTTCTCCGCTCTCCACAACAGCGATGATGGAACAGTATGCAAGCGGCCTTAGATGGGGGACACTCAGAACAGCAGATAACTGGATTTCCTCCGTTCTCCAGGACAGCATCAATGATGAATCAAAACACAGCAAGCTTTAAATTACACCGTCACTTAATCTCTTCCTCAGCAACTCCAAACTGCAACACAGGGCAAGGCCGATGGGCACGTGACAGAATTCGGTATAGTAAGCAGGCAGTAACTTCACTTCAAACACACCCGGTGGGGCACAGCATCAACACACGTCACTCTCAACCACTCTGTGAAATATAAGGCCACAGCCCACCTCCTTGTTCTGAACAGCGGGGACAGTAAGACGGAAGGATGTATAGCAACCTCAATCATGCATCACAACAGCTGTCTTCTCATTTACGGTGTCTAGACTCCTTTTCCTAGATCGCTTCTCTTCATATACAGTGTCTTTGTGTATAAATCACATACCATACGGCCAGTAAAAGGTTTGCACTTATCTCTACCCAAGAAGGGGACTTGATATTTCCAAGGCGACTTCTCCTCTGCTTCTCTGTTCCACACCAGCCAATCCTTCGTAGCGGATTCCCTTCCGCGGGTCGATCTCACCAGCCGATTTGTCCCACAGAAACTCTCAGCCCTCCTCGACGGAACAAAGTCAGGACACAGTACCCGAACACCGAAACACCGAACACTGCACTGAACTGAACACCCTTGGTCTCCCAAAGCTTGGTTTTTATCTGTGTCAAAACGCTGTGTGTCCCAATCATCAAACAGCCCCTTGATGCGCCGCACCTGCTGTCACTCTGTCATCAGCAGCTGCTGTTGCTATGGTAGCGATGCATACAAGGCTGGCTGGGTGTTCCGTTGAAAGCGCTCCGGGTGGAAACATTCCTCCGTGGAGTATATAGTTCCGCTGCTGGTTCGTCACCTTGTGACATCTAACTCACACTTAAAGCAACTGTGTGGTGGTTTTGGCTAGTACCGTTTTATTTCATTCAGCACACTTTTTGCGTCTGAGTAACAAACTATGAGCATATTAACAGACGAGTTATGTTCATATTTAAAAGTCTTCATTACATCTAACTGAAAGTGCGGCTCACTGCACAGAGTATGTGCCTTTTGTAGAATTTGAAACCTACATGTATTTTTATAATAGCAGTAACGCTAAAGGGGTTAGTTATTGTAAATAAAATAAGCTAATAAAATACTGCAAGCAAATTCGTCCTAATTACTAAGTTAATGTGTGTGTCTCATAGCAACTAAAATATACTTTTACTTTTGTGATTTTAATGCTTTAAATAGCCATTTTAGATTGTAATGTTCTGCTATCTATTCTGCTAACTATAAAAGGTACAAAGGTTTTTATTTGTGTATTTATTTAATTTGTATTATTTCTTCCCTAAGCAGTGGGGGCAGTGCTCGGTGGCTCCCTTGCGTCAATAAATGAGGTACGATGAGAGGCCGTTTGAATGACTGAATTTTAGATTGTGAGATATATTTCAGAGTTTTGACCCTCAGAGTTTCAACCCTCAGTTAATGTTGTGTGTGTTTCTCCGCTCAGTATACGGGCAGGTCAGCCATGCACCTAAAGCGAGATTTCTTCCTCAGTCACGTGTCCAGCGCTCGCTCGGAGCTCTTCATCAACCTGCCGGAGGTGAGCTCACGCTTTCGTCTGCCGGCCGGAGAGTACATCATCGTGCCGTCCACCTTCGAGCCCAGCAAAGAGGGAGACTTCGTGCTCAGAGTTTTCTCAGAGAAACCAGCCAACTCACAGTGAGTCCTGCATTTTACAGCATGAAACCGCTATTAGTCGGAATTAAAAAATAAGGTTTGTTAATGGGGTCTAGAATTATTTTTCACTGGCCATGCACATCTATTTTGCATAATTTTCTTAAAAAGACAATGAAAATTGCATTATTTATCTGTTTTAACTGTTACTGCAAACAGGAGAGCTCATGCTGTCACTCAAAGCATCATATTATCCATCTTTTTGTTTTAGTGGAATCAAAAGGCAGGGATATGTCTGAATCTGGCTTTCTAACTAAACTTTTAATGATTTTTGATCCCCTGCCCATAGCGATGCTCCGATCAGCATTTTTGGGGCCGATCACCAAAATCATGATCTGCCGATTGCCGATCACAGAATGGCAGGGGAATGGGAATCTTGTATCTATAATCTAGCAGAGTTTGCACCATTTGTAGAAATGTGTTTATTTAATTGTATTTAAAAAAATGAGATGTCTTAAGGCTACTGTAGGCCAGCTTTCCCAAATAAGGCAGAGTAACATTAAATTATTCCAAACAAAGAAGGGTCAGGCAGACCAACACACATCAGATCAGCCTAAAGGGAGAGGATCAAGTTACACTTAGGCATACTTGGAAATTGTAGCCTCTTAATACACCCACTACATTTACTAATTGGCAACAAAATGTACAACTTGTTACACCAAAACTGGCTACTGATAAAAGAACAAAACTATGGCAAGTTTTTCATTATTCTGAACGTCTGATGTAGTTGAGCAGAATGCTCTTTTATGAAGTTACTTCATTAAAGGACATATTTAATGAGATTATGCCTAAAAAGGTTTTGGATTTTTTATCATATGTTCATTTAAAAATATATATTGTATAAAATGACTTCTTGTTTATATTTGTTTTGTTTTATTGTATTTATATGATATTTGTATTTTTATAATTGAATTTTTGCCATGAAAATTGCTTTGAATGCTGACATGGCATTCAATACAATAGTCTGAATCTGATGTAGTTGAGGAACCAACTACGTCAGATAAAAAAAAAAAAAAAATACCACCACCACTTTTGAAACATCTCTAGGGCTGGACCAGAATATTCGAATATTCGTTCAATGGGTTGGTATTCGATTTGAAAATTTTACATTCGAATATTCGTTTTTTGGGGGGGGTTTGCACACCTGGGATCCCCCGCGAAACGGTTCTCAAGCCCCGTTCACACTACACGCGACTTTGACGCTGCAAGTCGCCAGTTCGCTGGCGACGAGGTCGCTAGTGGGCGTTCCCACTACTGGTTGACTAGTATGACATCCAAAAGACAGCGAATCAGCTTTCTTGCCGCTAAAAAACACAATTTCTGGAGGGAAAATACTAAATATAAATATACTCCGTACATAAAAACGTCTGTAGTGAAGCATGAAGATGAATGAGACACAGAAGTCGATTTTTCTCGTTGCGGCCGTTTATCTACGGCATAAGCGCAAACGCCGGTCTATCTGGGTTCACGAGACCTTTCGGGCTCGGAGACAGCACGGCGAGTACCACCGGCTGGTGCAGGAACTGCGGCTGGATGAAGTCCGGTTCCAGCAGTACTTCAGGCTGGACAGGACCCAGTTTGATGTGCTGCTGCGGAGGGTGGGTCCCCTAATTTGCAAGGACAATACACGGTTCCGCCGAGCCATTTCCCCCGGTGAACGGCTGGCAATTTGTTTACGGTAAGTAAGCCTATTTAAATGCGTACCGAACCAGGTTGATTAAAATATTTAATCGATTTAGATGCTTTTATATAGACTAAGACTTACACGTTTAATTTAATCAGTAAATAAATACACACATATGTTTCAATATTTAATCAATGACACCTTGCTATCTGTGATAGACCTAGAGGACACATATATATATATATAGGATATATATCATGTATATATATATATAGGATATATATCATGTGTATATATATATATTTAAATGCCTGTGTGTGTGTGTTTATATTTATACTTGTTTATACTTATAAAGTGTGTGTATATATTATAGCTTTGTGTGTATCAAAGAAGAATCATATATTACATGTTGAATCTTATTTAATGTGTCGGTTAAATTATTATAAAAATGAAAATAAATATATAATGTATTTATTTAAGTGCAATATTGTAGAATAATATACTTTCTTTTCATAAAAATGTATACTTTAATTCTTAATACATATTTCCACAGATTCCTTGCAACAGGGGATTCATACCGCACTATTGCCTTCAGCTACCGGGTTGGGCATAGCACTGTAGCTGGTATCGTGGCAGAGGTGTCAAAGGCCATTTGGCACTCCATGGTTGAGGACTACATGCCGGTTCCTTCCACCGAAGATTGGAGGGACATTTCAGCAGATTTCTACCATCGCTGGAACTTCCCAAACTGTCTTGGTTCTATTGATGGGAAACATGTGGTGATCCAGGCTCCCAACAACTCTGGATCATTATTCTATAACTACAAGGGGACATTCTCTATTGTCCTCTTGGCAGTTGTAGATGCCAGGTACTGTTTCCGCATCATAGATGTTGGCAGTTATGGGAAGTCCAGTGATGGTGGGACTCTGGCAAATTGTCCCTTTGGATACGGTCTTCAAAGTGGAACCCTTGGCCTACCAGAGGACACGCTGCTACCAGGAGCAGAACACCTGGGACCCCAGCCTCACGTCTTTGTGGCAGATGAGGCCTTCCCTCTCCGCAGAAACTTGATGCGACCCTTCCCAGGTACCACCACCCTCCTTCCCAGTAGACACAGGGTGTTTAACTACAGGCTTTCACGGGCAAGGCTGACAGTTGAGAATGCGTTCGGTATACTCGCAGCACAGTGGCGAATGTATCGGCGTGTGATTGGGGTCAGCCCTGATCATGTGGAAGCCTGTGTTAAAGCAACCTGTGTTCTACACAACTTTCTGCGGAGGACAACATGGAGTATGCGGAACGCACCAACCCTGGCCGTGGAAGGGGAAGCCTCTGCACTGCAGAACATCAGCAGAGCAGGGAGCAACAACGCTTCCCGCGATGCCATGCGTGTGAGGGAGACCCTGGTCGACTACTTCTGTGCTGAGGGTGCAGTTTCCTGGCAGCCACCGGTGTGACAGGCATGAAAGGATCTTTTCTGCAGTAAACCAAAGGCTCTTTTAAGAGCCACCCACATTATAATAAAAGAGCAATGTTTCCATGTGTTTCCATAATCTCTTCTCAATACTAAATTATATCCTGCATGGCTATACTATAAGATATGCTCAATAAACATTTCTTTCCAATATACATAACAGCAAAACATATGAATAATAAGTGACTGCACTATGGCAATCACACTATGAAATGCTACAAACTTTAATATAGATATATATAGATATATATACTTAATAATTTCATGAAATCAGTACTGGATCCAACTGACTTAATACATGAACAAAATTCTTCTAAATATTATTTGTGGTGTGCTGAAGAAATTTACCCTTAAAAAAGTATATATATATTTTTAAGAAACATTGAACATTCTGGAACAAATGTATTTTTATTTGAAGAATGACCTAAAAGTTATTGTTATTTTAATTGGTTTATTTTTAAACAGGCCCCCCACCCCCAAACAACAACAAAACAAAACTCAACATGAAGCTGGACTACATGAGGGTAAACTGTAATTATAGCTCAACCTTGTCAGCTGTACCTTGTTCTCATAATAACAAAAACACTTAACAATATTAACCTTGGATGCAGGGTACAGCTGACAGGACCACGAGGGTAAATAAGCTTACGAACACCCCTCATGGCCTTGTCAGCTGTACCCCGCTCTCTTCCTGTTCCTGGCTGCACTGTGCCTCAAAGATAATTCGGTGAATATCAAATTTCACTCTTTCCCTCCTTCTAGATGTGAGAGTTTTGATTTGTGGCAACAGGCTACGGAGGAAAAGTTCATCTGGGTCTTCAGATGCTGGTGGAGGATTGGATGGTGCTGCCTCTGCCCCCCCCCCTACCCCCGCTGCCTTTTTGAAGTGCCCTGTGTAAACTTTTCTTTCTCCTGTCTTGGTTGCTTTCTGCTGCTGGTTGGATCAAGCTGGCTGCTGGTTGGATCAAGCTGGCTGCTGGTTGGATCAAGCTGGCTGCTGGTTAAATCAAGCTGGCTGCTGGTTGGATCAAGCTGGCTGCTGGTTAAATCAAGCTGGCTGCTGGTTGGATCAAGCTGGCTGCTGGTTGGATCAAGCTGGCTGCTGGTTAAATCAAGCTGGCTGCTGGTTAAATCAAGCTGGCTGCTGGTTAAATCAAGCTGGCTGCTGGTTGGATCAAGCTGGCTGCTGGTTAAATCAAGCTGGCTGCTGGTTAAATCAAGCTGGCTGCTGGTTGGATCAAGCTGGCTGCTGGTTAAATCAAGCTGGCTGCTGGTTGGATCAAGCTGGCTGCTGGTTGGATCAAGCTGGCTGCTGGTTAAATCAAGCTGGCTGCTGGTTAAATCAAGCTGGCTGCTGGTTGGATCAAGCTGGCTGCTGGTTGGATCAAGCTGGCTGCTGGTTAAATCAAGCTGGCTGCTGGTTAAATCAAGCTGGCTGCTGGTTAAATCAAGCTGGCTGCTGGTTGGATCAAGCTGGCTGCTGGTTGGATCAAGCTGGCTGCTGGTTGGATCAAGCTGGCTGCTGGTTAAATCAAGCTGGCTGCTGGTTGGATCAAGCTGGCTGCTGGTTGGATCAAGCTGGCTGCTGGTTAAATCAAGCTGGCTGCTGGTTGGATCAAGCTGGCTGCTGGTTGGATCAAGCTGGCTGCTGGTTAAATCAAGCTGGCTGCTGGTTGGATCAAGCTGGCTGCTGGTTAAATCAAGCTGGCTGCTGGTTAAATCAAGCTGGCTGCTGGTTGGATCTAGCTGGCTGCTGGTTGGATCTAGCTGGCTGCTTGAAGTCTGTAGCTGGATTGTCTCAGGATATGGCTGGATGGCTGGCTCTCCCTGACCCGCTGACTGTCCAAACCCTTGAGGCATGTTTCCACTAGTGCTTCTGAACTCCATAAAGGGGAAGCCCATGAAGGCACTGTATTTCCAAGGCTTAGCATGATCAGCTGCTGAGCCACTTTTTTTGTTTTTATTTTTATTTATTTCCCTCCTGTATACATCACGGAGATTTTTCCATTTTTTTTAGCATTCTTCAACTAAAAAAAAAAAAAAAAACATATGTATGAGCACACAAATGTGGCACAAATATTACTTTTATGAAAATGTATAACAAAGTATGATCAGATGCAATGAGTAAGCATAGTATGGGCCTATTTTATTCTGTGATATGTTGCATTACAATATTAATATCTGTATACAGATACAAGATATACTGACTATTTCATAGAATACATATAATATTAATATGTGTCCATCAGTATACAGTACTGATGTAATAGGTTGTACAGTACAGTAATAGGTTATTTATATCTAGTATACATTGATTTCAATAACATTATGGAGTACATTATATACACATTATATGTAAATGGAGAGTGTAAACAGCACTAAAATATTAGAAAGGCCACTATAGTACGTTAGGTTTTGTTAACTGTCTCTGTCAAAAAAATATAGTTAATTGTACAGACTATTCAATCATTTAAACCTACTTGGAATCCCCACAATCGCCGAAACTCCTTTCCACACATCATTCTTTTTATTTATGTCCCTGTACGTGGGCAGAGACATATCAAATAAAACGGGAAAATTGCTAACCACCATCAATTTTTCATCCATCACTGCAGGCCCAGGGGCTGAGGAGAAGGAGAAGGATCACGTGCGCTCCACTCCTATTGGTTGTCGCTCGTGAAAATCGCTCTTCATTTGCATAAAGTTAAAAATTTCTCAACTTTGTCGCGTCGCCAGACACGCCCCATCTAGTCGCCAACGGTCGGTGTCGCCGGAAGTCGCCCACTCACCATTGAAATGAATGGTATCGCGTCGCTTGGTCGCGTGTAGTGTGAATGGGTTAACAGGTTGGAGTTTGCACACTGTCTGTGTGAAACACGCGTCTCAGGCGCGGCTCGAGCCACGCGGAAAATGCGTGCATGCTAGAAATAGAACCGACGCCTAACTGCAACGGGAGTGTTCTCTGGCTAGAGCAGAACAGCGGAGTTTGTATGGACCGAAGTGCATGCCTGAGCTTGTGTTTTGGGTTAAGCTGCGTTGCTTTGACATTGTGGAAAATAGAATAATAGAAACAAAACGTATTAGCCTTTTACCCGTTATTATCAATCTAAATTAATCTCGTTTTTAATTTAACTTAATTTCGTTTTTCTTTATTTAAATTTTGTTTTGTTTTTTCTTTATTTAAGTTTCGTTTTTCTTTATTTAAATTTCGTTTTTCCTTATTTAAATTTATTTTTTCTTTATTTAAATTTCGTTTTTCTTTATTCAAATCTACCCTTTACTGTGTCAGTAATTTGTTAGTCAGAAAATATTAGACTACCTTAAAAGTATTGCTTAATTTAACAGACCTGTGTGTGTGTGCGTTTTATATCACTACTGGAGTGTCCGTTCTCGGAGCATATAAACCCTGCCCGCGTGAGGTGCGCTGCTTCCGCTCGCGCTGTTCTGTAGCTTACTAAAAGTTTATTAATTCTGAATGTGTCGCGTCTCGCGTGTCCATCTATATTGCACCAAATGCAACACTGCACTCCCTTGTGAAGTCGGTTGGATGAACGGTTCTCGAAATAATCAAAATGCAAACAGACAGACAGACACAGAGATTCCTGCCTTTATTAGTGAGAAGAATATGTTCAGCCCCCTCTCTCAGAAGCTTCGAATATTCGATGTTCATTATTACCGAAGCTTCGAAGCTCAAAAAATGGTATTCGGGCCAGCCCTCTCGCGGCACAAATGTACCAATACAAATAAACAGTGGTGGAAAGAGTACTGAAAAAGCATACTCAAGTAAAAGTACTGTTACTTGTCAAAAAATGTAGTGAGAGTAGAGTAAAAGTACCGGTCCTAAAACTACTCAAAGTAGGAGTAAAAAGTAGCCCTTTTAAAAGTACTCAAGAGTAGTGAGTAGTGAGTATTATGCTATGAATGTTAGTCCACCTTATACCCTGCAAATTGAAAATGTAGCTTACTCTTATCACAGATTCATAGAAAAAAAGAAACAGTATTTCAATATTTCTCCAACAGTTTTATTTTTGACTGCTAGCACTAAAAATACAGTGTTTCCCCTACCATTGTTTTGGACGACCCCCGCCCCCCCTAAAATGCTGACAAAATCCAGTCATAAAAAAGGAATTTATAACTCGGAATTTCACGGAATTTGTAAATTTTTTGAGGAATAAATAGAAAGCAGTTCAGTACACTTGAAATCAAATCGCGATATAGTGTGCGTGTGTGTGAATATTAAACCACAAAGACAATTTAAATACGAATCCTGCATGTTCTGTGTGAATGAATGGTGCAGCCGACGCGCAGTTTCATTTACCACACACACACACACACACTGAAGCACGTGTGAGGTGTGACGCTTGCGCTGTTTTTTTGCCTATATGAAGACACAAATGCATGAACTTCCTCCAGGCTCAAGATCCACTCCGAAAGTCACTTCGTGAACAAAATAAATTGGCGCCAGGTGTCTCGAAGTCTGTTGATGCTGGTTTGACGCAAAGTTTTCCGCGCGCGATTTGATTTGACGGGAATCACGCATGGGGTCACATGATGACTTATTATAAAAATAAATATTAATATAAATGTAGCGACGGCAGGTTCAGGGAAAATAGCGCAGTAAAAGTACCGATACAGCACTTAAAATGTACTCAAGTAAAAGTTAAAGTACACTGTTTTTAAACTACTTAAAAAAGTACAATTCCTAAAAAAAACTACTCAATTACAGTAACGAGAGTATTTGTAATTCGTTACTTTACACCACTGCAAATAAATAAAAACATCTCCAGTTAACTAGCAGAGCATTAATTTTGTTCATTTGTTAAATAAGAGGCGATCTAGCGCTGAAATGTTTTATTTTTTAATCAAGTGATCAACGTGCTCTTTGCCGCAGCGATCAGTGGCGCGGATACCGCATTCTGTTGTGGCTCGCGCGGTGCACAGTCTTCACTCGGACGCGCGCTTCAATCCGTTGGGAGACTCCCTATTTGTTCCGGTGAAGGAGAACTCATGTTGACACTGCCAAGCTCCACTCTGCTGTTGTGTGCCCGTGCGCCACGCATGCAGGTGGGAAAAAGTCACGCGAGTAATTTACGTCACGTGATCGGCTTTTTTGATCTGCACTTTTGGGGTTCGCCGATTAATCTATTTTTAGCCAATATCGGCCGATCATGATCGGCGTCCGATCAATCGGAGCATCCCTGCCTGCCCAATAAATCCTGCTCATAAAAAATGGTGAAAAACTGTTTACCGGTATAAATATCAAGTATTATTTAGTTCACAGTCTTTGTAACATGTTTCAACAATGCATTTCTGTCATTTATGTGTTTACAATTCACAAATTCTCAAATTTTACTTTACACACCCTTTAACAAAACTAGATAATATTAAATTGTAATCGACCGTTTTTTACAATCCCATTCCCACTGTGGGAAAGATTAATCAGCCCAAAATATTATATATATTTTTAGACAATTTTCAAAATAGTTTTATCAGTGTCCTGTACCTTCTTGTTATGACATTTGAAATTCATACTTTTTATTTTATTTTATAGATGGCGAACCATAAAAAATGGAGACGGCAAAATGCAGAATTTCTTGCAATAGCGCTTTTTAGGAGTGACTCGGAGGATCATTCTTTTGTTTTTGCCCGGACTGGTGTTTGTGGAACCATAAATTCTGAGAACCTTCTGAGAGAAGATTGTGCAGGAAGTACTACTGACAGAACAGGCTTCTGAAAATATGTTCACAGTACCTAGAGAAAATTATGTCGAGAGAAAATCATGTCCTTCTCAATTTTAAGTGTCAGTGTTACGGTTTATGTATTTTTGGTCAAACAGACTTGAGCAAGTTTCCAAACCATATTTGTAACTATTTATATATAGGCTATTGTGTGAATATTTGCAGTGTGTATTGTGACGGTCTCGGACCAGTCAGCTCCTCCTCCTTTGCGGTTTGCTGTTCATTACGTCTCCCCTATAGGTGAGAGGAGCACAGGTGTGGTGTGTTGCAGATGATTGCTCCAGGACCGCGTGTGGTTGCTTCCAGTATCCTGGGTGTTAAAAGCTTTCCAGACCTGGTTGAAGGAGGCCACCGCTTCTCCTTCTCTCCCGCACCGTTTTGCTGATTTTTGTTTCTTTTTGCATGACACTTCACATACCCTGATCGCTTTTGTTTTCGTTTCAAGTTGTACATTTATACTGACTTTAATTATTTTAGGTTACTCATTCTTTGTCTTTAATAAATATATCATTTGAAATCATATAATCCGCGGGGTCTCCCCTCTCTGTTGCATAGGCCGGCACGGGCTGTATGTAACAGATTGGTGGCTCGTCAAGGGATTTGAACGTTCGGGATCTGAAACAACAAACAGACTGGGGGGCTCGTCAAAATAAGGATTTGAAACGACATCGGTAAATATATTTTTGATGCTTATATCTAGGTTTTGAATGGCCTGGGCGTTAGAAGCTTTAAATATATTAGGACCGTTGCATTTAGGTACGTTTGATTTGGAAAGCGCTTTGATAGTTCATTGAGTTGAACGTTTTGTTTTTGAATCATTGGGAAGACGCATGTGGATTAGTTTGAAATTAGTTTCGTTCAAAAGTATTTAATTTATATTTTGTTAGTGGTGCGGAGAGGAGGAGAATATTTTTGTTTAATTTGTGCCTGGGCTGTTTTTGAAGGAAGCCAGGTTGAAGAGTTTGCGGTGTGCCATTGTTGGGTGAGTGTGGGTCTGCACTGCGCGTGCAAGATTGAGTTATTAATAAAGTATTCGATAAGATAATCATCGGAGCTTTGCGAGTGCCCGTCAAGTTTTAATGTTTGTTTGTTATTTTAGTTTGTTATTTTTGTGCTATCCTGGGCAGAGGGCACCGTCGTGGATGCCTGCTTTAACGGCATTTTGTCGGGGGAGTTAAGGCACCGCTGATATTGTGTATTAAAAATCTCTGTCCTTGGGATAGGCATGAAAAGGATCGTTGTTTTTCTTGGTTTTTTTGTTTTTTTTTTATAGGGCAGCTCCGTTTTGTCTCGTCTTGATGCACAGTGTTGTGGCCACACTTACAATGTGAAAAGGTGAGCTTGTTTTTTTTCTTTAGTAGGTTATCTGTAAGAATTGTATGCTGTAGAATTAGTTTAATTGTTATGGCTAGTTTGGAGGATTTTTTTGTAGCTCCATCTGTGGAGGTTCTGAATAATTTGACAAAGGATCAGTTGCGCCAAGTTTGTGAACATTATAACTTTGATTTGGGTTTACCCAGAACAGCGAAATTAGCCCAGATTAGAGTGTCAGTTCAGGCGGAATTGGTCGTTAGGAATATTCTTTCGTCACCTGCATCTCTAATTATGGACGAGTTAGAGTTCGGAGAAGCAACGTCGACACCTCTTTCGACCGAATTCTCTAAAATGTCACTTACGTTTGAGCAACAAAAGGCGTTGATAGAAATGCAACAGAAAGAGAGAGAAGCTCAACGTGAGGCAGATCAGAGAGAGAGAGAAGCTGAACGTAAAGAGAGAGAAGCTGAGCGTGAGGCGGAGAGCAGAGAGAGAGAAGCTCAACGAGAGGTAGAGATAGAAAGAATAAAAAGTGAACGTGATGTGGCTTTAGAACGGTTGAGACTGAGCGCTGAAGGTAGGCTTTCAGTTGATGGAGGTGAGGGTACTGCTCTTAGGGGGTTTGTGCGTTCCCCTGATATATCTAACATGGTTAGGTTGCTGCCGAAATTCAATGAGAGAGATCCCGATATTTTCTTTTCTTTATTTGAGAGTGTGGCTGATGACCGTGGATGGTCTGACTCTGAGAGAACGTTGTTAGTCCAAAGTGTTCTGGTAGGTAAAGCACAAGAAGCGTTTATTGCGTTGCCTGTGGCAGATAGGAAAAAATATGTCAGAGTAAAAGAGGCAGTGCTTAAAATTTATGAATTAGTTCCTGAGGCTTATCGTTTGCGGTTTCGCAGTTGGAGAAAAGGAGAAAAACAGACGTATACCGAGGTAGCGAGGGAGTTGAACAGCCACTTTAATCGTTGGTGCTCTGCAGTGGGAGTCACTACTTTTGAAGAATTGTCTCATTTAATTGTTTTAGAACAGTTCAGAAATATCCTTCCTGAGCGTGTTGCTACACATGTATTCGAGCATAAGATGAAAACCGCAACGGAAGCCGCAGTTATGGCTGACGATTTTGCTTTGACACATAAGTATAGTTTAAAAGAAAACAATACGGGTAAGGGTTATCAGGAACAACGTTTTGGACGTTTCAATAGAGTTTTGGGGTCTTCTTCGTTGGGTCCATTGGAGTCAACTACTCAGAGGAAAATAGATTCACGCTCAAATCAGTCACACAGAGGTGTTGTGAGTTTTCGCAGAGACTCTAGGTATTCTGCGTTTACACCTGGTGGTCAGGCTAAGAACGATGCTGATGTGTGTCGATATTGTTTAGAAAAGGGGCATTGGAAGAAAGACTGTCCGGTTTTAAAGGGGAAAAGTCAGAGAAATGGGACTGATGTTGTTAGGGGGGTCACACTTGCTGTATCTGAGTCAGTTATACCTGCTAAAGTTTTGGTGGGTGAGACTGAGGCTAAAGCTGAAGGCGTTGTGACTTCATCTCAGACATCAGGCCTGAGTTCTGCTGAAGTTAGTGAGAGAAATGGTAGGGCTGATTCAGTTGTAACGGGTGGAAGTGGTTACTTTCCTTTTGTTACAGATGGCTTAGTTTCCCTGGTGGGTAGTTCCATCCAGGTGCCGGTTAAGATACTTAGGGACACAGGGGCGTCTGAGTCTTTTATCTTGGGGTCTGTGTTGCCTTTTTCTGTTGACTCGAGTACTGGGAACAATGTTTTAGTCCGGGGGATTGGATTGCAGGTTGTTTCTGTTCCTTTGCACAGAGTTAATCTGCAGTCTGATTTAGTACAGGGGGAAGTTAAAATAGCAGTCCGCCCTTCCTTACCTATAGAGGGTGTTCATATTCTCTTGGGTAACAATCTGGCTGGAGGCCGTGTTTGGCGTGATATACCGCCCCCTGTAATTGTTAAGAATGTCCCCTCTATTGCAGATGATAGTGACGTTCATGGTCAGAATTTTTCTGTCTTTACGGCTTGTGCGGTGACACGGGCTATGAGCCGTGGCGTTAATGATGATGTTTCCCAGACTAGAGAGTTTAAGTCTGTTATTGTGCCTAATCTACCACCTTCTCTCTCTCATAGTGATTTTGTTGCAGCTCAAAAGGAGGATGCGACATTAAAAGATCTGTTCGTTGGGGTGTTACCACCTGAGGAGTTGCGCAATGCAGTAAGGGGTTATTTGGTTCAGGACGGGTTGTTGATCCGGAAGTGGTCTTCTCACACTGACGAGGGGGTTGAGGATCCAGTATTTCAGGTGATAGTACCAGTTAAGTTTAGAGATTTGGTCCTACAGACAGCTCATGGGGAGGTAGCTGGGCACTTGGGGGTAAGGAAAACCTATGACCGTCTTATGAAGTACTTCTATTGGCCTCGTATAAAGAAGGATGTGGCATCCTTCATTAAGACGTGTCATGTATGCCAGTTAACAGGGAAGCCTAATCAGGTGTTAAAGCCAGCTCCACTCTACCCTATTCCAGCTGTAGGTAAACCATTTGAACATCTATTAATTGATTGTGTGGGACCATTGCCTCCATCTAAGTCAGGGTGTGGTTACCTGCTTACTGTGATGTGTCAGTCAACCCGATATCCTGCTGCCTATGCTTTGCGAACAATAACCACTAGATCGGTGGTGAAAGCCCTTTCACAATTTATTTCTATTTTCGGTATCCCTCATACAATACAGAGTGACAGAGGATCTAACTTTACGTCACGCATGTTCAGAGAAGTGCTCGAGCAGTTGCGTGTGAAACATCAACGTAGTAGTGCTTATCACGCCCAGAGCCAAGGTGTTCTGGAGCGGTTTCATCAGACACTGAAGTCTCTTCTCAGGGGTTATTGTGTTGAGCTTAACAAAGACTGGGAAGAAGGGCTCCCATGGCTAATGTTGGCAGCACGAGAGGTAACCCAGGAGAGTACGGGTTTCTCGCCTAATGATCTGGTCTTCGGCCATAGAGTTCGTGGGCCTTTAGCAGTTTTACAGGGGGAGCTAAAGAGTCCTGAGTCTCCTGTTAATCTGTTGGACTACGTTAATGGTTTTCGTCGTAGGTTGTTTTTAGCCTGTGAGATGGCGACGGACAACCTGACTAAAGCCCAACAGAAAATGAAGAGTTGGTATGACCGTCGAGCTGAACCAAGGGCCTTTACTCCGGGTGATCAGGTTTTGGCCTTGTTGCCAATAGTAAACTCTCCTTTCCTTGCAAAATATACGGGTCCTTATAGGGTGATTCGACAGGTGTCAGACCTGAATTATTTACTTTCTACACCAAATCGTAGGCGTTCTACTCAGCTCTGTCACATAAATCTGTTGAAGTCCTATTATAGCAGGTCTTCAGTCTCTGGGACAGCAGAGTCTAGTGACCGGGTGATGGCCGTTTCTTTAGTCGCTGCTGTTGAGGCTCCTAGTGCCTTGGAGACTCCCTACATGGTAGCAGCTTGTAGTGGTGAGGATATGGTAGGTCCTGATGACGGTATGTTGAAACCTCGTCTGAGGAACTCTGAAAAACTGGGGGAGTTGAATACATTGGTTGGACATTTGCCAGAGGAACGTGTATTAGAACTGTCGTCTTTGTTGTCTGATTTTCCTTCTTTATTTTCAGATACACCATCATGTACTCATTTAATTGAGCATGATATTGATGTTGGTGACGCAGAACCAATAAGACAGCGGTTCTATCGGGTGTCACAAGATAAACAGCGACATTTAGAGGCAGAGGTGAAGTACCTGTTGGATAATGGGTTGGCTAAGCCTTCCTATTCGAGTTGGTCTTCTCCCTGTTTATTGGTCAGTAAACCTGATGGGACATATAGATTCTGTACTGATTATCGTAAATTGAATAACATCACGAAACCAGATTCTTTTCCACTTCCAAGAGTTGAAGATTGTGTTGATCGAGGAGGATCCGCAAGGTTTGTAAGTAAGTTTGATTTGTTGAAGGGTTATTATCAAGTCCCTTTGTCATCTCGAGCTCAGGAAGTTTCAGCTTTTATAACATCATCTGGGCTATATTCTTACTCTGTTATGAGTTTTGGTTTGCGAAACGCTCCAGCCACATTTCAGCGACTTATGAACCGTGTCGTATCTGGTTTGCAGGGGTGTGCTGTGTACCTTGATGATGTGGTTGTGTATAGCGAGGAGTGGTCTGAACATCTGGACCGTGTTCGGGCTCTCTTTACTAGGCTTGTTGACGCTCGTCTCACTATAAATCTGGCCAAGTGCGAGTTTGCCCAGGCTACAGTTGCATATTTGGGGAAGATCGTAGGGCAGGGTCAAGTGAAGCCGGTCCATGCTAAGGTGGTGGCTGTTGATAAGTTTCCTGTTCCTACCACCAAAACTGAGTTGCGACGCTTTTTGGGGATGGTAGGGTATTACCGTAGTTTTTGTTCCAATTTTTCTACGGTAGTAGCCCCTTTGACTAACCTGTTAAAAGCTAAAGTGAAGTTTGAATGGACTGTGACCTCTCAGATTGCTTTTGATAATGTCAAGTTGTTGTTGACCTCTGCTCCAGTTTTGATGGCACCCCGTTTAGATCAGCCTTTCCGGATGCAGGTTGATGCAAGTCATGTGGGGGCTGGTGCGGTGCTCCTGCAGAGTGATGAGAAGGGGGTGGACAGGCCAACATGTTATTTCTCAAGAAAGTTTAATTGTCATCAGTTGAATTATTCAACTATTGAGAAAGAAACATTGGCGTTAGTTTGGGGTCTACAGCAGTTTGATGTATATTTAGCTGGGGGTGCTGTTCCTATCACTGTTTACACTGACCATAATCCACTGACATTCCTCCACTCTTTGAAGAGTCCAAGTCAGCGCCTTATGCGCTGGGCTTTATTTTTACAGCCATACAATTTAGAGATACGGCATGTTCGGGGCGTGGACAATGTGATGGCAGACGCTTTGTCCCGTGCTCCGGGTGGGCTGGATTGAATGTTTTGTCTTGTCCCATTTTTCTCCCTTCCTGTTTCTACACTCTCTTCTTCTGCTTAGTCTCCTTAAATGTAGCTTTCCAGGTACCGGGGTTTGCTGGAGTTCTGGGATGAGGAGGGGCGATTGGAGCTGGTAGAGGGGTTGGGGTCCTGTGGACAGAAGGGTTTTTCTGTCCAGTCTATGTATGCGGATTATCCATATCTCGGAACTAAAGTTAAGTGCTCACTTTTAGATAAAAAAATAAATAAAATTTGTTTGTGTTGTGTGGGGTTTTGAAGGTTTTTGCAGAGGCCTTTTAGGGGCCTCTGTTTTAAGGGAGGGGGTGTGACGGTCTCGGACCAGTCAGCTCCTCCTCCTTTGCGGTTTGCTGTTCATTACGTCTCCCCTATAGGTGAGAGGAGCACAGGTGTGGTGTGTTGCAGATGATTGCTCCAGGACCGCGTGTGGTTGCTTCCAGTATCCTGGGTGTTAAAAGCTTTCCAGACCTGGTTGAAGGAGGCCACCGCTTCTCCTTCTCTCCCGCACCGTTTTGCTGATTTTTGTTTCTTTTTGCATGACACTTCACATACCCTGATCGCTTTTGTTTTCGTTTCAAGTTGTACATTTATACTGACTTTAATTATTTTAGGTTACTCATTCTTTGTCTTTAATCAATATATCATTTGAAATCTCATAATCCGCGGGGTCTCCCCTCTCTGTTGCATAGGCCGGCACGGGCTGTATGTAACAGTATTAAAATTAAAAGCTTTTTCCCTCTGCATTCTGATATCATTAAACCCTTAAGAAAGTGCTTTGTTGTTGAATGAGAATTTTTTTCAATACATTATGTGAAAGTGTAAAATGTACAATATAGATGTATATTTAAATTCTAAGAAAATTACTTTTCCATTTGGTGTAATTATTAAACTTTTTCTTTAGACAATGAAGCATCTCATCCCTGCACTGTAGATTTATGAACATCTAATAGTTAGAAAGTGTTTTTTTTATGCCGTCCAATTCCAAATCATGTACAGCAAGTTTTATTAGTTGCTGAAAATACTAAATATGCACCGAAAATCAAAGTTTACATTTCAGTGTTGACGTTTAAGCAAAATTACAGGCTACACCGGGTACCGTGTTAAAATATCAACAATGACTCAATTTGTAAAATCGAAAGGTGATTCAACGTCCACAGAAGACCATAACCCGAAAGGTAAGAGTGAAACGACGTCGCGATTTCAACGGTGAATCAACGTTGTTTCTTCCGCGGTGAAAAAACGTCACAATATCAACATTGATCCGTTTTGCAAAATCGAAAGGTAATTCACCGTTGATTCAACCATGGTACCTGACGTTGTTTCAACGGTGAATCAACGTTGAAATGCCGGCTGGGTATATGTGTGTGTGTATGAATGTGTGATATATATATATATATATATATATATATATATATATATAATCAAAATATTAATGAAAGTTAAAAGCACATTTTTATTCATACCTGGAAACAAATCCTGTTCAAATAGGCTATATGGGCAATTCTATAGAATTGGTTCAAAGTTAGAGTTGGAAACATCTTGAAAAGAAAATTGTCTTTTTCCATAAATCTCTTATAAAGTATTATTTTTTAAAGCAGGCCAATACATTTTATCATACATATTTCAAAGTTAAGGATTCATTTGAAAAAGACAAAAAGTCCAGGGTGCTCAAGGAGTTCAAAAAAAGTATTAGAAGGTGCTCTTTGGGGTCGAGAGTTCAATGTCATGTAGAAAAGGAAATCCAAGGCACTCTTCTTTAGAAAATTAAAAAGCCTTTATTAAACTGGCTCTATCATGATTGAAAAAATTATTAAAACATGTGGGGGAAAATACAACCCACGCGTAGCCGCACAACCAGCCTTTTCTTTTCTTTTATGTAAGGTCAAAATCAACAGAGTAATTTGAGTCTCTTTTGCACTGATAAGAAAAAAAAAAGTGAGCTCGTCGCGCCGGAGCGATAGCCGACCCCAGAGGGTTAAACTGGTTTAAATCACTGAGACATTTGTGTTCTTCGCTGAATTCGAGCGCTTCTCACTGGATCTTGTGACCGAGGCCGATCAGAGTAAACGCGTCTGCTCCAGTGAGCTCGCGCTGCGCTGCCGTTTGGACTTTGAGGCGAGCGGATAAACAGTCAATGATTTAAATGAGTTTCGTTCCGCTTTTGGCACATAAACATTATCGAACATTTATCGAACTCTTGATATCGTTTTATCGAGAAAAATTGTTTCGCGATAACTATCGTTATCGTTTTATCGCCCAGCCCTAACGTGAGGTCATAGGTATTTATTTTTTAACGTGCGAGAATTTCGGAGTGTGCAAGGAGCTTTACCGATGAGGTGGTTTCACTCATCGAAGAGAAGATTGCAGCTCTACTGAGGCTAAAGGTACGATTAAATATTTTGCCAAACAGTTGTCAGTGTTATTTTGTCATTGTCATTATAGCGGTTCAGGTTGTTTCAACTTTAGGCTGTTTATTTTATTTATATTAGTAAGATGATGTGCTCTGTCATCTCGGTATTTCAGATGCCCCGTCATCAGCGCTCGGCTGGCGGCGGCTCTGGGATAGGTTCTAAGTTTTCTACTTTCTCCGTTTACAAAAATGCATGGCCGGCCATATCTCCTAGAGAGGGTGAAGTTTTTTATCTTATATGACCCACCCTTTTTGAATTCTGGGTCACTGCTGTGTTTTATCAACAGATTTGTCTCTCCATCTGTCAGAACAGATAGTGTGCTGACCTTATATGTTCCTACATTAATTTTAGCGTTGTCTGAGGCAAAATTCAAAGCCTTTTGGCTCCTGCGGGTTCCCACACACTTGACTTTAAGTGGTACTTGCCTGTCATGGTCAATAAATAGTGGATTCAAATGCAAGTAAAACTCAGTTTATTGAAGTATAGTTGATAAGATAGTGAGTAGTCAGAAGCAAGAGTCCAGGAATAAATGCCCTTGGTAGCGCAGGGACGCTGATGGACAACCCAGTCAGTCGCGATGGTGAAGGATGATGGAAATCCAATGCGCTGGCGGCCAGGACTCGGGGACCAGAAGAACAGAACCTCTGTGGAAGAATGCAGAGTGAAGAGGACAGGAATACTGGATACAGGTGCAAACACAGAAGATACGAGGACAGGCAGGATACAACACACCGGGAACCCTCAACAACGATCTGACAAAGACAAGACGAAACTGTGAGCATAAGTAGGCGCCGCTGATCAGCTGCAGGTGGAACCGCTGATCAGCGGTACTGATCAGTAAACACGCCCACCTGCACACACAACAACATGTAGTGAGAAAAAGTCAGTGAATTCATGAACCATGACACTTGCCGACTGTAGGGGGTTGGCATCCTAAGGCCACATTTACACATAGGATTGTTATTGTATACTGTATATGACAAGTGCTTCTCTGCTTATTATGCGCTGTCTTGCATCGTGTCTGATGGTTCTTTCGATTACATTGATCTCCTTATTGTGTGTGGTGAGAAAATGCCACTGCTGGCTGACCAGTCCATCTAAACTCTTGGCAGACGGACGGCACACGGGACTCTCTGACCACAGGAACACGGGGAGAAGCGTGTGAAATCCCCCGGCCACAGTCACAGCAATGGGAAAGCCAACTGGTTTACCTGAAAACGTCTGGGCTTGAGCTGAAACTGGCCTCTTTGAGAAGAACATCTTGCAGCTGCTGCAACAATCCATCAGGGACGCTGGAAAATGCTGAAGGGGAACGTCTTTCTTCTCTTTGAAGGCTTTTTGAACAAGTCATGCTGTAAAATGGCATCTAAGGTGATCCGTGACCCTCTGTCATGAAGTTTTTCAAGAAGATCCAGCAATTCTGTAAACGTTTTCAGAAGACAGTTGATTAGTCACGTTTGTCCTTATAGACACTCTTAATAAACAGATTTTGAGAAATGTAGTTCATGTGAGGTCATGTTACCATGAAATACACAGCATTTCTTGCTGTCACTAAGATATTCTCTGGATGCCCGTGAACATTTATTCATTGCTAAACATTCATTGTCAATCCGCTGAGTTTTACACTTTACACTAATCATTTTACTGAGCTCTATATGTTTTTCAAGCAATGTTATTTCCATTTCGTTCTTGTTGTTGGTCTCACCTTTGGACAGATGTGACATTTGCCAAAACCAACGGGTTATTCTCGGGAGCACTGCATCCAGCAGTTTGCGTATGTCGTCAGTCGCGGCCCACTCGGCGTACTTTCTGACCGCTGCGTTTAAAATGGGTTCATCAGCTCCTGTAAGAATACATTTCCAGTGTTTAGTAAAGCATCATCAAACACATCAACAGCGAGCGGTGTTGGAGAAGCCGACTCACGTCCTTCTGGGAGGAGCAGTGCGCCTCTGAAGTCCATCAGCTTGACTTGCAGGCTGTTCGAGTAGACGAAAACGTTCTTAAAGTGTGTGTCGCGATAAACGCCATGATCCATGCAGTGCTGCAGCGCAACAACGAGCTGCCGAATGATGCGCTTCACTGCGTATTCGGTCAGGCTGCCTCGGTTTCGCTCGACGTACTCATAAAAGGTCATGGCGTTTTGTGGATACTCCAGAACCAGGATGTCTTGATCTTCCATGACAAACATGTCATATAGTTGTATGATATGTGTGCTAGTTGGAGGCTTCTGTAGCAGCACCATTGCAGCTGCGTCTCGACTCAAAGGTGTGGAATATCCCGGCTAAAGAAAAGAGATTGACTGAAGGTTAGTTGATTCCTAACTAATCTCGTGACTAAAGGCCCGGGAAACTTCATTTTCCATAAGTAAACTCTTGGGCTGCACTGACTACAGAGTAGTCATTTATTCAAGCCATTAGTCAATCACATATTTATATTCATTTAATTACTTAAATTAAATTAATTTGAGGTGCTAAACCACATTCTTTGGGCTTAAAGAGTTTATTAAAGATGAAAACCATGTTCTTTACAGTTGATCGGCTTTCAACTATATCTTATACTGTCTACATGCAGGTTTATCAATTACCAAATTAGAATTAATAAAACGATTTTTGTAGAATTTCACGAAGAATAAATTAGTCAACTTACCATTTTCACCAGCTTCTCAGGCTGGCTCTTCTGAAAAAAGCTGATGATCACCTAAAAAATGAAGAAAATTGTTGCAAACGTAAGTAATCTGATCCATTTTTGTTTGTGTGCATGATAATCTACAATCTTTACATTTCTGATCAAAACTGTATGTTTATGTCAGGACGGAAAGACTAAAGGCAGAAGGAAACAAGAGGGGAAAGTTTGAGTAACATACTGGTTTGCTGTCCGAGCTTCGAAATCCCAGATAATCACTGCGATCGTCTCTGGATTTCAGTTCCTTCACCACCTCATACTGAGATTCAAAGTATCCTAAAAAAAACAAACACGTTAGCATTTTAATGTCCAGCATGAGCCTGAAGTCCAGCACACACACACCTGAGGCCAGGAGTAGAGATTGAACTATCAGGCGGAAGAGGAGATGAATCAGAGTCATAATAATGAACACTCACTGCGTGTCGACCTGTCCCTGCGCCTGTGTGTCGGCCTGGACTCCGGCGGATCTGTCGGTGTGTGTGTCGGCCTGGACTCCGGCGGATCTGTCGGTGTGTGTGTCGGCCTGGACTCCGGCGGATCTGTCGGTGTGTGTGTCGGCCTGGACTCCGGCGGATCTGTCGGTGTGTGTGTCGGCCTGGACTCCGGCGGATCTGTCGGTGTACGTGTCGGCCTGGACTCCGGCGGATCTGTCGGTGTGTGTGTCGGCCTGGACTCCGGCGGACCTGTCGGTGTGTGTGGACGCTCCTGCTCAGGCACAAAAGCACACACTTCGGTTTCGTTGGTGTGGAAGAGACGTTTCCCAGCCTTCCATGCTCTCGAGGCGCCAGCACACACTCTCGTCCACTTTGAGTGCTTTTCTGCAAACAACAATATTGATGAGACACGTGTGTTTTATTAGCACAGATTACAGCTGAATGATTCACTAGTTTTGCATTGAAGAACACTAGAACAATGACACACACACACACACACTCGTTGCTAAAGCTGGAAGTCACATTATAATTGTCTCCTTCTGTTTATTTCTGTCTACATGCTCCAGAGAGCCAGAGAAAAAAAGTTTTGTGAATTTAGTCATTTTTTAATGTCATTACTTTGTTTAGAGCATAAGAAACAAATGGGGGAAAACATTTGTGAAAAATGATATTTTGTTCATATGTTATATGTCCTCTGTAGTGGACACCAGGACTCGGTTGTTTAAAAATAAAATTGCATGAAATGACATTGGGATTTATTTATTTTCATTCACCAAAAAATGTTTAGGTTTCAGGATTTTTTTTTAACCAAACTTTGTATAAAGATGATTCTCAACTATGTTATGGAAGATATATCGGAATGAATTGATATGCCATTTCATTTTACTTTATGCAATATGAGGGTAAAATGGCCATAAATGTAATCCCCATTCAATACAACGTATATGTACACTGTATCTAATTTGGATATTAATTTGTTCTTGTTGTTGACTTTTATTTTCCCCAAGGAGAAATTGTGTTGCAATGAGTTTCAACATGCGTACACAGAAAGAACAAACAATGTACATAAATACGCAAATACAAAAACACATTTTAAAAATCACAAAATCAATGACAAAAACAGAAACAATTCCCCCAGACTCTGCACTGAGGAAAACTCAGTAAACTCTACAATAGAGGAAAAAACCCACTATCTTTCATTTAAGCATTTTAATGCCTGTGGCAGAAAAAAATGCTGGCATCCTAAATAATGGGAGTAATAATTGGCAACATTTTCATAATATTATCTAATATTCATAGGAATATGAACGTGTTCTTTACAGGACATCCAGACTTCACACTCCGGCACGCATCGTCTAATATAATGTGGTCAAAAGTGTATTGGTGTGTGCTGTGTGAGTGTGTGTGTAGTGTGAATGAACCATTGGTGTGTGTGTGTGTGGTGTGTGAATAAACCTGTGGTGTATTGCTGTGTGTGTGAATGAACCTGTGGTGTATTGGTGTGTGTGTGTGTGTGTGAGAGAGAATGAACCTGTGGTGTATTGGTGTATGTGTGAGAGAGAGAATGAACCTGTGGTGTATTGGTGTGTGTGTGTGTGTGTGTGTGCGCGCGCGCGCGTGTGTGGTGTGTGAATGAACCTGTGGTGTATTGGTGTGTGTGTGAATGAACCTGTGGTGTATTGGTGTGTGTGTGAGAGAGAGAATGAACCTGTGGTGTATTGGTGTGTGTGTGTGCGCGCGCGTGTGTGGTGTGTGAATGAACATGTGGTGTATTGGTGTGTGTGTGTGGTGTGTAAATGAACCTGTGGTGTTGTTCCCCCACGCGACTCTAGGGGGAGCGGGAGCTTCACACTCCTCTGTTGTGTTTCTCTCCTCAACAGCGCCGCCCCGCGGCTCCTCCAACACTTCACTGCAGATCTCCTCGTCCACTGGGGAGTGTGCAAACATCATGTCCACTACAGATCCTGGGCTTTACAGCTGCAAATGCGTTTCTACAATGTTAGACTGACTAACTCTGAGTCTGATAATCGCTGCACTGAACAACTCGGCCTGTGACGTAATTTGGAACTCCCGCTGCCGGTGACGTCACAGCGGCTGCTCTGCGCGCGGTCGATCGATCGCCGTGAACACATTTAAAGAGACAGTTCACCAACAATTAAAAAAGGGTCATCATTTAATCACACTCATGTCGTTCCAAACCCGTGAAACTTTCGATCTTCTTCGGAACACAAATGAAGATATTTTAAATTAAATCTGACAGATTTCCATGCAACAGAGTTAACAAGATTGTTAATCTATTTAAATCAAGTAGTTTAGTCCAAATCTCCTGAAGAGACTCGATCGCTTTATATGATGAACAGATTGAATTTAGGCTTTTATTCTCTACTGTAAAAAACAAACCCTAATGCTAACTTTATAGGGAATTGTCTTGTTTTTATGTCCAAAAACCCTTTATTTAGTGTTACACACACTAAGCAACATTTTTAACATTACAGATTATTTAACCATGTACAGAGTACAGAAAACTGAACACATCAATTCATAAATTATTTAAACAATATAATCAGTGAATGAAGAGGGTAACCATAGTTCATTTTTTTTTAAAGTCTCATCATGGGTATAGTTTAATAATGATTTAATCACTGATACTCTCCATAACTTGGCCCAAATCATAAAGACAGGATAAAAAGATATGAAAAGATTGAGTGTCCTGTATAAATGCGGTTGATGTGCTTTAATTCTGCTTCACTCAACAACCTCAACAATCTGACAATCAACTAAGATCTACAGTCAGAAACAAATAAAGAAACAACAACGTTCATGAAGAGCATTTCCAGCATCTCTCCTGTGTTATGTGTTGAGTTTCATGTTGAGTTCCTCATGTAGAATCTGAGCTCTCTCGTTCCTCTCAATCTCTCAGTCCAGCTGTTTCAGTGGATGATGATGAGGAGGAAGATGATGAGGAAGAAGATGATGATGATGAAGATGAATGATTGAATGAATGAGGCATTTATATAGCGCTTTCATATGTACTACTGTACACCCAAAGCACTTTACAATCATGTCAGGGAATCTCTCCTCAACACCACCAGTGTGCAGCATCCACTGGGATTATGCAATGGCAGCCACAGTACAACGGCACCACACACACACACACACACACACACACACGCACACTCACACACACTCACACATACCAGCTATAGGTGGAGACAGTGCCCTCACCACACACACACACACACGCACACACACACGCACACACACACACACACCAGCTATAGGTGGAGACAGTGCCCTCACCACACACACACACACACGCACACACACACGCACACACACACACACACCAGCTATAGGTGGAGACAGTGCGCTCACCACACACACACACACACACACACACCAGCTATAGGCGGAGACAGTGCGCTCACCACACACACACACACACACCAGCTATAGGTGGAGACAGTGCACTCACCACACACACACCAGCTATAGGTGGAGACAGTGCGCTCACCACACACACACCAGCTATAGGTGGAGACAGTGCGCTCACCACACACACACACACACACACACACACACACACGCACACACACACACACACACACACCAGCTATAGGTGGAGACAGTGCGCTCACCACACACACACACGCACACACACACACACACACACACCAGCTATAGGCGGAGACAGTGCGCTCACCACACACACACCAGCTATAGGTGGAGACAGTGCGCTCACCACACACACACCAGCTATAGGTGGAGACAGTGCGCTCACCACACACACACACACACGCACACACACACACACACACCAGCTATAGGTGGAGACAGTGCGCTCACCACACACACACACACACGCACACACACACACACACACACACCAGCTATAGGTGGAGACAGTGCGCTCACCACACACACACCAGCTATAGGTGGAGACAGTGCGCTCACCACACACACACCAGCTATAGGTGGAGACAGTGCGCTCACCACACACACACACATACACACACACACACACACACGCACACACACACACACACACACACCAGCTATAGGTGGAGACAGTGCGCTCACCACACACACACACACACCAGCTATAGGCGGAGACAGTGCGCTCACCACACACACACACACACACCAGCTATAGGTGGAGACAGTGCACTCACCACACACACACACCAGCTATAGGTGGAGACAGTGCGCTCACCACACACACACCAGCTATAGGTGGAGACAGTGCGCTCACCACACACACACCAGCTATAGGTGGAGACAGTGCGCTCACCACACACACACCAGCTATAGGTGGAGACAGTGCGCTCACCACACACACACACACACACACACACACACACACACACCAGCTATAGGTGGAGACAGTGCGCTCACCACACACACACACACACACACCAGCTATAGGCGGAGACAGTGCGCTCACCACACACACACACACACCAGCTATAGGTGGAGACAGTGCACTCACCACACACACACAATCTCGTGTCTCGTCTCGTGAGATAAGCGTCTCGTCACACCCCTAATATGCGTGTAGATGTATGCACGAGCGCGAAGGTGCGCACTGCAAAAATGATGCGTTGGATGTGCAAGACACCATTTTGCTTGGCGGTGTCCACGGCTTGTTTTTGTAACAGCACGCGGCTCCGAACTGAATCTGGCCAAGCATATACACTCACCTAAAGGATTATTAGGAACACCTGTTCAATTTCTCATTAATGCAATTATCTAATCAACCAATCACATGGCAGTTGCTTCAATGCATTTAGGGGTGTGGTCCTGATCAAGACAATCTCCTGAACGCCAAACTGAATGTCAGAATGGGAAAAAAGGTGATTTAAGCAATTTGGAGCGTGGCATGGTTGTTTGTGCCAGACGGGCCGGTCTGAGTATTTCACAATCTGCTCAGTTACTGGGATTTTCACGCACAACCATTTCTAGGGTTTACAAAGAATGGTGTGAAAAGGGAAAAACATCCAGTATGCGGCAGTCCTGTGGGCGAAAATGCCTTGTTGATGCTAGAGGTCAGAGGAGAATGGGCCGACTGATTCAAGCTGATAGAAGAGCAACTTTGACTGAAATAACCACTCGCTACAACCGAGGTATGCAGCAAAGCATTTGTGAAGCCACAACACAACACGAGACTTCAAGAGATTTCCACAACGCATGCGCGAGAATTGCGATCTCCTTCAACTACTTCAGTTAAGTTCTCGCGTGTGCGTCGTGGAAATCTCTTGAAGTCTCGTTTCAGGCCTACAAGGAAGAAAAGGAATAGTCGAATAAAGTCGTTATTTTTGTTTGTTTTTTCAAACAAAAAGTATTCTCTTGATAAACTTATAGTTGAGCCACTGTTGTGACATGGAATATATAAACATTTAATTGCAAATGTGGCATCTAAAGAGTGGGTTTCGTTACTCTGGACTCAACTATAATTACAGCACCGACTACGCCACCCTGGGAATTTCACCCAGGGAAATAATGGTCCAATAAGGACACCAGTTCGTTCCCACAATACAGAGCAGAGACGTGAACTTGTAAAATAACAATACTTTATTATAACTAAAATCAAAACTCCACACACACAGTTCAATACACAATGTGACTTCAAAAATCAAAATAAAGAGCATAAACGAAACCAATCAGTCAATCCAAGGCGACATGTCAGATGGCAACCCGAGGTAACAAACCTACTCCATTCCACTTCACTACAAGCACTTCAACCGTATGTACTCATTTCACCACAAGCACACGTGCATTTCAGTGACAAACAATTTCGAAAGAATCAAAATCACTCAGTGAACAAGGGTACCCATTAGTTTGGACCTGGAGCAGTCAGCACTCTAAGGGGGCTTTCACACTAGCACTTTTGGTGCGCACCCGGGTTCGAATGACGTCAGAGTTCGGTTCGTTTGGATGATGTGAACACTGTCTTCCGAACTCGGGTGCGCACCCGCGAACCGTACTCGGGTCCGCTTAAAAAGGTGGTCTTCATGTGAACTCGGGTACGGTTCGCTGCTGATATGAACGCTATCGAACCAAACCGCGGAAGTGAACCGTTATTGATGTATGTGGTCGTCAGGACAGTCGGCTGTCGCACGCGCATCACTTTCTCTTTCGTGCATGCGTGTGTGTATGTGTGTGTGTATATATACCTTGATGAAAAGCGGGATTGACGCACTGCAAGCAGAGAGATAATTTCTGCTTGCCTCTGCAAAAATTGTCTTCGGCGGACAGCCCGCTGTCTTTGAAACTTTTTCAGAATTTTTGCGGTAGACAGATGCAAGTGTGTTTCTGTATGTCTATGTTGAAAACAAAACCAAAGGTTAAAAAATAGAAGAACAAATGTCAACCGAGCAAGTCTCCATTTTGGGCGCCTTTTCATTCGCGGTGACCAAGCAACACCATTACGCCAGCTGCAGCCTGATGACGCAAGCGTACCGCGGCTCGGATAGAAATAATATAATGTGAACACAGTCCATCGGGGGAGGGGGGGAGCAATCGAACTCGGGTTCGGAACAGGCAATCGAACCAAGTGTGAAAGCGCCCTTAGCCAATCCGAAAAAAAAAATAAAAAATCACAAATTATCACAAGTAAACAAAAAAAGAAAATACAATCACATCGTAAATGAAACAAAAAGAAAATACAATCAAATTGTATTTCAACTCAATAAAGGAAAAAATTAGGGCCGGGACTTTAACGCGTTAATTAAGATTAATTAACTACAGACTTTAACGCGTTAATTAATTACACAAATTATTTTTAATCGCACTTATTTTTGCACCGCGGAACGTTTCTCACTGGATGAGTTTCGGCGGACCGATTATACTGGCGCACCAACTAGCGTTCATGAGGAAGAAGCTGACGAGATCGCTTTGGTTGGCCGGTGGATGGGAAATTTTGTTACAAAAACGAACGGATGGAAGCGTCGATAAGAACATGGTTGTGTGCAAGCTATGCAACAAGGAATTTCGCTATTGCTATTAGTGTAGTGTAGCAATATGCTATTGCTACACTTAATGGCAAAAAAAAACACTGGTCTGCTGGACTTGGTTGAACAAAAATAAACAATATTTTGTTGCTTAAGCTTATGTATTTATTCAATGGTATACTAAAAATCCATGTGAAAAAAAAATACTTCTCACTGTTCTCAGGTCAAATATTTATGCAATTAAAATGCGATTAATTTCGATTAATTAATTACAAAGCCTCTAATTAATTAGATTAATTTTTTTAATCGAGTCCCGGCCCTAGAAAAAATACAAAAGTTAAACACCAAAATAACAAATACAAGTCACATTACTCTTGATCCATAAACCACATGCGCACACACACACACTTTAATATCACACCAGCATCAATACGCGTTTCTCACAAGGGCACTTGCACACACACACACACAACCGACAAACACTCACCCAACTCGCACCATCTCATGGGTTCATTCACACACCACACGAATTCCACAAACGCTCTTCCAGTTGAAACAGTGCGGGGGCGATCAGCGACCACTGAGAATAAGCTACACAAGTCTCGCGCTCCCCAGCGTCGAGTCCACGGGATGCGGGCCAGTCGCAGGCACAGATGAAGCGAGGCAAGGCAAAGGCACACGGCAAAGGGACGAGACGAAGAAGCACGAAACCCCAAGGGGAAGAAATAAATAAGGAAAAAGGGAAGCCAGGTCACAATCCCAATCAGCTCGCTGCACTCATGCCGACATTACTCGCTCGTCCACTAGAACAGAGGAGGAACACAACATAAACAATGTCTTTTCATGAATATTCTCCCATGAAGTCAACAATTTACCCACCTGATTTTCCGCAAATCAGTCTCTGATAACATCTCTGATAAGGTTCCCAAGGATGAGGCAGTCAGCCTCCATCTCGCACGACACTCGCGTTTTAACACGTAATAAAAGATAACTTTGACCAATACAGTTTGTTTTACTATGAATTTATTAATCGACATCCAAGCAGGGCCACTGGAAACCTTTGTATGTTTGTCCCTCCTCTGCAAACTGCCTCCTTATTGCTGACACAACACATGAAGGTATGGCTTTCCTAATGTCCCTGCCTAGTATTCCGTACGCCTAGCGGACAACCTGCCTGTATGCTGTGTATCGGAACTGCCTGTGGTGAAGATTGGGACCTAATTACATTTTGATCATACCATGTTTTCATAGTAAACAATTCCAATGGTAAATATTGCATGTCCTGTTGGCTGATATTCTACTGTACTACACAACACTAAAGTTGTTTTTATAGTAAGTATATGGAAGCCACTGAGTTTAAAAACCTGCTTAACAGGATTTACTATTTTGGTGTAGAAAAGCTGGTTCTTTAAATTGCAGTGTGAAATAATTTTTGCCCAAAACATACTTTGGCCTGCTGGCTTGGAGAGGGCCATGCTCCTGTCTGAAGTTCAAGTATGCTATCTGCAGCACAAAAGGATTCATACAGGATGCTTCAAACCCTGGATGGAGGGTGAGGCTGGTAATGTCGTCTGGGTGATCTCGGTTTTGGACAAGGGACCAATAGGCGTCGACCTCCCTACAGCACACACTCTCCACTGCTGATGGCATAGCCTCACATCTACCACACAAGCACCTGTTAAACAAAATGTGCCAAGATAAACTCGCGCATTTATCTGCATGCCTTACACCCAGTCCACGTGACAATAAAAGATCCTTGTAACAATTACTATATTTACATGAACCGCATATTCCCGTCCTAACCGGAACACTAACTGCTTTCATACACATACTCCGAAGTACATGCAAGCTCATTTACATAATGTCCGTCGGAAATACTAGGGGAGTAGTATAACAGCCGGCTAAGTTTGGAAAATCTGGGATCTAAATTAAACATTTTAAGACGCATGTTGCTAGCATAGATGGTGACAATATACATGGATGCTTGAAAAACAACAACGGCGACAGCATTATTGCTAAATACGACGTCTGTAAACTAGGAAATGAACTTGCGCTCCCTGGGCGGGTTTGCGCAAAAAGGAGGCGTGTTTCGGCGCAAACATTCCCTAGTGCTATTTTGCAGTTCCAGAAAACAATTCCGCCACTGACCAGAAAAAAACTAGTCTAAAGTCAGAGGCGCGTTGCTATTTTAAGCGCGCATGTTTGGCCATAATGTAGCGGGTGCACAACGCGCATACACTTTCATTCTCTCATCAACACAGATGCAGCAGTTTTTATTTTTGCAAATCATACAATATAACAAGGAATAAAATTAACACATGAGGGAAATCATTGTGGTGTCCATGAAGATGTAAAAAAAAATGTAGGCCTAAATCTAGCTTACACATTTACCCAAAATTTTTCAGGCTAATTGTAGTAATGACGGATCAGAGCTGTTTGCCCAAAGTGGCAAGACACATATGTATATAAGGACATCAGACAAATTAGTTTGTCCGTCAAGAACCAGAAAAAAAAAACTCCCATCCCCATACAACGTCACTTCTCTGTCTTTCACTGCCCTGACAAGAACCCCGGTCTCCTCGGCTGTGAACCGCTCCTGCCGCGCGCCTGGTAAATCCGCCATAATAATAACAATCCGCCATGCAAAATCCACACCTGCTCTTAAAGGGTATGTTGGATGACGCTCTGATTGGTTTATTTCACGTTACGCCCAAACCACACCGATGACTAATGAAGCCATTTCAGACCAACCCCTTTAAAACTTGCGTCGGGCGCAAGAGTCATTTATCCCGTGGTAAAAGAGCAACAGCGCCCAAAACCCGCCCACAAAGTTACTTGCGCTTTGCGCTTGATACTTGCATTTCAGATCGTTAAAATAGGGCCCATTGTGGCTGGATTTCTTTTATTAATATTTATTTTTCATGACCAAAATAACATTATGCACAGCGAAGAGCACATTGCTTGTGTGATATCTACTGACTCGCCTTCATGGTTTAAAATGTAAATATTTCCAATATTGTGCGAAAATTTCCTTTATCAACAAAGTTGCTAAGTATACTTCATTTGACTTTTATGTGTACACAGCCGTTCAATGCATGCGCAGTTTTTCATACAACCCATGTAAATATCTTTGTATTCTTTCACGAATTGTACAAATTTAGGTTCTTTCTAACCTCTTTGCACAATCTTCTGTAGCTTGCATGCGTTCAGGTCTGTTCTGTTTATGCAGTTTTTCTTTGATTACCTTGTGAATCGACATCCCCAGGGAAGGTTGCCACCTTGTAGATAAACTAATTTAAAAAATCCGGCTCGCGTTCGCTTAAAAAGTGAAGTATATACTTTGGCCATTCTCTGTTGTATCTTGGGTAGTGGTTAATGCTAAATATTGTCTGAATATTACTAAATATTACTGTCTAGTCTATATTGGGGAGTACAGGCGGTCAAGCGATGGGAGCTTTCCATCTAGTGCCTGACCAATGGCCGAGCCAGCAAAGATGTTGGAGATGCTAGATGATCAGCAACTACCAGGATCAGAGCATCTGGGGAACATGAAATGAAATGTTTTTTTTTGTTTATCCACGAGAAGGTTTGAAAATGCAATAAACTAAACGTTTATCCATTTTTACCTTTTGAAGACAAAAAGGAATAAACAAATCGTTTCTATATTCTACCGAATCAAATCAATTTAATCAAATCAATTGATTGTTGATGAATGTCATCATCAGGCTTAAATATATACAGTGGCACATACAGCATGCAAACAAGCTATTCTGAAATGTTGGTAATGAGGTGTTTATATTAAATGTGTTTTCTATTGTCTTTTCACTAGCTGATGGGTGCAGAAAAAGGTAGAAGTCTTACAGAGACACCTACAGAAAAGAGAGGAGGAATGAGGCAGAGAGGAAGAGGAGTGGAGCAGGGGCGAGCAATGTCTAGCGAGGCAGCCCAGTGTCTCATGAGACATGACTCGCTTCCTTGAAATGTAAGTACCTACACAGATCCATGTGTATGATGTATTACCCACCTCGGTAGACATACCTCCACATGATAAAGTTGGCCAGCTCCGATAATAACAAATGGACATGAGCAGAGGTAGAAAGGGGGAGGGAAGGTGCCGCAAGGGAGTTTTTTTTACGACCGTGTTGTGAAATATACGCCCCACAGCTGTAGGGGGAGCTCGCTGAGACAACTTGCGACAACAAAAGTGAAAATAAGCGAAGAAATGGCAAGAGTTGCCAAGTTCCCATTTAAGCGGTCGTGAATGCAGCAAACCAGATCGCTAGCAGCTGCTGAGGCAATCTGCCGTTCGCTCCATGCTGAATGAACAGTCTTCTTCTGGCTGCTCGCGCTACGTACTTTCATAATAAGAGTCCCCGGTACGGTTAGCACGACAGCACTCTGACATTCTCTTACTCATTAAAGCAGCACTCAGTAGGAATTCTGTTTTTGTCAAACGGCAACCCCTAGAGTCGCTGTGGAGTACTTGTACTGTCGTGAATAGCACTCACGCAGAGATGGCTCGCACTCACGGCCGGATCCCCTCCCCCTGTACACCGGTACCTGTTCAGTAGGATGGACGCTGTAACGAGTGGAAATAAGGTATGGCCCCTTTAAGAGCTGCGCGCGCCCAACACCACATGTATACGGCGCCGGGTTATTTCTGTTTGATGCTCATTTTATCAGATCTGTTTTTTGCCGTAAAGCAATTCGTTACCTCGCGAGACCTGATATCACACGATACTTGCCGGCCCAAAGTTGCAAGGGTGGTTTTGCAGCTCACAGGCACCAGGGGGGTGCGAGACGACCACCATTCAACACGAAATCAGTAATATAAACATTACAATGACTCCAAAGCTGTTCGGTTAAGGTAAAAAAGTTACTTAGTTCACCTTTAACTAAATGCAGAGTTTTAGACTTATCTTCTTCAAATTTTAAATATAACATGGTCAGACATGAGGCTTTAGTTGCAGTGCATTTCTAGATTGATACAATGCCAACTTCAATTTTATTTTTTATGAAGATGTTTCATAAAAATACATTTCTAATAACTTTACAAAACTTTGAAGACATTTTTAATATTTTTTTTTCATTATGACTAATTAATTCCACATTTACAATAAACTGCCAGGTGTCAGCTTTCAAATGAGATCTTACTTGTGCTTTTAGTACAAAGGGTTCATGAACTGTTTCAGTTTGGGTATGCCATTTCTGGGGATTTTTCAAAAGTGGGGTTGAAGCTTAACAGGTTAAAAAGTCTTTTGATCAGGTACCAGCTCTGTGTGACATTCGGAACAAAGCTAAAAAGGTGGTCACCTATTTTCGAAGCAGCACCTCTGCCACAGAAATGTTGACCCATGTGCAGCAAGAGATGAACAGGCCAGTTCTTAAACTTGTGAATGAAGTGGAAACACGCTGGAACAGCACTTTTCACATGTTTCAACGGCTGCATGGGGAAAGGCAAACTGTGGGAGCATCCCTTGCCTCACTTAAAACTGATATAGCTCCACTTCATGCACAGGACTATGAAGCCATACAGCAAGTTCTGTGTGTTCTCGCCCCATTCCACCAGGCCACAGTAGAGCTGTCCGAGGAAAAACGTGTGTCTGGCTCCGAAGTAATTCCTTTGCTAAAAATGAATCACCATTCATTACAGGTTGAACAACTAAGGTATTTATTTTTATTTGTGTAGAATACTCTTAATTATTAAATTATTGAATTATTAAATTTGTATTTTTGCACAGAGTAAATAATTTTCTATTTCATAGGTTAACCATGCCAATAACAAAGGAATTAACTGAAAAGCTTATCAGGCGTCTGAGGGAGCATATCTGGAATATGGAGTCGCTCAGTATAATGACCATGGCAACTCTGTTGGACCCAAGGTTTAAAAAGTTGGGTTTCCTTAACCAAACTAAAATGACAGAGGCTGTCAAACGGCTAAAAGCAGAATGTGGTAATGTCATCAGGGCCGAAGATGAAAGACCATCCACATCATCAAGCACTCAGTCAACAGAAGCACCACCATCAACCCAACAGCCCACACCAAGCTCAAGTATTTATTTATTTTTATTTATTTATTGTATTTTATAATTGTTGACCGTTGATGTGTCTTATATTCAATCAATGTATATGTACAGTCACTCCCAATAAACATAATAATAATTAAAGCTGCAAGCAGCATTTAGAGGTGTTCGAGCAGTTAAGGCTTTTAAGGCCGTTAAGCACAAAAGCATCAAAAGACATTAAGTTTTATTTAGCATACTGTAGTGGCAATTTTAATGATATTCATTGATCTTTAGTAAAATATAGATGATTCAAAGAATGTCACATGTGTGTCTCTCACTTGTAGTGAGAGGATTCTGTTTATGTACCTGGGGAGGCAGAAGAGGGAGACACTCCAGAGAACAGACGAACAAGGACCTCTGACCTAGATGTCAGAAGGCCATTTGGTGCAGGGGAGCTTAGTGGGCCAACTAGTGACGTCTATGGAAAACTACTGGGAGGACGGCTCTGGGGGGAAGAAGGCCTTGAAACTAAGATAAAAGCTAGTTCAGTCTGTCTGGGGGTGTGTCACTCTTCTGCACAGGGTAACAACTGTGTATTAGACTGCTCCTATTCTTGCAAGAATAAATACTTCTATTTTATATAATTTGACTCTGAGTGTCTCTTACGCAGTGATGTTTGTTTGAGAATTTTTGCCACAACAGTTTTGGTGTCAGAAGTGGGATTCCTTGGACATGCCTCCTGGACCTGAGATCGGACGGTGTTTGGCCACCTGGACTAAGTAAGTTCCAGCTCTACCTCGTAAACTTGAGAGAGAGGGGCCGACCGATATCAGGGCCGGGAGAGTCGACCACTGGAATCTAAAGAACCCGCAAGTGGCACGAAACAACGTCTCTGGTAAGGGTCATTTAAATTCGGTTTAATTGGGGGAAGAGTGAAATTGAACCATATTGGCTGAGGGCTGTTTCTGTGGTACGTAATCTGAGATTAATTGAGATCTATATATAGATCAAGAGGTTTCAAACAGATACGAGAGAAAATTATCTGAGATTAATTGAGGTCTGTAACAGATCAAGAGATTTCAAACAGATAGGTACCCTGAAAATCAGTTGTTCCACCACGGAGCAAATTGTTTTTAGGTACTGAGGCTAATTAGGGGGAACCAGAATTTTTTTTGGTAAACCATAATTAGGAGGGCACTAAATAGTGCAACCCGACCGATTTGGGTTAAAAGAAAAGAGTCGGATTTGTTAGGGACGCCTAACAGATTAAAGAAAACGCGCGTTGAAGAGAAATCCACAGAGAACAGAAAACAGCCGGTATGGGGATGTCTCAAAAGCAAGCTTGCGAAATTTGGTACACCGGTGTTTTGCCAAATGAGGTATTGAGCGCCACAACATTAAAGATGGTGCGGGAATCAGTTGAACAGAGCAGTGAGAAACAAAAGTTGTGTCTGCGTTCAACATGTGTGTAAAAAAATGTGAACAGATAATGGATTGTTGGCTTGAAGATAAAATGTCGAACTGCCAGGAGAAATAATGTTTTTTTTACTTCTTCATCCAGTAAATGGATGCATGACATTAGATGTCTATAGAACTTAAATTCATATGACAAGGATTGAAGTAGCAAGAAGCAATAAGGCTGTCTGTGTGAAATAGGGGGAACTGTAAGTGAGACTTGGTGGAAGAGGGAAGTGAAAAAAAAACAAAAAGGTTGGTGTGTGAGACATGCGTGTACTGGTTAGATAATGAAGGAACTGGCATGTTTGAGAAAAGAAAGGAGAAATATAGTAGAAAACTATATGTGATGAAAATAGACATGGTCTGACAGAATTTATGGAAGTCAAATTAACTGTTTAAATGGTGAAATGAAAAGTCAGTTTTAGAATAAAATAAGGCATTGTATGATTGACAGCGATTAACATGATATGAAGAATGTTTTAAGCAGAATGGGGAACAATTCTAGATTTTGATAAAATAAGGATGAAATGATGATATATCTGCTTTATTTTATTAATGTTAAGAAAATAAGGGTATTGAAGCAAGTAGCTATAATGGTTGTCTGTGTAATTTACGGACTGAGTAATATAATCTGTTTTGGAGAAACAGTAGAGATAAGACTGAGACAATAATGATAATATTAAGTTGAATCTGCAGACTAACCATGTGATGGAAGGGAAAAGGCTTCAAACCAGTTGTAATGAAAATAATGATGTACAAATTGTTACACTTTATGAAGAGTAACGGAACAGTCCGGGAAAATAAATAAATAAATAAATAGTGAGACAGAAGAGAGCAAATGCTGTAAACAGCTCTGCTCAGAAGATCTCGCTGCTCATGAAATTATGTTCCGCCAATAAAATGATGAAGATTATGATTTGGCTATTGTGATTAAATCCGCGACTGGTGGACTGTAAAAGAATACAGAGGACTGCTTATCAGTGGCTCTGTTTACATTCCTGAAATGGGACACACACTGCTTCAAGGGTGTGCAGTAAGTTGGAGCCGTTTGCAAGCTCACAGTGATCAAACTATAGTCAAGGTGTCTGATGCTGTAATTGAGGCTGACACATGAACCCACCAGATGACAGAGTGATAGTGACACATTTCTGATAATAATGTGGGTTTGAAAGTAGATCAGTGTTTAAACGACGACATTGACATTTTGTCTGAGAAATAAGAGATAGAAAACAAGGTCGAAAGATTGAAGTCTTAAAGTGAATCCTTTTGAAGAAAAGATCTATAATAGTGAATTGATGAATACAGGTTGATGTAAAATTAATGACTCCAACAAATGTGAGTTGCAAAATATATCAAAGTAACTAACAGGATGATTGTGTTTTAATTAAACATTTTAGAAAGGGTTTAGATTAAGGAGAGAGACTAATCTCACGAATGATTTATAATAATTGCAAAAGATGTATCAAGCAGAGAGTGCTAGCCTTGTCAAAGTTAACGTAATTGAGAACTTGACAACTAAAATGCTGATTGAGAAATGTGAAACGTTATTGAGAACTGGAATAATTTTTTTTATTTAAGATCAAGTAAGCAGAAGCAATACTGGATTAACAGTTGCTGAATGCTGATTAAACAAACAGCTTGAAAAGTTGGCCATGAAAGAACTAGAAGCTGATGTTTTTGCTTTCAAAAGATAAGTTTATTATTGGCTGTAATGAAACAGTTTGCTTATCTGGATCTGATGTGTACTGTGGCTGAAACTGCCAGTGCAACAGAGACTCAATCTGAGTGGAAATTTGTAATGTCTAAATAAAGACAACTATAAAAATTGTTTATTCGGAAACACATGTAATTTCTGGCAAATATGCCTTAAGCTGGGATAGAGTTATAGGATGGTAGATAAAAGTTTGATGTTAGAAGTTTATGAGAGTGCAGTGTGCCAGTCCTGAATGCCTCAGAGTCTCTCTCATTCAATGTCAGCTAAAAGCTGTTATCTGTGATAAGCTATTTGTAGTAAAGCACAGTTTCAGTTGAAGAATCATAGACACAGTTTAAAGAAACAATTGCCATAAAGGGCAATTTGTATTTGTAAATGTAAAACTGAATGACTTTAAAGAAGTCTTTAAAATAATAATGCAGAACTTGAAGACATTTTATTTTATTTTAGGACCAGTAACTTCTTTGTCTCATTTAGTCTCCACCATTCAGGACCGATGGCTCCGTCTACAGGTAAAGTTCACTGAACGTACGGATGGTCCAAATTCGCTGAGTATAGTCTAAGCAGCTAGGTTTCTGCTTTTAAGATGGTTAATGGATTTAAGTGATTAAATACTGTTGTTATTGACCTGTCTCCCTGTGTGAACACTATTAGGCAATCGGAATGGCTCTGGTGACTCTTGAACGTGCCTTTCCTAAGCTCCAGAGAACAACAGATTTTGTTGAAGAAAACGGTCAAAGATTCTGTGATGGGAAAAAAGCGGTCACCAGTGGGCACGAGTGACCATCTCTATGACGGGTAAGACCTTCTTTGGCCAGACAGGGGGCAACCCAAGCCAGAGGGCTCACGTAAAGTCATTGGGCATCTCCTGAATGGGGGTGTTTTATGTGAGACAGGTATGAGGGTTGAGCAGGAGCTGTGAGGCCAGCAGCGTCCTTATGCCGTTAAGGGGAGATGACGCGGTGACGAGTTACTGCATGTCTCCCCAATAAAGCAAAGCTCCTCTATATATACCACTCGCTAGAAGAAACCGCATTAGTTGTATGGCTTGTTTTCATTGTGACAAGTGTCTGCAACTATACCCAGGGGGGACAACACCCTGAGGAGAAGAAAATTATAGATAAAGAGCTAATGGCAATGGGCTTTCAAGAGCCAGCTGAGACCGTGAGCGGATTGCCATTATTAATTGTTGTGGAGACAGTAATAAAACTTTTTGATGTCGGTTGCCTTATGGGCAAGGAAAATGTATAGAAGTTGATTTAGAACTAGTCTATAACATGGTTTTTAACTCCTGAAGGTCGTTAGACATGGTGGTGACTAAAGATGAAGACAGCTTTGTAGATTTAAGTCTGGATAACAAAGGTGGATGGTCAAAGGTTATTGTAATGAATTTAATATTACATTTTGTATAAGAAATGTATTTATAGTGAGAGAGACTGCTTGAGCGGAAGAAGGAATGGTAACTGTGTCTGTCTTTCTGTTATCGGCCTGCTAGAGCAAGCTGAAGAAAAATAATGATAATGAAACAAACCAACCCAGCTGACTTGTCTAAAAAATTAAATGAATAATGAACAAGACATGCTTTGAAAGTGGTTAAGAGACCATGTAAAATTAGATAGAAGCTACAGGAAAATGTGAAGTTTAAAATCTTATTTAAAATTTAAATCCTTTTAACGATGATATAAGGAAAGGGCAAACATTGAGAATGAGCAGTTAACATATGTGTGTCTAGTATGAGTGTGTGTGTGATGGTGACAGCACTTTATGTCTTGTATGTATTAGTTTGGGGTACTAATATTAGAACAGTATTGAAATTAGAACAGAACAGTTTTATCATTACAGATGGGTTAAGGCAAATGACAAATTTTAAAGAAGCCGATAATTCTGAGTGGAACGGTTGAAAAGACAATACAGAACATGGGACGAGCTTTAAGTTGATTGGACATCAAGCTCTGTCTGGTAGTAATACTTTTGTCATGCAGGATGTCGATTTGAATTATGTTCTGGATCAGTTTAAGTATTTGTGTAAATTGGAATTGTGTAGTTGTAGATCACCATCTGGCATGGGCTGAGATAAATGAAAATGTTGTAGATTTGATGGCAACAACAAAATGACATATTGGCTAAGTCAATTTCGAAGTATCAAGAGAGCCCTTAACATTTATGATAATTGTGAACAAAGGGGGAGAAATGATTGACTGACATTGACCAAGTCTGTACAGCACGACCTGACCTGATAGGGAAAATTGTTGACTTTAGAAATGTTTGTAGATGACTGACTTGAGAGACCAAACAACAGGCCTGAAAAGCAGGATTCGCTGTGAGACTCAGGGACGTTGCCTTTCAAATACCGCGAGAAGAAGATGAGATTGTGGCTTTAAGTGAAGAATGTAATATTTTTGTTTCAGAGGCAGAGAAATTTGTCTGAAGGACAACGTTTGGGTTAGTGTTGATGGCAAACTTTATAAAAAACACTATGTTAAATGTTATGTTAAATTGATGCTCGAGTTGTGTCGTGCATCAAGAGGGAGATGGTATAACAATTGCCAAATATGGTTTACTTGGGTCCCAAACAAAATTTGCTGTCTGTACATGTATTTGCAGGACTGTTTCAACAGGAACGCTAGGGCAGATGCAGCAGCGAAGGCCGTGGCAGCACAGCAGACAAAAGAAACTACGTATTTTACTATCTGAAAATAACCTCGACATTGTTTTTCTCTACAGATCATGCAGACTTTTGATACAGGGGAAAATGGGCCCAGTAAAATGATGGCTATGGATGGATTTGGCTAACTATCCTGGCCTGGATTGTTTTTGTAGCAGAAAGAAACAAGGCCACACCTGCGCAGCGCAAACTTAAATTTTCCTTTTACAGAATGTCAGGATGGGTTCCAGAAAACAGAACAGATTCTGTTCCAAATGTATAAATATTGTTTTTCAGGGGAAAAGGATCCTGAGTGCTATTAAGTGAGCGAGAAATTATCCGGTGATAATGTTTCAGGTTGATTCCACAGGTCACACCAAAAGGGGACGAGCGGCTAGACAAGCGGTCACTAACAAAATACTTAAGGTCTCCATTCACAGGTGACAGTTCACTCCAGTGGGGGTGCGGTCGTGATATAAGGGAAAACCTTATAAGGATCAGACACCTGGGTCCAAGCCTCTCACCTTAGACAACACCAACAGGCCACAACCATCCCATAGTCCATGGGGCGAACGAGATGATCAACACGCCTGGAGGAGGATGTGAACCGACTAATGGTTTAAGAATGGGGTTTTGTGATTATTTTGAGGATTTGATTTGATTAAATCAAAATAGGGCTTAGTATTGATATACAGTGGATCAAAAGATTTGATTGGTTACTTATTCATTAGGAAATATTTAAGGAAAATGTTTTTGGGAAGAGAAGATCTATTAATTAATGTAAATTATAGGGATAATTGTTGAAGCTTATTAAGTAGAACCACAGCATGTTTGAATTAAAAGTATTGATTTGATTGTAAATGTAGAAAATATATTGATTGTGTCCGTAATGGAAATATTAGAGTTAATATTGAACAACTGCATTGGTTAGAAGAATGGATAAAATTATAAGACTTCTCTGGTTAGATTTTGTTAAATATGGCATTAAATAGAGCTTACTAAATTGAATTAGAAGTAAATGAAATATGGAGATGGGCGTAGATTAATGGAAAAGGCTTAATGATAGGAGTTAGGATTGTTATTCTAATAATTTTGTTATTCATGGGTGAATATGATTACAGTGACAGGTGAAACATGCTGTCTGTTCAATTGGTGAAAATGACAGTCTATCCCAAGGATGAACAAAATTATGTGACGATACAGGTAGCGGGAGCTACAGTGAGATATGTGTTAAATGTATGTTCTGTTTGTTTTTCTTCTATTTTGTTTATTTTCTGAGAAAGATTAAGGGCAAAAGATTTAAAGGGGGTTAAAAGCAGCAGTCATCCGTGTTACGAGATGGCGTACAAAGATAGGGTTTGAAACTGAGGGATTTTTTATTTTACTTTTATCTGGTTGTTTCCTTGCTATGTTATAACTACCTTTTCCTTACTGGTGTGACTGAGGGTCTGTTTACAGGAGCGCAGGAACAGAGATTTCTCGCTTAGCCCGACGCAGTGAAATGTTTACTTGCTTGCTAAAATATTACGGGGCCTTTCCCCCACAAAAACAGCCTTACGCTTCTTCATTCTAAACTTTTCTTCACAGGTTCAAGGAGAGTGATCATTTATGCAAAAATCAGAGATGAAAAGTATAAGTGTGATGATATGACTTAAAATTTGTCTTATTGTTTATTATTGTGATTATGGGTAATCAGAATGATAAAAAGTGAGGAGTTGTGGTGGCAATTTTAATGATATTCATTGATCTTTAGTAAAATATAGATGATTCAAAGAATGTCACGTGTGTGTCTCTCACTTGTAGTGAGAGGATTCTGTTTATGTACCTGGGGAGGCAGAAGAGGGAGACACTCCAGAGAACAGACGAACAAGGACCTCTGACCTAGATGTCAGAAGGCCATTTGGTGCAGGGGAGCTTAGTGGGCCAACTAGTGACGTCTATGGAAAACTACTGGGAGGAAGGCTCTGGGGGGGAAGAAGGCCTTGAAACTAAGATAAAAGCTAGTTCAGTCTGTCTGGGGGTGTGTCACTCTTCTGCACAGGGTAACAACTGTGTATTAGACTGCTCCTATTCTTGCAAGAATAAATACTTCTATTTTATATAATTTGACTCTGAGTGTCTCTTACGCAGTGATGTTTGTTTGAGAATTTTTGCCACAACAATACATTTAAACACTGACATAATAGATGGAAAAGACCATTTACAGCCAATACAGGCAATTTACCATAGGAAATACATGGTTTTAAAGCTTTCAAC